>CM055064.1:24632673-24758684 GCA_029204045.2 Tillandsia leiboldiana
CCATTTTCCCCCTTCGAAATCATCTTTTTCCTTAGAAGTTTTTCAAGGGAATTTGAGGTTATGAGGATTTAGAACCCGATGATCCTTTAGATGGTTTCGTGGATGAGATCCTCGGTTCGATTCTTCCAAATTTCTGACGAAATTTCTTTGTGATCCGCGCCAATTGTTCTTCAAATCGGCAAAAGAGATTTCATCGTCGGAACTCGATTCGCTATCTTCTTTCTTTGTGATTTGAATGCAATACCTGTAAGCTTAGAAGAAACTTGGAAGAAACTTGATTAGTAGGAAAAGTCAATTCATAAGTTTGCAAAGCACCTACTAATTCCTCACACTCATCTCATCCGGATGACTAACGGTTTCAATGGCGGTAACCTTTGCCCTAAACCGTTCCGGAAGAGTCCGAAGTATCTTTCTTACAATTTTCGACTCCGGGATCTTTTCCTCCTAGATTAGCACATTATTAATTACATCTTGAAGTCTAGTGTAATAATCTGTAAACAATTCATGCTCTTCCATATGAATAGAGTCAAATTGACTTGTAAGCATCTGGAGCTTTTGAATTTTTACAAGATTAGTACCCTCATGTGTAATTTTGAGAATATCCCAAATTTCCTTCGCGGTTTCACACGCGGAAATTCTTGTAAATTCAGTCGAGGAAAAGAGAGTTAAATAAGCGTTCATACACCTTTCCCATTGTAAGAAGATCTTTCAAATTCCTCTTTGGACCATCTAGAGCGAGGTTTTGGGGTAGTAGAATTTCCTACTTCCTCAACAGGATGCACCCAACCGCATTCCACGGATTGCCATACTTGCTCATCAATTGCGATGAGAAAAGCTCTCATCCGCACTTTCCAATAAGCATAATTAGTCCCATCAAAAGAGGAGGTCTATAAATATTACCACTTTCACCCATCATGATAGATAAACCTAAAACCCGCTCTGATACCAATTGTAGAGTTATTATGGATCCACAAGGATCTAAATAGGTACTATCAAACAACTAGAGGGGGGGTGAATAGGTGTAATACTAAAAACTCAATCTCAGTGCAAAATAAAAACCATGCGGAAATAAAAACAGCACACCGAGATATACGTGGAAACTCCAATCCAGGAGAAAAACCACGGGACCAACACGCAATAACAATCCACTAAGAAGAAGAAATAACAAGGTGATTACCGACTCCACGGACTCAACCCTCCTTCAGCTTCTTCGGACCTCGCGCTGACCGGTTGGATATCCACGCAATAACAATCCCTAAGAAAAGAAGAATAACAAGGTGATTACCGTCTTCCACGGATTTAACCCCTCCTTCATTTCTTGGACCTCGCGCTCCACCGTTTTGGCCCGTCACTGCTCCCAGTTCGAATCCACGAACGCACGCTTCGAATCCACGAAACGCCTTTAGCACACCGAATCCACGATGCCACGTCGAATCCACGACGCAAACTCAGTCGATAAGAATTTGACTTCGATGGTGATCCTTTGCTTAGATTATCATGAAGAACCGGAACAAAAATCTCTAAGCAAAGATGTAGACATCAAATTCGACCAAAGATAATGTTCTTGAAGAACCATCAAATGACCTAAAAGAGGCTATAAAGAAGAACGATGAAACCTAGCCATCGAGGGTTGCTCTCCAAGAGTTTTGATAAAAAGAATCGTCGCGTAGCGCCCCACGTTTTGAGAAACCCAATAAGTGTCCTATTATAGTTAGAGAAACCTTGGAAAGAGGATAAGAAATCAAAAACTTACCTTATTCTGGAAATTTTCAGGACGGCGATCCGGATCGGATTTACTGCGATCCGGATCGTCGTAACGAGATTGACGATTCCAGAAAACCAAGGGTTCGGGATCCGGATCGCATTGCCCGATCCGGATCGTTCATACAAATCAGAAAACTTAACATTCGGGATCTGGATCGGAAATTGCATGGATCCGGATCGAAGGTCTTGTATGAAGCAACAACCTTCGGGATCCGGATCGTTGCCCTGGATCCGGATCCTGAACATGTCCGACACCAGTTTTTGATTATTATGAAATTAAAAATTCTTCCAAGTGTTTCTATACTATAAGAAAGTATTCGGATCACCAAAATTATTTAGTTAACCATACCTGATCCTTTTGAATACTTTCTTCTTGAGATTGATGTAACTGATCCACAATTCTTCAACTTCAATCTTCAAGATTCAAGACACTGAGTGTCAACTTGAGCTCTTGTTGAATCTTCTCTAAGTCTTTGATTGCTGATTGACAATTTGATCCCTTTAAGACTCCGACTCAACTCACTGACTTGACTCACGAAATATGCCAATACCAAAATGCCGTAACACAGTACAGAGTCTATCTTTGATGATCACCGATCAGGCGCCATTACTTGAGCAGATGAGGCGGTTAGAGCTCGAGGTTGTGTCCCTGGGGTCTCTGCTAGACGTATGTCTCTAGTCGTGCAGCCCACTCTGTTGGACAGATTCGGGAGAGACAGAGTGAGGACCCCCACCTGAGGAGATTCGAGAGCAGATGCAGCACTGGTTTGATAGGGGACTTTCAGTTGATGCTGCGGGGAGTACTGCGGTACAGGGACCGCGCTTGTGTGCCTATGGATGCAGAGATCCGAGAGCAGATCTTGATGGAGGCCCACTATATACCTATACCATCCATCCTGGTAGGACTAAGGATGGTATAGGGATCTAAGGCACAGTTTTGGTGGAATGGGATGAAAAGAGACATTGGGAGATTTGTAGCACACTGTCTAACTTGTCAGCAAGTAAAGGCTGAGCATCGTGTACCTGCTGGGCAAGTTGCAGAGTCCTCCCAATCCCAGAATGGAAATGGGAACATGTTACGATGGATTTAGTCACTAGTTTGCCGAGAGCACAGAACGGGAGCGGATGCTATCGGGTGGTCGTGGACAGGCTTACCAAGTCCGCTCACATTTTTGCCGGTCAGATGACTTGGCCGATGGAGCGACTCGCACAGGTGTACTTGGCTGAGGGTGGTTAGATTGCATGGGGTACCCGTTTCCATCGTATCAGATAGAGACCCGAGGTTTGTCTCGCATTCTGGAGGAGTTTACCAGGACAGCCTTGGGGACGCAGCTCCGATTCAGTACAGCATTCCCACCCACAGACCGATGGGCAGTCAGAGCGCACTATTCAGACCCTCGAGGATATGTTGAGAGCTATGCGTTCTGGACTTTGGAGGAGGATGGTACCGGACACTTGGGATTAGTTGAGTTTGCGTACAACAACAGCTATCAAGCGAGCATTCAGATGGCTCCGTTTGAAGCGTTGTATGGGACGCAAGTGTCGGTCACCCCTATATTGGAGTGACGTGGGTGAGAAGAAGACTTGGGTCCTGATCTACTATTAGAGGCAGAGGAAAATGGTCAGATTGATACGACGACATCTCGAGACGCCCAGAGTCGACAGAGGAGTTATGCTGAGTACATCGACGGCGAGACTTAGAGTTTCAGGTGGGTGACCATGTTTTTCTGAAAGTCTCGCCTTCGAAGGGGATTCGGAGATTTGGCATTCGTGGAAACTGAGCCACTCGTTATATTGGACCTTTTGAGGTGTTGGAGCGCTTAGGGCCAGTTGCCAACAGGCTTGCGCTTCCTCCCAGGCTTCAGGTGTTCACAATGTTTTCATGTATCGACACTGAGGAGGTATGTTCATGACCCGTCCCATATCATCGATTTCACCCCATTGGAGGTTGCTGAGAAACCTGAGCTATGTTGAGCGGGGCCGTTGAGGATCTTGGACCGTGAGGTTAGGGAGTTGCGCAGTCGGGCCATCCCGTATGTGAAGGTCCTCTGGAGCAGTCATGATGAGCGCGAGGCTACCTGGGAGCTGGAGTCAGCGATGATGGATGCTTACCCCACTTGTTTGAGGCCCCTGCTTGAGGTATGACTTTTGTTTCGAGGACGAAACTTTTTCTTGTGGGGGAGGATGTAGTGTACTGGTTTTTCCCATGCAACTTTCCGGTAATCCACTGTGTAGAACACCTAGTGTTGGTGTGTCTGGCCCATGGTGCATCGAAGGGGTGCCACAGATGGACCTTGTGAGACTTTGATAGCGGATTTGGCCTTCGACTGCATTTGCCGAATTTTAGAAAAAGGTTTTGGGCCAATCTGAGGTTGGATTTGGATTCAGCGCGGAAAAACGCTTGAAAACGGCTATTTGCTTGTTAAATTTGGAGTCTGGATGACCAAAAGGCGGGCTTCCGGAAGTTTTCGGGGATTTTCGGTGCACGGGGGAGACTCGTGGACCGGCCTGAGCCACGTGGCGGCCCTATTATTGGCCGGCTCATGCAGCTCGGTCCACGGGGAGGCGCGGCGGTGCATGGACCGCGGGCGGGAGACGCGTGGCGTGCCCTGATAGGCCGGCGCACGCGGCACGGCTCAGCGGTTTTGCGGGGTTGCGGTGGACCGGGCGCATGACACGTGGCGGCTTCGGATTCGCTGGCTCACGTGGGCGCGGTCCACGGTGTGCGCAGTGGGGCGCCTCGGGACGGCGCGCGCACAGTAGCGCCAGGCGGGCGGTCGGCCGCACTCGAGTGCGCCACGTGTCGCCTCGTGGTTGGGCGGCCGTACCTACCCCCGCTGACCGCGAGGGACACGCGGCGCACAGCGGGCCGCCTGGGATTGCTGTCTCCTGTTTGGGTGACGTGGCCGCACCAGGGTTTTTTCGGGCGCGTCGGACGGGAGGTGTACAACTGGGTTTTCCGGCGCAGTTGCGCCCGAAACCTGCGCCCGAAAACCCCGGCCCAACAACATATGGGCTGGGCCTATAAGTAGGTTTCCCTGTTCGTTCTTTTGGCTCTTTGGACCCCTTTTTCGCAGAGTGTTCTTCAGAGAAGTTTTCCCTCACTCAGTGCACTACCCATTGGAGACTTTGAGGATTTTTGAGGCACTCTTCCCGAGGTTCACCCATTTTACGGCGGCGGCGCGACGCTTGTTTCCCGGCGATCCTCTTCGCCCCTTCTTAGTGTTTGGACTCCTCCGACTCACCCCGACTTCGGATTTCGCCGATTCTTACGCAGTTGGACTCACGACAGGTAGGACTTCAACTCTTGTGTTTTGAGGTTCCTCGATTTCCGTGCTGATCTTGGAGTTTTCTGAGCACCCATTTGACCCATTTTTCTTCGCGGAGTTTTGGACAGCACGGCGGTGTTCTTGCCGTATCTTTTCGCTCAGACGTCGGATTGAGGCGATTCACAAGGCAATCTTCATCTACTCTTCGCAAGGAGTCTCCTGGATTTTTCTCAGATTTTTTTGGATTTTGCACGAGGGTGAGAATCTCCTTTCTCTGTGGTTCTTTGTTACTGAAATTTGGTACAGTTTGGATTGGGGTGTACCCCTTGCCGGATTTTTATCTCAGCGTAGGAAACTCCGATTTGGGCGTACAGGTACTCGTTTCGACGGGCTCGTCGCGAGGATCGCGATAGTATTTTTCTTGATTTTTCTGGGCATTATTCGCAGGTAAAAATTGGAGAATTCTGGACTGTGGAATTAGGGGACAGATTTTGGAAATTGAGAATGAATAGCTTATGTACTTTCCTTGGGGTATTTTGGTCCAGATTGGTGGTGAGTTTTGGACTGATCTTGGACTTCGCTTTTGGGAACTTGGAATAGCGCTCGAGGTGGGTGATTGTTGTGAACCTCCTACTTGTGAATGTCACTAGGCCTATTAGAATGCCTTGATCATGTGCTATTAATTGTGAATGTATCTAGCATGCTTGTATGAGATTAAGGTTCCTTTGTTAATATTTGCATTGTTAGCAGGCTACAGGTTAGTAAGTGGTGTTTCCATGTTTAGATATGCAATTTAATTAGTTGGAAAGAATACTAAAGCCATATCATGTCATATGTTAAGGGAAGTTTTGGGCATGTGGTTAGAATGCAGGTTGTAAAAGAGGTACTTGCTAGTAGATTGTGCATCTAAATTGTATCATGTATCATATATCCTGCCACATGTACATCGGGAGTTCCAAACACTTAATGTTGCATATGTTAGAATAATTGAAATGATTTTATCAAATAAAGGACTTTGCATGCTTGAATGGTCATCTAGCTAGGCCACCTTTTTCTGCTACACAAACATATTGGAATTGACTTAGGAGAAACCATGCTTTTATTCGTTCTCCTGTCGTCTAGTCTTAGGGATTTGTGTAGTCAGATGTTCAGAGTTGGGACAGTCGGGGATCGATGTTTGGGTGTTGCGGCGACCGCGGACTGTGGGCGGTTGACCGGATTATTATTATTATTATTACTTTTGCATCAGATTGGAGGTAGGGGATCGAGTTTCCCTATAGTGGATGGGTTTTCCCACTTTGATCAGAGTCGTGACCCCGTCCTGCTATTTATGATACTGATGATACTAGTGACAGTGATACTATGCTCGTGTGGGGTCGCTCCCCTCGAGTGCCACTCCGGAGTAGGTTTCAGACCGTGTTGGGTGCCGGTCAGACCGTGTTGGGTTCCGGTCATTTGGACAGGGGAGATACTGAGTTGTGAGGTTGACAGCAGAGCAGGCAGTACCAGTGTTTACTGGTGTTTTGATTGGGTTGGTCTGTCAGTCTTTGACGTTCTGGTGCATGCTTTCAGCTATTCTTTAGTTAGGCATCTTAGAGGCATGTTAGTGGTAGCTCTTCATCAGTAGTGTACTTATAGCTTACCACCTCTGTTTTCCTTTTCGACTCTGATAGTCCCTAGTGGGCATGTCTGAGTTTGAGGTCTACCCACTAGGGGAGGCTACTGTTTTATAGTAGTTCTCACCCCCCCACTGCTTTCTCTTTTCTTTTTCCCTTTGTTTTGCAGAGTCCTCTGCTGGAGTTGCGGGACCCTCTTCCCTGGATCGAGGTAAGAGGATCGCTGATTAGATAGCTACTGCCCCGAGTTCGAGTTTGTGTAGTTTTGATGTATCCCCAGTACACTCAGACGGTTGTATTTCCTTTTATTTTGGGTCTGGCTGCGGCCAGCTGGTTGTATTATTTCGTGAGCTGGGAGAGACACTTGTATATTTGTGAGAGCTTATTGTACTTTTATTTCCAGCATTTGTCTGAGATGTATTAGTTTTAGTTTAGCTCTGTTTTATGCTCCTTATTATATATTTTATATCTGAGCAGGTTACCAGCGCTTCGTGTACACGAAAAATTCCGTATGCACGGCGGATCTGTGGACGGGCCCGGGTTCTGGTTTACACCCGGGGCGTGACAATTTGCATTATGATCGAGCCTGCTTTCCTGTTGATCAAATGCTACACTGCTAAACACATAGTTTTATTCAACTTATGTTTTTACTGAACATCGTAGGGTCGTCTGAGTCTGTTCTTGTTTGATAGGACAAAGGCAAAGCTCTTCGAGGTTTGGACCTAAAACCTGTTTTCAAAATGGTTTTCTCAAAAATATGTGTTTAGTTTTGTATGGTTGGTTAGTCTGCATGATTGATGTTTAGTTGCTTCCTAGTACTATGATTTGATTCCTGGATATTTACTATATCTGATTATCAGCACTTCTGATCCATGTTATATCATTGTTGCTTCTTCATATGAGTTGAGATTTGTCTTGCATTGTGTTGAGATTTGTCTTGCATTGAGTTGAGATTTGTTGTTGGCCTTGCACTGAGTTGAGATGTTGTTATCCTATTACTGTTGCATCCCAGTGGGGATTTCCCGGCTTGTTGCCGATTACCCGGTCAGTGGACCGAGAGCTTGAGCATTTGCATTAAGATCGCCCGCACCGTTGTACTTCACGAACATTGCCGGAGTCGCGCCCCGTGGATATTGTTCTTTACCGGTAAAGTGGTCAGCAGTGGTGACCCGTGACCCCCAGGGGGGGAATATCAACCAGGTGGTGCCAGGTGGGCAGTTTGCCTGAGGTCTTGTAGACCAATATGGTGGCTTGTGATTGGGTAACTTGTTATTTCAGTTATTGATGCATGTGTTGCCTGTTTAGCCTGTTTTTGTCATAACCTGCTTTTATCATATCTCATGATTACCTGGTTCCTGCTATAGTTATCAACCTATGCTTGCTCCAAGATTTTGTAAGTTTGCTTTATTTACAGGTTCAAATACATATCTGCTTGTCCTAACATGTGATTATTACTATCCTCTAGTATTGTATACCAGTAGGTACGATCTGCTATTTCTCGGCTCGTCGTGCCCACTGGGATACACTCCGGTGTGTCTCACACCCTCGGGTGACTGTTTTTCAGGTCGAGCGGGTGTTGGGATGTCGGGACGAATTGGCGAGGTATCGATATAGAGGTTGACCCTGGACAGCCGAAAAGTTATGTAATAGATGTTTGAAAGAAAGGAAATTGTATTTCAGTTGTATATTTGTAAAGATAGTTGTAAAGTTTACTTGTTGTTGTTGTTTGTAGTACTTAGTTAGTACTTTGATGTTGTTGCCAAGCTAGCCGTGCATATATAGAAAAGGCTCAATTCCATAGGGAATTGGGACTCTTCTATATATGTGGCGGTCTGTCATTGCCCTGGCTGGTTTTGCAACTCTGATTTAAAAAAAAAAAAAAAAAAATTTATACACTGGTTTTTGAACTCGGGGCGTGACATTTATTTAGGGAGATTTGTTATCTCATCAGTTTTAATTCATTATAAATTTACATCTCATGCAAACCATCGCATCATATACACACATATATCGCATATATATAAAAAAATAACTACCGGTGATGATCATGGATTTTAATTTGATTCGGGCCTGAGCCACCAGGCCGGAATATGGTAAGAGGGTATTACACACAAAAACTTGCTCTGCATCTTGATCAGATTGGAGTAGATCAACTCTTGTCGGCTCGCTCGATCAATATTTGGTCCAAACTGATCTGCACCGCATCAACTCTTGAATGGAACAAATCGTCATGGAACCTGAACTACCCCTTTACCCTTTAATTTTGCAACAATTACAATACAACCCATAATATTAATAAGACACGCAGGTCTCCAAATTACATAATTTAATTGGTGCACGCAGGCACTCAAAATAAATCTAACACTGGGTCCTTATTAAATTACACCCATTCACATCATCACAAGGTTGCTATCCATGATCATCACCTCATACACATCACAGGCATATAATATAAAAAAAATTCTCTAATTCGATTTCTAATTAATTGGGTTTCGAATTAATTTTAAATTACGATTTTGCACAAAACAACCACATGGCCCGCATGACTACACCATGTAAAAATCCGTCATGCAAGGCAATGCCAATCTAATTAGCATTGCGGCCCTTGCCTGCAAGTGTGCTAATTTAATTAGCATTGCGGCCCCTTGCCCGCAAGTGTGCTAATTAATCAGCATTGCGGCGCCTTGCCCGCAAGTGTGCTAATTAATTAGCATTGCGGCCCCTTGCCCGCAAGTGTGCTAATTAATCAGCATTACGGCGCCTTGCCCGCAAGTGTGCTAATTAATTAGCATTGCGGCCCCTTGCCCGCAAGTGTGCTAATTAATCAGCATTGCGGCGCCTTGCCCGCAAGTGTCCTAATTAATTAGCATTGCGGCGCCTTGGCCGCAAGTGTGCTAATTTAATTATTGTTTCAAAAGAATCAAAATAATATACTCAAAAACAATCTTCATTGTTTTGATTTTGATCGTTCCAAAAAACCCAATCAACATCGAAAAAGATTAGATCTAAAACAAACGATGAGGGTGGCTCCGATACCACTGTAAGAAAGTAATCAGATATGCGCATCGGAAAAAGAAACGCAATTAAAAATTTTCTTAAAGACAAAGATCACCTCATGTATTGTTTTAGATCGAAAAAGGCAATCTAATTGATCTTATCAATTAGGATTTAATTTTTACCTTGCGCGGGTCGAGATCACCGCGAAGCCGACGATCGTTGGTAAAAATTGTTCGTCCTTGATAGCCGCGCACGCACCCGGCCTCTACTTGTGTCCACACGGAATCACGCCCTTGATCGAAATAATCGATCGCCTTGATTCGCGATCCAATCACAAATTAACTCTCGCGTCAATGTAAGGAGGATGAATCAATCTTCTAATTGTGCTAGCAATCTTCCGAAGATCGAGAACAATGAATTAATTGTGGAGGACATGAGGAAGAGGATAGGTGACTAGGTTTTTCTTTTTCTCCTTTTTTTTCTCTCTCTTTTAAAATATGTCACATATGACATATATTTATATTGAGAAAACCCTAACCCTAATTCTAATCCTAATCGAATCCTAATCCGATTGGATTATCCATTATCCTTAAGTTAGTTTCAATATGAATCGAATCCGAATCCTAATTCGATTCGTGTGTAACATTTACACATAAGTCCTCAAAATATTTACTAACGATTAGTAAATACACCATGCAACTTTTGCACTTAAATACCTCTAATTTACAATAATTGCAAATTAGTCCTTTTACTAATAAATTAGTAAACTTTTGGTATTGTGATTATAATTAATCCATTCTATAAACTTCTTTATCATCTCCTTAATATCGATCATGCGCGATTCCTTATGTGTGTGACCTAATAGGTTCAATTCAGTCTGGTAGTGAGATATGATGCGATCCCCATCGACATCATCATCGAAACTCTTTTTGATGGGTCAAACATTTTTGATTCTTCCATCGTATAATAATTATTCGCCTATAATTATTCTTATTGGTTCCCACAATCCACCAGTGACGCCTAGCAGCATATAGTGGCAATCCAGTCAGAAGTGAATATTGGACTGAACCTCAAGGTGCAGTTACCGTACAATACAATCCTTCTATCGCATAGTCCCGACTGAGTGGAGGTCATGGAATACTCGTCAAACCCCATCACCCGTTATATGACAATTGATAGGGCAGAAGCTCATATGGTTACTGTAGTAACCACTTATTTAAAAGGCATTACAGGAGTTTATTTTTGTTCGCTTTCCTTTTGAGGTTCGGAGGATGGCTAAATATTTCACTTTTTCTGGGCAGACCTTCGGGGCTCGCGGGTATTTTCAGGCTGTAGAGCTCGCGAAGCGGAGATCACCGGCGCAATCGGATTTAAATTCCGACTCCGGGACCTCCCAGAATAAATTTTTGAAGTTTATTAACAACTCAGGGTGCACCGTAAGGGGGTGGGGCGACTTGCACGCTTTGCAAGGTATATGTGGACCCGGGCTCGCACCCTCTCCTTAGGTGATGAGTTAAGGACTATGGTTTTATTTTCCCTTCCACTTCTCATCCGCTTTTCGACGCGCTGTAGGACCTTTCTGAGGAATGCGAGAGGGACCCCAACCCTTCTCCTAAATTTTATTCACCATCCGACAGCGGGCGCGAAGGATCGAAGCGACGAGAACGGGGCGATCGACTCCCTTCCTCCTTCCTCGCCGGTGAATCGAAGGTGCGGTGGTTGGTAAGTTTTAATTTTTATTTTATTTGTTGCCTTCTTTCGGTTCTTCATCAAGAAGTAGGGATTGAGGCAGCGGCGTGCATCGGCCGGCCGCACTTGCCGCCGCCGCGAAGCACCGGACCCGCGGGGGGGGGAGGCGCGGCCGCTCGCGGGCAGAGAACCCGCGCGGGCCAGGTGCCGCGCGGGGCCGCCGCTGGCAGGGCAACCTGCGCGGGACAGGTGCCGCGCGGGGCCACCGCTGGCAGGGCGCCCGCGCGGGGCAGCCCGCGCGTGCGGGCTGTGCGCCGCGCGGGGCCGCCTCGGATATGGTGCCCGTGCGGGTCTGGCACCGCACGGGGCCTCCCTCACGTACGGACAGCACGGCGGGGCGCGGTCATCTCCGCCACTACTTTCGACCCTGGCCGCCGCCGCGGCCGTTGGATCCGAGGACCCGCTCCACGATGGATTAGGACGGTACGTTTTTCCCGGTACTCATGTTTTATGGGCACTGATTTCTCCCCGGGGGGACTTTGTAGGTTCGGGGAGCACGCCGAGACGCGGAGGAACCTAGCGGCGATCACAGCGCGACAACAAGAGGTGGAATTTTGTTTGGAGACTTAGCATGGTGTTTACGATACTTGTAACTAACTCTTTTTATGCGTTTAACTGTGGTATTGTGGATAGACTCTATAGTTCTTATTATTCGATTATATGTGATTGATAGTCGTTATGATTCCCGCTTCTTCGTTTTGTACGGTATTCCTGGTTACTATGCTCGAGGCCGCAGCACGCGCACCCGAGGTTTGGCCACCGCAAAGGGTGCGCTTTTTCGGAAAAGTGGTCTATGACCCGTGTATACCCACGAGGTGACGTAGTGGGGCCCCTTTAGTTGTGGGGTTTTGATGCGCCAAGGTGCGAGCGGTGCGACCCGTCGGGGTAGGTGCTCGACGTGGTCAGGTGTTGCAGGTTTGCAGGTGTTCGTGGTTTCTTTTTCCCCTCTTGGGAGGGTGGTTGCTCCGGATAGCTTTACGGTTGGCTTTACTACTTTTTTCTGCTTTATTATTGTGTTATCGTGTCGCTTACTTCCCACTCCGTGACAGGTTCCTTCAGGGGTGAGAGCTAGGCGACGGTGAGGCCGAGTCAGGAGCCTTCGGGTCCTTTGAGATCCTAGACTGTATCTTCCCTTCTTGTCGCATTTCATTTTCTACTTGTAGACTGTTGTGTGGTTCTCGATACCCTCGTGGGGTCGGTGTGGATGTCGGAACCTTACTATTTGGATTTGTGGATGATGTTTGAGTTCTTATCTCTGTTCGGCCATTTTCAAAAAGAAAGAAAGAAAAAGAAAAGAAAACGAATTGCGAAAACGGATTTCAAAACTTGAGTGTCGTGTGGGCACTGTTTTAAAAACTCTGTGGATTTATGGTTTTCGAACTGTTTTAGAAATCTGGGTGCCGGGTGGGCACCGCTTTTAAATTGTGGATTTATCCTTTCAAAGTAGCCGGCCTACAGAACAATTTAGTTGTGTAAATGTTGAGAACTGTTGTGATTGAATAAGCTTCCATGTTTGCATGTTGTATTAGCCGCGACGCCGTGCATATACAGAGGAGACTCTGTCCGTTTGCAGGGTGATTCTGTGTATGCGGCGGGTCTGGGCACGCACCGGGGAGGAAGGCATTTCAAAAAAAAATAGATACATAAAATAAACCATTTTTATTGATTGTTTCCGCTGATTGAAACCCCCGGGGCGTGACAGATTAAGATGGTATCAGAGACTTTCTTTAATCACAACAGTCTGTGTCCGACATCCACGGAGATACCACACTTGCTACAAATGAATGAGATTTGTAGGGCATAGGAGTGTAGAACGCGAGTGATCGAGGGACGGGGGGGGGGAATGTATAGATCCTTTTCTCTCGATAGGTGGTTGTTGCTTCTAGCAAAGCGTAGAGCTAACTTTAGTTGTATGTGTGTACAGACAATGGTCCGAACTAGATCGTCGGCCGAGGACACGGGGGCAGATGCGACGGCGTCGACGACCGCGGAGAACCAGCTCCTGCGGCAACAACTGCGAGAGATGGCAGGACAGCTGGCGGCCCTCACTGACCACGTGCGTCAGCTGACGCAACAGCAACCAGCCGCAACAGTGGCGGTCGCTCCGGCCCCTCCGCAGGGGCCAACCGCGCCGGCAACGGGACCGCAGGTGGCGGGGGCCTGGGCAGGAGCAGCCCCTCCACCGGCTGCAGCAGCCGGGATACCATCAGCCCAGACCGCGACGCCAACAGCAGCAGCACCTGCGACGGCGACTACGGGACCGGCGACGGGGACCCTCGGCGGGGGTATCCTGGGAGGGACCGTGGTGACACCTTCCCCTACAGTGGCCGCCGCCGCCACGGGGGAGGGGCCGATTCCGCTGACTGAGCGAGACTGAGTCCGGGCAAACCTGGCCGACTTTAAGAAATACGATCCACCCACGTTCGAAGGGGAGACGACCGATCCCTGGGTCGTCGAGAAGTGGGTGGGTTCGATGGAAAAATTATTTGAGGACTTGCTCATGGAAGATTGCGAGCGGGTTCCCCCAGCGGTCCACTTCCTGGAGGGGAACGCCCGCATATGGTGGAAGACGGTACGCCCTGATCCCACCAAGGGTACCGTGCTCCCATCGTGGACGACGTTCAAGCAGGACCTGTTCGGGGCTTTCTTCACCAACAGCGTCAAAAAGAAACTGGAGGACGACTTGAACCACATCCAGCAGGGGAGCAGGACGGTTATGGAATATCAACGCGAGTTCGTGCTATTGGCCAACTGCGTCCCATTCGTTGTAAGGGACGAGTCCCACAAGGCTCAACTTTTCGTGGATGGCTTGCGAAGCGATATATTCCAAGTGGTGCAAGCAGCCGATTTGCACACTTTTCAGAAAGTGGTCGACAGGGCCACGGTGGTGGAGCGCGGGTTCGCTGTTACGCGCACCAGGAGGGAGGGCCCGGCGCAGCATGAGGAAAAGAAGCGACAGCAACAGTACTCTGGGGGAGGCTCTTCTAGTGGGAGCCGAACCCCCAAGCGGTGGAGACCACAGTCAGAATCTCGGAGCACACCTCCAGGAGGACCGAGGACGGGGGACAGGCCGTGTATCATATGTGGGGGAGGGCACCGA
Organism: Tillandsia leiboldiana; assembly: GCA_029204045.2. Classification (NCBI taxonomy): domain Eukaryota; kingdom Viridiplantae; phylum Streptophyta; class Magnoliopsida; order Poales; family Bromeliaceae; genus Tillandsia; species Tillandsia leiboldiana. Next base: position 24,647,169 of record CM055064.1, read on the forward strand.
GTGGGAGATTGCCCCAAAAGAGGTGATCATTGTTTCCGATGCGGCAAACAGGGGCACTTCCGCCGTAACTACCCCTTAGCCTGGGGATCGACATCCTCTGCAGCTTCTACGCCTTCGCCACAGCTTTCAGGGCAGGGGAAAGCTCCTATGGGGTCGACTTCTAGACCCCCTGCACCATGGCGAGCGGAGGATAGGCAGCCTCAACCTGGCGGGCGAGTTTACTTGATGACCCGCCAAGAGGCGGACCCGCTGGAAGACGTACTCGCAGGTATTACTTCTGTTTCAAATTCCCGCGCTAGAACTCTTTTTGATACCGGAGCAACACACTCTTTCATTTCTCGTGACTTCGTGTTTGTGCATGGTCTTTGGGAGATACCCCTCCAAAGTCTAATGACGGTCCAAACTGCGGGTGGGTCCTTGGAGGCGAGTAGCCTTGTGGCCGCCTGCTCGATTAAGCTAGGGCGATTGTCTTCCCCTTGGGATTTGGTGGTAATCCCCCTGAAGGAGTACGACGTAGTGTTGGGCATGGACTGGCTCTCAAGGTACCAAGCACTTATCGATTGTGAGAAGCGGCAGGTGTGGTTACAAAAGCAGGGTTTCCCCGAACATGTGTATCTGTCGTGCAAGAGCACCTCCTTCCCAGCGGTCATCTCAGCGACACGGGCTCGAAGATTGGTGGAGGGTGGATGTGTGGCCTACTTGGCATCGGTGGATTTAGTTACCCGACCCTCGGCGACACCTTCAAACATCCCAGTGGTGAGGGACTTTCCCGACGTTTTCCTGACGGAACTGCCAGGGATGCCCCCTGAACGAGAGGTGGTGTTCCCTATCGAACTCCTGCCGGGCACACAGCCTGTCACGAAGGCGCCTTACCGGATGGCCTTCGCGGAGTTGAAAGAGCTTAAGGCGCAGCTTGAAGACCTCTTGGACAAAGGGTTTATCATACCGAGTGTGTCGCCCTGGGCGCACCGGTACTCTTTGTGCGAAAGAAAGATGGAAGCCTACGTCTCTGCATCGACTACAGAGGGATAAACTGTTACGGAATTTAAGTTGGCGTATTTCGTGAATTCGGTTAAGACTTGAAGATTGAAGGTAAAGAAGGTTGGATCATATAACTCATTCTCAAGAAAGAAGAATTCAAAAGGATCAGGTATGTTTAACTTAATATCTTTGGTGATCCGAATACTTCTTATAGTGTAGAAACACTTGGATGGATTTGTAATTGCATAAATATCAAACACTGGACATGGGACATGTTCAGGATCCGGATCACACTTTGCAATCCGGATCCCGAAGGTTGTTCGTTCATACACCAGTTCAATCCGGATCGTAGCTTCCCTTGATCCGGATCCCGAACACTGGGTTTACCATTTTATTTGAACGATCCGGATCAGGCTTTGCAATACGGATCCTGAACGTTGATGTTTGATGAACTGTATGAACGATCCGGATCAAGCACTTCGATCCGGATCCCGAACCTTCGTTTTTCTGGAATCTATTTTTCTCGCTACTACAATCCGGATCGCCGATCTCCGATCCGGATCGTCGTCATGTAAAAATTCCAGAAAAAGATAGTTTTTGATCCTTATCTTTTTCCAAGGGTTTCTAACCTATAAATAGACCCTATGATTCTTTTTCTAGGGCTAATTCACATAATCGAAAAAGAAGCCGTCATCTTTTATACGGCCTAAGATCCACATATAGAGAAGAAAGGAAATCATAGATTCTATCTTATGTTTCTTCATCTATATTGATTGATTTGATTCTAGGTTTTCATACTCACATTTTGAGTAGAATCAAATCAATGAATACTTAGATGGTATTTCCGATCTATTTCTAATCTAAGTATTCGGCGGATCATCACCACCCAAAAAAATAATGATTTACCCCAAAATCGGCGCGTGGACTCGCGTGGCCTTGTGGATTCAAGGTGCTACCGCTCTCGTGGATTCGGAGCGAGGTACGTTCGTGGATTCGAAGCGTGCTACTGGGTGAAGACCGTGGATTCGGTCGGACGTCGTGGACTCGACGTTGGACGCCGTGGATTCGGCGTTGGACGCAAATCGTGGATTCGAGAAGCGTCGTGGAGCGAGCGGAGAAGATCAACTAGGAGCGTATGGAAAAGGTTGAGTCGTCTGTGAGTACGGTATATCACCTTGTACGTGTTTAATTCTAGTGGATTTCACCGTGTTATCGGTCCCGTGGTTTTTTACTCCGGTTTGGAGTTTTCCACGTAAAAATCTCTGCGTGTTATTTATTTTTCCGCATTGGGTTTTATATCGCAAAGATTTTTGAGTGTTTATTGTTTACACCAATTCACCCCCCTCTAGGTGTTTTTTCTCCTATTTAGATCCAATTATACATAACCCAACAAGTGGTATCAGAGCGGGAATAGGGTTGCAAACAATGGTTGAAGGTGGAAACATCAACAGACCTCCGTTCTTCGATGGAACAAATTATGCGTACTGGAAAGTACAGATGAAAGCCTTTTTAATTTCCATCGACGAACGGGTGTGGCAATCAATTGAATTACGATGGACTAATCCAACTGAATTTATTGGTGATGTTCGCACCATCAAACCTAGGTCGAAATGGACCAAGGAAAAGATAGATTTTTCTTCTTACAATGGCAAAGGGATTAATGCTCTATTTAATGCCTTATCACAAACAGAGTTCTCTCGCGTCTCGGCATGTGAGACTGCGAAAGAAATCTGGGATGTTCTTCAAGTTACGCATAAGGGAACTAACCTTGTGAAGATTCAGAAACTGCAAATGCTTACGAGCAAGTTTGACTCTATTTTCATGGCAGAAAATGAATCGTTCACAGACTACTACACACGATTGCAAGATATCGTAAACTCATGTGCTAACTTGGGAGAGAAGATTCCAGAATTTAAAATTGTAAGAAAAATATTAAGAACTCTTCCTGAAAGATTTCGTTCCAAGGTTACAGCCATTGAAACTATTAAACACCCGGACGAAATCCGTGTAGAAGAATTAGTTGGTTCTTTACAAACTTATGAAATGACATTTCCTACTAACTATTCTTCGGGAAAGGCATTCTCTTCTAAGTCTTCAGGTTATGCTTTGAAAACAACAAAAGAAGAAGACGCGGATTCATCCTCCTCAGGCGATGACGAGAACCTATCTATGGAGGACTTTGAGAAGCAGTTCGCTCTCTTGACAAGGAAGTTTCACCGAAATTTTTGAAGCGGTAATTCAAGCAAAACTCCATCCTTCGGAAAGTGGAAGAAAGGCAAGGGTTCTTCAAGTTACAAGTCAAGAAAGCAAGAGGGTTTTTCTAAGGATAAGAAAAGCACAGAAGGACAAGTCCAATGCTTCAAGTGCCGAGGGTACGGCCATATCTCAAAGGAATGTCCAAATAAGAATCCGTCCAAGAAGAAGGCGATGCAAGCCGTCACTTGGGATGACACCTCATCGTCAAATGAGTCATCGTCAAGTGATGAAGAAGACAACGCAACAGCGTTCCACACGTCCACATCTTCACCCTTCATGTGCTTAATGGCAAGTACATCCGAGTCATTGTCCAAATCCACTGTTGAAAAGAATGCAACGGACAATGAATCGGATGATTCGGAAGGTGAAGATTTTGCTCTAGCCTACCACAAACTTTTAAGGGATTCAAAGAAACTGGCTAAGCAAAACAAGGGGTTGAGAGGGAGATTGCAGGATCTCGAAGAAGAACTAAAAAGGGTAACCTCTCTCTCGACCGATCTTGAAGTGGAAAGGGATAATCTGATAAAAGCAAATGTTTCCCTTCAAGAGTCCAATGAGCAATTCGAGAAGAATTATATAGATATGGTGAACAAAGCAAATTACTTCTTGAAGCTCAACGGCGAGGCTCGACAGGAAAAATTGGAAATGACAGAGACCATTCTCCAACTCAAGGATGACTTACAGCGATTTTCATCAGGAATGAGTAAGTTGGATAAGCTTCTTGGTCTTGGTCAATCAAACAAGTTCGGCCTCGGATATAATCGAACTGAAGACAATTTTAGTTCGATTGGGACAGTTTTTGTACCTCAGTCGGTATCTCCTCCTCTGACACCAGAATTCACGACAAGCAACGACAACAAGCCTACTTCACCCTCCTCGGAATCGTCAAGCACTAAGGTATGTTTTCGTTGTAATTTTGCAGGGCACATAAGGAGAAATTGCAAGATGGGAGCCAAACGGTCAACTCAAGCACTTCTTGCAACGACTACCAAAAGGGTGATTTCTCGAAAATCGAATGCAAATTCTTTAAAGGAAAAGAGCCTCGGTAGTTCATCAAACAAGACGACGACGTCAAGGAAAAGCGACGGATCAAACAAGACGCTTTCACCAAAGGTATCAACATCACAATCATTTCCGACGTACATCAAAACTCGAAAGGTTTGGGTACGTAAAGGTGAATTCTTCTTTCATCCTTGAATCACGTCGGTACCAAACGGCCCTTGGAATTATTGCATATGGATCTTATGGGGCCGACACGTCAACCATCCTTGGGAGGTAAATGGTATATTTTCTTATTGGTTGACGATTTCTCTCGGTATTCTTGGGTAGCATTTTTAAAAGAGAAAGCTGATACTTTTGATTCTTTTCACGAGATTTGCCTTCGTATTATGATTGAAAAGAATGAAAAGATCATTCGTGTTAGAAGTGATAGAGGTGGAGAATTCATATATTCTAAATTCATTGATTTTTGCACTTCCAACGACATTAAGCATGAATTCTCAGCACCCTATACACCTCAACAGAATGGTGTTGTCGAGCGCAAAAACAGGGTTGTTCAAGAGATGGCACGTGTTATGCTTCACAGCCGGAATTTACCGCTACATTTTTGGGCTGAAGCTGTGAACACTGCAATCTATGTTATTAATCGAGTTTATTTGCGCCCGGGAACGTTAAATACACCATATGAACTATGGTGTTGTAGAAAATCCAACATCAAATATTTTCGCATCTTCGGGAGTCGGTGTTACATTTTACGTGACCGTGAAAATCTTAGAAAGTTTGACTCTCGAAGTGACGAAGGGATTTTCTTGGGGTATTCTACAAATAGTAGAGCATATCGGGTATTTAACTTGGAATCTAAAACGATCGTAGAATCTATAAATGTTAAAGTAGATGAAGCTTTCCACTTTGCATCTGATAAATGTACCCCTGATATCTCTCTTGATGATGATACTCCTGTAAGTGCATCTTCTCATGATAATACTTCCAATATTAATGATGCATCTAATGGTTCTTCAAGTTTATCTGATGTGCAGGAATCATCTCATGTACCTCCGAGTACTCCATTACAACAAACGTTACGCATCTCCAAGGATCATCCTGAATCAAACATCATTGGAGACCCAAAAGGAGTCAAAATTCGGAGACAGTTGGTTTGTGGATTCGCCTGTTACGTTTCCATGATCGAACCAAAGAATGTCGATGAAGCTCTTCAGGATGACTACTGGATTGAAGCAATGCAGGAAGAGCTCCATCAGTTTGAACGCAACAAAGTCTGGGAATTAACGACGCCTCCGAAGCAACACAATGTGATCGGTACTAAATGGATTTTTAAGAACAAGAAAAATAAGGATGGTACCATCATCAGGAATAAAGGACGTTTAGTTGCTCAAGGCTACTCTCAAATAGAAGGTATAGACTTTGATGAAACGTTCGCCCCTGTAGCTAGACTCGAATCCATTCGTATCTTATTCGCTATTGCTTGTCACTTTAAAATAAAACTCTTTCAAATGGACGTTAAGAGCGCGTTTTTAAATGGGTTTTTAAATGAGGAAGTTTATGTGGCTCAACCGAAAGGTTTTGTAGACTGTAAACTACCTAACCATGTTTTTCGTTTGAAAAAGGCTCTTTACGGTTTAAAACAAGCACCGCGAGCTTGGTACGAAAGGTTGACAAAGCACCTTTTGGAGAAGGGCTATACTCGAGGGGGAGCAGATCGGACTCTCTTTGTGAAGCATTATCAAAATAACTTCATTGTTGCACAAATCTATGTCGATGACATTGTGTTTGGAGCAACAAAGGATAATGATGCTTCTAAATTCGCAGAAACTATGGAAAGCGAATTTGAGATGTCTATGATGGGGGAACTGACATACTTTCTTGGATTGCAAGTGAAACAAAATGGTGAAGGCATCCATCTGTGTCAATCCAAGTATGCAAAGGAGTTGGTAAAGAAATTCGGATTAGAAGATTCTAAAGATTTTCCTACTCCTATGGGAACTAGCAATAAGGGATTAGGAAGTGAATCTCTTAGTGAGAATGTAGACGAGAAACTTTATCGCAGCATGATTGGAAGTCTACTTTACCTCACAGCTAGTCGCCCGGATATATCCTTTAGTGTTGGGATTTGCGCGAGATATCAATCAGCACCAAAGGAGGTTCACCTGAAAGCGGTGAAACGGATCATCCGGTACATCAAGGGAACCATTAATTTCGGAATTTGGTATCCTATGGGAACAAGTCTAGATATTATTGGATACTCAGATGCCGATTGGGCAGGATCTGTGGATGATCGGAAAAGTACGAGTGGTGCATGTTTTTATCTTGGCCATTGTCTTGTTGCATAGCATAGTAAAAAGCAAAACTGCATTGCACTCTCGACTGCCGAAGCGGAATACATCTCAGCGGGTAGTTGTTCAACTCAACTCATTTGGATGAAAAGCGTGTTGAGCGACTTCCGGATTTCAGCAACTTCGGTAACTGTTTTATGTGACAACACTAGTGCTATAAATATTTCAAAAAACCCTGTGTTGCACTCTAGAACAAAACACATTGAACTTAGATATCATTTTCTTAGAGAGCTAGTTGAATCAAATATTCTTCAAATTTCCTACATTTCAACTGAAAATCAATTAGCTGACTTGTTAACAAAACCTTTGGATCAAAAACGTTTTATTCATTTGCGTAAAGCAATTGGAATGCTTTCCTTGAAATAACCTCTTTTTGAAACTTTTGTTTAGGTTAGGTTTTGTTTTTGTGTTTTTGTTCATCATCTATGCTTAGACATAGTACATTAACTGAGCATTAGTTTTGATTGACTTTAACTGCATCCTTTTATATATTTAGAAATCTATTATGCTTTAGATATCATAATATTTCATTTGATGCAATGATCATTTATGTCAATTAACTCATCTTTGTTTTGATCAAAGTCAATTTCTCTCTCGATGATCTCTTGGTGTAGTTTTTATCTTATTTGACTGTTTAGTCGAGTATGAAATCGAGATCAATATTTGGCTGAATACTTTATATCTTAAATAATTGATAGCCAATTGAGGGGGAGTAAAAGAAAAAGTATTATGCTCAAAAGATGTGGAAAGAGTTACATCCCAATGAGGAGTGTGAAAACTACCACCACATGGAGGAAAGAGCTACCACCTCGGTCGTCCGAGTACTGTGTGCAGCTACCACATGTATACCAAGCAAGGTTTTTCAAGTTTGATTAAATAAAATGCATGTTGAAATACTTGACTCTGTCAAAATTTCAGGGTTGGTATAAGGTGGGAATTTTAATGAAAGATGCTCAAAGAGCCACTCTCTTTAATAAATTGACTAGATATATTATCTAACTTATCTGGGATGTTAGACATCTATTGATCTTTGTATTTCATTTTCTTTACCGAATTGATGATTTGATAAAGGCATTACACATAAGATCAAGTTAGATGTAATTGAAGTTGTTCAACTTTAAGGGATTTAATTTTTATAAATTTTCGTTTCATTTGTTGGATGTTATTGATAGATTTGGCATAATCTATTTCTTGTTGTATGAAACGATGATTTTCATTTAAAGTTGATACACAAAAGTGCTTACAATCTTTTTCTGGTTTTTCTAGAATTTCTCTGAAATTTTCTAAAGAAAAAGTTGGAGCCGATCCGGATTGGACCTGCCGATCCGGATCCCGAACGCAGATATTCTTCTGCGGGCAGACGATCCGGATTGGACTTGCCGATCCGGATCCCGAATGCAGATTTTCTCTGCGGGTAGCCGATCCGGATCGTAATCACGAACTGATCCGGATCGCGGCTAGGGTTTTATATAGAACAAAAGGGTTTTGATTTCTTTTACTCCAATTTTTTGTTCCAAAGTTTCCAGAGCTTCTCTCTCTAGAATTCATCCATCTTGGAAGCTTTCAAACTCAAAGTTCTTCGATTCCAAGTAAGTTTTATTGATCAAAATCTCGGTTTTTCATAGTTTTTCATATTCTTCCTCAAAACGTGATGAAATCTTGTATCTATTTCGTTTGTGGATGTTTTTTTGATCAAATTTCTTTTGAAATAAGAACTCTGGGTAGATTAGTTTTGATTATATGCTAGGTATTCTCAAGATAAACGGATTTTTGGCCTTCAATTTCAAAAATTTCGGTTTTAGGGCATATAATGGGAATTTTCGAAAATCATGCGATTGATCTATTTTTAAAATTCTTTTTGCAAAACTAATTTGATTCTTACTCTCTCTACACGATAATGATTGTTTGGGTACAATTTTTCTAATTTTTGAAAATTAACAATTTTTTCGTGTTCTTGAGGTGTTGCTCACAGGATTTCTTTTCACAAGAAACCAATAGCAATGGTGATCACCTGGATCATTCTTCTTCTGGCTGCTATGGTACATACGAGAGACACTGTCAAGCCCAAGAGGGCTAAGAAAGCGAAGAAAGCTAAAGATGATTCCGATACAGAATCTGAAACGGAATCGATCAATTGGGATGAGCTTCAAGTTGAAGCAACAACTGTTCCCACTGCTTCAAAGGGAAAAGCGCCTGCCGAGACATCGAAGGCTCCGCCTACTGCTGCTGAAAAAGGCAAAGCTCCAATGGAAGAAACTTCTGGGAAGACAAGAAGAAAAAGTGTTGCTCGCAAAAGAGGGAGTGCTCGAGGAATTTCCATTGAGCAACCAGTTGAGAGCCAAGCACCTCCACAAGACTTTATCAGCTCTTCTAGGATAAAGGACTTTGAAAACAGGGAATGCATTGGCGAAAGGCATGTTAATGTCAAAGCCTTGAAGGAAAGATCTCCGGCATTTGGGACTCTGTATGACCAGACAGGTCTTGCTCCCATTTGCGATTTCCCCGAGACCACTGGGTATTGTCTTCACTCAGTGAGGATGTTCTATCAAAATTCTTGCTATCTCGTTGATCAGGAGAGCGGTCGTCAAGACTTTCAAACATTGGTCAAAAATGTTAAGATTAAAGTAACACCTCAACTGATTGGAGAGGTATTAGGGATGAAGGCCCGAGCCGATGGCGCTCATTATCTGAAGAATCAAATTTTCAACACCAACTCCTGGAGAGTGGTAGTTGATGGCATCTGTCTTCCAGATACTCGTTCGACAGGAAACTCAGTCTTTTCAAAAGAGCTACGACCTGAGTATCGCTTCTTAAACTTCATTATTTGCTATAACGTCCTTCCAAATATGAACACGAAGGTTCTTCGGTGGGATAGGATGTTATTCCTTTATCTTCTTGGAAACCCCACAGCAGCAATGGGAGCAAACTTAAACATCCCTTACATCATCTGGGCGAGGATGGCTCGCTATGTGGAACATGCTCACCCTTCAGAGAGACTACCTTATCCAATGATCATCATGCGCATTCTTCGCAAATTTAAAGCTGACACAAATGCGAGTTCCTACATGCACAGTTTAGGAACGATCAATGAAACAACAATTGTAAAGTCTCTCTCGACAAAGCAAGACGAGCCCATATTACCTCCTCGCCGACAACGAGCACAACAACAACAAGCGACAACCTCTGCACCGGCAGCAACTCCTCCAGTCCAACCAGCACATCCAACACAACAAGCACCTCCATCAACTTCTGATGATGATGCACCAGTTACCTCAATCTATAAAGAACAGCAAAGGCTCTCCAACGAGCAAGAACGTATATCAAATGAACTTATTGAGGTAAAGGAAGAAATAAAGAAGGTCAACAAGAATCAGTCATCAATGAACAAGCGATTAAAGAAAATCTTCCAAATTCTCGGCTGTATCAGTTCAGATGAGTCTGAATAATCCGTATCCTTCTAATTTCCTTTTCTTATGCAGATTTTTAATCCTTCTTTTGTGCAGGTTTTTAAGTTTTAGTTTTTAGTTTTTAGTTCTCAAACTTTTGGTACTTGAACTGTTAACTATTCTCTCCATTTTGGTATTTTTTGGCTAACTTTTGTGACAAAAAGGGGGAGAGAGAGATAAACAATGATACAATGTTTGTGAGAAAGAAACTTGAAACTATGGAGGTAAGTATAACCTCAACTTGAAAGGTAAGTAGAACTTCAACTTTCGGTTTTCATTTGTGTTTGAATGCATGCCTCGACTAACTATTCGACTAACTATTTGGGCATGTAATATAACTAACAAGTTGATGTTCACTAACATGACATTTGGATTTTGATTGCATAGAAGATATGTTGGTGTTTTAACTATGATCAATTTACATATCTGAATGTATAAATGTCATGGTAAGTATAAATGAGTATAAACTTCATCTCTGTATGTAGTTTTTGAATGATATAAAATTCTTGAGGTATCTAACGATTTCTTTTGTCAACAATGACTTCTTTTGTAGAGAGTACAGATGTCTAAGTCTAGAGTCTGTTTTAGGAGTTTAACTCATGTATCTTATTTTGGATCTCCATTGTAATTTTTTGTTGTATGGTGATAGCAACAAAAATATCTTTTTGAATTTTCTTGAGTGGATCTATGTTTTGTCACGAAACCGCCAAAGGGGGAGATTGTTACGGAATTTAAGTTGGCGTATTTCGTGAATTCGGTTAAGACTTGAAGATTGAAGGTAAAGAAGGTTGGATCATATAACTCATTCTCAAGAAAGAAGAATTCAAAAGGATCAGGTATGTTTAACTTAATATCTTTGGTGATCCGAATACTTCTTATAGTGTAGAAACACTTGGATGGATTTGTAATTGCATAAATATCAAAAACTAGACATGGGACATGTTCAGGATCCAGATCACACTTTGCAATCCGGATCGCGAAGGTTGTTCGTTCATACACCAGTTCAATCCGGATCGTAGCTTCCCTTGATCCGGATCCCGAACACTGGGTTTACCATTTTATTTGAACGATCCGGATCAGGATTTGCAATCCGGATCCCGAACGTTGATGTTTGGTGAACTTTATGAACGATCCGGATCAAGCACTTTGATCCGGATCCCAAACCTTCGTTTTTCTGGAATCTGTTTTTCTCGCTACTGCAATCCGGATCGCCGATCTCCGATCCGGATCGTCGTCATGTAAAAATTCCAGAAAAAGATAGTTTTTGATCCTTATCTTTTTCCAAGGGTTTCTAACCTATAAATAGACCCTATGATTCTTTTTCTAGGGCTAATCCACATAATCGAAAAAGAAGCCGTCATCTTTTATACGGCCTAAGATCCACATATAGAGAAGAAAGGAAATCACAGATTCTATCTTTTGTTTCTTCATCTATATTGATTGATTTGATTCTAGGTTTTCATACTCACATTTTGAGTAGAATCAAATTAATGAATACTTAGATGGTATTTCCGATCTATTTCTAATCTAAGTATTCGGCGGATCATCACCACCCAAAAAAACAACGATTTACCCCAAAATCGGGGAGTGGACTCGCGTGGCCTTGTGGATTCAAGGTGCTACCGCTCTCGTGGATTCGGAGCGAGGTACGTTCGTGGATTCGAAGCGTGCTACTGGGTGAAGACCGTGGATTCGGTCGGACGTCGTGGACTCGACGTTGGACGCCGTGGATTCGGCGTTGGACGCAAATCGTGGATTCGAGAAGCGTCGTGGAGCGAGCGGAGAAGATCAACTAGGAGCGTACGGAAAAGGTTGAGTCGTCTGTGAGTACGGTATATCACCTTGTACGTGTTTAATTCTAGTGGATTTCACCATGTTATCGGTCCCGTGGTTTTTTACTCCGGTTTGGAGTTTTTCACGTAAAAATCTCTGCGTGTTATTTATTTTTCCGCATTGGGTTTTATATCGCAAAGATTTTTGAGTGTTTATTGTTTACACCTATTCACCCCCCTCTAGGTGTTTTTTCCCCTATTTAGATCCAATTATACATAACCCAACATAAACAAGGTCACGGTGAAGAACAAGTACCCCCTGCCCAGAATCGACGACCTCTTCGACCAGTTACGGGGAGCGACGGTTTTCTCAAAGATCGACCTGCAATCGGGTTACCATCAGCTCCGGGTTCGGAACGAAGACATTCCAAAAACCGCCTTCCGGACCCGGTACGGCCACTACGAGTTCACGGTTATGCCGTTCGTGTGACACCCCCGGAATTTGGATTAGTCCTCTATATAAATGATATAATAGGACTAAATCTCCAACCCGGCTATAGCATTTTGGATGGTAGCAAGATCCAAGAGGAACATGAGAGTTAAGCGTGCTAGAGCTAGAGTAGTTCTAGGATGGGTGACCCCCTGGGAAGTGGGGCGTCATAGTTGGTATCAGAGACATTCACCAGCAGGAAATGTGAGATGAGTCTCGGCTGAGCCAGGGTTATATAGCGGGTAGAGTGAGGCTCCCCGGCTAATGACCGTTGTGAGTGGAGTGCAGCTCCTCACAAGGTCGACTAAGGCTAGCGAGACGAGTCTCACATCGCCTGGTGCTTGTGAGTGTGCTTGAGCCTGACGTGGACGTCAGGGCTTAAAGGGGGGAAGAATGTGACACCCCCGGAATTTGGATTAGTCCTCTATATAAATGATATAATAGGACTAAATCTCCAACCCGGCTATAGCATTTTGGATGGTAGCAAGATCCAAGAGGAACATGAGAGTTAAGCGTGCTAGAGCTAGAGTAGTTCTAGGATGGGTGACCCCCTGGGAAGTGGGGCGTCACAGTTCGGGCTTACGAACGCCCCCGCGGTATTCATGGATATGATGAACAGAATCTTCTGGCCCTTTCTAGATCATTTCGTAGTGGTCTTCATCGACGACATCCTGATCTATTCACCCACCGACGAGGAGCACGAGGACCAATTGCGAACGATTCTCCAGACTCTCAGGGATCAGAAGCTGTTCGCTAAGCTCAAGAAATGTGAGTTCTGGCTTCGCGAAGTGGGATTTCTGGGGCACGTGATCTCGGCGGAAGGGATCGCCGTGGATCCCAAGAAGGTAGAATCGGTGATCGACTGGCAGCCGCCGACTATGGTGACGGAGATCCGCAGTTTCCTAGGCCTGGCAGGATATTACAGACGTTTCGTCGAGGGTTTCTCGAAGATTGCTGCCCCTTTAAATCGGTTGACAAGGAAAGGGGAGAAGTTTGTATGGACAGCTAAATGCCAGGAGAGCTTCGAAGAACTCAAAAGAAGGCTAACCAGGGCACCAATACTTGTACTACCAGCCCCCGGAGAGGATTATAAGGTATACTGCGATGCATCAGGGATCGGCCTTGGGGGTGTGCTGATGCAACAGGGGAAAGTTATAGCCTATCTTTCTAGGCAACTGAAGGATTACGATAAGAACTACCCGATACATGACTTGGAGCTGGCTGCAGTGGTCTTCGTCTTAAAGTTATGGAGGCACTACCTCTTTGGTGTCCACTGTAACGTCTTCTCGGACCACAAAAGTCTTAAGTACCTGTTCACCCAAAAGGAATTAAATTTGCGGCAGAGGCGGTGGTTAGAGTTGCTGAAAGATTACGACCTAACAATTCAATACCACCCCGGGAAGGCAAACGTGGTGGCAGACGCGTTGAGCAGGAAGGGGCAACAGACCGACTCTCACTTACAGCTCGTACGGGACAAGATCTCCCCGAACCAGGAGAGCGATTTTTCAATGGAAGGCGACGGCACCCTGCGGTTCCGCGGGCGGATTTGTGTACCGGATTCGTCGGAGTTGAAGGAAGAAATTTTGACAGAGGCACACCGCGCCCCTTATGCGGCGCATCCAGGGGGCACGAAGATGTACAGGGACCTCAAGCAGACCTTCTGGTGGCCTAAACTGAAGGGGGTTGTGACACGACATGTGGCTCATTGCCTGGTATGTCAACAAATAAAGGCCGAGCACCAGCGCGACCAGTGGGAAAGTTACAGCCCTTGCCGGTGCCAGAGTGGAAGTGGGATCGGATCACCATGGATTTCGTCACAGGATTCCCACGTTCGCAGCAGGGGCACGACACGATCTGGGTCATAGTGGACCGGTTAACCAAGTCAGCACACTTCCTGCCTATCCATACAACTTGGACCCGAGAGCGGTTAGCTCAAGTCTACATCAGCGAGATCGTGAGATTGCATGGAGTGCCGGCATCGATCACCTCAGATAGAGACACGCGTTTTGTCTCGAAGTTTTGGCAGAGTCTACAACGGGCTCTGGGGACCAAACTACAGTTCAACACAGCCTTCCACCCCCAGATGGACGGACAATCGGAGCGAGTGATTCAGACTCTTGAGGACATACTTCGCGCCTGTGTACTTGACTGGGGGGTCGGCTGGTCACGCTACCTACCCCTCGTGGAATTCGCATACAACAACAGCTACCAGGCCAGTATCCAGATAGCGCCCTACGAAGCCTTATATGGGAGGCGCTGCCGATCCCCGATCTGTTGGGACGTGTGACGCCCCACTTCCCAGGGGGTCACCCATCCTAGAACTACTCTAGCTCTAGCACGTTTAACTCTCATGTTCCTCTTGGATCTTGCTACCATCCAAAATGCTATAGCCGGGTTAGAGATTTAGTCCTATTATATCATTTATATAGAGGACTAATCCAAATTTCCGAGGGTGTTACATTCTTCCCCCCTTTAAGCCCTGACGTCCACGTCAGGCTCAAGCACACTCACAAGCACCAGGCGATGTGAGACTCGTCTCGCTAGCCTTAGCCGACCTTGTGAGGAGCTGCACTCCACTCACAACGGTCATTAGCCAGGGAGCCTCGCTCTACCCGCTATATAACCCTGGCTCAGCCGAGACTCATCTCACATTTCCGGCTGGTGAATGGCTCTGATACCAACTGTGACGCCCCACTTCCCAGGGGGTCACCCATCCTAGAACTACTCTAGCTCTAGCACGCTTAACTCTCATGTTCCTCTTGGATCTTGCTACCATCCAAAATGCTATAGCCGGGTTAGAGATTTAGTCCTATTATATCATTTATATAGAGGACTAATCCAAATTCCGGGGGTGTTACAGGACGACTTAGGGGAACGGAAGTTCTTGGGACCCGACCTTGTGGAAGAAACTGAAGAAAATGTGCGCCTCATCAGACAGCGCATACTGACAGCCCAGAGTCGACAGAAGAGCTACGCAGACCAGAGGCGCCGTGACTTGGAATTCCAAGTGGGGGAGCACGTGTTGCTACGAGTTTCGCCTTCCAGGGGAATTAAGCGTTTCGGGTTGAAGGGCAAGTTGAGCCCACGGTTTGTGGGGCCGTTCGAGATCCTGGAGCACATCGGGCCAGTGGCATACCGCCTGGCCCTACCACCAAACCTCGACCGAGTCCATGATGTTTTCCACGTGTCCATGCTCCGGAAATACATTCCCGACCCATCATATGTTCTGGACGTTTCTACTCTCGAACTTAAGGAGGACCTGAGTTTCGAGGAAACCCCGGTACGGATCCTAGCAAGGGGAAGCAAAACGCTGCGAAATCGAGCCATCCCCTACGTGAAGGTGCTTTGGAGCAACCACGAAGAGCGAGAAGCAACTTGGGAACTGTAGTCAAAAATGAGGGAGTGCAACCCCCACCTCTTCACCGCGACCCAGGATTGAGTTTCGAGGATGAAACTCATTTTTATGAGGTGAGTGGTGTAGTAACCACTTATTTAAAAGGCATTACAGGAGTTTACTTTTGTCCACTTTCCTTTTGAGGTTTGAAGGATGGCTAAATATTTCACTTTTTCTACGCAGACCTTCGAGGCTCGCGGGTATTTTTAGGCGGTAGAGCTCGCGAAGCGGAGATCACCGGAACAATCGGATTTAAATTCCGACTTCGGGACCTCCCAGAATAATTTTTTGAAGTTTATTAACAACTCAGGGTGCACCGTAAGGGGGTGGGGCGACTTGCACGCTTTGCGAGGTATATGTGGACTCGGGCACGCACCCGCTCCTTAGGTGATGAGTTAAGGACTAGGGTTTTATTTTCCCTTCCACTTCTCATCCGCTTTTCGACGCGCTGTAGGACCTTTCTGAGGAACGTGAGAGGGACCCCAACCCTTCTCCTACATTTTATTCACCATCCGACAGCGGGCGCGAAGGATCGAAGCGACGAGAACGGTGCGATCGACTCCCTTCCTCCTCCCTCACCGGTGAATCGAAGGTGCGGTGGTTGGTAAGTTTTAATTTTTATTTTATTTGTTGCCTTCTTTCGGTTCTTCATCATGAAGTAGGGGTTGAGGGAGCGGCGTGCATCGGCCGGCCGCACTCGCCGCCGCCGCGGAGCACCGAACGCGCGCCGGGGGGTAGGCGCGGCCGCTCGCGGGCAGAGCACCCGCGCGGGCCAGGTGCCGCGCGGCGCGGGGCCGCCGCTGGCAGGGCACCCGCGCGGGCTAGGTGCCACGCGGGGCCGCCGCTGGCAGGGCAACCCGCGCAGGCCAGGTGCCGCGCGGGGCCACCGTTGGCAAGGCGCCCGCGCGGGCCAGGCGTCGCGCGGGGCAGCTCGCGCGTGCGGGCTGTGCGCCGCGCGGGGCCACCTCGGATAGGGTGCCCGTGCGGGTCTGGCACCGCACGGGGCCTCCCTCGCGTACGGACAGCACGACGGGGCGGGGTCATCTCCGCCACTACTTCCGACCCAGGCCGCCGCCGCGGCCGTCGGATCCGAGGACCCCGCTCCACGATGGATTAGGACGGTACGTTTTTCCCGGTACTCGTGTTTTATGGGCACTGATTTCTCCCCGGGGGGACTTTGTAGGTTCGGGGAGCACACCGAGACGCGGAGGAACCTAGCGGCGATCACAGCGCGACGACAAGAGGTGGGATTTTATTTGTAGACTTAGCATGGTGTTTACGATACTTGTAACTAACTCTTTTTCTGCGTTTAACTGTGGCATTGTGGATAGACTCTATAGTTCTTGTTATTCGATTATATGTGATTGATAGTCGTTATGATTCCCGCTTCTTGGTTTTGTACGGTATTCCTGGTTACTATGCTCGAGGCCGCAGCACGCGCACCCGCGGTTTGGCCACCGCAAAGGGTGCGCTTTTCCGGAAAAGTGGTCTATGACCCGTGTATACCCACGAGGTGACGTAGTGGGGCCCCTGTAGTTGTGGGGTTTTGATGCGCTAAGGTGCGAGCGGTGCGACCCGTCGGGGTAGGTGCTCGACGTGGTCTGGTGTTGCAGGTTTGCAGGTGTTCGTGGTTTCTTTTTCCCCTCTTGGGAGGGTGGTTGCTCCGGATAGCTTTACGGTTGGCTTTACTACTTTTTCTTGCTTTTTTATTGTGTTATCGTGTCGCTGACTTCCCACTCCGTGACAGGTTCCTTCAGGGGTGAGAGCTAGGCGACGGTGAGGCCGAGTCAGGAGCCTTCGGGTCCTTTGAGATCCCAGACTGTATCTTCCCTTCTTGTCGCATTTCATTTTCTACTTGTAAACTGTTGTGTGGTTCTCGATACCCTCGTGGGGTCGGTGTGGATGTCGGAACCTTACTATTTGGATTTGTGGATGATGTTTGAGTTCTTATCTCTGTTCGGCCGTTTTCAAAAAGAAAGAAAGAAAAAGAAAAGAAAAAGAATTGCGAAAACGGATTTCAAAACTTGAGTATCGTGTGGGCACTGTTTTAAAAACTCTGTGGATTTATGGTTTTCGAACTGTTTTAGAAATCTGGGTGCCGGGTGGGCACCGCTTTTAAATTGTGGATTTATCCTTTCAAATTTGCCGGCCTACAGAACAGTTTAGTTGCGTAAATGTTGAGAACTGTTGTGATTGAATAAGCTTCCATGTTTGCATGTTGTATTAGCCGCGACGCCGTGCATATACAGAGGAGACTCTGTCCGTTTGCAGGGTGATTCTGTGTATGCGGCGGGTCTGGGCACGCACCGGGGAGGAAGGCATTTAAAAAAAAAATAGATACACAAAACAAACCCTTTTTATTGATTGTTTCCGCTGATTGAAACCTCCGGGGCGTGACAGTTACTCTTGGAAACAACTTTCCATGAACTATATTACCCCGGCCGAGGATTTCTGTGCTTTGCCTTACAAATAGCATAGGACTAATTATCTCTCTACCGAGAGCGATAGATCCCCTGTAAACAAACACCCATTCCTAATATGAACCGACTGCAGCCAACATATACTACTAAGACCCGTGACTCGGATCAGAGTTTATTGCATAATCATACTACAGTAGCCTCATATTGAATGGCCCTGGTGTCGCAGGTCTAAGGATCAGTTGTACTACTGCAACATCGAATCAGTTACTCACGAATGAGTAGACATCCATGTAACTATTCGTAATTGGTCACGCTCAGTGCCCTTGTTCTCTAACAACCACCTGCACGTTCGCTCCAGTGTCCACACACTGATGACTTGAGACTCGTCATCCTAAAAGAGAGCGGCACATACATCAATCTTACCGGATCAATCATGGTCCCCATGATGATCCTCCGATTGAGAGCATTTATGACTTAATCACCAATAATATGTATCTCATTAATTCAAAGGACGATTCATGGACACATTAAACATGAATGGCATAAGATGCCCAAATAATAATAAAGATCAAGTACAAATATGCCCCATATAAAAAATGCGTCAGCCTGATAGGCTTTTGGGGCATACAACTAATAGGTACAAATCGCTCAAGCCTCGGCTCCAAACAGCATCACCCCAACATGCCACCACAAACAAACAACAAACAACACAACTCCCTAATCAATACCCCCAAACATACACTTGCTGTTTTTCCAAAACAGCACAAGCTGTTACAACAAACCAGCAGAGGGAAAGGGAACCTTCACCTGCGTACAGTGCTCCAAAAATTCCCACAAATACCCCTGGATACAAAAATATAGTCCAATATTACAAATTATACAATATTCCAAGAGTGCTGTCCAAGTTGAAACTTCAGTCCCAAAGAAGCAATATTTTCACCTACAGAAAGGGCTCCGAAAAATCCAACAAAAATACTGCCACGAGCATCGCGTCGACCCTTCAAAACGAGTACCTACACGTCCCAATCCGAGCCCCGTAGGTCGAGTTACAAATTCCACAAGGTGACCATCTCGAAATTCCCCGAGTACAAAAAATGTACAACTCTGTCCAGAAAAATGGAATTTTCTTACCTTCAAGAAAATTCAGTAAAATCCAGAAAAATTACAAGGACGTTCCTTGCGATGTGTAGATGCAAAACGACTACAGGCACGCCTCCATCCGATGACTGAGCATGAAGATAGAAAATCGACTAGCCTCCGCTGTCCAAAACCTCACAGCAGGAAAAGGAGTCACAGAAACACCTCAGGAACAGTCCCGAAAACTCGAAATAAGGAGAAGTGATCAATACGAAAAATGAAGCCTTACCTCTCGTGAACGCGTTGCCATGAAAATCGGCTCAAATTTCGATCGGGGTGATCTGGTATGCCTCGCGGACTGAAGAGCGACGGTAATAGCCAAAAATCCAAGGTGCGTCGATGTGCGCCGCGTCGCAGATAACGCCGATGCCGCAATCTCCAAAAATCTCGAAAATCCATCAAGTAGTGGAGGGGGTGAAGTAGAAGGGCTCTGCGAAGAAGGGGAGCTCTAGAAATGCCAAAATCCCACTCAATAGGCCCCTGCTACCTATTTATAGGCTGAAATCCAAGCCAAAATCACACTTTGGGGGACATTTTCCGGGCGCCCGAAACTTTCGGGCTCCCCACAGTGTACCCAAAACTCCCCCCGCGGTGCGCCCCAAACGCTCCGGGTGCGCCCGAAACGCTCCGGGTGCGCCACGTCAGCAACAAAACAGGAAACAGCGACCTAAGCCGCTAGCTTCGCGCCACGTGGCATGGTCCACGCATGGGGGTGTTTTGCACCCACCAACCACTGGACGACACGTGAACCGCACCCACAGACGGCCCACGTGCAGTTGCGTGCTCCCCGCGCAGCCGCCTGCCATCCCTGTACGCACGCGCCCCGAGGCCGACCGTAGTTGTTCCGTGAACCGGGTCCACAACACCAACAAGTCACAAGCTGCCACGTGTCCTGCCTCCGGTGCACGCCGGCCCGTGGACCGCGCGCCTGCCCGCGGGCCCGCTCGCTTGCCCGAGCCCACGCCGCCGCCCTCCGCCGTCGCCGGCGCTGCCCCAGCCGCCGGAACAGTGCCCCATTGCCTCGAAAACCGTGCGCGGCATCCGTGCTCCGAAAAATACAAGTAGTCCATTTTCATCGTTTTCGCACGCTGAATCCAAATCCGCTGTCCATTTTGCCAAATTCCAACTCTAAAAATTGCCAAAGGCATCCGGGAAGGTGTTCTTTTGTTCAAACTTCACGTTGAGTCCAATTTTAATATCCGCTTCGCGCGAAACTACTTCTAAACATCCGACGGGGTCCTCCGATCACTCACGTGATCCAATTTAAGCCCGAAGTCCGTCTCTTGTGTCCAAATTGTGCACAAACACCACCGACCCACCATGTAGGCCTCCGTGAGGTGCCAATCAACCAGTAATCTCGTCGTGGGGATCCGGGTCCTCATATTACACCCTCCATCCTGGGGGAACTAAGATGTATAGGGATTTGAGGGCACAGTTTTGGTGGTATGGCATGAAGAGAGATATTTGAAGGTTTGTGGCCCACTGTCTAACTTGTCAGCAAGTTAAAGCTGAGCATCAGGTTCCAGCTGGCATGTTACAGAGCCTTCCAATACCTGAATGGAAATGGGATCGGGTAGCAATGGACTTCATTGTTGGATTACCGAGGACTCAGAGTGGAGCTGATGCCATTTGGGTGATTGTGGATCGATTGACTAAATCAGTTCATTTTCTGCTGATACAGTCGAGTTGGACTCTAGAGAGATTGGCGCAGTTATACTTGGATGAGATTGTTAGACTACATGGGGTGCCAGCTTTGATTGTGTCTGATAGGGACCTGAGGTTCACTTCACATTTTTGGAGGAGCTTGCAGACAGCCTTTGGGACCCAGCTTCAGTTTAGCACTGCCTTTCACCCACAGGCTGACGGACAATCCGAGCGGACCATTCAGACTCTAGAGGATATGTTGAGAGCTTGTGTCCTGAGTTTTAGCGGCAGTTGGGATCGACATTTGAGATTAGCAGAGTTTGCCTATAACAATAGCTTCCAGTCGAGCATTCAGATGGCGCCCTACGAAGCATTGTATGGACGGAAATGTCGATCACCCTTATGTTGGAGTGAGGTGGGTGAAAGGAAGACCTTGGGGCCCGACTTGCTTTTGGAGGCCGAAGAAAAGGTTAAGGTTATTCGGCGTCATCTGGTGACTGCATAGAGCCGACAGAGGAGTTATGCTGATAGGAGGCGGCGAGACTTAGAGTTCCAGGTAGGAGACCATGTTTTTCTGAAAGTCTCGCCATCTCGTGGGATACGCCGCTTTGGAGTGCGCGGGAAGCTCAGTCCGCATTTTATTGGACCGTTTGAGGTATTGGAGCGCATTGGGCCCGTTGCTTATCAAGTTGCGCTACCGCCGCGGTTGGCAGGTACTCATGATGTGTTTCATGTATCCGTCCTGAGGAGGTATGTTTTTGATCCCTCGCATGTATTGGACTTCACTTCCTTAGAGTTGGACGAGGAGTTGCGCTTTCAGGAGCGCCCGATGCGAATTCTTGCTCGAGAGACGAAAGAATTGTGCAATCGGGTTATACCTTTTGTGAAGGTCTTATGGAGCCATCACGATGAGAGGGAGGCCACTTGGGAGCCTGAGGATGAGTTGAGGATTTCCTGCCCATATCTGTTTGAGACACCCTTCTGAGATTTAGATTCAGTCTGGTTTCGAGGACGAAACCCTTTTAAGGAGGGGAGAGTGTAGAGTACCAGATTTTGGATTGAGCACCGACTCTGCAATTGTGCACAGAAAAATTTGGAAATCCTTGGGACATGTGTATTTCATGTTTACAGCGGGGTTCGGGAGGTTTCAGAGTGATGCGGAAGCTTCCAGGGCAAAAAGTGGGTCGGCGGCGCAGTTTTTGAAGCTTCCTGGAGATTTCAGCATTTGGTGTAGCTTGGTTTCGGAACCAAGTGTTGGGTTCCGGAACCAGTCTCTTGGTTCCGGAACTAGTACTTGGGTTCCGAAACCCAGAGAGGGGTACCGGTACCCAGCTTGGGGTACCGGTACCCAGCAACAGGAAGCTTCGATTTTTGGATGCTGACTTGGATTTTTGGGAGGGCATTTAGGTCTTTTCACTTCCCCTTTGTGTTTGCCCTACACCATGGTCTATATATACAAGCCAACCACCCTGCTTCTTCTCCACGACAACCTGAGGAAAAGAAAGAAAGAAAGAAAGAAAGAAAGAAAGGAAAAGAAGAGAAGAAGGAGAAGAAGTAGTGAGTTGGAGCCTTGAGTGTTGGCTAAACCTGCTGCTTGGAGTTGAGTGGAGCCGCGCGCGCATCGAGCTACGTACAAGGTAGGTTGGCAGATTTCTTTTATGTTGGAATTTTTATTGTGGTTTTGGAGGAGTTGAGCTCATTGGATTTCTTTCTATCTTTTCTCCATTTTTGCACCTTGGAGCAGCTTGTTGTGCTGCTTGGCCGAGGACTTGGTGTTTTTATTGCGCGGAGCCGAGGTGCATGCGTGCTGCTGTGTGTTGGCTGAGAGTGAGCTGAGGCACGCGGAAGGTTTGTTGCGGACTCGAGGGTTATTGGTTGAGCTTTCGGGGATTTTTCCGAGGTGCGCGACAGCGTGCGCGCGCGCGGCGTGATTTTCGGAGTTTCTGCAGAGAGTGGTTTCGGCATGTCCCCGACTACAGCTTGCCTACGGAAAGCATTCTAGGTAGGTTGGAATTATTCCAAATTGTATGGAATGCCTCCTAATGCTTCTGTATGTATTTTGATCATGTCTAGTGTATTATTTTTACTGTTGGTAAATCTGATAGTTGCCTAGAAAATTCTAGAAAATTTAGTAGAACCCCAGATTATTTTTAGTGTACTCCTGGTACTGTATGACACTAGATTGCATGGTGAGAGAGCATTACTTTTGCATCGAGATCGTTATAAAAATCGTGAAACCTGTTTTAAGGAAAAATCGGCATTTTACAAGTGGTTTTTAAACTGGAAGATTGCTAGTGAGATGTCGGGGTCCCAGGGTGCATGTGACCTCGTGCCTGGGGGCCGAGGGGATTTTATTCGACTTGTGGATAATTTTACTAGTGTCTTGGGGGTTAGTGAGGGCATATCAGATTGAGTCGGGGAGGGTTCACCGACCTAGACATGAGTTGAGATGTTGGCATTCGAGTTTCCGATCTGTTTGATCGTGGATTAGAGCCTGTAGGCGCCGCTTTTGTGACAGATGTGATACGCTTGAGCTCGGCGGGGTCGCTCCCCTCGAGTAACGCTCCGGATGCGTTGATGATGATGATGCCCCTGGCTGAGTTACCATGGGGTCACTTTGAGTGAGATTGAGACAGTCAGTAGGACGCCCTACGTAAATCCCGTCCTCTTGTAGATGCGTGGTAGTAGGCAGGTGCGTTCCTAGACGACAGGCCAGGCTTGACTGGACCCGATGTGGCAGTCATTGAGATTGGGTGATATGAGCGGGTGGTTGCATTATATGTTCTTAGATGGGTTTTTCCTTTGAGCATTGTACTTGAGGCATTTAGCGGTAGTTCTATTTTCCAGCTTGCATTTTATCTATCTACCTATCTATCTGTTGCCTCCAGTAGACTTAGTGGGCATACCGTGGACTTTGGTGACGATACCCACTGAGAGCTACCTTCTGTAGTAGTTCTCACACCCGCTGTGGTGACAGGTTTTCCTGAGGCGGCTGCTCCGGATTCAGCTCGTGCGGAGTCATCAGACCGAGGTAAGGGCGTGGCCGACTAGTTGCTTACCTGAGTCTGTTTGAGTCGGAGGTAGAGTTGCCCTGTATTTTTGGTTTCCACTTTTGTACTGGACAGCGATATTGTACTTTATGTTAGAGAGTGGATTACGTATTTGGATTTTGTTATATAGTGATTTTAGCTGTTCAATTTTTATTTCTATAGCTTTGGTTCTTTTCAGCTCTGATATTTGTATAGCTATAGATCTTATTTGCAGGTTAGACGCTTCGTCTGTGCGGGAAGTCCCGTGCAAGCGGCGGATCTGTTGGCGAGCCCGGGTCGCAGTTTCGACCGCGGGGCGTGACAATGATAGCTATAGATTTCTTTCCAGCTTATTCTTTTATTATTACAGTATTTCTGTTATCTTATGCCTCTAGTAGACTTAGTGGGCAGACCGTTGGTGTAGTGCACCGGCTTCGCTGAAATAGCCAAGTGCGGGTGAATCACTTTCAACATATTTTAAAATGTGATTAAAATATGGCGGAATAAGTTTGGTTCGAAGAAAATGGTCTTCGGATCAAAAGTGAGTTGAGAATGTAGCAAGCTGAAACTTGGTGTTTCAGTGTGAACTTTGGCCAAATTGGGCAAAATGCAACGAGAACGTGTTTTTAAGGTGTTTCCCAGGGTGCGTGCAAAATTTCAGGCAAAACCGAGCTCATACGGTGCGAAATTGCCTTTAAAACGGACTCCGGAAGCTCAATATACAAAAATCTGCCTAAGTGCAGAAATTTGTGCTAAGTACGGGTACTCAATTCTGAGTACCGGAACACAATGCCTTTTGTGCTGGAAATTACATTGGGTACCGGTACTGAATGCTGAGTACCGGTACGCAGTGTGCCCGAGTGTAAGAAAGTTGGCCAAAAATATTCTAAGTCCCTGGGTACCGGTACCAAATGTTGTGTACCGGTACCCAATGCAAAATTGGTGATTTCCAGCCCTGGGGTAGGACATTTCATAAATTAGTACCGGAACACAATGTTTGGTACCGGAACTAAAAGGTCGTGTCCCGGTACTCAAGCCCGAGTACCGGTACTCAATGCCAGGAAATTGGGACAGAGAGATGAATTCTCTTGTAAGTGGGGGCAATTTGGTAATTTTACCCCCCCAGCTAATACAGAGATAAAACCCCTCTCTCTCACTTTCTCTCTCCCTCATTCCTCATTCTGCCATTTCTCTCCCTCTCTCTCTCTTGTACGTGCTGCTCCTGGGAGAAGCAGCGGGTGAAGCAGCACCGGCAACAGCAGCTCGGGCTGGGGAGCTTGGGCTGAGGGTGCGAGGCTCGGGGAAGCTTGGGAAACTGGAAGGGGACTTCAAGAGGAGTTCCACATCAAGCTCCAACACCTCTTTTCTCTTTTCTCTTGGGTAAGAACACCAAGAGAGAGGTAAGAAAAAATTAGGGTTTTTCTCTTTTAAGGTTTTTATGGGTTTATTAGAGATAAAAATTATCTCTTATGATTCTAAACCTATTTTTAGGGATTTCTTGGAGGTTTGAGGGATCAAACCCTAGTTCTTGCAACAAGAACATCAAGGTAGGGGATTCTTCCGAAAATGGGTGACCTCTCCCCTTTGTCTTTTGATTTCTGACCTAGAAGCATGTTAGTGAGCATGTTAAGGTATTAGGACCTAGTACATGATAATGTGGACCTAACCCTAGAAGTGGATTAAGATAAACCTATTGTAGGTTAATTTTGCATGAGTATAATGAACAAAGGATAAATGTTGTAAGATTATGATAGGGTATATTATGCTCCGATGTATAACCCTAGAAAAATTAGGAGAAAAATTGTGATGGATGTAAAACTAGGAGAGAACCTAGACTAAGGATTTAACGAGTGGCATGACAACCTAGGAGTTAAACCTAGATGAACGAGTGACATTGTCTTAGGGATTAACCTAAGGTTGATTATAGAGTGTACAACATAGAGTTAAATGTACTCTAGGTTATTTGGAAAAGAGAAAACATAGAGTTAAAGAAACTCTATGCTAAAGAAAAAAATATAACTAGAGTGAATGACTCTAAATAATGGATGGGAATGGAATTAGAGTCAAGGAACTCCAGATTCATGTAAAGTGTAAATAGGGTTAATGGAACTCCAAGCTAAGAAGAAAACGTAAAATAGAGTCAATGAACTCTAGGTTGTGCATAAGATGGAACTTAGGTAAAGGAAACGTAAGATGAACCGGTCGAGTCAAAACTCTCAATTAATGAATTAGAGTCAACGTAACTCTAAGTTGAACGTGAAACAAGAAAAAAATAGAGTTAAGGAACTCTAGATAAAAGATGAAAATGCAACTAGAGTAATGAACTCTAAATTAGGTGAAAGATGAAATAGAGTTAGTAAACTCTAGGCCTATGTTGAATGCGAGTAGAGTTAATAGACTCTAGGCCAAATGTTACTAAAGGTTAATAATGTCCTCGAGACATAGTAAACCCTAAGGTTGTGAATTGAGAACAAGTAAAGAAAAGATTAGAAAAGGGACTAAGGAGGCAAAGAAATTGCCAAGTGGCAAGACAAAGTGTAAATGTAAAAGAACAAGAAGTTTAAATCTAAATTGGTATTATAGACACCCAAACTATCCTAGAGTAAAGAACTCAGGATAAAAGAGAAAAGCTTAAGAGAAAGCTAAAAGTGGCTTAATAAGCAAGATAAGCAAAATGCTTAAAAGAAAGAGAACAGAAAGAGAATGTTTAAAGAAAGGTAAAAGGAAAAAAATAAAGTACATCGGGCCGGGCACTACGGGAGGCGGTGCTACAACCTGTTCTTGTTTGATTGGGGTTGTAGGCATCCGTCTTTTGGAACTCTCGGACCCTGCATGGTTATGTTTTAAAAGAAAATAAGATAATGTGGCAACATACCAAGATGTTGGCTGGGAGATGCCGATCACCCTCGACTCCCGGGGAGATGCTGATCACCCTCGACTCCCTATGTTATGGTGGGAGATGCCGATCACCCTCGACTCCCTATATAGTGCTTGGAGATGCCGATCACCCTCGACTCCAAGTGACTAGTGGGCACGACGATGCTGATCACCCTCGACGCCGTGGGCCCGCAGTGTGAAAGTAAAGATAAAAGAGAAAAAGAAAAGCTGTCGTTAGCCTTGGACTACCTCGTCTTATGGTAGCATGACTGCCGGGCTGGGGCCCATTGAGCGAGGTTTTCCAATGGGCGAGTAGCTTGAGATTAAAACACAATAATGTGAAAATAATAAAGAGGTAATAGAGTGGCCTAGGTGGCCGGGTTAGTATGACCCCTTTCGTAGCGGCATAGTGGCCGAGTGTTGGATAGTGGCCCAGAGGGGCAAGATTGATAGCGGTGAGACAGGGTACATACACAGATAGGGTAGTATTATTCATACATGTTATGAACATGATAGTTAGCATCTGCTGTTATTATTAGCATAGTTTATCTTGCTATTATTGCTTTCATTGGACCAAGTGGTGTAGGACATTCTTTCTCGGTGGTTGAACCCACTGGGAACTTTTTCGTAGTTCTCACACCCATGGGGTGACCCCCCAGGTACATCCGGCGAGACAAACGACAGGGGCAAGGGCCCAGCAGCATAGAGACCTAGAGGATCTAGAAGATGTACCATTTTATATTTTGAGTGAACAATGTATTGTGAGGAAAAGGAATGTAAAATTTGTAATATTGTTTAAAGTTCAAGTTGAGAGATGTAAATGTAATAACTGTTATAGTATGGTTCACTCATGCATGCTTTCATTTTTAGTTTAAACTTGTTGTTTAATGAATGAAAATTTTTAGTTAGTAGTTGCTTTTACTCTGATATTGTATCTCATCATACGCATTGCTATGATTGGAGATGTTGTTACCGTTCCTATCGGGTATAGAGAGGTCATGCCCGATTGGCGGGTCTGTTGACGCGCCCGAACCAACCAAATTGGTGGCCTCAGGGCGTGACAGTTGGTCTTGGAGACGGTACCCCCTGAGAACTACGTGTTGGTGTAGTTGTCACGCCCCGACACCGCCAATTTGAACAGTTCGGGCGCGCCAACAGACCCGCCAATCGGGCATGACCCTTCAATACTCGAAAGGAACGGTTTCATTCCAACATTCACAATTTGTGTAGTGGAAAAGCAATAATCAGAGTTTTAACTATGAAATTTAAACTTTCATTCATTCATTCACATAGACGAAAATGAAGTACAATAATGAGCGAACACTAATATTAAGGTAACATACAACCTCTTTACATAAACTGAAATTCAAATATTACAATATTTCTTACTAAATGAACATGAACATAAAAGTTTTACATATCTTTCCTCACTACAAGTTCGCTCAAAATGATATCTGTAAAGTACCGGATTTTCGATACATAAATAAATATGAATAAAGATGGTATGAAATACTATTGTTATGAAAGTTAGGGAAGTAAAGAATATGTGGACGCGAGTTGGGCCCAAATCGGGTTAAAATGGAGAGATCTAAAAATTTATTTGAGAAAGGGGGCCCAGATTTTTAGTGAAAAATTCACAGTGTCAGAAAATTCCGAGAAAATTACGGGAGCTCCGTAAATATGTTTTAAGACCACAGAAAAAGTTTCGCGTTGATCGGAAGCCGGATAGTGAGAACGGGCTCCGCCAACAGTGTCGAAAAATTCTGAGAAAATTACGGGAACTGTGTAATTATGTTTTAAGGTTACGATAAAAATTTCGTGTTGATCGGATACCCGGATTGCGAGAACGGGGTCCGCCAATAATTCTGGATACAGCGGGGCTTTGGGTGGCCCAGAAATGACCCAAAGTGAAAATTTAAATTTTTTTGTGATAAATTTAGCTGAAACGAACCCGCCTGTCAAATTTGGACGGAAACGGACGAAAAATGGACAGAAAACGAATCAAAAACAAATCTCGAGGCGGCGTTGGCGTGCGGCTCGAGGCGCGCTTGCGTGCTGCACAAGCTACGCGCTCCTGCGCGGGTCAGGCCGCACAGGCGCGGGACGAGCGCCACGTGGCGCTGGGGCGCGCGCTGGACCTGGTGCGCGCGCCCCTGTGTGGTGGACCGCCACCCAGCGATTCCCTATTGGGTGCCCCCGTGCACCCGGTCCAATAGACCATCCATCTTTTTTTTCCCTTTCCTTCCCCTCTTCTTCTTCTTCTTCCTTTCTCCCGCGCAGCATTTCACTTCTCCTGTTTTTTTTCTTCTTCTCCAACAGAGCGCAAGGGAGAGAGGGAGAGGGAATTTTGTGGAAATTTTTGGCGCGCCGACGATCTCGTGGAGCGCACAAGATGCTTCAAACAGTCTGGTGATCGCGTGTATGCGCGTGGGGCAGCGCGACGCTGTCGAGGTAGGTTTCGTTCGTCGTTTTTACGATATTTTTGGCACAGTTTGTAGGCCTCATTCTGGACATTAAATTTGACCCCGTACCGTTTTGCGTGTCAGGGACCGAGATTTACTGTACCGTTTTACTGCGCGGACTGTCGGGACAGTTTTGGCGCGCCTCATTTTGCGTGCCAGTTGTAGAAAAATACATCATTTTGCGTGCGGATTCGGCAAAAATGCGCAGTTTTGGGCGCAAACTTGGAAAACGTGCATCGTTTTGCGTGCAACGTTGAAAAAGAACGTGCACCGTTTTGCGTGCCGACCCGAGGTACGTGCTCCGTTTTGCGTACAGGTTGGACTAACGCGCACCGTTTTGCGCGCAGTCTCTAATATTATAAATCACTTTTCGTGCAGGGATAGAAAAATGTGCACCGTTTTGCGTGCAACTTTACAGTTAAGTGTGCACCGTTTTGCGTGCAGATCATTTTATCGCGCACTGTTTTGCGTGTAGTTTCTAATATTATACATCATTTTTTGCGCAGAGATAGAAAAATGTGCACCGTTTTGCGTGCAACCCTACAGTTATGCGTGCACCGTTTTGCGTGCAAATTTCAGGTACGTGCACCGTTTTGCGTGCAGATCATTTTGTCACCCACCGTTTTGCGTGCAGTTTCTAATAATATATATCATTTTTCGTGCAGGGCTAGAAAAATGTGCACCGTTTTGCGTGCGACCCTACAGTAAAGCGTGCACCGTTTTGCGTGCAGATTTGAGGTAAGTGTACCGTTTTGTGTGCAGATTGAGTTCACGCGCACCGTTTTGCGTGCAGGCTGAAATAACGTGCACCGTTTTGCGCGCAAGTTTTATTAACGTGCACCGTTTTGCGTGCAGGTTTGGAGGACGTGCACCGTTTTGCGTGCAGACTCGAGGGATGCGCACCGTCATACGTGCAAGCTCGAGGAAACAAGAAGAATCGCGCGGAGACCAATTGCAAATGTCTACAAGCAATTGGGTACACCACAAGGTGGGGAATTCTGCTGAAATTGGGTGACCTCTCCCCTTGCTCCCTTGCTTTTCGATTCGAAGCATGATAGTAGCCTGTTAGAGGCGTTAGGTAATTATGATTATGATTGCCTGTGTAGATGTTTTCAAATGGAAAAGTGCAACTGTTGGTTGCCAGAGTTAGAGGAATAGATGTGCATGTGTAAATGAACACAGAGGAAAAAGTGCAACTGTTGGTTGCCAAAGATATATGATGAATATGCATGCGTAGAAGTAATTACTACTTGATGAATGAAATGAAAATAACTGCATGCATGAAAAAGGATTAGCTATTATGATTGTGAGCATGTTAGGGTATAACCCTAGGAATCATGTGACATAAGGAAACAGGACATGTTGGTAGTAAGACTAGGAGAAAATGTAGATTAAGGTTTAATGAGTGGCATGATGACCTAGGAGATATACCTAGATCGACGAGTGGCATTATTTTAGAAAAAATAACCTAAGGTTGACAATAGAGTGTTAAACATTTCAGAGAACTCTAGGTTAAACAAGATATGGAACTTAGGTAAAGGAACCTAAGATGAACTAGTAGGGTTAAACTCTAGTGATGAAATAGAGTTAGTGCAACCCTAGGTTAAACATGGAACAGGAAAAATAGAGTTAGTAAAACTTTAGGATTCAGTGAGGAATCAGGAAATATGGGGATTTGATCCCCAAGTTAAAGAATTAAATATTGTAACCCCAGAAAGTCCTAGGACGTCTGGGTAAAGGGATTAATTAGTTTAACTTCAATCTGAGTTAAATAAAGGAAATGGAAAATGACCAAATGTGGAGACATGAAAGAAAGAGAAAATGGAAATAGGGTTAATAAACTCTTGAGTTAGATAAGATTGAAAGTAACTGGTGTCCTAGTGACATAGTGCAGTGATATAGTGCAGCCTTAAGGGTAATTGAAGCTTAGGGTTGTGAATTGAGAACCAGTAAGAAAAGTGTAAAGTGGTCAGGAAACTTAAGATATTGCCGAGTGGCAAAATAAGTGGAATGTAAACGAATAAGTTGTTCAAACTTAAATTGGTGTTATAGACACCCAAATTATCCTAGAGTAAAGAACTTAGGATAAAAAAAAATAAAGCTCGAGAGAGAGCTAAAAGTGATTAATGATCAAGACAAGCAAAGTGCTTGAAATAAAAGAGAAAAGTAAAAGAGAAGCATTGAGGCATAAATGCTAACGTGAGGGTTGAGCATATGTCACTCCCGGGTGGATGAGTGCCAAGGTGCCTTAAACTCATCTGAACATAAAGTGTAAAGAGAATGGTTAAAGAAAAAGAATGATTAATGAAAGGTAA
This sequence comes from Tillandsia leiboldiana, assembly GCA_029204045.2. Lineage (NCBI taxonomy): Eukaryota > Viridiplantae > Streptophyta > Magnoliopsida > Poales > Bromeliaceae > Tillandsia > Tillandsia leiboldiana. Next base: position 24,678,742 of record CM055064.1, read on the forward strand.
AAAGGATAAGATAAAATGTATTGGGCTGAGCACTACGGGAGGCGATGCTACAACCTGTTCTTGTTTGATTGGGGTTGTAGGCATTCGTCTCTTGGAACCCTCGGACCCTGTGAAATAAAAGCCTAAATGGCCCTTGGGAGGGTTGAGCATATGTCACTCCCAAGTGAATTAAAGAATTAAAGCTAAGTTTCCAACGGGAGGGTTGAGCATATGTCACTCCCGGGGGAAGTGTGTGAGCAAGACTCAGCTTCCCAAGTAAAGGCAAAGCAAAGAGCTAAAGGCAAAAGAAAAGATAAAGATAAAACGGACGGACCTACGGAGTGAAACGCGGCCCAGGTTGGAGCAGTTGGCAGTGCCCCTCTCCCGGGTAGAGACCCGTTCGGGACGTTTCTTCCGTAGGACGGGGTAACACTTGCGGGTGTTATCGGCAACCTTAGAAATCTTATCTTATGGTAGCAGGACTACCGGGCTGGGGCCCGTTGGATAAGAATTTCTGAGGGTTAACTTGAACTAAAGCACCAGAATTTAAAGAATAAAGAGAACTTAGAGTGGCCAAGGTGGCCGGGTTAGTTTGACCCTGTATACAGCGGCATAGTGGCCGAGTTGGTGCTTATCAGCCTAGTGTGGCTAGACAGAGTAGTGCTGGGACGATGAGTATACACAGATAGTGTAGTCATATATGATATTGCGTAGCAGTATACTGATATTGAGGATTTTAGTTTCCTAGCACTATTATTATTGCTTCCTTTGGACCAAGTGGTGTAGGACACTTTTTCTTGGTGGTTGAACCCACTGGGAACTCTGTCGGAGTTCTCACACCCCTTGGGTGACCCCCCCACAGGTTTGAGCATGGATGCCGCGGTCGAGACGGAGACAGGTGCAGACAGCGAGGCATTCGACAGGGGCAAGTGCCCAGCAGCATAGAGACCTAGAGGGTCTAGCAGAGGTATCCCTTTTTATATTTCTTGAGTGAACTATGTATGGTGAGGAAATTATGTAAAGGAAATTGTAATAATTTTATTTGCAAGTTCAGAGATGTAAAGTGTAATAAATTTATATTATAGTTCACTCTTGCATGCTTCCATTAACTGTTTGTTATTGAATGAAAGTTTTAAATTAGTAGTGATTTTTAGTACTCTGATATTGAGCTTCCGCATACACTTGATGTGTTATTATGGATGTTACCGTTCCTTTCGGGTAGTGAAAGGTCATACCCGATTGGCGGGTCTGTTGGCGTGCCCGAACCGTGCAAATTGGCGGACTCGGGGCGTGACAATATCTCTCCAAAAACCTGAGGGCGACTCTAGACTGCTAGGTCGCTATACTGCCGGGCCCTTGCCCCTGTCGCGCGCCTCGCCTGACGTACCTGGACCTGTGGGGATGTCACCCAGGGGGTGTGAGAACTACGATCGAGTTCCCAGTGGGTTCAACCACCGAGCAAAAATGCCCTGCAACACTTGGTCTAACGGAAGCAATAAAATAAAGAACAACTATAATATTTAAAGCTGTAATCTACTAATATCAACTAGGATAACCATTCACTTGCCACTTACAGTTCCGAAACATTTGAGGATGCCACTCTAACCAAAACCAAACTCGACTGTTCATTTTTCTTTTCTTTGTGTTTTAGCTAAAGTTACTAATTCCCTCGGAAGTTTCTGCCCAGCGGGCCCCAGCCCGGTAGTCAAGCTACCATAAGACAGAAGCTTCTAAGGTTACCGATAACACTCGCGAGTGTTACCCCGCCCCTACGGGAGAATGTGTCCTTCGAGTCGCCACCGACCTGGGAGAGGGCACTGCCCTTTACGTCCGATCTTGGTGCGCCCGGGGAGAGGGCAAGCCCTTTACGTCCCGCAGAACCACATTACACCCCCGCAGGTGCGCTCAGCTTATTCTCTTTTCTTTTATTTTCTCTTTCTTTCCACTTGGCACCACGGCCTCATTGTACATCAAGCCCTTGGCTTTTCTTTATTCTTTTAAGAGATTGCTTTCATTTTCTTTTCTCATTTGAGCCTCTAGCTCCTATTGCCACTGGCAATTGCATTCGCCATAACATTCACTTTTAGCACATTTGCTTTTTAAGCCATTTTCTTGCTTAACATTTTCATTTACCTTAGGTCTTGCTGTTACGGAATTTGAGTTGACGTAGTTTCGTGAAAGGTTCAAGTCTTGAAGATTGAAGGTGAAGAAGGTTGGATCATTTAACTCAATCTCAAGAAAGAAGAATTCAAAAGGATCAGGTATGTTTAACTAAAGATTTTTGGTGATCCGAATACTTCTTGTAGTGTAGAAACACCTGGAAGAATTTTTAACTGCATAAAAATCAAAAACTGGTGTTCGGACATGTTCAGGATCCGGATCAGAGCCAGCAGTCCGGATCCCGAAGGTTGTTGTTTCATACATTACTTCAATCCGGATCGCAGCATCTCACGATCCGGATCCCGAACGTTGAGTTTTCTGAATTGTATGAACGATCCGGATCAGGCATTCCGATCCGGATCCCGAACGATTGTTTTTCTGGAAACCGTCTTTCTTGCTACTGCAATCCGGATCGCCCAAATCCGATCCGGATCGCCGTCCGTAAAAAATTCAGAAATGTTAGGTTTTTGATTATTATCTCCTTCCTAGGGTTTCTAACCTATAAATAGACCCTATGATTCATTTTTCTAGGGTAAGCCGATAATCCAAAAAGCCGTCATCTTTTATACGGCCTAAGATCCACATATAGAGAAGAAAGGAAATCATTAGATATTACTCTATGTTTCTTCATCTATATTGATTAGTTTGATTCTAGGTTTTCATACTCACATCTTGAGTTGAATCAAACTAATGAATACTTAGATGGTATTTCCTATCTATCTTTGATCTAAGTATTCGGCGGATCATCACCACCCAAAAAACAATGATTTACCCCAAAATCGGCACGTGGATTCGCGTGTCCTTGTGGATTCAAGGTTCAACCGCTCTCGTGGATTCGGAGCGAGGCACGTTCGTGGATTCGAAGGGTGCTACTGGGTGAAGACCGTGGATTCGGTCGGACGTCGTGGATTCGACGTTGGACGCCGTGGATTCGGCGTTGGGCGCAGATCGTGGATTCGAGAAGCGTCGTGGATCGAGCGGAGAAGATCCTCTAGGAGCGTATGGAAAAGGTTGAGTCGTAAGTGTGTACGGTAAATCACCTTGTACGTGTTTTAATTCTAGTGGATTTCGCCGTGTTATCGGTCCCGTGGTTTTTTACTCCGGTTTGGAGTTTTTCCACGTAAAAATCTTGCGTGTTATTTTTATTTCCGCATTGGGTTTTTTATCGCAACGATTTTTGAGTGTTTATACGTTTACACCTATTCACCCCCCTCTAGGTGTTTCTTCCCCTATTTAGATCTATATTACATATAACCGAACAAGTGGTATCAGAGAGGGAATAGGGTTGTAAACAATGGTTGAAGGTGGAAATATCAATCGACCCCCTTTCTTTGATGGAACAAATTATGCGTACTGGAAAGTACGGATGAAAGCCTTTTTGATTTCCATCGACGAAAGGGTGTGGCAATCAATTGAATTAGGATGGTCTAATCCAACTGAAATTATCTCTGATGTTCGCACCTTAAAACCTAGGTCGAAATGGACCAAGAAAGAGTTAGATTCATCTTCTTACAATGGCAAGGGAATTAATGCTATTTTTAATGCCTTATCTCAAACTGAATTCTCTCGCGTCTCGGCATGTGAGACTGCGAAAGAAATCTGGGATGTTCTTCAGGTTACACATGAGGGAACTAACCTCGTGAAGATTCAGAAACTGCAAATGCTTACGAGCAAGTTTGACTCTATCTTGATGGCTGAAAATGAATCTTTCACGGACTACTATACACGATTGCAAGACATCGTAAACTCATGTGCTAACCTGGGAGAGAAGATTCCAGAATTTAAGGTTGTAAGAAAGATCTTAAGAACTCTTCCTGAACGATTTCGCCCAAAGGTTACAGCCATTGAAACTATTAAACACCCGGACGAAATGCGTGTAGAAGAAATAGTTGGTTCACTACAAACATATGAAATGACATTTACTACTAACAATTCTTCTGGAAAAGCATCCTTTTCTAAGTCTTCAGGTTATGCATTGAAAACAACTAAGGAAGAAGACGCGGATACATCCTCCTCAGACGATGACGAGAATCTTTCTATGGAGGAATTTGAGAAGCAGCTCGCTCTCTTGACAAGGAAGTTTCGCCGCAACTTTCGAAGGGGTAATTCAAGTAAATCTCCATCCTTCAGAAAGTCGAACAAAGGCAAGGGTACTTCAAGTTACAAGTCAAGAAAGCAAGAGAACTTCTCAAAGTATAAGAAAAGTTCAGAGGGACAACTACAATGTGTAGAGTTATTATGGATCCACAAGGATCTAAATAGGTACTATCAAACAACTAGATGGGGGGTGAATAGGTGTAATACTTAAAAACTCAATCTCAGTGCAAAATAAAAAGCAATGCGGAAAATAAAAATAGCACACCGAGATTTACGTGGAAACTCCAATCCAGGAGAAAAACCACGGGACCAACACGCAATAACAATCCACTAAGAATAGAAGAATAACAAGGTGATTACCGACTCCACGGACTCAACCCCTCCTTCAGCTTCTTCGGACCTTGCGCTGACCGGTTGGATATCCGCGCAATAACAATCCCTAAGAAAAGAAGAATAACAAGGTGATTACCGTCTCCACGGATTTAACCCCTCCTTCAATTTCTTGGACCTCGCGCTCCACCGATTTTGCACGTCCACTGCTCACGTTCGAATCCACGAACGCACGCTTCGAATCCACGAAACGCCTTTAGCACACCGAATCCACGATGCCACGTCGAATCCACGACGCAAACTCAGTCGATAAGAATATTGACTTCGATGGTGATCCTTTGCTTAGATTATCAATGAAGAACCGTAGAAGAAATCTCTAAGCAAAGATTAGATCAATTCGACAAAAGATATGTTCTTGAAAGAACCATCGAATTGACCTAAAAGAGGCTATAAAGAAGAACGATGAAAACCTAGCCTCTAGGGTTGCTCTCAAGAGTTTTATAAAAAGATCAGCCGTAGCTCCCCCGTTTTTGAGAAACCCTAAACGTCTATTTATAGTTTAGAAACCTTTGGAAAGAGATAAGAATCAAAAACATACCTTATCTAGAAATTTTCAGGACGGCGATCCGGATCGGATTTACTGCGATCCGGATCGTCGTAACGAGATTGACGATTCCAGAAATACCATGGTTCGGGATCCGGATCGCATTGCCCGATCCGGATCGTTCATACAAATCAGAAAACTTAACATTCGGGATCCAGATCGGAAATTGCATGGATCCGGATCGAAGTCTTGTATGAAGCAACAACCTTCGGGATCCGGATCGTTGGCTCTGATCCGGATCCTGAACAAGTCCGAACACCAGTTTTTGATTATTATGCAATTAAAAGTTCATCCAAGTGTTTCTACACTATAAGAAAGTATTCGGATCACCATAATTATTTAGTTAAACATACCTGATCCTCTTGAATACTTTCTTCTTGAGATTGATGTAACTGATCCACAATTCTTCAACTTCAATCTTCAAGACTCAAGACACTGGGTGTCAACTTGAGCTCTTGTTGAATCTTCTCTAAGTCTTTGATTGCTGATTGACAATTTGATCCCTTTAAGACTCTGACTCAACTCACTGACTTGACTCACGAAATATGCCAATACCAAAAAGCCGTAACAATCTCCCCCTTTGGCAATTTCGTGACAAAACCCAAAAATACATAAAAGCGCTCAAGTCACTCATCTTAAACCAAAAAATCGAAACTCAATGTCATCACCAAAACATTGATTTTCTTTGCGTGAAAGATCCAATAAATACAAAATTACATTTGAACCAAACAGTCCTAGAACATACTCTATGACTTAGGACTTGGAGTCTTAAAGTGATGTAATTCCTGCAAAACAAAACTCCAAACAAAATCAAACGTTAGTTGTTAGAAATTAAAATCCTACATTTGATCCGTCTTCCTTTTGGTTCTTTTGTTTTTCGGCTCTTTCAATTTTTTCTTTGTCTCCCCCTATCTTGAGCATCTCTAACATGTTTTCCATGTTCTCCATGTTCTTGAGCATCTATGTTCTCCCCCTTTGTGATACGATCATCATTTTCCGTTCTCCCCCATTTTTTCATTTTCGTTTGTACTCTCTTGATGATCTCATCTCCGATCATTTCTCTTCTCCCCCTTTTTGTCACAAATTGTCAAACAGTGAACATACTAGACAAAAGTAAATCACTAACAATATTAGTTCATAGAGAAAGAGAGATAAAAACTCAGTTCTGGTATATAACAAAAATGCAGATTCCGTACCTATACCAGAAAGCAAAAATCAAATAATTTCTTGAAACAAATCCAGATTTTAGAATCTTTTCAAATACCGATTTGTATTCCATCAAGAAATCAATTTAAGTGCTTTAAACAGTGAATTCACACAGATGTCATTCAATCCAATTAATTTCACAAAATTAAAAAGATTTACTCCAAAATCATGAAAAATAAAGGTAAAACATTATAAACCGTTTTTCATGTTATATTCATCAAACACAAGTCATCAAAAATAATCTTGAGATCCAAACTCTATCAAGATGTAATGGATTTACAAAGATGACTTACAGAGATTTCCAAATGACATCAATTTGATTTCTTACCCTTTCAAATTTGAGATAAGCACTAAAATACCTAAGGGTGGCTCTTTGAGCATCTTTCAACTATTCCACCTTATACCAACCAGGAGATTGTTCAAAATATAAGAGTTTTGCATATAAATCTCCAAATGCTTCAACTAAAGATTTTCTCATAAAATACTATCAAGCATCCATTCTGATCAATTACATATCTATATATATATTAGTTTGTCACAAACATGTTCATGACATTTGGTTTTTACGTGCAAAGAAGATATGTTGGTGTTTTTTTTTTAACTATGATCAGTTTACATATCTGAATATAAATGTCATGGTAAGTATAAATGAGTTTAAACTTCATCTCTGTTTGTGGTTTTTGAATGATACAAAATTCTTGAGGTATCTAACGATTTCTTTTGTCAAGAATGATTTCTTTTTGCAGAGAGTACAGATGTCTAAGTCTAGAGTCTGTTTTAGGAGTTTAACTCATGTATTGTATTTTGGATCTCCATTGTAAATTTTTGTTGTATGGTGATAGCAACAAAAATATCTTTTTGAATTTTCTTTAGTGGATCTGTGTTTTGTCACGAAACCGCCAAAGGGGGAGATTGTTACGGAATTTGAGTTGGCGTAGTTTCGTGAAAGTTTCAAGTCCTGAAGATTGAAGGTGAAGAAAGTTGAATCATTTAACTCAATCTCAAGAAAGAAGAATTCAAAAGGATCAGGTATGTTTAACTAAAGAATTTGTGTGATCCGAATACTTCTTGTAGTGTAGAAACACTTGGAAGAATCTTTCATTGCATAAAAATCAAAAACTGGACTTGGGACATGTTCAGGATCCGGATCAGGCTGTTCGATCCGGATCCCGAAGGTGGTTCGTTCATACATCGTCGCAATCCGGATCGTAGTCTCTTGATCCGGATCCCGAACGTTGAGTTTACCATCTACCTTGAACGATCCGGATCTTGCTTCGCAATCCGGATCCCGAACGTTGATGTTTGGTGAACTGTATGAACGATCCGGATCGTAGTCACATGATCCGGATCCCGAACCTTCGTTTTTCTGGAATTGGCTGTTTCGTTATGACGATCCGGATCTCAGTTATCACGATCCGGATCGCCGTCCGTAAAATTCCAGAAATGGCAGGTTTTTGATTCTTATCTCCTTCCTAGGGTTTCTAACCTATAAATAGACCCTATGTCTTTCTTTCTAGGGTCAATCCACATAGCCGTCATTTTCATAAGTTTGCAAAGCACCTACTAATTCCTCTACACTCATCTCATCCGGATGACTAACGGTTTCAATGGCGGTAACCTTTGCCCTAAACCGTTCCGGAAGAGTCCGAAGTATCTTTCTTACAATTTTCGACTCCGGGATCTTTTCTCCTAAATTAGCACATGTATTTATTACATCTTGAAGTCTAGTGTAATAATCTGTAAACAATTCATGCCCTTCCATATGAATAGAGTCAAATTGACTTGTAAGCATCTGGAGCTTTTGAATTTTTACAAGATTAGTACCCTCATGTGTAATTTTGAGAATATCCCAAATTTCCTTCGCGGTTTCACACGCGGAAATTCTTGTGAACTCAGTCGAGGAAAGAGAATTAAATAAAGCGTTCATACCTTTCCCATTGTAAGAAGATCTTTCAAATTCCTCTTTGGACCATCTAGAGCGAGGTTTTGGGGTAGTAGAATTTCCTACTTCCTCAACAGGATGCACCCAACCGCATTCCACGGATTGCCATACTCGCTCATCAATTGCGATGAGAAAAGCTCTCATCCGCACTTTCCAATAAGCATAATTAGTCCCATCAAAAAGAGGAGGTCTATAAATATTACCACTTTCACCCATCAAGATAGATAAACCTAAAACCCTCTCTGATACCAATTGTAGAGTTATTATGGATCCACAAGGATCTAAATAGGTACTATCAAACAACTAGAGGGGGGGTGAATAGGTGTAATACTTAAAAACTCAATCTCAGTGCAAAATAAAAACCAATGCGGAAAATAAAAACAGCACATCGAGATTTACGTGGAAACTCCAATCCAGGAGAAAAACCACGGGACCAACACGCAATAACAATCCACTAAGAATAGAAGAATAACAAGGTGATTACCGACTCCACGGACTCAACCCCTCCTTCACCTTCTTCGGACCTTGCGCTGACCGGTTGGATATCCGCGCAATAACAATCCCTAAGAAAAGAAGAATAACAAGGTGATTACCGTCTCCACGGATTTAACCCCTCCTTCAATTTCTTGGACCTCGCGCTCCACCGATTTTGCACGTCCACTGCTCACGTTCGAATCCACGAACGCACGCTTCGAATCCACGAAACGCCTTTAGCACACCGAATCCACGATGCCACGTCGAATCCACGATGCAAACTCAGTCGATAAGAATATTGACTTCGATGGTGATCCTTTGCTTAGATTATCAATGAAGAACCGTAGAAGAAATCTCTAAGCAAAGATTAGATCAATTCGACAAAAGATATGTTCTTGAAAGAACCATCGAATTGACCTAAAAGAGGCTATAAAGAAGAACGATGAAAACCTAGCCTCTAGGGTTGCTCTCAAGAGTTTTATAAAAAGATCGGTCGTAGCTCCCCCGTTTTTGAGAAACCCTAAACGTCTATTTATAGTTTAGAAACCTTTGGAAAGAGATAAGAATCAAAAACATACCTTATCTGGAAATTTTCAGGACGGCGATCCGGATCGGATTTACTGCGATCCGGATCGTCGTAACGAGATTGACGATTCCAGAAATACCATGGTTCGGGATCCGGATCGCATTGCCCGATCCGGATCGTTCATACAAATCAGAAAACTTAACATTCGGGATCCAGATCGGAAATTGCATGGATCCGGATCGAAGTCTTGTATGAAGCAACAACCTTCGGGATCCGGATCGTTGGCTCTGATCCGGATCCTGAACAAGTCCGAACACCAGTTTTTGATTATTATGCAATTAAAAGTTCATCCAAGTGTTTCTACACTATAAGAAAGTATTCGGATCACCATAATTATTTAGTTAAACATACCTGATCCTCTTGAATACTTTCTTCTTGAGATTGATGTAACTGATCCACAATTCTTCAACTTCAATCTTCAAGACTCAAGACACTGGGTGTCAACTTGAGCTCTTGTTGAATCTTCTCTAAGTCTTTGATTGCTGATTGACAATTTGATCCCTTTAAGACTCTGACTCAACTCACTGACTTGACTCACGAAATATGCCAATACCAAAAAGCCGTAACACAATGCTTCAAATGTCGAGGCTACGGCCACATTGCAACGGAGTGTCCCAACAAGTATCCGGCAAAGAAGAAGGCGATGCAAGTCGTCACTTGGGATGACAACTCAACGTCAAATGAGTCGTCTTCAAGTGATGAAGAAAAGAGCACCACGGCATTCCATGCGTCCACATCTTCACCCTTCATGTGCTTTATGGCAAGTACGTCCGAGTCATTGTCCAACTCCACTGTTGAAAAGATTGCAACGGACAACGAATCGGATAATTCGGAAGGTGAAGATTTTGCTCTAGCCTACCACAGACCTTTACGGGATTCAAAGAAACCGGCTACGCAAAACAAGGGGTTGAGAGGGAGATTGCAGGATCTCGAAGAAGAAGTAAAAAGGGTAACTTCTCTCTCGACCGATCTTGAAGTGGAAAGGGATAATCTGATAAAAGCAAATGTTTCCCTTCAAGAGTCCAATGAGCAACTCGAGAAGAATTATATAGATATGGTGAACAAAGCGAATTACTTCTTGAAGCTCTACGGCGAGGCCCGACGGGAAAAATTGGAAATGACAGAGACCATTTTCCAACTCAAGGATGACTTACAGCAATTTTCTTCTGGAAGGAGTAAGTTGGATAAACTTCTTGGTCTTGGTCAAACAAACAAGTTCGGCCTCGGATACAATCGAACTGAAGACAATTTTAGTTCGGTTGGGACAGTCTTTGTGCCTCAGTCGGTATCTCCTCCTCCGACACCGGAATTCACGACAACCAACGACAACAAGCCTACTTCATCCTCTTCGGAATCGTCAAGCACAAAGGTATGTTTTCATTATAATTTTGCAGGGCACATTGAAAGAAATTGCAAGATTGGAGCTCAAAGATCAAATCAACCACATCTTGCAACTGCTACCAATAAGTTCACTCCCCGGAATTCAAAGAAGGACTTTTCAAAAGAAAAGAACATTGGTAGTACTCCAAACAAGACGATGACAAAAGAAAAAGATCAATCATACAAAACGTCTTCATCAAGGAAAATTTCTCAACCATTGCCAACATACTCCAAAACTCAAAAGGTTTGGGTATGCAAAGGTGAAATCCTTCCTTGTCTTTAATCGCTCTACGATTAAATGTTGTGTAGTTTATGTAGACTATTTTTCTTTCTTTTGGCCAACTCGTCAACCATCTTTGGGAGGTAAATGGTATATTTTCTTGATGATTGATGATTTCTCTCGATATTCTTAGGTAGCATTTTTAAAAGAGAAAGCTGATACTTTTGATTCTTTTCATGAGATTTGCCTTCGTATTATGATTGAAAAGAATGAAAAGATCATTCGTGTTAGAAGTGATAGAGGTGGAGAATTTGTTAACTCTAAATTCATTGACTTTTGCACTTCAAACGGTATTAAGCATGAATTCTCTGCACCCTATACACCTCAATAGAATGGTGTTGTCGAGCGCAAAAACAGGGTTGTTCAAGAGATGGCACGTGTTATGCTTCACAGCCGGAATTTACCGCTACATTTTTGGGCTGAAGCTGTGAACACTGCAATCTATGTAATTAATCGAGTTTATTTGCGCCCGGGAACGTTAAATACACCATATGAACTATGGTGTGGTAGAAAACCCAACATCAAATATTTTCGCATCTTCGGGAGTCGGTGTTACATTTTACGTGACCGTGAAAATCTTAGAAAGTTTGACTCTCGAAGTGACGAAGGGATATTCTTGGGGTATTCTACAAATAGTAGAGCATATCGAGTATTTAACTTGGAATCTAAGACGATCGTAGAATCTATAAATGTTAAAGTAGATGAAGCTTTTCACTTTGGATCTGGATAATCTACCCTCGATGTCTCTCTAGATGATGATTCACCTGCCATTGCATCTTCTTATAATAATACTTCCAATATTAATGATGCATCTAATGGTTCTTCAAGTTTATCTGATGTGCAGGAATCATCTCATATACCTCCGAGTACTCCGTTTCAACAAACGCTACGAATCTCCAAGGATCATCCGGAATCGAATATTATTGGAGATCCACAAGAAGGAGTTAGAACTCGGAGGCAGTTGGTTTGTGGATTCGCTTGCTACGTATCTTTAATCGAACCAAAGAACATAGATGAAGCTCTTCAGGATGACTACTGGATTAAAGCAATGCAGGAAGAGCTCCATCAATTTGAGCGAAACAAAGTCTGGGAATTAACGAAGCCTCCAAAGCAACATAATGTGATAGGTACCAAATGGATTTTCGAGAACAAGAAAAATAAGGATGGTACTATCATCAGGAACAAGGCACGATTAGTTGCTCAAGGCTACTCTCAAGTAGAAGGTATAGACTTTGATGAAACATTTGCCCCTGTAGCTAGACTCGAGTCCATTCGTATACTATTTGCTATTGCTTGTCATTTTAAAATCAAATTATTTCAAATGGACGTTAAGAGCGTGTTTCTAAATGGGTTTTTAAATGAGGAAGTTTATGTGGCTCAACCGAAAGGTTTTGTAGACCATAAACAACCTAACCATGTTTTTCGTTTGAAAAAGGCTCTTTACGGTCTGAAACAAGCACCGCGAGCATGGTACGAAAGGTTGACAAAGCACCTTTTGGAGAAGGGCTATACTCGAGGGGGAGCTGACAGGACTCTCTTTGTGAAGCATTATCAAAGCAATTTCATTGTAGCACAAATCTATGTCGATGACATTGTATTTGGCGCAACAAGAGATAATGATGCTTCTAAATTCGCGGAGACCATGGAAAGCGAATTTGAGATGTCCATGATGGGCGAATTGACTTATTTCCTTGGATTGCAAATTAAACAAAATGATGAAGGTATTCACTTGAGTCAATCCAAGTATGCAATGGAGTTGGTTAAAAAGTTTGACTTAGAAAATTCGAAGGATTTTCCGACTCCAATGGGAACTAGCCACAAGGGACTTGGAAGTGATTCACAAAGTGAGAATGTAGACGAGAAACTGTATCGAAGTATGATTGGAAGTCTACTGTAGAGTCCTGGCGTTCCCTTGCCCTTGTATGCCTCCCTTTTATTTTGACGGGACTTAGGAAAACCTTTCACTATGTTTCTGCAATGGACTGGCCTGGACCGTGAGTATTTTTCTGCGATTGAGCTCGAAAAATGAAGGACGGCAAAGCGAACGGATTCGGTTTCCGATTTACGGATCTCCCGGAATGGGGGTCAAAGCATTTGCTTTGAGTGGTGCATCGAAACCCGTGCTAAGTGGCTGGCACGCTTTTCGAGGTGATCGGACGGGATCCTGCGATGATCGGACCTTTCATCTTTTTACGTTAGTGGATTATTTTATTTATTTGGTGGTACCTCGATCTACGGTTTCCATTTTGGTTTCGTTTATTTCGCAATTCGTTTCGGGGGCCGGAGGGTGATCTAATAATTCCTTGTTTCCGGGCAGACCGTCGGGGCTCGCGAGTGTTTTTAGTTAATAAAGCTCGCGAAACGGAGAACGGCGGCGAAATCGGTTTTGAATTCCGACGCCGGAATCTCCCGGAATAAATTCCGGAAGATAGCTAACGGTTCAGGTGGTTAACGCGGTTTTTCAGACAGACCGGACCCTGGTTCGCACCCGACTTGTACCCGTTTTAACTTGAACTGGGTTCATTCCCATTCCCCAATTTAACCGCTCCCGCCACCTTAATCACTCCCGCCTTTTCCCCGTCGTGCAACTCCCCATAATTACGTGCAACTCCCCATAACTACCCGCAACTCCCCATAACTACCCGCAACTCCCCATAACTACCCGCAACTCCCCATAACTACCCGCAACTCCCCATAATTACGTGCAACTCCCCATAACTACCCGCAACTCCCCATAACTACCCGCAACCCCCACTACCACCCGCAACTTCCCACAATTCCCCTGCGTACGAAACCCCAAGCGCAACGAGAACCCACTTCCCCAACCTTTCTGTTTCCCAACCGACCGAGTGGAGAAACAAGGCGGAGCGAGCGAGGAACGGGTGACCCCCTTTCCTCTTTCTCTCCCATCGGAGAAAACATGGTGAGCGGTTCGGGTCTCCCCAGTTATTTTCCAATGTGAGGTTTTCCTTTTGTTGTTTTCATGGGCAAATCAAGGTGTTGAACGGGAGGCCGCCGCCGCCGTCGTTGAACGGGAGGCCGCCGCCGCCGTTATCATGGCCACGGGGTCGTCGCCGGAGTCGCACGGGTGCGAAAACGGAGTTGAAATCGCGAAACCGGAGCCGCGGGGGGCGAAATTAGGGTTCACTGTTCACCCCGTACGGCTGCCTCCTCACGCGGTCCACCGGACGGGCGTGCACCCGGCACACGCGTCCCGCAGCCCGAATGCGCGGACCCGGCGCACGGGCGCGTGCGCCAGCCCGGCCCGCAAGCGCGGTCCACGCAAGGGCGTGCACCCGGCCCTGCCGCCGCGACCGGGTATGCGTGAGCCCGGTGCGCGCTAAGCCGGTGCACCGGCCCGGCCCAATCCGCCTGGTGCATGCTCCCGGGGTGAGCCCGGTCTGCACCGCTGCCTCCTCTGCGTCGTGAACCCGGTCCACGCCTGGACCGTGCACCAGCTTTCAGCTTTTGAGCCCAGAAGCTCCGTTTGTGGCCCGTTTCGTCCCATTTTTCAGTGTTTTTGACCACGATGATATTTTTTAACATTATTACTTACTGTAGCTTTTTCGGGCACAGGGTGGGAGTGTTTAGCGGGAGTTCCGTACACCTTCTTATTCGCGTTTCAGGTGGGTACACCCTTAGAACCCCTTATTGCGGAATTTTGTTATGGTTATGTTTATCATGTGGTGGGTTTACGGTCGAGGCAGAGTATTGTGTTGGTAAACTGAAAGGGACTTTTTATTGTTAATCGGTACTAACACTGACGGTTTCTATGATGTACTATATTACCCCGTGTTTTGGTTACTTATGCTCGAGTTGCGACACGCGCACCCGCGGTCTGGCCACCGCAAAGGGTGCTCTTTTCCGGAAAGGCGGTCTTCGACCCGTGTTACCCCACGAGGTGACGTAGTGGGGGCCCCCGTAGGTGTGGGGTTTGAGGCAGCGAGGTGCGAGCGGTGCGACCTGTCGGGATTGGATCCCGATGAGGTCAGGTGTGCGACCTGTCGGGATTGGATCCCGATGTGGTCAGGTGTACGACCGCCGGGATAGGTGCCCGACGCGGTCAGGTGTTACAGGTGTTACATGTGTTACAGGTGTTACAGGTGTTGCAGGTGTTCGTGGTTTATTTTCCCTCTTGGGAGGGTGGTCAGGTTTTGCAGGGGTTCACGTTTTATTTTTACGGTAGCTCCGGATAGTCTGGTTTGCCGCGGCAGGTGCCCGGTCTAGGTTATGCAGGGGGAGGGGATACCGACGATTGCACGACGAGGAGGGCGGGTGCTCTGGTTTACTGCGGTTTGCTTTATTTATAGCCCTAGTTGCTTTCGTGCTTTATTTTCTAGTCACTGACTTCCCACTCTGTGACAGGTTCTCGGGGGTGAGAGCTAGGGCGACGGTGAGGCCGTGGCAGGAGCACCTTTGGTCCTCCGTAGCCATAGTTGGTATTTACTTCTTATATTGCGTATTTCATTACTTGTTAGTAGCCGACTGTGCGGATCGCGATACCCTTGTGGGGTCGATGTGGATGTTGGGATGTCTTTTGTTTGCCCTTGCGAGTAGTTGT
Organism: Tillandsia leiboldiana; assembly: GCA_029204045.2. Classification (NCBI taxonomy): domain Eukaryota; kingdom Viridiplantae; phylum Streptophyta; class Magnoliopsida; order Poales; family Bromeliaceae; genus Tillandsia; species Tillandsia leiboldiana. The sequence continues at coordinate 24,694,341 of CM055064.1, forward strand.
TTTGCTTGTCCCGTGTGGCCGCTTTCAAACTACAAAAGAAAAAGGACTTCGAAAACCGTTTTCAAAAGTCTAGGGTCGGGTGGGCCCGTTTTCCAAACCCTGTGAATTTATGCCGTTTTCCAATCTGTTTTCAAAACCTAAGGCCGTGTGGGCCTGTTTTCAAAACGGTGAGTTTATACTTTCAACTTGACTGGCCACGGGTATTGTTTAGTCTTCATGCACCGTACTACTTCGAACTGTTGTGATTAAATGGGAAAATGATTGCTTATGTTCGACTATTGTAACAGCCGTGACGCCGTGCATATACAGAGGAGACTCTGCCCGAGGATTGAGTAAATCTGTATATGTGGCGGGTCTGGGCACGCGCCGGGGAAGAAGGTTTTTAAAAAAAAAAAATTTTGTACGCACTTTACGCGTACTTTGAGGTATCGTTTCCGCTAAAAATAAAAACCCCCGGGGCGTGACATCTACTTTACCTCACGGCTAGTCGCCCGGATATATCCTTTAGTGTTGGGATTTGTGCGAGATATCAATCAGCACCAAAGGAGGTTCACCTGAAAGCGGTGAAAAGGATCATCCGGTACATCAAAGGATCAATTAATTTCGGAATTTGGTATCCTATGGGAACTAGTTTGGATATTGTTGGATACTCAGATGCCGATTCGGCAGGATCAGTGGATGATCGGAAAAGCACGAGTGGTGCATGCTTCTATCTTGGCCATTGCCTTGTTGCATGGCACAGTAAAAAGCAGAATTGCATAGCACTCTCGACTGCCGAAGCGGAATACATTTCAGCCGGTAGTTGTTCAACCCAACTCATTTGGATGAAAAGTGTGTTGAGCGACTTCCGGATTTCAGCATCTTCGGTAACAATTCTTTGTGACAACACAAGTGCAATTAACATTTCTAAAAACCCTGTGTTGCACTCTAGAACAAAACATATTGAACTTAGATATCATTTTCTTAGAGAGCTAGTTGAATCAAATACTCTTCAACTTTCATATATTTCAACTGAGGATCAATTAGCTGACATTTTAACAAAACCTTTGGATCAAAAACGTTTTATTCATTTGCGAAAAGCAATTGGAATGCTTTCCTTGAAATAAACTTCTTTTTGAAACCTTTGCTTAGGATAGGTTTTGTTTTTGTTTTGTTTTGTTCATTATCTATGTTTGTACATAGGACATTAATTGAGCATAGATCATAATTGACTTTAATTGCATCTTTTCGCACATTTAGAAATTTATTATGCTTTTGCCATCATAATATTTCACTGTTGCAATGATCATTTATGTTAATTAAATCATCTTCTAAGTGATCAAGGTTAATTTCTCTCTCAATGATCTCTTGGTATAGTCATTATCTTATTTGACTGCTTAGTCGAGTATGAAATCGAGATCAATTTTTGGTTGAATACTTTATATCTTAAATAATTGATAGCCAATTGAGGGGGAGTCAAAGAAATGTAAAATGCTCAAAAGATGTGGAAAGAGTTACATCCCAATGAGGAGTGTGAAAACTACCACCACATGGAGGAAAGAGCTACCACCTCGGTCGTCCGAGTATTGTGTGCAGCTACCACATGTATACCAAGCATGGTTGTTCAATTTTTGATTAAGTAAAATGCATGTTGAAATACTTGACTCCGTCAAATTTCAAGGTTGGTATAAGGTGGGATTTTAAAGAAAGATGCTCAAAGAGCCACTCTCTTCAACAGATTGTCTAGATAAATTATCTACCATATTTGGGATTTCAAACATCTATTGATCTTTGTATTTCATTTTCTTTACCGAATTGATGATTTGATAAAGGCATTACTCATAAGATCAAGTTAGATGTAATTGAAGGTGTTCAACTTTAAGGGATTTAATTTTTATAAATTCTCGTTTCATTTTTGGATATTATTGATAGATTTGGCATAATCTAATTCTTGTTGTATGAAACGATGATTTATGTTTAAAGTTGATACACAATTGTGCTTACATACTTTTTCTGGATCTTATGAAATTTTTCTAAATTTTTCTGAAGAAAAAGTTGGAGCCGATCCGGATCGGGCAAGCTGATCCGGATCCCGAACGCAGGCTTCTTCCTGCGGCTGGCCGATCCGGATCGAAATCTCGATCCGATCCGGATCACGGCTAGGGTTTTAATAAGAACAAGAGGGTTTTGATTTCTTTTACCTTAATCTTTTGTTCTCAAGTCTCTAGAGCCTCTCTCTCTAGAACTATTGCACCTTGGAGCTTTCCAAACTCAAGTTCTTCGAATACAAGTAAGTTTTATTGTTCAAAATCCCGTTTTTCACAGTTTTTCTCTATTTTCTTCAAAACGTGATGAGATTTTTCTATCTTTTTCGTTTTTGAATGGTTTTTGGTAAAATTTCTTTTGAAATAAGAACTCTGGGTAGATTAGTTTTGATTATATGCTAGGTATTCTCCTGATTAACGGATTTTAGGCTTCGATTTCTAAAAATTTCGGTTTTAGGGCATATAATAAGGATTTTCGAAAATCATACAATTGATCTATTTTTAAAAGTCCTTTTGCAAAACTAATTTGATTCTTAGTCTCTCTACATGATTATGATTGTTTGGGTACAATTTTTCAAATCTTTAAAAATTAACAATTTATCATGTATTCTTGAGTTGGTCTTCACAGGACTTCAATCTTCTTAAGGCATTTGGATCAATGGAATTCTCATGGATCATTCTTTTGTTGGTCATAATAGTGCACACTCGGGCCACAAACAAATTAAAAAGAGCTAAGAAAATACAACAAAAAGGTGAGTTTCTTCTGATCAGTGACACAGAAGTGGAAGCAGACTGTCAAGAGGTAGATTGGACTGAATTGACAGATGATGATGACTCATTGACTGAACAAAAGGCGTCTGATGGTTCAAAAGGAAAAGCTTCCGATGGATCAAAAGGAAAGGGACCCATGGACAAAGAAAAAGCACCTATGGCTAAACCAACCATCTCTGTGAAAAGAAAATGAGTAACTAGACGCTTTGGACTACGACGAGACGCTGATATTAACACGCCGATAGTTCCTGACTCCCCGCCTCGCGTGGAAGGAGTGTTCGTCAGCATGGATCGCCTTCGAGCATTTGAACGTCGTGAATGCATCGGTGAACGTCATGTCAACATTGAAGCTCTCCGAAATCACTCACCTGAGTTTGGAACCTTGATTGAGCAAGCTAATCTCATCCAAGTCTGCCGATTCCCCGAACTACTTGGGTATTGTTTGTATCGTGTAAGAACCTTTTACACGAATGCAAGACATCTTCGAGAAGATGAAAATGGATCAATGCATTTCTATACAAATATCCAAGGGATGAAACTTAAAATCACTCCGGAGCTAATTAGCGAAGTCCTTCGAATGGAATCTAACACATCGGGACTCAACTTTTTGAAAGGAAGAAGTTTGACGAATGCCTTGTGGCGAACAGTGATAGATAAAATTTGTTTGGAAGGAACGAAATCAGCTAATGGTAAAAGTGTAAAATCCAAACATCTTCGACTGGAGTACCGATTTCTAAATTTCATCACGTGTTACAACATTCTACCTAACATGCAGACTAAGGTCGTGAGATGGGAGAGACTGCTGTTCCTATATCTCTTAGGTCATCCATCTGAGGCTGTAGGATTGAACATGAATATCCCCTACATAATTTGGAATAGAATGTCAAGATATATTGTGCATCCTCATCCTTCTGAGCGACTTCCGTTTCCGTTAATTATCATGAGGATCTTACAAAAGTTTGACATTGATATAAGCTCGACATCTTATCAACACTGTTGGGGGATGATAGATGAGTCAACGATTGTGAAGTCACTTCACAAATTACCACATGTTACTCCGACACATTCCACTGGAAGGAAACCTTGTGTCGGCACCTCGGCCTCACCGTCTCAACAAGCATCAGAACAAAGGCGAATGTCTGAAGAACTCGAGATCATAACGGCATCCCAAATTACATTGACCAAGAAAGTAAATTCTGTTGGGTTATATGTAATAAGGATCTAAATAGGGGAAAAAACACCTAGAGGGGGGTGAATAGGTGTAAACGTATAAACACTCAAAATCGTTGCGATAAAAACCCAATGCGGAAATAAAAATAACTCGCAAGATTTTTACGTGGAAAACTCCATCACCGGAGTAAAAAACCACGGGACCGATAACACGGCAGAAATCCACTAGAATTAAAACACGTACAAGGTGATTTACCGTACACACTTACGACTCAACCTTTTCCATACGCTCCTATAGGATCTTCTCCGCTCGCTCCGCGACGCTTCTCGAATCCACGATCTGCGCCCAACGCCGAATCCACGGCGTCCAACGTCGAATCCACGACGTCCGACCGAGTCCACGGTCTTCACCCAAAAGCACCCTTCGAATCCACGAACGTGCCTCGCTCCGAATCCACGAGAGCGGTTGAACCTTGAATCCACAAGGACACGCGAATCCACGCGCCGATTTTTGGGGTAAATCGTTGTTTTTGGTGGTGATGATCCGCCGAATACTTAGATCAAAGATAGATCGGAAATACCATCTAAGTATTCATTAGTTTGATTCAACTCAAGATGTGAGTATGAATACCTAGAATCAAACTAATCAATATAGATGAAGAAACATAGAGTATTCTCTAATGATTTCCTTTCTTCTCTATATGTGGATCTAGGGCCGTATGAAATGATATATGAAAATGACGGCTATTCGGATTAACCCTAGAAAGAGAGTCATAGGGTCTATTTATAGGTTAGAAACCCTAGGAAAGAGATAAGAATAAAAAACCTAACATTTCTGGAATTTTGACGGACGGCGATCCGGATCGGATTTGGGCGATCCGGATTGCAGTAGCAATAAAGACGGTTTCCAGAAAACAAACGTTCGGGATCCGAATCGGAATGCCTGATCCGGATCGTTCATACATTTCAGAAAACTCAACGTTCGGGATCCGGATCGTGAGATGCTGCGATCCGGATTGAAGTAATGTATGAAACAACAACCTTCGGGATCCGGATCGCTGGCTTTGATCCGGATCCTGAACATGTCCGAACACCAGTTTTTAATTTTTATACAGTTAAAAATTCTTCCAAGTGTTTCTACACTACAAGAAGTATTCGGATCACACAAAATCTTTAGTTAAACATACCTGATCCTTTTGAATTCTTCTTTCTTGAGACTTTCACCTTCAATCTTCAAGACTTGAAACTTTCACGAAACTACGCCAACTCAAATTCCGTAACAAATTCAATGAGGAAATTGATCAAGAACATGTTCACTAAGATGGGATATAGTGCGTCTGAGGACTCAGACTTGGATAACTAAGTTGTGCTTTAACAATTTTTGTGCAGATTTGTGCAGGCTTTTATCTTTTTAGATTTTAGTTCAGTTTTTAGGACTTACTCTGTCACGCCCCGGGGTCGAAACTGCGACCCGGCTCGCCAACAGATCCGCCACCTATGCCAAACCCGCATAGGTGAAGCGTCCTACCTGCAAGAAAAGTACTACAGCTAAACAGATATCAGAGCTATAAATAAAAATCTGCTGTATAACTAAATCAATCACTGTACAACTGGAAATAACACAACAATGTCCGTCTCCCAAAAATGATAATCATGCAGAATCCTCATATACAAACTCAGAACTCAACCGGGAGGTATCTCCAATAAATACATCAGTGTACAGGCTCTCAATACATAACAATCCTCACTACAACAGTCTCTCAAAGGAGGAAAATAAAATAACTAATCTACTGAAGCTCTCCTCTGAAGGGGTACCGCTACACTCCAACGACGGGTAGGGAACTAGCTCGCGACTCCCTCGCCTCGGTCAGAAGGATCAGCAACAGGAACAACAGGAACCGGAGTAGAAGTCCCTGTGGGAAAATACACCATGACGGGTGTGAGAACTACGTCCCAAGTAGTTCTCAGTGGGTGCCGCCAACAAGCCCGACGGTCTGCCCACTAAGTCCACTAGAGGCATAAAGTAACAAAAGCAGTGCTGTAAGGAAAGCTGGGAAAAGTAAACTCTACAGCTACTATGCCTCTATCTAGATGCTCAAAGAGTGGGACAGAAAGAACAAGATGCCACAACTAACTCTCATCTCTGATCACTCAATCTGAACTGACTGCCTCCTCGGGTCCAGTCAAGCCTGCGCCAACCTACTGCCGTTACGTCCCTGAGGAGCGGACTTACGTAGGATCTACTGCCGTTACGTCCCGGAGGAGCGGACTTACGTAGGATCTACTGCCGTTACGTCCCGGAGGAGCGGACTTACGTAGGGCGTCCATGACTGCCAACACCAGCACAGCCAGAGGGACAAATGCAACGACAAGTCGCGATAGAAAAGCTCAATCTCACGCTGGTATAACAACCCGGTCTCGCCTACTCCGGAGTGGCACTCGAGGGGAGCGACCCGCTCGAGTAAAAAGTAACCCATCTCAAGTATCTCTGTAAAGTATCTCTGTCAAGCTCAAATGTGGCTCATGCAGGCTATGATCCACGATCAAACAGATCGGTAACCTCAAGCTCAAAGCACAACTCAGTCGGAAAAAAAACCTCGACTCGAACAGGAATAGCCCAACACACTCTCACAGCTATGTCGGAGAACCCTCAACGACTCAATCTGATAAATGCACGACCATGGCTGAGTCGGGAAACCTCCACGACTCGATTTGCCAGAACCCCAAGATCCTCAAGACTAAGTGGGAGAACCACCTCCACCACTAAATCAGAGAAACAACCTCTAGATCACACTCTGCCAACTCATGGCACCAAGTCGCATCCACTGCGAGAAACTGTCTCGACAGGCCAAACAGGCCAAACGTCGCATCTACTGCGAACAACTGCCTCAACAGGCCGACATCGCATCCACAGCGAACAGCTGACTCAACAGGCCAAACAGGCCGAACATCTGAACCACTGACCCAATGAAGGGTCCGGGAACACCGAAAGACTAGAACCTACAACCCAAATCAAACAAGAACAGGCTCTAGGCATAGCCTCTCGTTGTTCTCGTCCCAAGAAAAGGCAGACCTTAGAACCCAGACCACTCGAATCATCTCGGTGGTTAATTTATAGGAAAAACTGTGACATTTCTTACTGAAGCCATCTGATCTGTAAGAAATCCATATTTAATGATTTTTAGTTCTGCTTAGGAAAACAGTTGAAACCAAGTTTTATATCTAAGCCTCGAAGGGCTAATGCCTTCGTCCAATCAAACAGGAACAGACTCAGGCGACCCTACGATGCTTGGAAGAAAATATTTGGTTGACAAAAATCATATGTGTGTCCAAAAAGGTTCTGGGTTTAAGGTTCTGCTAACACTGATCTACCGCTGCCACTAGCACAGCGGCGACAGATAAAACAAGAAAAATAAAACATCTCGGGACCGCCGTCTACCCAAACGGCTCCCGCTACCGATGAACAACCAACTACATCTACCAGACGCCACTCTGCTCCCAAGCACGAGTGTAACATGCATCCCACACTAAAAGATAACTCCTGACCACTCGGCCCACTACCCGGGCGAGGAAGAACACTATGTCCAGGAAAGATAGAAGTGTGGATGTCTAAAGCAGAAATAACCCTAGCCCAAGTGAGGGTTTTCTACCAGTCTGGTTACACATGCAATCATATGACAGGGGTGCTAGGTCAAATTCCAAGATAACAATAATCAACAGCTTGTAGGGAAGGACAATAAATACATGATGATCTATCAACATCAGGAACATCAATTCCTATAATCTAGCATGCTATATAAAACACATCTATAACATGCAAGTCCCTACACAGATAGAATTAATGCACAGTCCATAGGTCGTGAAGACAAGGCCACCCACCTGAAAATGCTGACTGTCCGGAGTTCCACAGCTGAAAATACCCAAAATCCCAAATCTCCAACTCCAACGGGTCCAGCAATACCCGCAAACTCTCCTGGGTACAACATACAGTCCAAAGTTACACCTAAACCCCATAAATTACCCAAATAATCACACTCTGAAATTCAGCCTCAAAGATGTCCATTTTTCACCTGCAGATAAGGCTCCAAAAATTCTGAAATAAATATCACGATCGTCTCGTCGAGACCTTCGAAACGGGTACCTGCACGTTCAAATCCGAGCCCCGTAGGCCGAGTTACAAATTCCACAGTACAGGTGTGCAAACACTCACAACCACACAACTGTAAAACTCTGCACAGTAAAAGGGGAAACAGTATACCTTCGGGCAAGCCTCAGAAAAATCCCAAAAAAATACGATGATAATCCTCGCGACGAGTAGATCCAAAAAGTGTATAGGCTCGTCTCGATCTGATGCTCGAGTGCGGAGATAAAATTCCGGCAAGCCTCTGCTGTCCAGAATTCCACCAGCAAAATAGTGGCTCAGAAATGCCTCGTAAACTGTGCCAAGAACTCAGAATCAATCAAGGTGATCAACACGGAAATCGAAGACGTACCTCTCGTGATTCCAACGCCGCAGAAATCGTCCAAAAATACTGACGGAGTAGCTCTGTGGACCTCTCAGATCGAACTGCGACGATAACGGGCCTCCGATGAAAGATCGCCACACTGCGCTCCGATGCCGACGTCGTCGACGCCGCGGCTTCCAAAAAATCCGGGCCTCTGCCAGAAGATGCGCAGCACAAAGTTCTACAACTTTCCTAAAGGGGCCATGGGCAGGGGAGCTCGGGAAAGGGGGCAAAAAGCCTCAGCCAACTGCCTATTTATAGGCCCAGCCCGAAAAATCCAGATTTTGGACTTTTGGCCCAAAGTTCGGGCGCCCGGGGTATTCGGGCTGCTACAGTAACGGGCCCGGCCCTTTACTGTGCGCGCCCGAATCCCTCACGGGCCGCCACGTGGCCCAGACGCGCTCCCCGCGCCCGGCGCACGTGCGCCCGCGAACCGCGCGACGCCACGTGTCCCGACACGTGGACGTGCGCGGCTGCGCCCGACCAACCACGGGGCGCCACGTGGCGCCCCCACGTCGCCCCCGACCGCGCCCACGCCGCGCCCACGTGCGCGACCGCGCCTCCCGCTGCCGCACGTCGGGCACGCGCCCCGAGGCACCAGCCTCCCGCCGCGTGGACCGCGCGCACCAGAACCCGCCAACCAAAGTCCGCCACGCGTCCGCACCCGGTCCACCGTGCACCCGCGCCACTGCGTGGACCGCGCGTGCTGCGCCGGCCAACCGGAGTTCGCCACGTGGCCCGCGCCCGGTGCACGACTCCCGCGATGGACCGACCGGCCTCTCATCGGCCCGCCGCCGCGCTCCGCCGTCCGCCGGCGCAACTCCGGCCGCCGGAACAGTAACCCCACGCCTCGAAATCCGTGCCGGGTCATCCGAGCTCCAAAAAATATAAGTAAATAGTCCATTTTGAGCGTTTTCGCGCGCTGAATCCAAATCCGCTGTCCGATTTGCCAAATTCCACTTCTAAAATTTCTCAAAAATTCCCGGGAAAGCAAACTTGATCCTTTTTCATGCCGAGTCCAAATCTTGGGTCCAATATGCGCGCAAACACCTCTAACACCCAACATGGGTCTCCGGAAGCCACAGATCCAACAGTAATCCAAACGTGGGAATTTCCGGGTCCTCACATACTCTTAGTTCTAGTTCTTACATTTCGGAACAATTTTTGAAATTTTTAACTCTCCTTAAATTTTTGGTAACTTTGGCTTTGTTTGTGACAAAAAGGGGGAGAGAGTTTAGAGAGAACTTGAACAATGATGATGTGAATGTGTGAACATCAAGGTAAGTATCACTTCAACTTTGACTTTGGTGAAGGGTAAGTATCACAACTTTGGTTTTTATCTTGTGATTTGTTGCATGTTCCTACTAACTATTCGACTAACTATTTGGACATGTATTATTACTAACAAGTTGTTTGATTACTAACAAAGCAAAGTTATGACATTTGGAATTTTATTGCTTAGAAGATATGTCAATGTTTGATTGTGATCGTATTACATATCTGAATTACTCAATGTCATGGTGAGCATAAACTCTATCTCTGTTAGGTTTTGAATGCTAAATATTCTTGAGGTATCTAACGATCTCTTTTTGATCTCTTTTTGTCAAGAATGATTTCTTTGTGCAGAGAGTACAGATGTCTAAGTCTAGAGTCTGTTTTAGGAGTTTATATCTCATGTTTTTAAATTTTTGGATCTCCATTGTAAATTTTTGTTGTATGGTGATAGCAACAAAAATATCTTTTTGAATTTTCTTTAGTGGATCTGTGTTTTGTCACGAAACCGCCAAAGGGGGAGATTGTTACGGAATTTGAGTTGGCGTAGTTTCGTGAAAGGTTCAAGTCTTGAAGATTGAAGGTGAAGAAGGTTGGATCATTTAACTCAATCTCAAGAAAGAAGAATTCAAAAGGATCAGGTATGTTTAACTAAATATTTTTGGTGATCCGAATACTTCTTGTAGTGTAGAAACACCTGGAAGAATTTTTAACTGCATAAAAATCAAAAACTGGTGTTCGGACATGTTCAGGATCCGGATCAGAGCCAGCAGTCCGAATCCCGAAGGTTGTTGTTTCATACATTACTTCAATCCGGATCGCAGCATCTCACGATCCGGATCCCGAACGTTGAGTTTTCTGAATTGTATGAACGATCCGGATCAGGCATTCCGATCCGGATCCCTAACGATTATTTTTCTGGAAACCGTCTTTCTTGCTACTGCAATCCGGATCGCCCAAATCCGATCCGGATCGCCGTCCGTAAAAAATCCAGAAATGTTAGGTTTTTGATTCTTATCTCCTTCCTAGGGTTTCTAACCTATAAATAGACCCTATGATTCATTTTTCTAGGGTAAGCCGATAATCCAAAAAGCCGTCATCTTTTATACGGCCTAAGATCCACATATAGAGAAGAAAGGAAATAATTAGATATTACTCTATGTTTCTTCATCTATATTGATTAGTTTGATTCTAGGTTTTCATACTCACATCTTGAGTTGAATCAAACTAATGAATACTTAGATGGTATTTCCTATCTATCTTTGATCTAAGTATTCGGCGGATCATCACCACCCCAAAAACAACGATTTACCCCAAAATCGGCACGTGGATTCGCGTGTCCTTGTGGATTCAAGGTTCAACCGCTCTCGTGGATTCGGAGCGAGGCACGTTCGTGGATTCGAAGGGTGCTACTGGGTGAAGACCGTGGATTCGGTCGGACGTCGTGGATTCGACGTTGGACGCCGTGGATTCGGCGTTGGGCGCAGATCGTGGATTCGAGAAGCGTCGTGGAGCGAGCGGAGAAGATCCTCTAGGAGCGTATGGAAAAGGTTGAGTCGTAAGTGTGTACGGTAAATCACCTTGTACGTGTTTTAATTCTAGTGGATTTCGCCGTGTTATCGGTCCCGTGGTTTTTTACTCCGGTTTGGAGTTTTTCCACGTAAAAATCTTGCGTGTTATTTTTATTTCCGCATTGGGTTTTTTATCCAACGATTTTTGAGTGTTTATACGTTTACACCTATTCACCCCCCTCTAGGTGTTTCTTCCCCTATTTAGATCTATATTACATATAACCCAACACTTGCCTCAAGGTAACAATAAGTCCCTTGGACTTAAATTTCCACCTCTTACTTTCTCTATTCGAGTTGAGGTTAAAGTAAAGGTTAATTTGCCCAACTCCCTAACACAACTCTAGGGATTTATACATTCACACTTTAACCTCTATAAACCATAGAGACTCAACTCTAAACTTAACTTTACTTCGATACAATGCCACTCGTGAAACCCTAAGGTTAATGCCACGCGGTGAACTTAAATCTAGGTTTTTTTATTCTCCTAGGTTACTTATCCATCATCAAACAATTTATTTCCCCTTTGACCCTAAACTTTATTTACATGCTTCGAGTCCAAAAACAAAAGAACAAGGGAGGAGGTCACCCCTGTTCGGAGAGCATTCCCCACCTCTTGTGCTTCCCTTTGCAAGAGGAGTGGTGTTGGTCTTTTGCTTCTGAGAAGGCCCTAATTCCAAAAATGAAACCAATTAGGAATCATTCAATATCTTTTATTTCCTCTAACACCTTAAAAGGGGACTCTAAATTACTCTAATGTCTTCTTTACTTGGTTCACTTGACCAAGAGAAGAAAAAGGAATAAAACTCCTACTTGAATGTGATACTACTCAAAGAGAACTTGATCTCTTTCTCTTTTCTTGAACACCTTGAAATTGGGTAGGAATCCCATTTTAAACATCCTACTACATGCATAGACCCACAAAATTACATCTAGAGATAAAACCCTAGACTTACCTCTGGTAGCTCCTTGGCTTTGGGGAGATGGAATAAGGAAGGAGGAGAAGAAATGGTAGAAGAGGGACTCCTCTTGAATCCTACCAAGCCTCAGCCCAAACGGAGGTGGATCCTGTGACGCCCCGGGGGTCGAAACTGCGACCCGGGCTCGCCAACAGATCCGCCACCTATGCCAACCTGCATAGGCGAAGCGTCCTACCTGCCAGAAAAGTACTACATCTAAACATAATATCAGAGCTATACATAAAAAATCTGTTGTATAACTAAAATCAATCACTGTACAACTGGAAATAATACAACAAAGTCCGTCTCCCAAAAGAGGAAAAAATAAAACAACTAATCTGCTGAAGATCTCCACTTAAGGGGTACTGCTACTCTCCAACGACGGGTAGGGATCTAGCACGCTACTCCCTCGCCTCGATCAACAACCGCAGAATCAGCGACAATCGCTAAGACTCTGCAAAACAAAGGAGAGAAAAGAAGGGGAGGGGGAAAACCCCCAACGGGTGTGAGAACTACACCTAAAAAGGGAGTCCTCAGTGGGTACCGCCACCGGGCCCGACGATCTGCCCACTAAGTCCATTAGAGGCATAAGATAACCAAAGCAGTAAAGACTGTAATAGGAAAGCTGGAGACTCTCAATAGCTACCATGCCTCTATCTAAATGCTCAAAAGGGGAGAACCAAATAATGGTATGCAACCACTAGCACATGAAGTGCACAATCGACCCAATCGAGCTGACTGCCACATCGGGTCCAGTCAAACCTGCGCCCACCTACAACCACCTCCCGCTGACGGGCAGGAATTACGTAGGGCGTGCAAACGGACTAACTCGCTATCGAGTAGTGGCTCATGCAGGCTATAGTCAAAATCCACGCTCTCTCTCAGAACGGATAACCTCAAGATCACCGAGCCTCTCGCACAACGGTCAACAACTCACAAAGACCTTGGACCACCGTCAATCCCCAAACGGTTCCCAACAACACTAGCACTGGTCTAAACATAGCTACTAGACTCCACTCGGTCCCCCTGACACGAGTGCAACAAGAAAGTAAATGCCGGTAATAACTGACATTGCCTGCTCAGTGGAATCTGCACACATGGCTCGAAACCGCGGGACCGGCCCACATGGCTCGCATCCCAAAGTAAGTAATAGATCGGCAACTCTAACCGTCCGATCGCACACTCCGGAGTGGCACTCGAGGGGAGCGACCCACACGAGTATAGTATCTCTGTAACAAGTATCTCAGTATAGCAGGACTTTGATCATAACTATGGTCAAAGTGGAAAACTCTGTCCACTAAAGGAACCCCGATCCCCAATCTGGTATAATAATACTCACAAAGTGGGAACTCTATCCACTAGAGAAATCTGATACCCAATACGATGCATAAGTAAATATCCGGTCAAGCGCCCAATATCCGCGGTCACCGCAGAGCCCCACAACTAATCCAACCTGTCCCAGACACAAAGTCCGGACTACACTACCCAGACCCCTGCTCGAACCCGAGCAACACTGACCGCCTGACTAACAAAGATGGAGAAAGGAAAAGCATGGTTTCTCCTAAGTCAAGTTCCAATAAGTAGTGTAGCAATAAAAGGGGCCCTAACTATATGTCCATACAAGCATGCATTTGTCCTCAAGAAAGAAATAAGAAAGTAAACCACATACCTACACTTGATCATAATCCTCGATCATAATAACTCCTTAGAGTGAAAATCCGCACATAGCTACAAAATCCTGTCCCAATGCATAAACCAACCACATAAAAGGCTATGTGCTAACATGGCATGTTACATGATCTCATAGGGTAACATTAACCTAGGTAAGCTTACACTATACACCGACATAAACACCCAAATCATGCAAGTCCTCAATATACAACATGAATATTATTCTTGCAATCATTTATACAATTATCATTATCAAGCTTACCTACCTTACAAACATAAGCCATGTACCCTAAACATGCATGCATCCTAACATACAGAATTAGAGAACCGTCCACCGGTTCTGGAAACAAAGCACCTACTTGAAGCGCTTTCCACAGGCAAAGCTGAAGTCGGTGAAGATTGTAGACGCTCACAGTCCAAATTCTGCCGAAACTGCATCCTCGGTACATGTCGCGAAAGCCTCGGCTCCAAACAGCTGAAAGTACCCCGAAATCAGAGTCTTCAGATCCAACGGGTCCAGCAACACTTGCAAACACCCCTTGGTACAACAATAAGGTTCAACGTTACACTTAATCCAAAAATATTCCAAGTCTACACAATCTGCGAAGACAGCCTCAAAGATGTGAAATTTCCCCTTGTAGAACGGACTCGGAAAAATCCAACAAAAATACTATCGCGTTCCTCGCGTCGATACCTTCGAAAGGAGTACCTGCACGTCAAATTCCGAGCCCCGTAGGCCGAGTTACAAATTCCACAATACAGGGCGCTCACAAACACACAACAACACATCTGTATTTCCATGCACAGATAAAGGGAGAAAAATATACCTTCGGGCAAGCCTTAGAAAAATCTAATAAAAATACTATGACAATCCTCGCGTCGAGTAGATGAAAAAAGTCCATAGGCTCGTCTCCATCCGATGCACGGTTACGGAGATAAAAATCCGGCAAGGTGTCACTGTCCAGAAATTCCATCAGAAAATGGGGTCCCAGTAAGCATGGAAAAACTCCTCGAAAAGCGCGAAACTAGGGGAAAAAGAATGCCAAGATCGTATCTCTGTCTGTCGCGGATCCAACGGCGCAAGAATCGCCTGAAACGGATGTCGGAGTAGGCCGGGGGAGCTCGCACACCGAAACGCGACGAAGGGGAACACAAATGGACGAGCGTCGCGCCGCGCCGTAAAAAAGGAAACCTCGATAAGCGTGCCACCAAAAACATTAGAAATCATCCAGAGGGTGCGCAATAAGTAGGGGAGAAACTTTGCGGAGGGCCTCCAGTCGGTTTGAAGCTCAGAAACGCGAAAAAAGGGGAAGAAGAAGAAGCTCGGATCCTTAAATAGGCCCAGAAAACAAATGAAGAAATGACGGCTGTGTCCCCACTTCTGGGCGCCCGTTTTTTTCCGGATCGCTACTGTGTTGGGCCCGGCCCAACACTGTGTGGGCCCGAAACGCACACGGGCCTCCACGTCGCCCGGTCAACTGCCAACAGCCGTGCGGGGCCATCCCCCGCACGACACGTGGCCCAACGGGACGCCAAAACGTGGCGCCGCCCCGGTCAGCGCACCTGCCGCGGCCACGTGCGCGCGCAGGCGCGCCGCCTGGCGCCCCTGCCAGGCGCGGTTCCCGAGGCACCCCGCCAGCACCGTGGTCCCGGTGCACAGAACCAACCTATCACAGCCCACCACGTGTCCAGCCCTCTGTGCACGCCGGCCCCGTGGACCGCGCACCTGCCCGCGCGCCCGCGCGCCTGCCCTCGCGCCCGCCCGGGTGCTGTGCGCTGCCCGCGCCTGCCCGCCGCCGCGCCTGTGCCTGCCCGTGCCCGCGCCGCCGCCCTCCGCCGTCGCCGGCGCTGCCCCAGCCGCTGGAACAGTACAAGATGCCTCGAAATCCGTGCCAGGTCATCCGAGCTCCGAAAAATACAAGTAGGTAGTCCATTTTTATCGTTTTCGTGCGCTGAATCCAAATCCGGTGTCCGATTTGCCAAAATCCAACTCTAAAAATTGCCGAAGGCATCCGGAAAGGTGTTCTTTTGTCGAAACTTCGTGCTGAGCCCAATTTTAATATCCATTGCGCGCAAAACCACTTCTAAGCATTCGACGGGGTCATCTGACTACTCTCGTGATCCATTTAACACACCGTGTCCATCACTAGTGTCCAATTGGTGTATAAACGCCAACGACACGCCACATAGGCCTCCAGGAGCTGCTGAACAACCAGTAATCTCGTCGTGGGGATCCAGGTCCTCAATCCTCCCCCACTAAAGAAAGTTTCATCCTCGAAACTAGCTCAATTCCATCAGGAGTCACAAACACCAAGGGTAAGTACTCATCATCATCATCTCCAGCTCCCAAAATGGAGCGAGTCAATCACGGGCGAGGGATCCAAAAGCAAAACACTCCTGAGCTGAGACGCGAAACACCATAGGGGCTCCATCAAAAGCTGGGGGAAATAAAATAACCGCCAGTGCAACACGCACCAACCCACAACCTGTGTCAACTCAACAGACCCACGGGTCGAAGTCGATCTCTCAACTAGTAAAGAACACCCTGATGGTGGTCAAACTGTCGGTGAACGGGACTGAGAGCTGGCTCGAAAGGCGATCATAATACTGATGCCCAAACAGGCATGGCCTACGCCCAGGTATATCAATCAAAACTGGAAATAAAAGGCGTACAGAAATGCTCAACTGTGGGATCCAAGCTGCCTACAAAACAGCGGTTCGTCCTGCCACAATACTCATAGGGTTGGACTGATGAAGCGCGGACCGAAGACAACCCCCGGTACTCCATAGCCACTAAGGGAGGCATCACCACAACTCACAATCCATCTCGACAAAGCTGAAATCGGTGCTGGTGTAAGTCTCATCATCCGTCCGCCAAGCTCTCCCGGCACTACCAAGTCCAAGAAGCTCTGCACCTCGACAATAATTGTCGATCTCGGCCAATTTCCAATTAGTATCCATATTGACCGGGTTTCCTCCGCCGCTCCTATGGCTCGAACAAAGTTACCCAAGAAGGTATGCTTCTGAAGCTACAACTTGTACCTCAATAACTTGGCATACAGCTTCATCCACACAGGCATGGTAGCACATCCACAAGTGCCCCTAGTGCTCCAAATCGCTCTGGGAGTAAATCAAATATCCTTGGGGAACACCACTCCCAAATCCGTCCAGGTACAAATGGAACACACAATTTCTCAAATCTCAAAGACAACAGGGCATTAGTTATTCCATTCGGCCTCACTATGCTCTCATAATGCCCTTACCGGATCCAGAATGACATCTAGGGAAGGTCCTCGGCTGTCTAATTCCAAGTAGGTACTCGCATCATACGATAACTGCCGGAGTATAGCTCCATCAAAAGGTCCTAGATGTCACGCCCCGGGGTCGAAACTGCGACCTGGGCTCGCCAACAAATCCGCCACCTACGCCAAACCCCGCATAGGCGAAGCGTCCTACCTGCAAGAAAAGTACTACAGCTAACAGATATCAGAGCTATAAATGAAAATTTGATATACAACTAGAATCAACCACTGTACACGGGAAATAATACAACAATGTCCATCTCCCAAAAATGATAATCATACAATAACCTCATATACTAAGCTCAAAACTCAACAGGGAGATATCTCCAATAAATACATCAGTGTACAGGCTCTCAATACATATCATCCTCACTACAACAGTCTCTCAAAAGAGGAAAAATAAAATAACTGATCTAAAAAAGATCTCCTCCGAAGGGGGGGTACCGCTACTCTCCAACGACGGGTAGGGATCTAGCTCGCGACTCTCTCGCCTCGATCAACAACCGCAGAATCAGCAACACCCGCTAAGACTCTGCAAAACAAAGGAGAGGAAGGAAAAAGGAGGGGAAAAAACCCCCAGAGGGTGTGAGAACTACACCAAAAAGGGAGTTCTAAGTGGGTACCACCGCCAGACCCGACGGTCTGCCCACTAAGTCCTCAAGAGACAAAAACTAACCAAAGCCGTAAAGACTGAAATAAGGAAGCTGGACACTCTCAACTGCTATCATGCCTCTATCTAAATGCCCAAAAGGGGAGAACCAAAGAGTGGTATCCAACCACCCGCACATGAAGTGCACAATCGACCCAATCGATAGACTAGTAATCACTGGCACTGCCTGCTATGCCTGCCGTGCCTGCCATGCCTGCCATGCCTGCTATGCCTGCCATGCCTGACATGCCTGCTATGCCTGCCATGCCTGCTATGCCTGCTATGCCTGCCATGCCTGCTATGCCTGCCATGCCTGCCATTCCTGCTATGCCTGCTATGCCTGCCATGCCTGCTATGCCTGCCATGCCTGCTCCTGCTATGCCTGCCATGCCTGCCATGCCTGCTCCTGCTATGCCTGCCATGCCTGCTATGCCTGCCATGCATCTCGTACAACGGTCAACAACTCACAATGACCTTGGGACAACCGTCGATCCCCAAATGGTTCCCAACAACACTAGCACTGGTCTAAACACGGCTACTAGACTCCACTCGGTCCCCCTGACACGAGTGTAACAGTAAAGTAAACATCTGTAATAAACCCAATCTCGTGACGCCAGAAATACTGGTACTGCCTGCTGTGCTTGACGAATCAGGTATGCTGGCAAATGCATAACACCGATAAGGGATAGGAGTCTCAAGGACTCAAAGTAAGTAACAGATCGGCAACTATTACCGTCCGATCGCAAACAAAAGTAAGTAACAGATCGGCCACTCTAACCGTCCGATCGCACACTCCGGAGTGGCACCCGAGGGGAGCGACCCACACGAGTAAAGTATCAGGAATAGGAGTGTCAAGGACTCAAAGTAAGTAATAGAGTAAAAGATGGCCTAACTACATGTCCATGCAAGCATGCTTTGTCCTCAGAAACAATAAAAGTGGGTGAAACATATATTAGTAAAGCATGCTAAAACATTTCTACTATGGTATACCAATCTCACCCAAGTAGGCCATTCCTTGCTTACCTCTCGCTCATATCGGTTGTACAACAAATATGCCTGTTATCAATCATAGAGGGATGATATCCCCACATGTGCACTTACATTCACCATGATATAAAAACCTTATACAGTTACCAAATTAAGCTTACCCACCTGAAGTACTCAATCCAAGGCAAACTCGGGGTCGGCGAAGAGCGTGGCCACTTGCACGCACAATCCTCTGAACCCATATCCACGGTACATGTCGCGCCAACCTCGGCTCCTAGCAGTGTTCCAAAAACATTCGCGAACCTTCTTGGGTACCACAAAAGGTCCAAAGTTACACTTCAATTTCCAAAATTAACCATGCACAAACACACTAAAAATCAGTCCCAAATATACACTTATTTCACCTGCTGAATGTGCCCAGAAAAATCCAATAAAAATATCACAGCGATCCTCGCGTCGAGACCTTCAAAACGGATACCTGCACGTCCAATTCCGAGCCCCGTAGGCCAAGTTACAAATTCCACAGTACAGGCATGCAAAAACATACAACCACACAACTGTAAAATCTTGCACAGATAAAAGGGGAAAAGTATACCTCCGGGAAGGTCTCGAAAAAATCCAAGAAAAATACGGTGATGATCCTCGCGACGCGTAGATGCAAAAAGTGTATATGCACATCTCCATCCGATGCCTGGGCGCGGAGATATCCTCGAAACAACCCGCTGTCCTCAAGAAAACACTCACAGCAAAAGACCCCCAGTAAGCATGGAAAAACTCCTTGAAAAGCGCAAAATTAGGGAATGCTGAAAATACGTAGATCGTAACCCCGTCCGTCGCAGATCCAGCGGCGAAGAAATCGCTCGAAAAGGTGGTCGGAGTAGGCCGGGGGAGCTCGCGCACCAAAACGCGACGAAGGGGAACACAAATGGACGAGCGTCGCGCCGCCCAACTGGCCCTTTGGAACACCTCGCGCGCTCCGCGAGGTCCACGACGCACCGCCGCACCCCACAAAATCCCCTCCCTCACTCCCTCTTGGTGCTCGATTGGAGAAGAAAGGGAAGAAGAGGACAAATGGTGTGCGGGTGGAGAAGAAAGAAAAGAAAAAGAGAAGAAGAAAAAGGAGGAGCAGAGGGGTGTCCTCCCATGGACCCGGTCCACGGAGCCCACCAAAGGGGGCCCGCCACTTGGCGGTCCACCACACTGGGGCGTGCGCACCCGGCCCAGGCGCGCGCCCCCTGCGCCACGCGGTGCGCGTCCCTGCGCGCCATGCGGGCGCCGCAGCCCGCGCGCCACACGGGCGTGCGTTACACCGCGCCACATAGGCGCGGGACACCCCGCGCGCCACACGGGCGCGCGTTCCCTGCGCCCGCGCGGGCGCAAATGGGGGCCAGCCACGTGGCGGCCCCCCGCGCACCCGCGCAGGCAGGCGCATTTTCCCGACGCGCCAGCTGCGCCCCCCTCACGCAGAACGCCCCGCGCCGCACCTTGGGATCCGCGCACACAGCTCGAAAAACACGCGCATCATCCGGGCTCCGAAAAAAATACGCAAATAGTCAATTTTCATCGTTTTCGCGCACTGAATAGAAATCCGATGTCCGATTGCCAAATTCCAACTCTAAAAATTGCCGAAGGCATCCGGAGAGGTGATCTTTCATCCAAACTTCGCCCTGAGTCCAAATTTGACATCCGTGTCGCGCGAAACCACTTCTAAACACTCGACGGGTCCTCCAATTACCCACGTGATCCCTTTTTAAGCCCGAAGTTCATCACTTGTATCTAATTGGTGTACAAACGCCACCGACATGCCACATAGGCCTCCAGGAGCTGCTGATCAACCAGTAATCTTGTCGTGGGGATCCAGGTCCTCACACTAGATACCACCCGGACCTGTCTACACTCGAACCATAGAAGGACCCTCGTAGTCGTGTATCAACGACGGGGCACTAGGTCAAACAGACCCCTTGATCCATCAGATCCTGCGACTGTGCCATCAGCTCTCTCAGCTCCACAGGCGGTATCCAATGAGGTGCCGTCGAGGGTGGCGCGGTCCCTCGAACCACGTCAAATGCAATCTCTATCTCCCTAACCGGCGGCATCGTTAACAGCTCAGGTGAAATCACACCCGGGATCTCGTGGGCAACAGAGATATCCTTGAGTCCCGGTGCCGCCGTAAGCACCTCTCACGCTGTCGCTAAAGCCTGTGTGCTCTAACAGTCTTAACAACCAAACCTCCTCTCGTCTGCCTCGCAGAAAATCGACGTCCTCTCTCTCCTCAGCCAAAACATCCTATGGCGCTCTGCCAATCACTCTCAAGCACATGGTCAAAATACCGAACTGCCACAATTACCAATAAGTCTGCCGATACTTCTCACGACCTCAACTGCATTGGACATAATCCACAGGCCTCCCCCACATGCACAACACCAATAGAAACCTGTACCTCTAGTGCACGTGGTAGCAAATCTACCTCTGGTCCACGCAGGAATGCAACATGCTCTAACTCCGACTGCTGTGATGAATTCACACCTGCGATAACCCGATCCGCAGCTGTGGCGCCCTCCAACCGGGCGGCATAGGTTCATCCGCTCAATGCAAGTGGTTGTCACTCAATCTGCAAGGAAAATCAGGACTATCCAAATAGGGAGCACGACCTCTGTCTCTGCTCACACTGAAGTGACGAATAAGGTCCTCCGCAGATGACAAATCCACGCTACCGCTGCGCCACTCTGATATGAATACTGATGCTGCCATTGGGGTCCACCCGACCTCTGATATCTCGGGAACTCGTTATCCAGGAAAAAGAAATCAGAAATGCCCATGTCGGCCGACCTGTCCTCCATCACCCGGCGCCAAGCGCATAAGTCCAGAACTCACCTCTGGCGGCAGATCCCTATCCAAAGGAACTACAGCGCCACGCTCCAAACACAACGCCTACTCCAACGAGGCGTCAATAATCCATAACAGAGGGACCAACTAAGCTGAAAGGTATCCTGGCGCAATCCACTCCCAGCCACACATATCCTATGCGCCTCGTCCCTCGAATCTGGAGCGCGCAGTTCAACAACTGCATAAACTCTCTAGCACAGGGAGGCTCTCAATTGATCACTCCATCACCACCAACCACGACTCTGCCTCCAAAGGCTCCTACTCAATCTTACGAGTCAGGGTGGTTCATCTGCCAAATCTGGCTCAATAGATCGACCATGTCCCACAGCTCCTCTGCTGTCAACTATCCACCCTGCCTCGGTGCCTCGGCACTAAACGTTGGCACAGAGGGGGTTACTCAGTGCTCCGACAACTGTGTCACCAAGACCAGCTGCTCACTCTGCCGCTAATAAACCTCTGACAATCCTGTCATCTGGGTCCGGAATTCTCTGACCTCAATCCAGGTATCCGGCCCAAAACCAACCGCTCAAGCTCAACTGCTGTGACAGGATGCACACGGGTCAACACCCAGCGTCGGGGAGACACCGCTCGACACGACGAAACCACAAAACAGCACACAACAACGCTCGACCCAATCCAGCGAAACTCTAAAGCATGTCACCCGTTCCACAGCGTTATGTTGTCTGCAGCCAACATAATCGCTTAGGAGAATAAACATGCCAATCACTCTTCACGTCCCTTGGGAGAGGTATAAAACTCAATCAGGACTCTCGCTATAAATCACGACTCTCACGAAGTCAACCAAGGGTCAAACCATAAGCCTACGGTTTCTAAGTCCACCATGACCTACAACCTAGGCTCTGATACCAACCTAATCTGTCACGCCCCGGGGGTCGAAACTGCGACCCGGGCTCGCCAATAGATCCGCCACCTATGCCAACCTGCATAGGCGAAGCGTCCTACCTGCCAGAAAAGTACTACAGCTAAACATAATATCAGAGCTATACATAAAAAGTCTGCTGTATAACTAAAATCAATCACTGTACAACTGAAAATAATACAACAAAGTCCGTCTCCCAAAAGAGGAAAAAATAAAACAACTAATATACTGAAGATTTCCTCTGAAGGGGTACCGCTACTCTCCAACGACGGGTAGGGATCTAGCACGCGACTCCCTCGCCTCGATCAACAACCGCAGAATCAGCGACAACCGCTAAGACTCTTCAAAACAAAGGAGAGAAAAGAAGGGGAGGGGGAAAACCCCCAACGGGTGTGAGAACTACACCTAAAAAGGGAGTCCTCAGTGGGTACCGCCACTAGGCCCGACGATCTGCCAACTAAGTCCACTAGAGGCATAAGATAACCAAAGCAGTAAAGACTGTAATAGGAAAGCTGGAGACTCTCAACAGCTACCATGCCTCTATCTAAATGCTCAAAAGGGGAGAACCAAATAATGGTATGCAACCACTAACACATGAAGTGCACAATCGACCCAATCGAGCTGACTGCCACATCGGGTCCAGTCAAACCTGCGCCCACCTACAACCACCTCGCGCTGACGGGCAGGAAATTTCGTAGGGCATCCAAACGGACTAACTCGCTATCGAGTAGTGGCTCATGCAGGCTATAATCAAAATCCACGCTCTCTCTCAGAACGGATAACCTCAAGATCACCGAGCCTCTCGCACAACGGTCAACAACTCACAAAGACCTTGGGACCACCGTCAATTCCCAAACGGTTCCCAGCAACACTAGCACTGGTCTAAACACAGCTACTATACTCCACTCGGTCCCCCTGACACGAGTGCAACAAGAAAGTAAATGCCGGTAATAACCCAATCTGGTGCCACCAGTAAAACTAGCATTGTCTGCTCAGCGGAATCTGCACACATGGCTCGAAACCGCGGGACCGGCCCACATGGCTCGCATCCCAAAGTAGTAACAGATCGGCAACTCTAACCATCCGATCGCACACTCCGGAGTGGCACTCGAGGGGAACGACCCACACGAGTATAGTATCTCTGTAACAAGTATCTCTGTATAGCAGGACTTTGATCATAACTATGATCAAAGTGGAAAACTCTGTCCACTAAAGGAACCCCGATCCCCAATCTGGTATAATAATACTCACAAAGTGGGAACTCTATCCACTAGAGAAATCTTATACCCAATCCGATGCATAAGTAAATATCCGGTCAACCGCCCAATATCCGCGGTCGCCGCAGAGCCCCACAACTAATCCAACCTGTCCCAGACACAAAGTCCCGACTACACTACCCAGACCCCTGCTCGAACCCGAGCAACACTGACCGCCTGACTAACAAAGATGGAGAAAGGAAAAGCATGATTTCTCCTAAGTCAAGTTCCAATAATTAGTGTAGCAATAAAATGGGGCCTAACTATATGTCCATACAAGCATGCATTTGTCCTCAAGAAAGAAATAAGAAAGTAAACCACATGCCTACACCTGATCATAATCCTCGATCATAATAACTCCTCAGAGTGAAAATCCGCACATAGCTACAAAATCCTGCCCCAATGCATAAACCAACCACATGAAAGGCTATGTGCTAACATGGCATATTACATGATCTCATAGGGTAACATTAACCTAGGTAAGCTTACACTATTCACCGACATAAACACCCAAATCATGCAAGTCCTCAATATACAACATGAATATTATTCTTGCAATCATTTATACAATTATCATTATCAAGCTTACCAACCTTACAAACATAAGCCATGTACCCTAAACATGCATGCATCCTAACATACAGAATTAGAGAACCGTCCACCGGTTCTGGAAACAAAGCACCCACTTGAAGCGCTTTCCGAAGGCAAAGCTGAAGTCGGTGAAGTGTGTAGACGCTCACAGTCCAAAATTTGCCGAAACTGCATCCTCGTTACATGTCGCGAAAGCCTCGGCTCCAAACAGCTAAAAGTACCCCAAAATCAGAGTCTTCAGATCCAACGGGTCCAGCAACACTTGCAAACACCCCTGGGAACAACAATAAGGTTCAACGTTACACTTAATCCAAAAATATTCCAAGTCTACACAATCTGCGAAAACAGCCTCAAAGATGTGAAATTTCCCCCTATAGAACGGACTCGAAAAAATCCAACAAAAATACTTTCGCATTCTTCGCGTCGATACCTTCGAAACGAGTACCTGCACGTCAAATTCCGAGCCACGTAGGCCGAGTTACAAATTCCACAATACAGGGCACTCACAAACACACAACCACACATCTGTATTTCCATGCACAGATAAAGGGAGAAAAATATACCTTCGGGCAAGCCTTAGAAAAATCCAATAAAAACACTGTGACAATCCTCGTGTCGAGTAGATGAAAAAAGTCCAAAGGCTCGTCTCCATCCGACGCACGGTTGCGGAGATAAAAATCCGGCAAGGTGTCACTGTCCAGAAATTCCATCAGAAATGGGGTCCCAGTAAGCATAGAAAAACTCCTCGAAAAGCGCGAAACTAGGGGAAACAGAAAATACCAAGATCGTAGCTTTGTCTGTCGTGGATCCAACGGTGTAAGAATCGCCTGAAACGGAGGTCGGAGTAGGCCGGGGGAGCTCGTGCACCGAAACGCGACGAAGGGGAACACAAATGGACGAGCATCGCGCCGCGCCGTAAAAAAGGAAACCTCGATAAGCGTGCCACCAAAAACCTTAGAAATCCTCCAGAGGGTGCGCAACATGTAGGGGAGAAACTTTGCTGCAGGCCTCTAGTCGGTTTGAAGCTCAGAAATGCGGAAAAAGGGGAAGAAGAAGAAGCTCGGATCCTTAAATAGGCCCAGAAAACAAATGAAGAAATCACGGCTGTGTCCCCACTTCCGGGCGCCCGTTTTTTTCCGGATCGCTACAGTGTTGGGCCCGACCCAACACTGTGCGGGCCCGAAACGCACACGGGCCTCTACGTCGCCCGCTCAACAGCCAACAGCGGTGCGGGGCCATCCCCCGCATGACACGTGGCCCAACGGGATGACGAAACGTGGCGCCGCCCCGGTCAGCGCACCTGCCGCGCCCACGTGCGCGCGCAGGCGCGCCGCCTGGCGCCCCTGCCAGGCGCGGTTCCCGAGGCACCCCGCCTGCACTGTGGTCCCGGTGCACAGAACCAACCTATCACAGCCCGCCACGTGTCTAGCCCTCGGTGCACGCCGGCCCCGTGGACAGCACACCTGCCCGCGCGCCCGCGCGCCCGCCCGCGCGCTGTGCGCTGCCCGCGCCTGCCCGCCGCCGCCCCTGTGCCTGCCCGTGCCCGCGCCGCCGCCTTCCGCCGTCGCCGGCGCTGCCCCAGCCGCCGGAACAGTACAAGATGCCTCGAAATCCGTGCCGGGTCATCCGAGCTCCGAAAAATACAAGTAGGTAGTCCATTTTCATCGTTTTCGTGCGCTGAATCCAACTCCGGTGTCCGATTTGCCAAAATCCAACTCTAAAAAATTGCCGAAGGCATTCGGAAAGGTGTTTTTTGTCCAAACTTCGCGCTGAGCCCAATTTTAATATCCATTGCGCGCAAAACCACTTCTAAGAATTCAACGGGGTCATCTGACTACTCTCGTGATCCATTTAACACACTGAGTCCATCACTAGTGTCCAATTGGTGTACAAACGCCAACGACACGCCACATAGGCCTCTAGGAGCTGCTGAACAACCAGTAATCTCGTCGTGGGGATCCAGGTCCTCACAGATCCCGTGCTATCGCCGCTTCTCTCTCTCGCTCGTACGCTCTCTTTCTCTCTTTCTTTCTCTCCCTGGTTCGAACAGAGAAGGGAAGAGAAGGGTGATGTGTAGTGAATGGAAGAGAGAGAGAGGGGGAATTAATGTTTGTAGTGGGTTGGTGAGAAGTCAGAGGGTGCGAAATTACCATTCCACCCTCACATAAAAAGGAAATGACCACTCTATCCCTGACATCTGGAGGCTGGGTACCGGTACACGGGTTTCCAGTACCGGTACCCAAGCTAGATTTTTACCCTGCGTAACATTGAGTTCCAGTACCAAACTTCGGGTACCGGTACTCAAGACAAACTAGATTTGGGGTACCGGTACACGGCCTTCAGTACCGGTACCCAGGGACTTAGAATTTTTCCAGGCTTTTTCCAAAACCGAGGCTCTCGGGTTGCTGTCCCATTTTAATTGGTTCCGGTACTCATTAGTGAGTACCGGTACCTAATGCTCCAGACTACTTCCATAAACTGAAGCTTCGATTTTCGAGCTCCGCCAAGTCACTTTTCGATCCGAAGACTCTAGCTTCGATCCGAAACATCCCAAACTCAATTATATTTATATTTTAAACATGCTACAGTCGTTTTCACCGCACCACGCTATTTCGCGGGATCGGTGCACTACATTCCTCCCACCTTTAGGAGTTTCGTCCGCGAAACTAGGAATTTCGCATACCTTAGCTTTTTCCTCAAATAGATGAGGGTATTGTTCCCGCATTACGGCTTCTGGCTCCCACGTAGCCTCGTCATCGCTGTGCCTTGTCCACAGCACCTTCACATAAGGTAGGGAGCGATTCCTCAACTTCTTCTCACGCCGATCTAGGATTTTACACGGGTATTCATCGTAGCTCATGTCCTCTCTTAGATCCAGTGGTGGATAATTGATCACATGTCCCGGGTCATGGACATACTGGCGTAGCTGTGATACGTGAAATACATCATGTACTCCCGCCAAATCTGGAGGCAGTGCCACCCTGTAAGCCACTGGCCCAATTCGCTCCAAAACTTCATAAGGCCCGAGGAAACAGGGATTTAGCTTTCCCCGCATTCCAAACAGCACTACGCCGTTTGTTGGAGACGCTTTTAGGAATACATGATGTCACGCCCCCGGGGGTTTTTGAGTCAAGCAAAGCGGAAAATTGCGTGTATATTTTTTTTCTTAATATAATAACATAAACCTCATCCTCGGTGCGTGCCAGACCGCCACATACACAAATTCTCTCTGTCCACGGACAGAGTCTCCTTTGTATATGCACGGCGTCTCATTTACAACATCATCCATCATCCATCAACCATATAGTAGACATACATCACCAATCAGAGTACATTTATTTAGCTACTGTTTTAAAAGACCGGTGTCCACTCGACACCTTATTTTTTTTATCAAGCAAGCTATTAAAGCCGCGTCACCGTTTGGAAAGGATAAAACCAGCGGTTGCAAAACCCGTGCCCACATGGCACTTCGTTTTGAGAAGGCATTTTCGAAATCATTTGATTTTTCATGAAAACGTGCCGCATATGAAACATCACTAAAAGTATCTAAACGTAAAAGTACATCTCATCCACAGCGCTAACTAATACATGTCCACAACTAATATAAACCACAAGCAAATTAACTAATAAAAGCATAAAGGAAAATGAGATATATCCAAGAGTTCTGACTACGGTCCTCGCGATGCAGTCTCACCGCCATCCCGGCTAACGCACCTAGTATCACCTGTCACGGAGTGGGTAAAGTCAGTGACAAACAAAGTAGATGTTTAAATAACAACAAGGAAAGAAGAGCAAACCGATTACACCGGGACCTTTCGCTAAAACCCTGCAACTTACTTTACTCACTTTATTTACTTTAGTGACACCGTCCCGACAGGGTAGTCAACGATCTCTCCCGCGGGACTTTTGATGCTTTTAACCTCTTCACGGGGCTAGTGCGTTACCTGTAGCAGCCGTGAGGAGGTCCCCACACTTCGTGGGGCACACGGGTCGTATAGACCACTTCTCCGGAAAAGTACACCTATGCGGGGGCCAAGCCGCCAGTGTACATGCAGCATCCGAAACCAGATTTGCCAAGATCGGCGTGTATTTAGCACCGCGACCATAGCCGCAACAATTATGATATAAGATAAAATACGATCATGCGAAAGGTTAGATAGTCCATCTACTTTGTTAGGCATATTAGGAACACTTTTACGATGATAGATACACTTACTGCACTCGTTGCACTTATAGCAACAGTACCCACCTTGTTGCGGGAAGATCGTATCACTCGGATCTTTCACACACTCCCGCTGCGCACCCGGACCTAAGAAAAGTCCGCAAGGATAAACTATGGTCAAAAACACATACTAACATCTCAAAACGGAAAACCCCAAATTACTTATTTTGATAGAAAAGTCCAACACCGTCCGATTCGCCGGAAACCGGAACCCCGCGCCGCCGTCGCCGCCCGTCGGAGCCCCGCGCGGCTCGGAACCGCGCGGCGCGGCTCCACGGCGGCGCCCGCGTGGGTTTCGGCCCACGCGGCGCGGCGCGGCGCCCGCGCGGGGACTGCCCGCGCGGCGCCCGCGCGGGTGCAGCCCTGCGCGGCGCCCGCGCGGCGCCCGCGCGGGTGCAGCCCCGCACGGCGCCCGCGCGGGTGCAGCCCCGCACGGCGCCCGCGCGGGTGCGGGCCCGGGCGGCGCCCGCGTGGTGCCCCTCGCGGGTGCGGGCCCGGGCGGCGCCCGTGCGGTGACCGCGCTGCCCCCGCGGCGCCCGCGCGGAGCCCATGCGGTGCCCGTGCGGCGCCCGCGCGGTGCCCCTCCGGTGCCCGCGCGGTTGGGTGCCCGCGCGGTCTTCTCCGTCGCCGCTCGCGGTGGCGACCGGCCATCCGCGTAATCTTCCGCGTGATGCCCTAGCGTCATCGCGCGTCTCCGTCGCCCGTTCCGCGCCCTAGCACGACGGCGGTGACGGCGACGGTAACGGAGACAACGGAGAAGCCCGAAACTCAACAAAAAGCACGACGGAATAATCCCGAAAAATTCCAAAAATTATTTTACTCACCGAAGATCGACGGAAAGGTCGCCCGGTCGCGTTCTTGCCTTCGGTTCGGTGTTCGGGAGGATCGGGCTCTTTCTCTTTTTCCTTTTCCTTCCTTCCGGCTAGGGTTCCGTCTTTTTCCTTTCTTTCTCTCCTCACCGGTTAGGGTTTTATTTTTCCTTTCTTTTCCTCCGATAATCGGGATCACTTATATAATCCCTATTATTTAATTATATATATTTAATTAATTTCCTCTTTAATTCGTACGTAAGAAAATTCTATTTTCCGTCACCGGATAATATAATTAATTAATTAATTATCCCCTACGAGATAACCCACCTTATCTCCAACGGGTGCAAGATATTTTGCACGGATTCCGATGCATGACTAATCACCGCATCACTAAGAATTCCGTTCCGGGAGATCCCGATATCGGATTTCAGATCCGATCGCACCGTCGGTCATCATTTTCCGCGCTCTATCGCAGAAAAATACCAGCACCACACACCGGCCAACTTTTAACAATTAAATAATTTTATTCCACTTAAGGGCTTAAATAGTTTACATGTGAGTCAAAAATACCCCCAAGGGCCGAATCACTACACCACTCACACTTTATAAAAAGTTTCATCCCGAAACTTAAGTACAAACCTCACTTAAACAATTCGGGAAAGTATTCCCTCATTTTCGATTCCAGTTCCCATGTCGCCTCGCGCTCTTCGTGATTGCTCCACTGGACCTTTACGTAGGAGATAGTTCGATTGCGCAACTTCTTGTCCTCTCTTGCCAAAATCCGCACCGGCGCCTCCTCGACGCTCAAATCCTCTCGCAACTCGATGGTGGAGGCATCCAAGGCATGAGAGGGGTCAGCGAGGTACTTCCGGAGCATTGAGACATGGAACACGTTGTGGACTCGTTCGAGGTTCGGCGGCAAGGCTAATCGGTACGCCACCGGTCCTACACGTTCTAGGATCTCGAACGGTCCCACGTACCTTGGGCTTAACTTTCCCTTTATGCCGAAACGTCGATTCCCCTTGGAGGGCGAAACTCGGAGTAACACATGCTCACCCACCATGAACTCTAAGTCTTGGCGTCTGTCATCCGCGTAGCTTTTCTGTCTGCTCTGGGCGGTCAGTAGCCTTTGCCTAATCAATCGCACCTTTGCTTCGGTCTCCTCCACCAAATCTGGGCCCAGAAACTTACGCTCGCCCAAGTCGTCCCAGCATATTGGAGACCGACAGCAGCGCCCGTACAGGGCCTCGTATGGTGCCATCTGAATGCTAGCCTGGTAACTCTTATTGTAGGCAAATTCCACTAGGGGCAAACACCGTGCCCACCCTTCGCCCAAGTCCAAAACGCATGCTCGAAGCATGTCCTCCACAATCTGTATCACCCACTCTGACTGTCCATCGGTCTGCGGGTGAAAAGCCGTACTGAAGTGCAACTTGGTCCCCATTGCTCATTGCAGGCTTTGCCAAAAGTTTGACACAAATCGCGTGTCCCTATCCGACGTGATAGATGTCGGTACCCCATGCAACCTTACTATCTCGTCGATGTACGTTTGTGCCAGTCGTTCCTGCGTCCACGTCGTGTGTATGGGCAGAAAGTGGGCCGATTTCGTCAAACGGTCCACAACCACCCATATCGCATCGTGTCCCTGTGGCGACCTCGGGAATCCGATCACAAAATCCATGGTAATCATGTCCCACTTCCACTCGGGCACCGGTAAAGGTTGCAATTTTCCCGCCGGGCGGTGATGCTCGGCCTTCACCTGTTGGCACACCAGGCAGTGTGCCACAAATCGAGTCACATCTCCCTTCATTTTGGGCCACCAGAAGGTCTGTTTGATGTCCCTGTACATCTTCGTTCCCCCGGGGTGCGCTGCATATGGGGCAGTATGCGCCTCCCGCAGGATTTCCTCTTTGAGTTCCGGTAGATCCGGCACACAGATTCATCTCCGAAATCGTATCGTGCCGTCGGAGTTTACTGTGAAATCACCTTCCTGGTCGGCGGTTATCCTTCTTCGCATCAGCTGGAGTTGGTCGTCAGTCGATAGCCCTTTGAGGATCCTGTCCAGCAGAGTAGGTCTGACCACCAGTGTCAGAAGTTGTGCGACTGTACCTGCCGGTACTACTTGTAGTCTCAATTGCGAGAATTCCGCAATCAGACTGTCTTGCTGGGTGATGGTACTTACACCTGCCTCCTCAGCCTGCCCCTTGCGACTCAGGGCGTCGGCCACCACGTTTGCCTTTCCCAGGTGATAGTGGATTGTTAAATCGTAATCCTTCAGTAGCTCGAGCCACCGTCTTTGTCGCAGATTTAACTCCTTTTGGGTGAAAAGGTACTTGAGACTCTTATGGTCTGAGTACACATTGCAGTGTGCCCCATACAGGTAGTGTCTCCAAAGCTTGAGGACGAACACCACCGCTGCGAGTTCCAAATCGTGCACGGGGTAATTCCGCTTGTACTCCTTGAGCTGCCTCGACGCATAGGCTATAACCTTTCCCCGTTGCATGAGTACTCCACCTAGTCCGTTTCGCGACGCATCGCAAAATACTTCATAATCCTCCCCCGGTTCTGGCAGGGCGAGAATCGGGGCTCGCGTCAATCTATCCTTGAGCTCCTCGAAGCTCCTTTGGCATTTGTCCGTCCAGATGAACTTTTCCCCCTTTCTAGTCAAACGGTTTAAGGGGGTGGCTATCTTGGAGAAACCCTCCACAAAGCACCGGTAATACCCGGCCAATCCCAAGAAGCTTCGAACCTCTGTCACTGTTGTCGGTTGGGGCCAGTCCGTCACCGAATCTATCTTCTTCAGATCCACTGCGACTCCAGCCGCCGAGATTACGTGCCCCAAGAAACCGACCTCACGGAGCCAAAACTCACACTTTTTGAGTTTGGCGTAGAGTTTCTCTTCCCATAGGGTCTGGAGGACTGTGCGCAGATGTTCTTCATGTTCCTCGTCTGTATGAGAGTAGATGAGGATATCGTCGATGAAGACCACCACGAATAAATCCAGGAAGGGTTTGAATACCCTATTCATCATATCCATGAACACTGCCGAGGCATTTGTGAGCCCGAATGGCATTACCGTAAATTCGTAATGGCCATAGCGAGTCCGGAAAGCCGTTTTGGGGATGTCCTCCCCCTTAACCCGGAGCTGGTGATAGCCCGACTGCAGGTCAATCTTTGAAAACACCGTCGCCCCCTGTAATTGGTCGAAGAGGTCGTCGATCCTTGGCAGGGGGTACTTGTTCTTAACGGTGACCTTATTTATCTCCCGGTAGTCGATGCACAACCGGAGACTTTCGTCCTTCTTCCTCACGAACAGGACGGGCGCGCCCCAAGGTGACGCGCTAGGTCTGATAAAACCCTTATCCAAAAGGTCCTCCAACTGTGCCTTGAGTTCTTTCAACTCTGCGAAGGCCATCCTGTACGGTGCCTTGGTGATGGGTTTGGTGCCGGGAAGCAGCTCAATAGGGAAGTCGACCTCTCGTTCCGGTGGCATTCCGGGGAGCTCCGCCGGAAATACATCCGGAAATTCCCTTACCACTGGAATTTCGGACGGCGGGTGTGACACCCCCGAAATTTGGATTAGTCCTATATATAAATGATATAATAGGACTAAATCTCTAACCCGGCTATAGCATTTTGGATGGTAGCAAGATCCAAGAGGAACATGAGAGTTAAGCATGCTAGAGCTAGAGTAGTTCTAGGATGGGTGACCCCCTGGGAAGTGGGGCGTCACAGTTGGTATCAGAGCCATTCACCAGCCGGAAATGTGAGATGAGTCTCGGCTGAGCCAGGGTTATATAGCGGGTAGAGTGTGGCTCCCCGGCTAATGACCGTTGTAGGTGGAGTGCAGCTCCCTACAAGGTCGGCTAAGGCTAGCGAGACGAGTCTCACATCGCCTGGTGCTTGTGAGTGTGCTTGAGCCTGACGTGGACGTCAGGGCTTAAAGGGGGGAAGAATGTGACACCCCCGGAATTTGGATTAGTCCTATATATAAATGATATAATAGGACTAAATCTCTAACCCAGCTATAGCATTTTGGATGGTAGCAAGATCCAAGAGGAACATGAGAGTTAAGCGTGCTAGAGCTAGAGTAGTTCTAGGATGGGTGACCCCCTGGGAAGTGGGGCGTCACAGCGGGGGAACGGGTCGGGTGGCTAAATCTACCGAGGCTAGATAGGCCACGCACCCACCCTCTACCAGCTTCCTAGCCCGCGACGCGGTGAGGACAGCTAAAAAGGAAGTACTTTTACATGCCAAGTACACGTTTTCTGGGAATCTCGGCTTCTGTAGTTGCACCTGGCGCTTCTCGCAGTCAATGACCGCCTGATACTCGGTAAGCCAGTCCATGCCCAACACCACGTCGTATTCTTTTAGCGGTATAACTATCAGATCCCAGGGGCACGACGACCTTCCCAGTCTTATTGAACACGAGGGCACCAGACCGGTCGCCGCGATTGGCCCCCCAGGAGTCTGGACGGTCATCATAACATCAAGAGGGCTACTTTCTAACAGATGTGTTTGTGCAAAAGTGCGGGAGATGAAGGAGTGAATCGCTCCGGTGTGAAACAGGGTTCGAGCTCGAAAGTTAGAAATGGAAGTAATACCTGCTACCACCTCCTCTGGCAGTACCGCTCCGTGCTGACCCATGGAGTAGAGTCTCCCTCCTGGTTGTGGTCGTGATTCCCCTTCTGATCTTGGCGCCGGAGGGTGTGGGGGCATTCCCGTTGGCGCTCTACCCCGTTCTGGTGGCTGCGCCGTTGGGGCGGAAGCCGCGGAAGATGCCGCTCCCGTATTCAGGGGACAGTTGTATCGGAGATGCCCCTGTTTGCCGCAGCGGAAGCAGTGATCTTGTCTCTTAGGGCATTCCGTCACTGGATGCGATGCTCCGCAAATAACACATGGCTTGATCGATGGTCGCGGCCTTCCCGTAGGCGCACTCTTGCTTCCTTGTTGCGTTTTGGGGTACTTTGGGGGTCGGCTCCCTCCAGAAGGGCCCCCTCCCGGGTAAGTCTGTGTCCGCTTCTTTTCCCGGTTATTTTCTGGTCCCTCACGTCGAGCTCGGGTGATGGCGAATCCCCGCTCCACGATGGTGGCCCTGTCCACCACCTCCCGGAACGTGCGCAAGTCTGCTGCCTGAACAATCTCGAAGATGTCGCTCCATAGCCCGTCCACAAAAAGGCGGGCCTTGTGGGGTTCATCCCGTATAACAAACGGGACGCAGTTAACCAATCTCACGAACTCTCTTTGATATTCCACGACCAAGCGGTTCCCTTGTCTAATGTTCTTCAGGTCGTCTTCCAATTGCCGCTTGACGCTGTCGGAGAAGAAAGCGCCAAAAAGTTCCTCCCTAAAGGCCGACCATGTCGGTAGTGAGTCTGTAGAGTACCGGGACTTTGGATAGCGCGCCGACCACACAGATGGCTTGGAGCAGAGAATTGCCTTGGGCATGTTGCATTTGAGTTTACAGTGGATGCCGGGTTGATTCGGATCAACGCGGAAGCTCCAGCTCGATTCGGGGTTTTTCCGGGCTTTGTAGGCCGATTGAGGATGAGATTGGAAATTTCCGACTTCACCGTGGAGCGCCGAAAATTCAGGAACACTTGGAACAGCTGTACTTTCAGATTACAGCGAAGTTCGGGAGGTTCCGGACTGACGCGGAGGACCCGGAGTCAAAAAGTGAGTCGGAACTGGCAATTTTGGAGCCGGTAATTGATTTGAGCACCCCGACTCAACGGACGAGCTTTTTGAAGAGAAAAAGCTGTGGACACGTGTACTTTTGATTTACAGCGAGGTTCGGGAGGTTCCGGACTGACGCGGAGGACCCGGAGGCAAAAAGTGAGTCGGAACTGGCAGTTTTGGAGCCGGTATTTGATTTGAGCACCCCGACTCAACGGATAAGCTTTTTGAAGAGAAAAAGCTGTGGACACGTGTACTTTTGATTTACAGCGAGGTTCGGGAGGTTCCGGACTGACGCGGAGGACCCGGAGGCAAAAAGTGAGTTGGAACTGGCAATTTTGGAGCCGGTAATTGATTTGAGCACCCCGCCTCAACGGATGAGCTTTTTGGAGAGAAAAAGCTGTGAGCGCGTGTATTTTCGATTTACAGCGGAGTTCGGGAGGTTCCGGGCAGCGGCGGAGAGCCCGAAGGCAAAAAGTGAGTTGGAGTTGGAGTTTGGAGTTAATTAATTAATGGATTTAATTAATTAAAGCTTTATGCTTTATATAAAGCTGCCTCCACCCTCCTCTGCAGCAGAGAGAAGAAAGAAAGAAAAAGAGAAAGAAAGAAAGGAAAGGAAAAGAGAGGAAAAGGAAGAAGAAAAAGGAAGAAGAGGAGTTTTGAGCCGATCGTGGATTTTTGGACTCGCCGTTGGAGGCCGTGCGAAGCTCGTGGGCGTGCGACGTGCGACGACGAGGTAAGCAATTTCTCCTTTTTGAGGTTTCTTGGAGTTTTTGAGCTTTAGGGATTTTTATAATTGGATTTTAATTGCAAAAAAAATAGATTTATGGATTTTTGGGATTTTGGGATTTATCGAATTTATCGGGGCCTTTTTCTGTTTTTTTGCCGTCGCCGCCGGCCGCGCGCGCGCGCAACGGCGCACGCGCGGCGCCAGGGTGTTGCTGTTGGCAGCACCGTGCGGCGTCTTGCCGCTGGGCGCGGCGCCGCGTGCAGCAAAGAGCGGCACGCGGCGCTGCCGGGCCGCGCACAGGGGCGCGCGGCAGGGCCGCGCGCAGGTGCGCGCGGCATCTCCTGGCCGCGCGCAGGCGCGCGCGGCAGGGCCGCGCGCAGGGGCGCGCGGCAGGGCCGCGCGCAGGTGCGCGCGGCACCTCCTGGCCGCGCGCAGGCGCGCGCGGCAGGGCCCCGCGCAGGGGCGCGCGGCAGGGCCGCGCGCGTGCGCGCGGGCCCTCCTGGCCGCGCGCAGGGGCGCGCGGCAGGGCCGCGCGCGTGCGCGCGGGCCCTCCTGGCCGCGCGCAGGCGCGCGCGGCAGGGCCGCGCGCAGGGGCGCGCGGCAGGGCCGCGCGTGTGCGCGCGGGCCCTCCTGGCCGCGCGCAGGGGCGCGCGGCAGGGCCGCGCGCGGGCCTGCGCGGGCCGCGCGGGCCGCGCGCGGGCCTGCGCAGGCGCGCGGCCGCGCGCAGCGCCGCTGGGCGCCGCGCGCAGCGCCGCTGGGCGCTGTGCGCAGCGCCGCTGGGCGCTGCGCGGTGCGCTCCGGCACCGCGCAGCAGGCCGCTGCGCGGCGCCGCTTGGTTGGGCGGCGTGCGGCGGGCCTCCCTCGTCGCGCGGCTGGTTTTTCGCCGCTCGGCGTGCTCCCGGGACAGCGGTGGCGCCTCGGTTTGCGTGCCGGCACCGTTTTTCGCCGTTGTTTCCCACCGTCGGCCGCTGATTTCGCGCAGGTTTTCGCGCAGATTTCGCGCAGGTTTTCGTCGTTTTTCGCGAGCAGGTTGCGAGCAGTTTCGCAAGCGGTTTCGCTGTTCCGCTCGCTGATTTTGAGCAGGTTTTTCGCCGTTTTTCGCGAGCAGGTTGCGAGCAGTTTCGCAAGCGGTTTCGCTGTTTTCGCTCGCTGATTTCGCGCAGGTTTTCGCCGTTTTTCGCGAGCAGGTTGCGAGCAGTTTTGCGCAGTTTTCGCAGGGTTTTCGCGAGTGGTTTGCGCAGTTTTCGCTGGTTTTTCGCAAGCTGTTTTTGAGCAGTTTTTGCGCGGACGGAGCTGTTTTCGCCGTCGGGCGCTGGTTTTCGCCGACGGGCTGTTTTTCGCCGTCGGGCGCTGATTTTTCGCTGACAGAGGCTGTTTTCGCCGACGGAAGCTGTTTTTCGCCGTCGGATGCTCGGTTTTGACCTTTTTGATTGATTTTGCGATTTCTTCGCTTCTGACAGCTTGCGGTGCGGTTTTTGCTTCCGCGGAGCGCGCGGTCGTGTGGTTGGTCGCCGCGTGCTCCGTTTTGCGTGCGGTTTCTGGCATTGGGCTTCGTGTTGCTTGCGGACCCCTTGGAGGCCAGGTAAGCCCGCGGTGCCAATTGCAAGTGTCGACGAGCAATTGGTGGCTTTCTGAGGTGGGTTGGTTTTCTCTCCAAGTCTACGGACTTCCTTCTAATTCTAATGTGTTAGGATTGCATGCTAGTTTAAGTGTTTTCTTGGAACTTAACTAGCACCCCCGTCATATGTGCATGAGTTTGACCAGACCATTGTGAACCTTAATTTGGGCTAGGTTCCTTTATGCTTTAGACATCCCGCACTTTTCTTATCCTTCGGGACTTAGAGTTTCCTCGCCCGGGTAGTGGGCCGAGTGGTCAGAGTGTTGTGGGACGGGTGTTGCACTCGGGCCCGGGGGGCCGAGTGGGGTCTGGTGGCTGGGTTAGGCCAGTGTTAGCATTTTGGGGAGTCGTTTCAGATAAACGGTGGTCCCGGGGGTTTTCCTTTCCACTGTTCTTCTCGTCACCACCAGGTTGGGATCGTGGTGCACGTGTGTTAGCAGGACCTTGAACCCAGAACCTTTTTGGATAAATACATGATTTTAGTCAGCCAATGTTTCTTCCAAGCCTCGCAAGGTTGTCTGAGTCTGTTCTCGTCCGTTGGGACGAAGGCATCAGCTCTTCGAGGCTTGGGCATAAAACTTGATTTCAAAGGGTTTTCCTAAAAAGACTAAAAATCATTATAAAGATGGCTTTCTCTCAGATCGAATGATTTTCTGAAATAAATGACATGGTTTCTTATAAACTTATCCACCCGAGCGGATTCGAGTGATCTGGGTTCGAAGGGCTGCTTTCTCTCTTGGGGACGTAGATGTTAGTCTCCCAGGGTTTCGGACCCTTCGTAGATCTGGCCGTGGAGTAGCTCCGGCCGTGAGTTGAGTGTTGAGTTCAGTGGAGTTGTGTTGTGGGAGCCGTGGGAGAGACGGTGGTCCCAGCTGTGTCGTACCTTCGTTGAGTGGGTCTGTGTTGTGAGTTTGAGTCGTGGAGGGTTCTCCGACTGAGTTTGTGCTTTGAGCATCGAGATACCGATCTGTTTGATCGAGGACCACAGCCTGCAGGAGCCACTTGTGAGACAGTGATACTGATGAGATACTTGAGTTCGGTGGGGTCGCACCCCTCGAACCACGCCCCGGGTGCGTTGATGATTCCGAGCCTGATGAGGCTGCGATGATGATACCGAGCCTGACGAGGCTTCGATGATGCGCCTAGTTCATGTACTAGTGGTCGCTTGATACCCCTGGCCGTGCTACCATGGGGTCACTGTGTGAGATATCGAGTTTGTCCGTTGGGACACCCTGGTTGATACACCAGGGGGCGCAGGCTTGACTCGACTGGACCCGGGTGGGCAGTCGCCGAGATTTGAGATGTACTGAGAGAGTGATGGTGTAGAATGTGTCATAGTAGAGCGTCTTGGGCTTAGTACTTGTGACATGTTGTCAGCTGTGAGTGACTGCATACCATCATCCATAGTCTCTTCTTGTTGAGCATAGTAGATAGAGGCATGATAGCTGTAGATTCTTTTCCAGCTTATTTATATTTCTCATCAGTCTTTTCTCTATCTTATGCCTCTGGTAGACTTAGTGGGCAGACCGTGGTTCTTGGAGACGGTACCCACTGAGAACTACTGTAGGATGTAGTTCTCACACCCTCTGTCGGTGACAGGTTGCTGAGGCTTTCTTCCGTTCCTGCTGTGCTTGACTGGACGGACCGAGGACAGGGAGTCGCGTGATAGTTCCCTACCAGCATTGTTACTTTAGAGAGAGGTAGATGTACCATCCCGGATTGTGGGAGTTGGTTATGTTCCTGTTTAGCTATCTCCCCTTTGGATTTGTAGATGTTGTATAGGTGCACTTCTTTTTGTATCAGCTGATTTTGGGAGATAGGCTATGAGTTGTAGCAACTTGTAGTTGAGAAAAAAATTTATAGTACAGCTTTTTATCCGCTCTGATATCTGTGTAGCTGTAGTTTTGTCTTTTGCAGGCTAGACGCTTCGTCTGTACGGCAGTTTCCGTACAGATGGCGGATCTGTTAGCGAGCCCGGGTCGCAGTTTCGACCCCGGGGCGTGACAGAGTCACTTGTAGACGGATCCGGGCGTACCGTCTTCCACCAGATGCGAGCATTCCCTTCTAGGAAGTGGACAGCCAGGGGAACCCGCTCGTGTTCCTCCATCAGTAGGTCCTCGAAGAGTTTTTCCATGGTATCCACCCATTTCTCGACGACCCATGGATCGGTCGTCTCTCCCTCGAAAGTGGGAGGGTCATGCTTCTTGAACTCGGTCAAATTCGTCCTGACCCTTTCCCGCGTCGCTCGCTACTCCGGGGTCCCTCCTGCCGTGGCGGACCCCCCAAGAGCAGGGGTCGTTCCTACCTCCCCTGCTGTCGCTCCCAATACGGGCCCTGAGGTCGTTGGGGTAGGTACATCCCTTGGGGCTGGGGGCTGTTCCGTTGTCGTACCACCCGCCCCGTGCGGTTCCGTAGTGGGTGCGGTGGCTTCGGGAGGAGGGGTCGGATCGCGCTCGGCTGGCGCGGTTGCCTGTCGCTGCGTCAATTGACGAACCTGCTCCGTCAGTGTCGCTAACTGCCCGGCCATTTCCCGCAGTTGTCGCCGGAGGAGCTGGTTCTCTGCGGCGGCCGGGGTCACCCCGTCCGCGTCCGCATTCTCGGTGGACGATCTAGTCCGGGCCATCGTCTGCTGTAAACAAAGAAACCTCGTTAACCCTATGGTTACCACCCTAGCACCCTATCTTACGATTTCACCTATATTACATTCCCTTTTTCCCCGTACTCTCACGTACTACCGCACCTACACCTTGGTTATCTCATGTCCAATTTGCTTGTGGCACCTTACGCTGTGGATGTGGATCACGTCTACTATGGTTATGATTGTTTTTCTCTGATACCATTTTATCTGTCACGCCCCCGGGGGTTTTTGAGTCAAGCAAAGCGAAAAATTGCGTGTATATTTTTTTTCTTAATATAATAACATAAAACTCATCCCCGGTGCGTGCCAGACCGCCACATACACAAATTCTCTCTGTCCACGGACAGAGTCTCCTTTGTATATGCACGGCGTCTCATTTACAACATCATCCATCATCCATCAACCATACAGTAGACATACATCACCAATCAGAGTACATTGATTTAACTACTGTTTTAAAAGACCGGTGTCCACTCGACACCTTATTTTTTTTTTCAAGCAAGCTATTAAAGCCGCGTCACCGTTTGGAAAGGATAAAACCAGCGGTTGCAAAACCCGTGCCCACATGGCACTTCGTTTTGAGAAGGCATTTTCGAAATCATTTGATTTTTCATGAAAACGTGCCGCATATGAAACATCACTAAAAGTATCTAAACGTAAAAGTACATCTCATCCACAGCGCTAACTAATACATGTCCACAACTAATATAAACCACAAGCAAATTAACTAATAAAAGCAAAAAGGAAAATGAGATATATCCAAGAGTTCTGACTACGGTCCTCGCGACGCAGTCTCACCGCCATCCCGGCTAACGCACCTAGTATCACCTGTCACGGAGTGGGTAAAGTCAGTGACAAACAAAGTAGATGTTTAAACAACAACAAGGAAAGAAGAGCAAACCGATTACACCGGGACCTTTCGCTAAAACCCTGCAACTTACTTTACTCACTTTATTTACTTTAGTGACACCGTCCCGACAGGGTAGTCAACGATCTCTCCCGCGGGACTTTTGATGCTTTTGACCTCTTCACGGGGCTAGTGCGACACCTGTAGCAGCCGTGAGGAGGTCCCCACACTTCGTGGGGCACACGGGTCGTATAGACCACTTCTCCGGAAAAGTACACCTATGCGGGGGCCAAGCCGCCAGTGTACGTGCAGCATCCGAAACCAGATTTGCCGAGATCGGCGTGTATATAACACCGCGACCGTAGCCGCAACAATTATGATATAAGATAAAATACGATCATGCGAAAGGTTAGATAGTCCATCTACTTTGTTAGGCATATTAAGAACACTTTTACGACGATAGATGCACTTACTGCACTCATTGCACTTATAGCAACAGTACCCGCCTTGTTGTGGGAAGATCGGAGCACTCGGATCTTTCACAAACTCCCGCTGCGCACCCGGACCTAAGAAAAGTCCGCAAGGATAAACTATGGTCAAAAACACATACTAACATCTCAAAACGGAAAACCCCAAATTACTTATTTTGATAGAAAAGTCCAACACCGTCCGATTCGCTGGAAACCGGAACCCCGCGCCGCTGTCGCCGCCCGTCGGAGCCCCGCGCGGCTCGGAACCGCGCGGCGCGGCTCCGCGGCGGCGCCCGCGTGGGTTTCGGCCCACGCGGCGCGGCGCGGCGCCTCGCGCGGGTACTGCCCGCGCGGCGCCCGCGCGGTTGCAGCCCCGCGCGGCGCCCGCGCGGTTGCAGCCCCGCGCGGCGCCCGCGCGGTTGCAGCCCCGCGCGGCACCCCGCGCGGCGCCCGCGCGGTTACGGGCCCACGCGGCGCCCCCGTGGTACCCTGCGCGGGGGCTGCCCGCGCGGCGCCCGCGCGGCGCCCGAGCGGGGGCTGCCCGCGCGACGCCCACGCGGTGCCCGCGCGGCGCCCACGCGGTGCCCGCGCGGCGCCCACGCGGCAGTCGCGTGGCGTCCGCGCGGCGCCAGTGCGGTGCCCGCGCGGCGTCCGCGCGGCGCCCCGCACGGTGCCCGCGCGGTTGGGTGCCCGCTCGGTCTTCTTCGTCGCCGCTCGCGGTGGCTACCGGCCCTCCGCGTATTCTTCCGCGTGATGCCCTAGCGGCATCGCGCGTCTCCGTCGCCCGTTCCGCGCCCTAGCACGACGGCGGTGGCGGCGACGGTAACGGAGACAACGGAGAAGCCCGAAACTCAACAAAAAGGACGACGGAATAATCCCGAAAAATTCCAAAAATTATTTTACTCACCGAAGATCGACGGAAAGGTTGCCCGGTCGCGTTCTTGCCTTCGGTTCGGTGTTCGGGAGGATCGGGCTCTTTCTCTTTTTCCTTTTCCTTCCTTCCGGCTAGGGTTCCGTCTTTTTCCTTTCTTTCTCTCCTCACCGGTTAGGGTTTTATTTTTCCTTTCTTTCCCTCCGATAATCGGGATCACTTATATAATCCCTATTATTTAATTATATATATTTAATTAATTTCCTCTTTAATTCGTACGTAAGAAAATTCTATTTTTCGTCACCGGATAATTAATTAATTAATTAATTATCCTCTACGAGATAACCCACCTTATCTCCAATGGGTGCAAGATATTTTGCACGGATTCCGATGCATGACTAATCACCGCATCACTAAGAATTCCGTTCCGGGAGATCCCGATATCGGATTTCAGATCCGATCGCACCATCGGTCATTATTTTCCGCGCTCTATCGCGGAAAAATACCAGCACCACACACCGGCCAACTTTTAACAATTAAATAATTTTATTCCACTTAAGGGCTTAAATAGTTTACATGTGAGTCAAAAATACCCCCAAGGGCCGAATCACTACACATGATCACCGACCTTGAACTCTAGGTCGCGCCGTCGTTTATCTGCGTAGCTCTTTTGCCGACTTTGCGCCGTCACAAGACGTTGACGCGCAATCTGCACCTTTTCCTCGGCTCCTTGCAAAACATCGGGGCCTAACGCCGATCTTTCGCCAACCTCGCTCCAATGCTATGGAGACCTGCACTTCCTGCCATACAAGGCCTCGAAGGGCGCCATCCCGATGCTAGCCTGATAGCTATTATTGTAGGCGAACTCCGCCATAGGCAAATAGCGCTGCCACCCCGCTCCATAGTCCAGAACACACGCCCTTAGCATGTCCTCGAGGATTTGATTGGTCCTCTCAGATTGACCGTCACTTTGGGGGTGATATGCCGTTGAGAAGTCCAAGCGTGTCCCCAGCGTCTCGTGGAAGCTTTTCCAAAATTGGGAGACAAAACGAGGATCTCGATCTGATACTATTGAAACAGGAACTCTATGGAGGCGCATAATCTCGTCAATGTCTAGCTGGGCCAACTTATCTCTCGACCACGTGGTGTGGACAGGCAGAAAGTGAGCCGCTTTGGTCAACCTATCCACCACCAACCAGATTGCGTCATGACCCGCTTGAGATCTGGGCAAACCCACAATGAAGTCCATGGCGACATTTTCCCACTTCCACACAGGCACTGGCAGGCTTTGAAGCTTGCCTGCAGGAAGCCGATGCTCGGCCTTGACTTGTTGGCACACTAGACACTTGGCCACAAAGCGTCCGACATCCTTCTTCATACCCGACCACCAGAACGTTGCCTTTAGGTCCTTATACATTTTAGTGCCGCCGGGATGAATAGTGTAAGGCGATCGGTGTGCCTCCTGGAGAATCAGCTCGCGAATGTCCTCATCATTGGGCACGCACACACGACCCCTAAACTTCAAAACTCCCTCGGAGTCCCCGGCGAAATCCTTCGCCCTTTCGCTCTCCAATTCAGACCTCACCTTTTGGAGTGCGTCATCAGTGGCCTGCTTTTCTTTAATCCTCTCCAACAAGGTGGGTTGCACCCTAAGAGTCATCAACTTCGGGCGTCCCAGGAGTTACAACCTCCAAACCAAACCGCCACATCTCGGATTGCAGTGGATACTGGTCAGTGATAACCATGGCAAGGTTCTCCACAGATTTCCTACTCAATGCGTCAGCCACCACATTTTCTTTTCCCGGGTGGTATAAGATGCTAATGTCATAATCCTTGAGCAATTCTAGCCATCAACGCTGCCTCAGATTAAGTTCTTTCTGCGTGAACAAGTACTTGAGGCTTTTGTGATCTGTGTAAATTTCACAACGCTCGCCATATAAATAGTGTCGCCACAACTTTAGTGCAAAGATGATCGCGGCGAGTTCGAGATCGTGGGTACGGTAGTTCTTCTCGTAGCTCTTCAACTGTCGCGAGGCATAGGCTATCACCTTGCCGTCTTGCATAAGTATGCACCCTAACCCACACCCCGAAGCATCACTGTACACCTCAAACCCTTTGCCTGATTCGGCTAAGGCGAGTATTGGAGCCGATGTCAACTTATCCTTGAGCAGCTGAAAGCTACTTTCGCATTCGTCACTCCAAATGAACCTAGCCCCCTTTCTTGTAAGGCTGGTGAGTGGAGTGGTGATTTTAGAAAAACCTTCCACAAACCGCTTGTAATACCCTGCGAGCCCAACAAAGCTCCGTACTTCAGTGACATTAGTTGGTCAGGGCCACTCCTTAACGGCCTCAATCTTCTTGG
Source organism: Tillandsia leiboldiana (assembly GCA_029204045.2). Classification (NCBI taxonomy): domain Eukaryota; kingdom Viridiplantae; phylum Streptophyta; class Magnoliopsida; order Poales; family Bromeliaceae; genus Tillandsia; species Tillandsia leiboldiana. Next base: position 24,739,078 of record CM055064.1, read on the forward strand.
GGTCCACAGACACTCCCGATTCTGTAATCACATGCCCCAGAAAGGTCACCTCTCGAAGCCAAAATTCGCATTTCTTCAGTTTTGCGAAAAGACTTCGCTCCCGAAGCACTTGCAATACTTGTCGTAGGTGATCCTCGTGCTCGTCATCACTCCGGGAGTAGACCAAAATGTCGTCAATAAAGACTACGATAAATCGGTCCAAGAAGGGCTGAAAAACGCAATTCATCAGATCCATAAATGCCGCCGGGGCGTTAGTCAACCCGAATGGCATTACGGTGAATTCATAATGTCCATACCGCGTTCTAAAAGCCGTTTTGTGCACATCCTCCGGCTTGATCTTTAACTGATGGTATCCCGATTGAAGATCAATCTTCGAAAACACTCGGGAACCCTGCAACTGATCAAAGAGGTCATCAATTCTCGGCAATGGATATCGGTTTTTAATCGTCAACTTATTGAGTTCTCGATAGTACACCCACGAACAAAACCGGAGCTGCCCAAGGGGACACACTAGGTCGAATAAAGCCCTTATCCAACAAATCTTGCAATTGGGCCTTAAGCTCTTTCAATTCTGCCGGGGCCATTCGGTAGGGAGCCTTTGAAACTGGAGCCGCCCCGGGAATCAAGTCAATGATGAACTCGATTTCCCGATCTCTCGGCATACCCGGCAATTCCGCGGGAAACAAATCAGCATACTCCCTTACAATCGGAATGCCCTCTACACAGGGCTCCTCTCTACGCCCTTCCACAACTATAGCCAAATAAGCCACATAGCCTCGCTCGATTAACCTCTTGGCTCGCGACGCGGAAACCGTTGAGGCAAAAAGAGAACTCTTGCATGCTTGGAATTCAAACTCCTCCTGCCCGGGTTCTCGAAACGTGATAACCCGATGCTCACAATCAATAGTAGCATAATACTTGGAGAGCCAATCCATCCCCAAGATTACATCGAAGTCCCCCAATCGCCTTAAGACCATGAAGTCTATTGCCATTACCCACTCGCCAATCCGCACAGGACAGGCGGGACAACATTAGGAGATCTCGAGAGAACCTCCCGGTACTTGGACTGTCTTAAAATTAGTAGACTGTAGTACATCTAACCCGTGTCTCATAGCAAATGACCGACAAATAAATGAGTGTGATGCACCTGTATCAAATAAAGCCCTGCATCGAACATCATTTGTCACGCCCCGGGTGTAAACCAGAACCCGGGCCCGTCTACAGATCCGCCGTGCACACGGTATTTCCCGCGTACACGAAGCGCCAAACCTGCTCAGATATAAGAGATAATAATAAAAGAGCAATAAAAACAGAGCTGAACTAAAACTAATACATCTCAGACTGAAGCTGGAAATAAAATACAATACATCTGTATAAATGATACATCAGTCTCTCCTAGCTCACCAAAAATAAATACAACCTGCTGGCAAAAGCCAGTCCCAAAAGTAAAAGTACAACCGTCTGAGGAAACATGGGTACACCAACAGTCCAGCTAACTCGCTCATCCTGCCTCGAGATCTATCTACTCAGCCATCCTCTCTCCTCGACCCGCCGCTGAAAGCCCAGCAGCACCCGCAGAAGACACTGCAAAACAAGGGAGAAGAAAAGAGGAAAGAAGAATGGGGGTGAGAACTACTAGTAAACCAGTAGCCTCCCCTAGTGGGTAAAACCTCAAACTCTGACACACCCACTAGGTCTACCAGAGGCAAAAAGGAAAGAAGTGTGGTAAGCAATAATGGCTGCTGAAGAAAGGAAACTACCACTACTATGCCTCTAAAATGCAGTCCTAGACTGGAATAACCGTATGCAACAGTAACCAACCGTCCCAGATGAACCCAATCTGTACCGCCCTCATCATCGGGCAAGTAAGCCGCGCCGATGTGATAGTAAAACTCCTGCTGCCGCCCTCATCATCGGGCAAATAAGCCGCGCCGATGTGATAGCAAAACTGTCAATAACTATCTGGCCCCAGCCTCCGGAGGGGAACTCGAGGGGAGCGACCCACACGAGGAAAGCATCACCGGGCAATAACCGCGCCGGTGTGATAAGTATCAAAAGCAGGACTGGATCACAACTATAAAGCCCCAGTGGAACACACCCCTCCACTAAAAGAAATACTGATCCCCAATCTGATGCACAAATGAACATCCGGTCAATCGCCCAAAATCTGCGATCGCCGCAATACCTCACAATCCACAACAAGGTCTCACAACCGACCTCCGGTCAACCGCCCAATATCCGCGGTCACCGGAATAACCCACAATCACAATCATGTCCCACATCCGACATCCGGTCAACCGCCTACTGTCCGCGGTAGCCGCTTTAATCCCCCCAATCCAAGATCGGGTAGAATAATATGCATCTGGTCAATCGCCTACTATCCGCGGTAACCGCAACTCTACCGACTACATCAAGTCCAACACCTAACCTCCGGTCAACCGCCCAAAATCCGCGGTTGCCACAAAACCCTCTAGTCCATAATCATGCCCAATCACCGATGTCCTATAACCGACATCCGGTCAACCGCCCAATATCCGTGGTCGCCGTCAAAACCCATAATCCACAATCCAGGCCCCGGCTACACTAACCCAAACTCCTGCTCAAACCCGAGCAACATGAACCACCTGACTAACGAAAAGGAGAAAAGAAGCAAACAAGGTTTCTCCTAAGTCAAGTTCCAACATGAAAGTGTAGCGATAAAAGATGGCCTATCTAGATGTCCATACAAGAATGCATATATACTCATGAAAGATAAAGAAAGTGCGACAAATAGTGGTTCCACATGTGTATCAATTAATAGCTCCGCATAGATATAACCATCCTGCTAAATCATTATCCAACCACACATGTCTAAAATCCACAATTTTCCCTCACCTAAATCATCCACCTATGCATGTCCCAAAAGATCCTCAAGTGGTAACCTCCCACAAGACATTTCATTTTATCCCAACATGAAAGTAAATTCCACATGCAAGGTTAAGTGCCAATACTATATCCATACAAACATGTATAAATCCCAACCACTATCAGATTTCCACAATAGTAATTTCCATATGATAGGCTCACAATTATTTTAATTTAAGCATGTATGTCCATAGTTGATCATTCAATGTAACCAATGAGAGGATCTCTCTAATATTCCTAGGGGTATGTCAGAAAATGAGGAGTATAGCAACCACCCACCTCGATCGCTAAATCCAAGTCCAAATAGTGCTCTCGCCCAAACAGATAAGCCGCCACAATCACTGTACAAAATATCCCCAATATACACACAAATAAGCACACAAATATCCAAATACATGCTGTCCAGAATTCAGTCCCGAAGATGCCCTGTTTTCACCTGCGAGATGGAGACCAAAAATTCCCGAAAAATTGCCGCTGCGATCCTCGCTTCGAGACGATCGAAATGAGTACTCGCACGCCCAAATCCGATACCTGTAGGCCGAGTTACAAAATCAACAAGATAACCATTCCGAAATTCCCAAGAACAAAATCTGTACAAAATCTGTAGCACTTATCTATGGGAATAGGGATTTTTCACCTACGGGGAAAACCCAGAAAAATCTAAGAAAATTCGAGGATGCTCCTTCCGATGTGTAGATGCAAAACGACTATAAGCACGCCTCCATCCGATGCCTGAGCGCGAAGATATCACCGAAACACCGATGTGCTGTCCAAACTTCCGCCCCAGAAAAAGGGGTCAAAAGAAAGCTCGGGAAACTCCAAGATAATCTCGAAACGAGGGGAAACTCAAATCATGAAGATCGTATCCCTACCAGTCGTGAAGCCAACGGCGCAAGAATCGACGAAAACGGTGGTAGGAGTAAGCCGGGGGAGTCCTCGCACCCAAACCGCGACGAAGGAGATCACAAGTGAACAAGCGTCACACCACGTCGTAAAAATGGAAACCTCGGGATGCGTGCCACGGAAAAATCCGGGAATCTGCTGAGGGAACTAACCCTCGGAGAGGAGGAAATCTCGTGAAGGTTGCACTAAGAGAAGAGGAGCAGGAAAAGAGTTCTCTGTTGATGTTCTCGGCCTATATATAGGCTGGGAAAACAATTCACTTAATTCCCATTATGTCCGTGGATACGGGCGCCACATGGGATTCGGCCGCCCGAATCCGTTGCGAGCTTCAAAACACAGAACGCCCGAAATCACCACTCAGCGCCACGTAGCTCCAAAACAGCGGACAGCCGCTGTAGCCAACCCACGCATGCCACGTGGCCAGCGCGGAAGCCGGCGCGTGGCGCGCCTGCGCGGGGGAAAACGCCGTCAGCGCACCCACGTGCCGCCTGCGCGCACCGCCTGCCCCCCCTGCCAGGCACGCAACCCGAGGTGCCCCGGTGCACCTCCGTGGACCCAACCTTCGAGCGCCCGCCAACCAGAAGCCAACACGTGTCCCGCCCGGTCCATGCACCGCCCCGCGCCACTCCGTGATGTTACGGCTTTTTGGTGTTGGCATATTTCGTGAGTCAAGTCAGTGAGTTGAGTCGGAGTCTTAAAGGGATCAAATTGTCAATCAGCAATCAAAGACTTAGAGAAGATTCAACAAGAGCTCATGTTGACACTCAGTGTCTTGAGTCTTGAAGATTGAAGTTGAAGAATTGTGGATCAGTTACATCAATCTCAAGAAGAAAGTATTCAAAAGGATCAGGTATGGTTAACTAAATAATTTTGGTGATCCGAATACTTTCTTATAGTGTAGAAACACTTGGATGAATTTTTAATTGCATAAAAATCAAAAACGGGACATGGGACATGTTCAGGATCCGGATCCCGAAGGGTGCTTGTTCATTGGCAAATCCGATCCGGATCAAAGGTCATTTCGATCCGGATCCCGAACATGGGTTTTTGCTGGAATATATGAACGATCCGGATCGGGCATTTCAATCCGGATCCCGAACCCTGTTTTTCTGGAATAGCCTGACTCGTTACGACGATCCGGATCACAGTAAATCCGATGCGGATCACGGTCCTGAAAATTTCCAGATAAGGTAAGTTTTTGATTCTTATCTCTTTCCAAAGGTTTCTAAACTATAAATAGACATTTAGGGTTTCTCAAAAACGTGGGGAGCACGGCCGATCAATTGATAAAACACTTGAGAGCAACCCTAGAGGCTAGGTTTTTATCGTTCTTCTTTATAGCCTCTTTTAGGTCAATTCGACGGTTCTTTCAAGAACATATCTTTTGTCGAATTGATCTAATCTTTCCTTAGAGTTTTTTTTTTCCCATGGATCTTCATTGATAATCTAAGCAAAGGATCACCATCGAAGCCAATATTCTTACCGGCTGAGCTTGCGTTGTGGATTCGACGTGGCATCGTGGATTCGGTGTGCTAAAGGCGTTTCGTGGATTCGAAACGTGTGCTCGTGGATTCGAGTGGCGTTCGTGAATTCGAACGTGTGCAGTGGACGTGCAATCGGTGGAGCGCAAGGTCCGAAGAAGTTGAAGGAGGGGTTAAATCCATGGAGACGGTAATCACCTTGTTATTCTTCTTTTCTTAGTGGATTATTATTGCGTGGACATCCATTCGGTGAGCGCAAGGTCCGAAGAAGCTGAAGGAGGGGTTTGAGTCCGTGGAGTCGGTAATCACCTTGTTATTCTTCTATTCTTAGTGGATTGTTATTGCGTGTTGGTCCCGTGGTTTTTCTCCTGGATTGGAGTTTCCACGTATATCTCGGTGTGCTATTTTTATTTTCCGTATTGGTTTTTATTTTGCACTGAGATTTGGTTTTATAAGTATTACACCTATTCACCCCCACTCTAGTTGTTTGATAGTACCTATTTAGATCCTTGTGGATCCTATAAAAACCTACAATTGGTATCAGAGTGGGTTTTAGGCTTATCTATCATGATTGGTGAAAGTGGTAATATTTATAGACCTCCTCTTTTTGATGGGACTAATTATGCTTATTGGAAAGTGCGGATGAGAGCATTTCTCATCGCAATTGATGAGCGGGTATGGCAATCCGTGGAATACGGTTGGGTGCATCCTGTTGAGGAAGTAGGAAATTCTACTACCCCAAAACCTCGCTCTAGATGGTCCAAAGAGGAATTTGAAAGATCTTCTTACAATGGGAAAGGTATGAACGCTTTATTTAATTCTCTTTCCTCGACTGAGTTCACACGAATTTCCGCGTGTGAAACCGCGAAGGAAATTTGGGATATTCTCAAAATTACACATGAGGGTACTAATCTTGTAAAAATTCAAAAGCTCCAGATGCTTACAAGTCAATTTGACTCTATTCATATGGAAGAGCTTGAATTGTTTACAGATTATTACACTAGACTTCAAGATGTAATCAATACTTGTGCTAATTTAGGAGAAAAGATCACGGAGTCGAGAATTGTAAGAAAGATACTTCGGACTCTTCCGGAACGGTTTAGGGCAAAGGTTACCCCCATTGAAACCGTTAGTCATCCGGATGAGATGAGTGTAGAGGAATTAGTAGGTGCTTTGTCACGCCCCGGGGTCGAAACTGCGACCCGGGCTCGCCAACAGATCCGCCACCTATGCCAAACCCGCATAGGCGAAGCGTCCTACCTGCAAAAAGAACTACAGCTAACAGATATCAGAGCTAAAAGATAAAACTGCTATAGAAATAAAATCAACCACTGTACAACTGAAGATAAAACAACAAGGTCCCTCTCCCCAAAAGATAATCATACAATAACCTCGAGTACAAAACTCATAGCTCAACAGGGAGATATCTCAAATAAAACATCAGTGTACAAGCTCTCAATACATCATATCCTCACTACATCAGTCTCACAAAAGAGGAAATAAATACCACTCTACCGACTATACTGAAGATCTCCTCCAAATGGGGTACCGCTACTCTCCAAAGATGGGTCTGGATCTAGCTCGCTACTCCCTCACCACGCACAGCAACCACAGAACGGCAACACCCGCCAAGACTCTGCAAAACAAAGAGGAGAAAGGACAAAAGGGGGAAAACCCCCAACGGGCGTGAGAACTACGCAATAAGGGAGTTCTCAGTGGGTATCGCCACTAGGCCCGACGATCTGCCCACCAAGACTACTAGAGGCAAAAGATAACCGATGCAGTAAAACTGAAAGAAGAAGCTGGAAACACTCTACAGCTACCATGCCTCTATCCAAATGCTCAAATGGGGAAACTCTGATGAAGATATGCAACACTCGCACACGAGGTGCTCAATCGACCCAATCGAGCTGACTGCCACATCGGGTCCAGTCAAACCTGCGCCCACCTACAACCACCTCCCGCTGACGGGCAGGAATTACGTAGGGCGTCCAAACGGACTAACTCGCTGTCGAGTAGTGGCTCATGCAGGCTATAGTCAAATCCATGCCCTCTCTCTCTCAGAACGGAAAGACTCAAGATGCTCAACCTCTCACACAATGGTCAAAGAACTCACAACGACCACGGGGCCACCGTCAAACCCCGAACGGTTCCCAACAATACTAGCACTGGTCTAAACACAGCTACTAGACTCCACTCGGTCCCCCAGGCACGAGTGTAACAAAAAGTATCTGCCTGAATAACCCAATCGATAGACCAGTAATCACTGGTACTGCCTGCTCTGCTGGTACGGTCGCATCCCAAGGTAAGTAATAGATCGGCATCGAACCGTCCGATCGCACACAAAAGTAGGTAACAGACTGGCCTCGATCCGTCCAGTCGCACACTCCGGAGTGGCACTCGAGGGGAGCGACCCACACGAGTAAAGTAACTCTGTCATCAGTATCACAAGTATCTCTGTAACCACTGTCTCATAATAGCAGGACTGGATCAAGACTATGATCAAAGTGGGAAACTCCGTCCCCTAACAAAACCCCGATCTGACGCAATAGTACTCAAAAAGTGGGAAACACCATCCACTAGAACAAATCTGATACCCAATCTGATGCAATAGTCAACATCCGGTCAACCGCCCAAAGTCCGCGGTCACCGCAATAACCCACGACCCACAATTGGGTAAAATAATCAAGATCCGGTCAACCGCCTACTGTCCGCGGTTGCCGCAATAACCCACGACCCACAATTGGGTAAAATAATCAAGATTCGGTCAACCGCCTACTGTCCGCGGTTGCCGCAATAACCCACGATCCAACATCAAGCACACCCTGTCTCTGACCCGAAGGTCCCAGCTACACTACCCCAAACCTCTGCTCGAACCCGAGCAACACAGACCGCCTGACTAACAAGAAGGAGAAAGGAATAACATGGTTTCTCCTAAGTCAAGTTCCAAAATGTAGTGCAGCAGTAAAAGATGGCCTAACTATATGCCCATACACATATGTCCATACAAGCATGCATTTGTCCTTAAGAAGGATAAAGAAAATAAACCTCATGCCAGAATTAACAATGACCATACCTGTCCATGATTTTCGATCCATAATCACTCCTTGGAGTAGAACCTGCACATAACTACATAATCCTATCCCAATGCATAAACCAGCCTCATAAAAGGTTATGTGCTAATATGGCATGATAATTAATCCTGATATGGTAACCTTGCCTTAGGTGGGCTTCCACTAATCACCAACATGAATATTTGATTATACCATTGTCATACTATGAGAAATTCACTTGCAATTTCCATAGAATCCTCACTGTTAAACTTACCGACCAATTTCAGTTATTGTACCGTACACCTGCATGCAATGCTAACATATAACAATATAGAGAACCGTCCACCGGTTCCGGGAATAAGGCACCCACCTGAAAAGCTGACTGTCCAAAGCCCAACAGCTGAAAACACCAGATAACTCTAATCCCTTGCTCCAATAAGTTCAGCACACCCGTAACTCTCCTGGCACAATACAAAGCTCACTAATTACACTAAGGCTCCCAAATATAACTCTTATAATCCCATACAACAACAGTCCCGAAACTGTTAAATTATCACCTGCAGAAAGTGCCCAGAAAATTCCAAGAAAAATACCACAGCGATCCTCGCGTCGATAGCTTCGCAACGGTACCTTGTACGCCCAAATCGGAGTTCGGTAAGTCAAGATAAAAATTCGACAAGGTGGTACACTCAAAAGATTTCAGCACAAAAGACTGTAGCACTGTACACAAAGAAACAGTGATTCTCACCTCTGATGAAATCTCAGAAAAATCCAATAAAAATACGAGCGCGTTCCTTGCGATCTGTAGATGAAAAAGTTGTATAAGCTCGTTTCCGGCTGACACTTGGGCGCAAAGATATGGCCAAAACACCTCGATGCTGTCCCACAAAGCCAAACAGAAAAAGGGTCACAGTGTTGCCTCGGGATCCGTGCCAAAAACTCGCAACGGGAAAGCGTGATCAATACGAAAGATGAAGCCCTACCTCTTAGGAGTCTGTCGGCGCAAGAATCACAGAAAAAGGAGCTCGGGGTAGCCCAGGGGAGCTAAAACACTGCTGCTGCGCCGAAGAAGAACACTAGAAAGCAACGTCGCGCCGCACCGTAAAATGGGGAACCTCGGGATTCGTGCCTTCAAAAATCCTAGAACTTGGCAGGAAGATCAATCACTTAGAGGTGAAAAACTTCCAAGAAGGGAGCTCGGGGAGATCAAGCTTGGGCTGAGAGGAAAAAGCCAAAGAAGAGGGCTCGGGCTGCCTATTTATAGGCTGAAGAAAACAATTGGAAAATTCCCATTTTGTCCGATTTTCCGGGCGCCCGAAATTTTTCGGGCGCGCACAGTGCGGCCCGGCCCAAAACTTTCGGGCGCGCACAGTGCGGCCCGGTCCACCACACAGCCCAGTCCACACTCCCCCGGGCCCCCACTGCACCCGGTGCACCTGCGCCCGCGAATGGCAGCGCGACACGTGGCCCGGCAACCCGTGCACCACGCACGTCGCGCCGTGGACCGCGCACGTCGCGGCTGACCCGGGCCGTACGGCCACCTGCCCCGGGCGTACGGCACCTGCCCCGGCCAACGACTCCACAGGTTGTGTGGACCGGGAGCACAACACCGAACCAATCACCTCTCGCCACGTGTCCACCCGGTCTACCGTGCACCCGGACCAAAATTCAGTGGACCGCGCCTGCTGAACCGGCCAACCGGAGAGCGCCACGTGGCCCGCCCCCGGTGCACGACCTCCGCGGTGGACCGCGCGCCTGCCCGCGCCCCTGCGCGCCTGCCCGCGGCCGCGCGCCGCCTGCCCGAGCGCCTTCCGCCGCCTTCCGCCGCTGCCCGCCGCCGCCGGTGATCGCCGGAAGTACTGTTCCGGCATGAACAGTAACCGCCAACCCAAAAACATCAAGCAAATAGCCCATCTTGACCGTTTTCGCGCGCTGATTCCAAAAACGACGTCCATTTTGCCAAATTCCAAACCTATAATTTGCCGGAGGCTCCCGCAAACCCCAAAAACTGCCAAAACTTCCGGGAGCCCGCTTTTGGGCATCCGGACTCAGAATTAAGCAAACAAAAAGCCATTTCCAAGCGTTTTTCCGCACTGAACCCAAATCCACCCTCTGTTTGGCCAAAATCCTTTCCTAAAATTCGGCAAAAGCAGCCGAAGGCCAATACAGCCAACCAAAGCTCACAGGGTCCATCTCTTGTGTCCAAATAGGCGCGCGAACACCGCCGACAAGCCACGTAGGCTTCCAGAAGCTGCTGGTCACACTGTAGAAGCCCGGCAAAGGTCCGGGTCACCACATCCTCCCCTACTAAAAGAAAGTTTCGTCCCCGAAACTAGAGCAACTCCCAAGGAGTCTTAGAAACCAGGGGTCAAAATTCAACACCGCCGTCTCCAGCTCCCAAGTCACCTATCACTCCCCGTGATTACTCCTCAGCAACAACAACAGCAACAACCAGTACGGCATAGCCCGATTGCGCAATTCCCTCACCTCACGAGTCGGAATTCGCAACGGGCGTCCCTCGTACTCCAAACTCTCACAGACCCCAAAAGGAACGAGTCAATCACGGGTGAGGGGTCCAAAACATAACACTCTTGAGCTGAGACGCAGAAAAACCTCCAAACACCAACAAAAGACTGGGGGAAAGGAACGAACAGCCTGAGTAACACGCTCTAAAATCACTCCCAAGAGCCAGCTCAACCCAAGCGACCCGAAACACAACCACACAAACACCTGCACAGAAAAAGGGGCCCAAACAAGCAGGGGTTCACACTCGGTCGCCCTCAACACTTAACCACCTAAGTGGATTGCTCAGCCGCAGCCTCTCATCAAAAGGGATCCTCAGGGACTCAACTCAAACCCTGCACACAAGGATAGCCCCACACAGTGCCAGCTATGGTACCGTCAAACTCGACTCCCAAATAGCTCTTCGGCTCCAGGCATCCGCCACCACAGTGGCTCTGTCGGGGTGATACTGGATGCTCACAAAATCCAATGGTGGCTCTACAGCCACTACGGGAGGTATCACTATAACTCACAAATCCATCTCCCACCACTGACTAGGTTAGAATCGGCGCTGGTACCAATCTCATCACCCGGTCATCAAGCTCTGCTGGCACTATCCAGTCCAAAAACTCCTCACCCCAACAATGACCGTCGATCTCGGCCAGCCTTAAATAGCATCCACTTTGGCCGAATTTCCACTGCCGCCCCTTCGGCTAGAAAAGGTAATCCAGGAAGATAAGCTCTCGAAGCTAAAACTTGTACCACAACGACTAGGCATAAAGCTTCATCCCCACAGACTTGTCACAACGACTACAAAAGCTGCACAAGCTCTAAACCACTCAGGGAGGGGGGAAAACCAAAATATCCCAGGAGAACGCCGCTATCAAACCGTTCAAGGCCAACAGAATACAAAATTCCTCAATCTAGAGGCAACAGGGCATTAGTCAATCCATTGGCTTCACTGTACTCGTAATGCCCCTACTGTGTCCTGAACACCATCTAGACAGTGCCCTCAGCTGAAATTCCAAATTGGCGCAGGCATCACACAATATCTGCCGAAATATACCTCCTTCAAAAGGTTCTAAATAATACCTGGACTTGCCTGGACTCCGATCCCAAAGGGCTCTCACCGTCGTGTATCAACGACGTGGCACTAGGTCAAACAGACCCTCTATCCATCAAATCCACGCACCTAAGAACTCAACTCTCGTAGCTCTAAAGGCGGTATCCAATGAGGGGCTAATGAAGTTGGCGCGGTTTCCAGAATCACGTCAATCGCAATCTTAATCTTCCTTTCTGGCGGCCTAATCATCGGCTTAGGTGGACTTACACCTGGGATTTCATGGACTATAGGGACATCCTTAAGTCCCGCTGCCGCCGTAGGCACCTCTCACACGGACGCTGTAACCTGTGTGCTCAAAAGTCTCAACAAACAAAATGCCTTCCATTATCCGCCTCGCAAAAAGTCAAAGTCCTTTCTCTCAGCAGTCAAACATCCTGTGGCACTATGCCAACCGATCCCAAGCACTGGGTCATAACACTGAGCTGCCGTAGAAACCAATAAGTCTGCCGGCATAACTTACGGCCTCAGCTGCACTGGACAAGCCTCCTCCACTTGCACAATGCCAACAGTAACCTGTACCTCAAGTGCAAGTGGTAACGACTCTACCGCTAGCCCATGCAGGAACGCACATGTCCTAACTCCGACTGCTGTGAAAAAAATCACACCTGCGACAACTCAAACCACTACCGTGGCGCCCTCCAACCGGGCGGCACAGATTCATCCGCTCGATGCAAGTGGTCGTCGCTCAGCCTGCCAAAATATCTAGACCCAATCACAAGGGAGCACGACCTCTGTCCATGCTCACACTGAGATGCCGAACGTGGTCTCTCGCAAACAACCAATCCACGCTACCGCTGCGCCACTCTGATGAAAGGGTTGTTGCTGTCATCGGGGTCCACCCAACCCCTGACGTCTCAGAAATCCACCTGGGTATCATCGTCATACGACCAAGCACAATTGATTCATGCAATTCCTTATACAATTATCCTTACTAAGCTTACCCTCAATCACATATATCGCACCCCAAACATGCCAGTTATCAATCACACAGGGTAACATCCCCCCTTGGGTAAGCTTTACATAACCATCCACAAGGATATCCACCACCCAGGAAAGCAAAACGAAAATGTCTCTGCCTGCCGATCTGTCCTCCATCACCTAGCGCCAAGCGCCTCCCTCCAGAACTCGCCTCTAGCGGCAGATCCCCATCCAAGGAACTTCAGTGTCCAGCTCCAAACACAATGCCTACTCCGACGAGGCATCCACAGTCCGAAACCCGAACAGGAGGGACCGAAAAGAAACTAAGGAGTATCCTGGCGCAATCCACTCCCAATCTCACTTATCCTATGTGCCTCGTCCCTCGAAACCTGGAGCGCCAGTTCAACAACTGCATAAACTCTCTAGCACAGGGAGGCTCTCAATTGATCACTCCATCACCCCCAACCACGACTCTGCCTCCAAAGGCTCCAAGCTCAATCTTACGAGTCGGGGGTGGTTCATCTGCCAATCTGGCTTGCTAAATCAAACATGCCCCACAGCTCCTCTGCTGTCAACCATCCACCCTACCTCAGTGCCTTGGCACTAACCATTGGCACGGAGGGGGCCACTCGCTCTATTGGCACTACAGAAATTCCTGCCGCTGAGGGTACTACATCCTGGTGGTCTCAAAAGAAAAGTACAGTCGGGCTGCCCACTGCTCTGACAACTGCGTCACCAAACTAGCTGCTCACTCTGCCGCTGATATGCCTCTGACAATCCTGTCATCTGGGTCCGGAGTTCTCTGACCTCAATCCGGGTATCCGGCCCAAAACCAACCGCTCAAGCTCAACTGCCTGACAGGATGCACAAGGGTCCCCAAACCCAGCGTCGGGGAGACATCGCTCGCCACGACGAAACCACAAATCAGCACACAACAACGCTCGACCCAATCCAGCGAAAGTCTAGAGCATGTCACCCATTCCACAGCGTTATGTTGTCTGCAGCCAACATAACTACTTAGGAGAATAAACATGCCAATCACTCATCCCGTCCCTCGGGAGAGGTGTAAAACTCAATCAGGACTCTCGCTACAAATCACGACTCTCACGAAGTCATCCTAGGGTCCAACCACAAGCCTAGGGTTTCTAAGTCCACCATGACCTACAACCTAGCTCTGATACCACCTAATCTGTCACGCCCCGGGGTCGAAACTGCGACCCGGGCTCGCCAACAGATCCGCCACCTATGCCAAACCCGCATAGGCGAAGCGTCCTACCTGCAAAAAGCACTACAGCTAACAGATATCAGAGCTAAAAGATAAAAACTGCTATAGAATAAAATCAACCACTGTACAACTGAAGATAAAACAACAAGGTCCCTCTCCCAAAAGATAATCATACAATAACCTCGAGTACAAAACTCATAGCTCAACAGGGAGATATCTCAAATAAAACATCAGTGTACAAGCTCTCAATACATCATATCCTCACTACATCAGTCTCACAAAAGAGGAAATAAATACCACTCTACCGACTATACTGAAGATCTCCTCCAAAGGGGGGTACCGCTACTCTCCAAAGATGGGTCTGGATCTAGCTCGCTACTCCCTCACACGCACAGCAACCACAGAACGGCAACACCCGCCCAAGACTCTGCAAAACAAGAGGAGAAAGGACAAAAGGGGGAAAACCCCCAACGGGCGTGAGAACTACGCAATAAGGGAGTTCTCAGTGGGTATCGCCACTAGGCCCGACGATCTGCCCACCAAGGACTACTAGAGGCAAAAGATAACCGATGCAGTAAAACTGAAAGAAGAAGCTGGAAACACTCTACAGCTACCATGCCTCTATCCAAATGCTCAAATGGGGAAACTCTGATGAAGATATGCAACACTCGCACACGAGGTGCTCAATCGACCCAATCGAGCTGACTGCCACATCGGGTCCAGTCAAACTGCGCCCACCTACAACCACCCTCCCGCTGACGGGCAGGATTACGTAGGGCGTCCAAACGGACTAACTCGCTGTCGAGTAGTGGCTCATGCAGGCTATAGTCAAATCCATGCCCTCTCTCTCTCAGAACGGAAAGACTCAAGATGCTCAACCTCTCACACAATGGTCAAAGAACTCACAACGACCACGGGGCCACCGTCAAACCCCGAACGGTTCCCAACAATACTAGCACTGGTCTAAACACAGCTACTAGACTCCACTCGGTCCCCCCAGGCACGAGTGTAACAAAAAGTATCTGCCTGAATAACCCAATCGATAGACCAGTAATCACTGGTACTGCCTGCTCTGCTGGTACGGTCGCATCCCAAGGTAAGTAATAGATCGGCATCGAACCGTCGATCGCACACAAAAGTAGGTAACAGACTGGCCTCGATCCGTCCAGTCGCACACTCGGAGTGGCACTCGAGGGGAGCGACCCACACGAGTAAAGTAACTCTGTCATCAGTATCACAAGTATCTCTGTAACCACTGTCTCATAATAGCAGGACTGGATCAAGACTATGATCAAAGTGGGAAACTCCGTTCCCCTAACAAAACCCCGATCTGACGCAATAGTACTCAAAAAGTGGGAAACACCATCCACTAGAACAAATCTGATACCCAATCTGATGCAATAGTCAACATCCGGTCAACCGCCCAAAGTCCGCGGTCACCGCAATAACCCACGACCCACAATTGGGTAAAATAATCAAGATCCGGTCAACGCCTACTGTCCGCGGTTGCCGCAATAACCCACGACCCACAATTGGGTAAAATAATTAAGATCCGGTCAACCGCCTACTGTCCGCGGTTGCCGCAATAACCCACGATCCAACATCAAGCACACCCTGTCTCTGACCCGAAGGTCCCAGCTACACTACCCCCAACCTCTGCTCGAACCCGAGCAACACAGACCGCCTGACTAACAAGAAGGAGAAAGGAATAACATGGTTTCTCCTAAGTCAAGTTCCAAAATGTAGTGCAGCAGTAAAAGATGGCCTAACTATATGCCCATACACATATGTCCATACAAGCATGCATTTGTCCTTAAGAAGGATAAAGAAAATAAACCTCATGCCAGAATTAACAATGACCATACCTGTCCATGATTTTCGATCCATAATCACTCCTTGGAGTAGAACCTGCACATAACTACATAATCCTATCCCAATGCATAAACCAGCCTCATAAAAGGTTATGTGCTATATGGCATGATAATTAATCCTGATATGGTAACCTTGCCTTAGGTGGGCTTCCACTAATCACCCAACATGAATATTGATTATACCATTGTCATACTATGAGAAATTCACTTGCAATTTCCATAGAATCCCTCACTGTTAAACTTACCGACCAATTTCAGTTATTGTACCGTACACCTGCATGCAATGCTAACATATAACAATATAGAGAACCGTCCACCGATTCCGGGAATAAGGCACCCACCTGAAAAAGCTGACTGTCCAAAGCCCAACAGCTGAAAACACCAGATAACTCTAATCCCTTGCTCCATAAGTTCAGCACACCCGTAACTCTCCTGGCACAATACAAAGCTCACTAATTACACTAAGGCTCCCAACTATAACTCTTATAATCCCATACAAACAACAGTCCCGAAACTGTTAAATTATCACCTGCAGAAAGTGCCCAGAAAATTCCAAGAAAAATACCACAGCGATCCTCGCGTCGATAGCTTCGCAACGGTACCTTGTACGCCCAATCGGAGTTCGGTAAGTCAAGATAAAATTCGACAAGGTGGTACACTCAAAAGATTTCAGCACAAAAGACTGTAGCACTGTACACAAGAAACAGTGATTCTCACCTCTGATGAAATCTCAGAAAATCCAATAAAATACGAGCGCGTTCCTTGCGATCTGTAGATGAAAAAGTTGTATAAGCTCGTTTCCGGCTGACACTTGGGCGCAAAGATATGGCCAAAACACCTCGATGCTGTCCCACAAAGCCAAACAGAAAAAAGGGTCACAGTGTTGCCTCGGGATCCGTGCCAAAAACTCGCAACGGGAAAGCGCGATCAATACGAAAGATGAAGCCCTACCTCTTAGGAGTCTGTCGGCGCAAGAATCACAGAAAAAGGAGCTCGGGGTAGCCCAGGGGAGCTAAAACACTGCTGCTGCGCCGAAGAAGAACACTAGAAAGCAACGTCGCGCCGCACCGTAAAATGGGGAACCTCGGGATTCGTGCCTTCAAAAATCCTAGAACTTGGCAGGAAGATCAATCACTTAGAGGTGAAAAACTTCCAAGAAGGGAGCTCGGGGAGATCAGCTGGGCTGAGAGGAAAAAGCCAAAGAAGAGGGCTCGGGCTGCCTATTTATAGGCTGAGAAAAACAATTGGAAAATTCCCATTTTGTCCGATTTTCGGGCGCCCCGAAATTTTTCGGGCGCGCACAGTGCGGCCCGGCCCAAAACTTTCGGGCGCGCACAGTGCGGCCGGTCCACCACACAGCCCAGTCCACACTCCCCGGGACCCCACTGCACCGGTGCACCTGCGCCCGCGAATGGCAGCGCGACACGTGGCCCGGCAAACCCGTGCACCACGCACGTCGCGCCGTGGACCGCGCACGTCGCGGCTGACCCGGGCCGTACGGCCACCTGCCCGGGCGTACGGCACCTGCCCCGGCCAACGACTCCACAGGTTGTGTGGACCGGGAGCACAACACCGAACCAATCACCTCTCGCCACGTGTCCACCCGTGTCTACCGTGCACCCCGGACCAAAATTCAGTGGACCGCGCCTGCTGAACCGGCCAACGGAGAGCGCCACGTGGCCCGCCCCGGTGCACGACCTCCGCGGTGGACCGCGCGCCTGCCCGCGCCCCTGCGCGCCTGCCCGCGGCCGCGCGCCGCCTGCCCGAGCGCCTTCCGCCGCCTTCCGCCGCTGCCCGCCGCCGCCAGCCGCCGGTGCGCGGAAGCTGTTCCGGCAAGTACTGTTCGGCATGAACAGTAACCGCCAACCCAAAAACATCAAGCAAATAGCCCATCTTGACCGTTTTCGCGCGCTGATTCAAAAAACGACGTCCATTTTGCCAAATTCCAAACCTATAATTTGGAGGCTCCCGCAAACCCCAAAAACTGCCAAAACTTCGGGAGCCCGCTTTTGGGCATCCGGACTCAGAATTAAGCAAACAAAAAGCCATTTCCAAGTTTTTTCCGCACTGAACCCAAATCCACCCTCTGTTTGGCCAAAATCCTTTCCTAAAATCGGCAAAAGCAGCCGAAGGCCAATACAGCCAACCAAAGCTCACAGGGTCCATCTCTTGTGTCCAAATAGCGGCGAACACCGCCGACAAGCCACGTAGGCTTCCAGAAGCTGCTGGTCACACTGTAGAAGCCCGGCAAAGGTCCGGGTCACCACATGCTTTGCAAACTATGAAATGACTTTCCCTACTAATCAAGTTTCTTCCAAGTCTTCTTCAAGCTTACAGGTATTGCATTCAAATCAACAAAGGAGAAGATAGCGAATCGAGTTCCGACTGTGGTGACCCGGATCTTGGCAGGGCTTCTACAGTGTGACCAGCATTCTGGAAGCCTACGTGACTGCGGCGGGTGTTCGGCCAATTTGGACACAAAGTGATGGACTCGGGTCTTAAAATGGATCACGTGGGTGATCGAGGGACCCGTCGGATGTTTAGAGGTGTTCCCGCGCAAAATGGATATCAAATTTAGGCTCAGCACGAAATTCGGATCAAAAATACCTTTTCGGGAGCCTCCGGCAATTTTTAGGATTGGAATTTGGCAAAATGGACACCGGATTGGACTCAGCGCGCGAAAAAGGTCAAGATGGGCTATTTACTTATATTTTTTTTCGGGGGTTGCTACAGTATTTTTCACTGTTCCGGCGGCCGGAACAGTGATTCCGGAATCGCCGGCGCCGGCGGGCGGCGGCGCAGCCTCGGGAAGGCGGAAAACAGCGGCGGGCCCGCGGTGCGGGCAGGGCGCGGGCATGGCGCAGGGGCGCGGGCAGGCGCGGTCCACGGCGGCGGCCGTGCACCAGGGCGGTGCCACGTGGTGGCTGGTGAGTGGAGGGCTCACAGCGCGCGGTCCACGGAGCAATTTGTGCACGGTGGACCGACAGTGGAAACAGTGGCATTACGTGGTTGTTGGTGTTGTGGACCCGGTCCACGGCCAGGATCAGGGAGCGGTACCTCGGTTTGCGTGCACAGTATGGGCGCGACAAGCAGCGGACCAGCGCGCACGGGGGGCGCGGATCCCGAGTGCGGGTGAGCGGGAAGTAGGGGCCACGTGTCGCAAGGGAAGTGGCCGAGTTCGTGTTTTGCGTTCGGATGCCACGTGGCGTTCAAGGAGTGGATCGTTTCGGTGTTCGTGTTTTGGGGACACATCGGGTATTTTCTAAAATGTTTGGATTTGGATTTTTTTTCCCTTAAGTAGGGAACCCGGTTTGGGAGGGGATTTTCGAACCCTTCGAGCCCTCTGCTCGAAGGGGGACTTGAAGAAGAAATCCTCTCATGAAGTGAGGATAAGCCTACCAAGTTTTAGATTTTTGGGCGGCACGGATTTCGAGATTTTGATTTTACGGCGCGGCGCGACGTTGCATTTCCTGGGTTCTTCTTCGGACAGCTGCAGGTTTTAGCTCCCCTGGTCTACCCCGAGCTCCTTCTTCTGTGATTCTTGCGCCGACAGGATCCTACAGGTAGGCTTCAACTTTGATTTTGATCAGCTTTTGATTTTGATCTTTGGCTCGGATCCCGAGTAAA
>CM055064.1:24758784-24850770 GCA_029204045.2 Tillandsia leiboldiana
CATGTCTCGACAACTATTCGACTACTATTTGGGCATTAATATGACTTCCAAGTTGATGTTGGCTAAACATGTTTGTGACTTTGGTTTTTTTTAATTGCCTATAAGATGATTATGTTGGTTTTTGACTATGATTCTCTACATACTGAATTCTCAAATGTCAATGATGATCAGATAAACTCTATCTTGTACTAGGTTTTGTATGCTAATATTCTTGAGGTATCTACGATCCGCTTTTTGTCAGAAGGATTTCTTTGTGCAAGAGTACAGAGTCTAAGTCTAAGTTGTTTTAGGAGTTTTTTCATGTTTTAAATTTTTGGATCTCCATTGTAAATTTTTGTTGTAGGGATAGCAGACAAAAATATCTTTTTCAATTTTCTTTAGTGGATCTGTGTTTTGTCACGAAACCGCCAAAGGGGGAGATTGTTACGGAATTTGAGTTGGCGTAGTTTCGTGAAAGTCTCAAGTCTTGAAGATTGAAGGTGAAGAAAGTTGGCCATTTAACTCATCTCAAGAAAGAAGAATTCAAAAGGATCAGTATGTTTAACCTAAGATTTTGTGTGTCCGAATACTCTTTGTAGTGTAGAAACACTTGGAAGAATCTTTCATTGCATAAAATCAAAAACTGGACTTGGGACATGTCAGGATCCGGATCAGGTTGTTCGATCCGGATCCCGAAGGTGGTTGTTCATACACCAGTTCAATCCGGATCGTAGCCTCTCTTGATCCGGATCCGAACACTGTTGTTACCATCTCCTTGAACGATCCGGATCAGGCTTCGCATCCCGATCCCGAACGTTGATGTTTGGTGAACTGTATGAACGATCCGGATCAAGCACTTCGATCCGGATCCCGAACCTTCGTTTTTCTGGAATTACCTGACTCGTTACGACGATCCGGATCACCAGCAATCCGATCCGGATCGCCGTCCGTAAAATTTCCAGAAATGTTAGTTTTTGATTCTTATCTCCTTCCTAGGGTTTCTAACCTATAAATAGACCCTATGATTCATTTCCTAGGGGGAAGCCGATAAAAAAGGAAAATGCCGTCATTTTCATATATCATCTTATACGGCTCTAGATCCACAATAGAGAAGAAAGGAAATCATTAGAGAACACTCTATGTTTCTTCATCTATATTGATTAGTTTGATTCTAGGTTTTCATACTCACATCTTGAGTTGAATCAAACTAATGAATACTTAGATGGTATTTCGATCTATCTTTGATCTAAGTATTCGGCGGTCATCACCACCCAAAATAACGATTTACCCCCAAAAATCGGCGCGTGGATTCGCGTGTCCTTGTGGATTCAAGGTTCAACCGCTCTCGTGGATTCGGAGCGAGGCACGTTCGTGGATTCGAAGGTGTGCTATTGGGTGAAGACCGTGGATTCGGGATCGACGCGTGGATTCGACGTGTGGAACGCCGGGATTCGGCGTTGGCGCAGATCGTGGATTCGAGAAGCGTCGCGGAGCGAGCGGAGAAGATCCTCTAGGAGAGTATGGAAAAGGTTGAGTCGTAAGTGTGTACGGTAAATCACCTTGTACGTGTTTTAATTCTAGTGGATTTCTGCCGTGTTATCGGTCCCGTGGTTTTTTACTCCGGTGATGGAGTTTTCCACGTAAAAAGCTTGCGTATTATTTTATTTCCGCATTGGGTTTTTATCGCAACGATTTAGTGTTTTATACGTTTACCCTATTCACCCACTGCCCCCCTCTAGGTGTTTTTTCCCTATTTAGATCCTTATACATATAACCCAACAAAAGGACGGGTCACTTAGGCTGTGTGTGGACTACAGAGAATTGAATAAAGTGACCGTCACGAACAAGTATCCACTTCCCCTCGGATTGATATTTAATTGGACAGCTTTAGGAGCCACGGTGTTTCCGCGAAGGTAGATCTGGCGGTCCGGTACTAACCAGCCTGAGGGTGATGCCAGGATGTGTCCAGACGGCGTTTTAGGTCTCGGTATGGGCCTTACTATTTTACATTGCTAACTTGTTGGTTTGCGAATCCCCCGGGCTGCTTCATGGATCTGATGAACCGATCTATTCAGCCGTACTTGGACCGTTTTGTGGTGGTTTTTCATTGATGACATCCTATTTACTCCCGTAGCGACTTTGAGCACGAGGAGCCCTTGAGGTTAGTGCTGCAGCTTCTGGGGAGAAGAAGCTGTATGCGAAGTTAAAGAAGTGCGCCTTTTGGCTTCGGAGGTTTCTTTTCTAGGCCACACATTGTCTCAGCCGCAGGAGTGGCAGTGGACACCGGCGAATATTGTTTTTTCAATCGGGGGGCCTAGACCTACGACGGTGACGGGGAATTAGGAGCTTCTTGGGCCTTGCGGGCTACTCCGTCGTTTTGTTGAGTGGCTTTGGCGAAGCTCTCGACCCCCCCTCACTAGATTGACCAAGAAGGTGGAAAAATTTTGTATGGACAGGCAATGCCAACAAGCTCGAGGAGTTGAAGCAGAGATTGATTTCAGCGCCAGTTCTTGCACTACCAGTCCTGGGAGAGGGGTTCGTGATTTTCAGTGATGCCTCCCACAGCGGCCTTGGCTGGCGTATTGATGCAGCATGGTAGGGTAATTGCTTATGCTTCCGCAGTTGTAAAGGATTATGAAAGAAATTACCCTACGCATGACCTGGACTAGCTGCGGATTGTTGTATGCCTGAAGCTCTGGCGGCACTATTTGTATGGCGCAGCGCTGTGAGATCTTCACACGATCATCAGAGTTTGAAATACCTGTTCACCCAGAAAGAACTCAACCTAGAGGCAGCGCGATGGCTTGAGCTGTTAAAGGATTACGCCTTTAGCATCTCTATCATCCCGGCAAGGCTAACGTGTTCGCGATGCTTTGAGGCCGGCGAACAGGGCATCCTTTAGTAGCTTATTACCCAGCAGAGACCACTGAGAGAGCACTGAGGAGTTTGGATATAGAGGTTGTACCCCGTGGTTTCTGCAAGACTTGATGACTATGTCTTGGAGCCCACTCGACTGTACAGGATATGGAAAAGCGAGTGGGGTACCCCTATCTTCTGAGGATTCGAGACCAGATGCAGCTTGGACAGAGCGGGGACTTTGCGGTGGATGTTGCGGGAAGTACTTAGGTACAGGGACCGCATTTGTGTGCCGGCGGATTTGGATATTAGAGAGCTGATCCTGAGAGAGGCTCACTATACACCTTACACCCTCCATCCTGGGGGAACTAAGATGTATAGGGATTTGAAAGCTCAGTTTTGGTGGCAGGGCATGAAGAGGGATATTGGTAGGTTTGTGGCCCCGCTGTTAACTTGCCAACAGGTTAAGGCGGAACACCAGGTTCCCGCTGGCAAGTTACAAAGCCTACCAATTCCTGAATGGAAATGGGATTGTGTCACCATGGATTTTATTGTGGGTCTGCCGAGGACTCAGAGAGGAGCCGATGCGATTTGGGTAATCATTGATCGGTTGACTAAATCAGCTCACTTCCTGCCGATTCAGTCAGGTTGGGCCTTGGAGAGTTTAGCACGCTTGTACCTTGACGAGATCGTGAGGCTTCATGGAGTGCCAGCTTCTATCGTGTCAGACAGGGACCCCAGGTTTACCTCTCAGTTTTGGAGGAGCTTGCAGACGGCCTTGGGGACCCAGCTTCAGTTCAGCACCGCCTTTCACCCACAGACCGACGGACAGTCTGAATGGACTATTCAGACTCTGGAGGACATGTTGAGAGCTTGTGTCCTGAGCTTTAGCGGTAGTTGGGATCGACATTTGAGGTTAGCAGGTTTGCCTACAACAATAGCTTCCAGGCGAGTATCCAGATGGCACCCTTTGAAGCATTGTATGGTAGGAAATGTCGATCACCTCTTTGTTGGAGTGACGTGGGTGAAAGGAAAACTTTGGGGCTAGATTTGCTTTTGGACGCCGAGGATAAAGTCAAGGTTATTCGATGCCACTTGGTCACTGCTCAGAGCCGGCAGAAGAGCTACGCCGATAAGAGGCCGCGAGACTTGGAGTTCCGGGTAGGGGATCATGTGTTTCTGAAAGTCTCGCCGTCTCGAGGGATTCGACGCTTTGGGGTGCGCGGGAAGCTGAGCCCGCGTTTTATTGGACCATTTGAGGTTTTGGAGCGTATCGGACCTGTTGCCTATCGGGTTGCCCTACCGCCGCGTCTAGCCGGTACTCATGATGTCTTCCATGTATCCGACTTGAGGAGGTATGTCTATGATCCCTCTCACATTGTGGACTTCCCTTCCTTGGAGCTGGACGAGGAGCTGCACTTCCGAGAGCGCCCGATTCGAATTCTTGCTCGTGAGACGAGAGAATTGCGGAATCGGGTTATACCTTATGTGAAGGTATTGTGGAGCCACCATGATGAGAGAGAGGCTACTTGGGAGCCCGAGGATGAGCTGAGGACTACCTACCCGCACTTATTTGAGACCCCCACGTGATGTTGGAGCTTTTTGGGTTTCGAGGACGAAACCATTTGAAGGGGGGGAGAGTGTAGTGTACCGGTTTTTGGGTTGAGCTTTCTGACTCCACCAACGAGCTTTCTGACTGAGGAAAGGCGGTGAGCGCGTGTATTTTCGATTTACAGCGGTGTTCGGGTGGTTCCGGGCGGCGGCGGAGGTGCCGGGGTCGAAAATGCTGCTGTGAGGGTGAGGCCTGGCAGTGAAGTGGGTGGAGCTAATTAAGGGGATTGGAAGGTAGAAATTAATTAACTCCTTTAATTAATTTCTTCTTACACCTTAATTAGCTTTGGTGCTTGTATTTAATTAGCAGCCACCACCCCTTTGCCACCTCACTTTTCTTTTTCCATAAAGCAAGGCAGCAGCTTCAGCTTTGGGGTTTGGTCTGAAGCAGAGGAAGAAGGAAGGAAGGAAGAAGGGAAGAGAAGGAGAGGTGTTCTTGTGCCGTTTTCGTCGCCGCAAGGGCGTGGAGCCGAGCGTGGGCGCGGCGAGCCTCGTGGAGGTGTGTTTTAATTATTTAATCATTTTATTTTTTGAATCGTGGGTTTTGGGCTCTCTCCTTGTCTTTTCTTTTCTTTCTTTTTGCTGCTGGCGGCGTGGGACTTGTTGTCCGGTTCGTGGCAGCGAGAGGCGTGGGAGGCGGGCCGCTGCGTGGTCGGGTTGGGGCGATGTTCGCAGCTGCCGCCGCTGCGCGGGCGCGTATGAGCGCCGCGCGCAGCTGGCGCCCTGCTGCTGTTATTTTGCAGCAGAGCGCCAGGCCACCTGCAGCCTCGCCCTGGGTGCCCCGCCAGGGCAGGCGCGCAGGCCGCGCAGCGCCGCGGGCCGCGCGCGGCACTGCGGTGCGCGCGCAGCGACGCGGGCACTGCGCGGACCGCGCGCAGTGCCGCGGGCCCTGCGCGGGCCGCGCGCGGCATTGCGGTGCGCACCGCAGTGCCGCGGGCACTGCGCGGACCGCGCGCAGTGCCGCGGGCCCGCTGCGGGCCAGGCGGGCGTCCAGGGGCCGCGCGGGCTTGCAGGCCGCGCGCTAGGCGCGCGGGCCTGCAAGGCCCCGCGCGGGCGGCCATGGGCCGCGCGGGCTTGCAGGCCGCGCGCTAGGCGCGCGGGCCTGCAAGGCCCGCGCGGGTGGCCTTGTGTCGCGCGGGCTTGCAGGCCGCGCGGGCCTGCAAGGCGCCGCGCGGGCGGCTTTGTGCCGCGGCGGGCTTGTAGGCCGCGCGCTAGGCGCGCGGGCCTGCAAGGCGCCGCACGGGCGGCCTTTGTGCCGTGCGGCCGCGAGCTGCGCTGTTGCCGCGCGGGCTGCGGCCCGGCAACGCGCCGCGGCATGGGTGCGATGGGTTTTCCGCGCCACACGCGGCGTTCTCGTCGCCGGATGAGGTTTTTGTCGCCTTGTGGGTGTAGTCTTCGACCGCGGCTTTTCTGATCCCTGTTTCCACCTTTTTCGCAGTGTGCCTCCGTGTCAGCTTGGCTACGTGATTGGTGGTGAGCGCTGTGCCGCGAGGAGTTGTGAGATCGCGCCGAGACCTTCGTTGGGCGCGCGGCTTTTGCGGGTTCTTCACAGGTGGGTTGGTTTCTCCCGAAAGGATACGGGATGCCCATTTTCTTTCCAAGCGCAAAGGTATGGTGACCTGGTGCTATCAGGCAAGTGCGGCTCGGCCGCGCAGATCGCGGGTTATGGTTCCGACTGGGACACGTGTTATGCTAATTGGTGTTCGCTCTGGATTTCACAGCTGTATTCGAAGCCCCTGGCCGTGTTACCGGGAGGGCGTCTACCCTGGCCGAGTTACCAGGAAGGTATTTTCCCCGGCCGAGTTACCGGGAGGGCAATTTCCCTGGCCGAGTCACCAGGAGGGTACCTTTCCCCGGCCGAGTTACCGGGAGGACTTTATCCCTGGCTGAGTTACCAGGAGAGCACTTCCCTGGCCGAGACACCAGTGGAAGTTCGCCCCTGGCCGAGTTACCGGGTGGCTGCGGGGGAATGACATGTGCGGGTGGTCATTTCATATTATGCTAGATGTCATTTAGTACAGCATTGCATTGAGGCATATAGTGATAGATTTACTTACAGCTTTCATTTCAGTATTATCTATCTATCTATCTATCTGTTTTTGCCTCCAGTGGACTTGGTGGGCTACCGAGGATAGGACATCGGTACCCACTGAGATCTGACTTTTCAGTTGATCTCACACCCGCCGTGTTACGGCATTTTGGTATTGGCATATTTCGTGAGTCAAGTCAGTGAGTTGAGTCGGAGTCTTAAAGGGATCAAATTGTCAATCAGCAATCAAAGACTTAGAGAAGATTCAACAAGAGCTCAAGTTGACACTCAGTGTCTTGAATCTTGAAGATTGAAGTTGAAGAATTGTGGATCAGTTACATCAATCTCAAGAAGAAAGTATTCAAAAGGATCAGGTATGGTTAACTAAATAATTTTGGTGATCCGAATACTTTCTTATAGTATAGAAACACTTGGAAGAATTTTTAATTTCATAATAATCAAAAACTGGTGTTCGGACATGTTCAGGATCCGGATCAGGGCCAACGATCCGGATCCCGAAGGTTGTTGCTTCATACAAGACTTCGATCCGGATCCATGCAATTTCCGATCCGGATCCCGAATGTTAAGTTTTCTGATTTGTATGAACGATCCGGATCGGGCAATGCGATCCGGATCCCGAACCCTTGGTTTTCTGGAATCGTCAATCTCGTTACGACGATCCGGATCGCAGTAAATCCGATCCGGATCGCCGTCCTGAAAATTTCCAGATAAGGTAAGTTTTTGATTCTTATCTCTTTCCAAAGGTTTCTAAACTATAAATAGACACTTAGGGTTTCTCAAAAACGTGGGAGCTACGGCCGATCTTTTTATAAAACTCTTGAGAGCAACCCTAGAGGCTAGGTTTTCATCGTTCTTCTTTATAGCCTCTTTTAGGTCAATTCGATGGTTCTTTCAAGAACATATCTTTTGTCGAATTGATCTAATCTTTGCTTAGAGATTTCTTCTACGGTTCTTCATTGATAATCTAAGCAAAGGATCACCATCGAAGTCAATATTCTTATCGACTGAGTTTGCGTCGTGGATTCGACGTGGCATCGTGGATTCGGTGTGCTAAAGGCGTTTCGTGGATTCAAAGCGTGCGTTCGTGGATTCGAACGTGAGCAGTGGACGGGCAAAACGGTGGAGCGCGAGGTCCAAGAAATTGAAGGAGGGGTTAAATCCGTGGAGACGGTAATCACCTTGTTATTCTTCTTTTCTTAGGGATTGTTATTGCGCGGATATCCAACCGGTCAGCGCAAGGTCCGAAGAAGCTGAAGGAGGGGTTTGAGTCCGTGGAGTCGGTAATCACCTTGTTATTCTTCTATTCTTAGTGGATTGTTATTGCGTGTTGGTCCCGTGGTTTTTCTCCTGGATTGGAGTTTCCACGTATATCTCGGTGTGCTGTTTTTATTTTCCGCATTGGTTTTTATTTTGCACTGAGATTGAGTTTTTTAAGTATTACACCTATTCACCCCCCCTCTAGGTGTTTGATAGTACCTATTTAGATCCTTGTGGATCCATAATAACTCTACAATTGGTATCAGAGCGGGTTTTAGGTTTATCTATCATGTTGGGTGAAAGTGGTAATATTTATAGACCTCCTCTTTTTGATGGGACTAATTATGCTTATTGGAAAGTGCGGATGAGAGCTTTTCTCATCGCAATTGATGAGCGAGTATGGCAATCCGTGGAATGCGGTTGGGTGCATCCTGTTGAGGAAGTAGGAAATTCTACTACCCCAAAACCTCGCTCTAGATGGTCCAAAGAGGAATTTGAAAGATCTTCTTACAATGGGAAGGGTATGAACGCTTTATTTAATTCTCTTTCCTCGACTGAATTTACAAGAATTTCTGCGTGTGAATCCGCGAAGGAAATTTGGGATATTCTCAAAATTACACATGAGGGTACTAATCTTGTAAAAATTCAAAAGCTCCAGATGCTTACAAGTCAATTTGACTCTATTCATATGGAAGAGCATGAATTGTTTACAGATTATTACACTAGACTTCAAGATGTAATAAATACATGTGCTAATTTAGGAGAAAAGATCCCGGAGTCGAAAATTGTAAGAAAGATACTTCGGACTCTTCCGGAACGGTTTAGGGCAAAGGTTACCGCCATTGAAACCGTTAGTCATCCGGATGAGATGAGTGTAGAGGAATTAGTAGGTGCTTTGCAAACTTATGAAATGACTTTTCCTACTAATCAAGTTTCTTCCAAGTCTTCTTCTAAGCTTACAGGTATTGCATTCAAATCAACAAAGGAAGAAGATAGCGAATCGAGTTCCGACGATGAAATCTCCTTTGCCGATTTTGAAGAACAATTGGCGCGGATCACAAAGAAATTTCGTCGGAAATTTTGGAAGAATCGAACCGATGGATCTTCATCCACGAAACCATCTAAAGGATCATCGGGTTCTAAATCCTCTAACCTCAAATTCCTTGCAAAACCTTCTAAGGAAAAAGATGAATTCGAAGGGGAAATCCGATGTTATAGATGCAAAGGCTACGGCCATATTTCAACGGATTGTCCTACTCCGAAATTATATAAAAAGAAGGCTTTGCAAGCGAAAACTTGGGACGATTTTACTTCTAATGAATCAACCTCAAGTAAAGAGGAAAAAATCGTTGCTTCTCATGCCTCTCATTTTCCCTCTTCTAATAATTGTTTATCATCATTAGTCACTAACTCTACTCCTTTGATTTTGTATGAAACATCAACAACCGGCGGAGAGTCATCAAGTGAGGGGGAGTCGGACGAGGAAGAACTCGTTGAGGCATATCAACAACTTCTTGCGGAATCTAAGAAGATGGCCAAACATATCAAGAAGTTGAGAAAGCAACGACTTGAAGATCAAGACGAGAATCATGCTTTAAAGATCAAACTTCATGATCTCGAGGAGGAACGAGAGCTTTTATTGGATAATAATAAAATCCTCCAAGAAAAGATAAATCAATCGGAAACGGTCGTTAATTCCCATATTAACAAGATTGATTTTCTTGAAAAGCAGTTTGAGGAAATACATGTCACCAATCAAGCATTGACCAAGCAAGTTCATCAACTTAAATCCGACATACAAAGGATTTCAACCGGTTCCAAGAAACTTGAATGTATGTCCGGATTAGGTCAAACAAGCAAGGTTGGTTTGGGATTCAAAAAGAACCAAACTGTGAATGCTTCAAGTTCCACAATGAAATTGAAAGGAAGAACTTGTCACCTATGTGGACTTGAAGGACATTTGGTGAAGAATTGCCCGAAAAAGAGAAAGAAGAGTCCTTCGGCAACTTCATCTACGGAGCGAACTCAACGGAATCAAAAGACACATCAAGTCAAAGGAGTTCACTCAACCCACCAAAGGTCCGAGCCACAACATCAATCATTCAAGTGGATCACTGCGAGGCAAAGACCTAAGGTGGATCAACAGTCAAAGCGGACAACCCCCGGCCACAACGAATCAAGACAACCCAAAATCCAGCGATTTTGGATTCGGAAAGGTGATATCTTTCCTTGTCTTAAGTTCTAAATAGCTTATGACTGTATGTAATGCTTTGATTAGTTTTCCTTTCATATTTTTCTTAATCTTTGCATTACATGTTTCTCAATGCTCTTCGTTTTTATACTTTGTTTTTGAACAAAAGGGTTTTTACTGAACAAGTGCATTGAATAAAAAGGGCTTCACTTTTATTCACTCCAAATTAATTTTATTTGGATTATCAACTTTACTCCTTAATCATAATCTTGAAGATACTTCATTATAGGAGTTTTTGATTTTATAAGCATCAAATTTTAGAAATCATGTGTGATCTTTAGATGCTTAATCTATCTCGGTTGTGTGAATTCATTGTGATAAACGTGAGACAACCGATAGACTAAAATTTGGGATTTAATTCTTTCACGTAAGAGATTGCATTCTTTCAAGGGTATTGAAATGATTTGCAAAAGATGTGGAAAGAGTTACATCCGAAAGGAGTGTGAAAACTACCACCACATGTAGGAAAGAGCTGCCACCCCGGTCGTCCGGTTTGTGTGTGAAGCTACCACATGTTATGGATGCTTGATAGTATTTTATGAGAAAATCTTTAGTTGAAGCATTTGGAGATTTATATGCAAAACTCTTATATTTTGAACAATCTCCTGGTTGGTATAAGGTGGGATAGTTGAAAGATGCTCAAAGAGCCACCCTTAGGTATTTTAGTGCTTATCTCAATTTGAAAGGGTAGAATTCAAGATTGATGTCGTTTGGAAATCTCCGTATGTCATCTTTGTAAATCCGTTACATCTTGATAGACTTTGGATCTCAAGATTATTTTTGATGACTTGTGTTTGATGAATATAACATGAAAAACGGTTTATAATGTTTTACCTTTATTTTTCATGATTTTGGAGTAAATCTTTTTAATTTTGTGAAATTAATTGGATTGAATGACATCTGTGTGAATTCACTGTTTAAAGCACTTAAATTGATTTCTTGATGGAATACAAATCGGTATTTGAAAAGATTCTAAAATCTGGATTTGTTTCAAGAAATTATTTAATTTTTGCTTTCTGGTACCGGTACGCAATCTGCATTTTTGTTATATATACCAGAACTGAGCTTTTATCTCTCTTTCTCCATGAACTAATTTTGTTAGTAATTTCCTTTTGTCTAGTATGTTCACTGTTTGACAATTTGTGACAAAAAGGGGGAGAAGAGAAATGACGGAGATGAGATCATCAAGAGAGGACAAACGAAACGAAAATGGAAAAAATGGGGGAGAACGGAAAATGATGATCGTACCACAAAGGGGGAGAACATAGATGCTCAAGAACATGGAGAACATGTTAGAGATGCTCAAGATAGGGGGAGACAAAGAAAGGTTGAAAGAGCTGGGAAAAACAAAAGAACCAAAAGGATGAATCAAATGTAGGATTTTAATTTCTAACGACTGACGTTTGATTTTGTTTGGAGTTTTGTTTTGCAGGAATTACATCACTTTAAGACTCCAAGTCCTAAGTCATAGAGTATGTTCTAGGACTGTTTGGTTCAAATGTAATTTTGTATTTATTGGATCTTTCACGCAAAGAAAATCAATGTTTTGGTGATAACATTGAATTTCGATTTTTGGTTTAAGATAAGTGACTTGAGCGCTTTTATGTATTTTTGGGTTTTGTCACGAAATTGCCAAAGGGGGAGATTGTTACGGCATTTTGGTATTGGCATATTTCGTGAGTCAAGTCAGTGAGTTGAGTCGGAGTCTTAAAGGGATCAAATTGTCAATCAGCAATCAAAGACTTAGAGAAGATTCAACAAGAGCTCAAGTTGACACTCAGTGTCTTGAATCTTGAAGATTGAAGTTGAAGAATTGTGGATCAGTTACATCAATCTCAAGAAGAAAGTATTCAAAAGGATCAGGTATGGTTAACTAAATAATTTTGGTGATCCGAATACTTTCTTATAGTATAGAAACACTTGGAAGAATTTTTAATTTCATAATAATCAAAAACTGGTGTTCGGACATGTTCAGGATCCGGATCAGGGCCAACGATCCGGATCCCGAAGGTTGTTGCTTCATACAAGACTTCGATCCGGATCCATGCAATTTCCGATCCGGATCCCGAATGTTAAGTTTTCTGATTTGTATGAACGATCCAGATCGGGCAATGCGATCCGGATCCCGAACCCTTGGTTTTCTGGAATCGTCAATCTCGTTACGACGATCCGGATCGCAGTAAATCCGATCCGGATCGCCGTCCTGAAAATTTCCAGATAAGGTAAGTTTTTGATTCTTATCTCTTTCCAAAGGTTTCTAAACTATAAATAGACACTTAGGGTTTCTCAAAAACGTGGGAGCTACGGCCGATCTTTTTATAAAACTCTTGAGAGCAACCCTAGAGGCTAGGTTTTCATCGTTCTTCTTTATAGCCTCTTTTAGGTCAATTCGATGGTTCTTTCAAGAACATATCTTTTGTCGAATTGATCTAATCTTTGCTTAGAGATTTCTTCTACGGTTCTTCATTGATAATCTAAGCAAAGGATCACCATCGAAGTCAATATTCTTATCGACTGAGTTTGCGTCGTGGATTCGACGTGGCATCGTGGATTCGGTGTGCTAAAGGCGTTTCGTGGATTCGAAGCGTGCGTTCGTGTATTCGAACGTGAGCAGTGGACGGGCAAAACGGTGGAGCGCGAGGTCCAAGAAATTGAAGGAGGGGTTAAATCCGTGGAGACGGTAATCACCTTGTTATTCTTCTTTTCTTAGGGATTGTTATTGCGCGGATATCCAACCGGTCAGCGCAAGGTCCGAAGAAGCTGAAGGAGGGGTTTGAGTCCGTGGAGTCGGTAATCACCTTGTTATTCTTCTATTCTTAGTGGATTGTTATTGCGCGTTGGTCCCGTGGTTTTTCTCCTGGATTGGAGTTTCCACGTATATCTCGGTGTGCTGTTTTTATTTTCCGCATTGGTTTTTATTTTGCACTGAGATTGAGTTTTTTAAGTATTACACCTATTCACCCCCCCTCTAGGTGTTTGATAGTACCTATTTAGATCCTTGTGGATCCATAATAACTCTACACGCCGTGTGTGACAGGTGTTTCTGAGGCGGTCGTTCCAGGGCCGGCACGTGCGGAGTCTTCAGACCGCGGCAAGGGCTTGGCCGACTAGTGCCTCCTGGGTCTGTAGAGTCACAGGTAGATCTACTCGGGTATTTTTGGTTTCCCACTTTTGTATTTGATAGTGGTGGTGTACCCCATTTTGGGAGGTAGTGGATGTTGTACCTGGATTATGTACTTAGTGACTCTTGTATGCAGTTTACTTTCTTCAGTGTTGCATCTCTTGTGCTCTGATACTTGTATGGCTAGATCCCTTTTTACAGGTTAGACGCTTCGTCTGTGCGGCAGTTTCCGCACAGACGGCGGGTCTGTTGGCGAGCCCGGGGCGCAGGCTCGACCCCCGGGGAGTGACAGTTTTTGTGCCCCAGTCGGTATCTCCTCCTCCGACGACGGAATTCACTGCAATCAACGACAACAACCCTACCTCACCTACTTCGGGATCGTCAAGTACAAAGGTATGTTTTCGTTGTGGTTATGCAGGGCACATAAGAAGAAATTGCAAGATTGGAGCAAAAAGATTACATCAAGCACCTCTTGCAACAACTATGTAGTGAACCGGAATTTTGGTATATAAATAAATGTAAATAAAATGGTATGAAATGCTATTTTATTGAATTTATTGAGGTAAAGGATGACCTGGAAACGAATTGGGCCCAAATCGGGATTAGAATGTGAGATCTTGAATCTTACATGAGAAAGTGGGCCCAGATTGTAAGTGGAAAATTCACAGTTTCGGAAAATTCTGAGAAAATTACGGGAGCTCCGTAAATGTGTTTTAAGGCCACAGTAAAAGTTTCGCGTTGATCGGACACCCGGATAGAGAGAACGGGCTCCGCCAGCGAATTCAAATATAGTGGGACTTTTGGCAACCCAAAGAGGGTCCAAACTGAAAAGTTTAAGTACCAGGAGGTAAATTAAGTTAAACTGTGGCTGCCCGTCAAATTTGAGTGAAAACGGGCGAGAAACGGGCAAGAACGGACGAAAACGGGCGAAGCTGGGCTTGGGCCCAAGTTTCGGGCGCCCGAAAGTGGGAACTGGGCGCCCGGAAAGTACTGTAGCAAACCCGGTTTTAGGGGCTGTAGGGAACCGGGCTGCACTGTAGCAAATCCGGTTCACTGTAGCAGCCCGGTCCAAAAGAGATGCGCCCGAAAGTTACTGTAGCAGCGCCCGAATCCCGAGTTGGCATGGATCCCGAGGCAGTTGGCACGGATCCCGAGGCGGTTGGCACGGATCCCGAGGCAAGCCTTTCCCGCGCGAGGCGCGGGGCGCGCGGCCCGAGGCGCGCGTGGTAGGTGAGGACCGCCACGTGGCGCTTCCTCATTAGTCGCGGCGACCGAGTGGAGCAGGCGTGCGCGGGGAAGGCGCGGCGGCCTGGCGCGGTGTCAGCGGGGGTGGCCACGTGTCGGCCCCCCATTGGCCGGTCAGCGCGACGTGATGCACAGACGGGACAAGACGCAACCACCGCGGGCTGGGTGCGGTCCACGTGGCGGCCTCCCATTGGCCGACGCAGTTCCGTGGTCGCGGTGCACGGGTCCAGGGACACGTGTCGCGCTCGGGTTGGCCGAGCGATGGTGACGTGGCGCCCAGCTGGCGCGCCGTGGACCGTGGACCGCGTTGGGGGCGGTTACTGTAGCCGCCCGAAAATTTCCGGGCGCCCAAAAGTTGCGCCCGAAAATCCGAATTTGGCCTATTTAGGCCCGAATGGCTCCTTTTTTCTCCTTTTTCTCCCTGTTGGCTTCACCCGAGCATACCAGGAGGGGGAACCGGGCGATTCCGCCCGGGGTTTTCGAGGGCGCACGAGCGCGCCGTGGACTCCGTGGAGCGCGCAAGATGTACCAGAGAGCCTATTGGAGGCAATGGACGGCACGGCGTTGTCGAGGTAGGCCCCGTGTGTCATTTTTGTGGTATTTTTGGCACAGTTTGAAGTTTCCTTTTGGATTTTGGATTTGACCCCTTTGCCCACGTGCATGTTAGGGACCCAACTTTTCTGTGCCGTTTTACTGCGCGAGTTTCGCGGGCGTTTTGGACGCGCCTCGTTTTGCGTGCCATTCGTGGGAGACACGCACCGTTTTGCGTGCGGATTCGGCAAATGCGTGTAGTTTTGGACGTGAACTCGTAAATCGTGCACCGTTTTGCGTGCAACGTTGAGAAAAGAACCTGCACCATTTTGCGTGCCAATGCTAGGTATGTGCTCCGTTTTGCGTGCAAGTTGGACTAACGGGCACCGTTTTGTGTGCAAACTCTAATAATGCATCTCTTTTTACGTGCAGGGCCGAAAAATATGCACCGTTTTGCGTGCAACCCTAGAGTAGAGTGTGCACCGTTTTGCGTGCCAATACGGGGTATGTGCTCCGTTTTGCGTGCGGGTTGGACCGATGCGTGCAGTTTCACGTGTAGAATCTAATGGTTTGCATCATTTTTCGTGCAGGGCTAGGGAAAAATCTGCACCGTTTTGCGTGCAACCCTATAGTGAGACGTGCACCGCCGTTTCGTATGCAATTCGTGTTGTCACGCACAGTTTTGCGTGCCGACCCTAATACGTGCATCATTTCTCGTGCAGGGTCAGAAAAGATGTGCATCGTTTTGCGTGCAACCTTAAGAGAAGCATGCTCCGTTTTACGTGCAAACTCGAGGGATGTGCACCGTTTTACGTGCAAGCTCGAGGAAACAAGTGGAATCGCGCGGAGACCAATTGCAAGTGTCTACAAGCAATTGGGTGCATCACAAGGTGGGGAATTCTGCCAAAATTGGGTGACCTCTCCCCTTGCTCCTTTGCTTTTCGATTCGAAGCATGATGGTAGCCTGTTAGAGGTGTTAGGTAATTATGATTGTGACCATGTTAGGGTATAACCCTAGGAATCACGTGACATAAGGGAACAACAATTGTTGGTAGTAAGACTAGGAGAAAACCTAGTATAGGGGTTTGACGAGTGACATCAACTTAGGAGTTATCCTAGGCTGAACGAGTGGCATGGTCTTAGGTAAAGGAAACCTAAGGACACTGGACTGGCGATCAACATAGAGTCAGGGAACTCTAGGATGTATATGACATGAGACTTAGGTAAAGGAAACCTAAGGACACTGGACTAGCGATCAACATAGAGTCAGGGAACTCTAGAATGGGTGTGACATGAAACTTAGGTAAAGGGAACCTAAGATGAGCTAGAAGAGTTTAAACTCACATACAGGAAAAGAGAGTTAAGCTGACTCTAGGATTCTGTAAGGAATCAGGAGAATGGGAAAACAGGAAATTAGAGTCAGTGTAACCCTAAATCCAGGGTGGAATCAGGGAAAAGGGAATTAGATCCCAAAGTTGAAGAGTTAAATGAACATAACCCCAGAAAGTCATAGAGCGACTGGGTAAATGGATAAACTAGTTTAACTTCAAGTAGAGTTAAATAAAGGAAAGTGGAAAAGGGATCAAGGGTGGAGATATGAAAGGAAAAGAAAATGGAAATAGGGTTAATAAACTCTAAGTTGATAAAATTGAAAGCGACTAGTGTCCTTGTGACATAGTGCAAACCTTAGGGTAATTGAAACAGAGGGCTGTGAATCGAGAACAAGATGTTCCAACCTGAATAGGTGCTAGAGACACCCAGATTATCCTAGAGTAAAGAGCTTAGGATAAAGGAAATGGAGCTTAAAAGAAAGCCAAAAGTGGCTTAATAAGCAAGACAAGCAAATTGCTCAAGGTAGAGCTGAAAATGTGATTAATAAGCAAGACAAGCAAATTGCTCAAGGTAGAGCTGAAAATGTGATTAATAAGCAAGACAAGCAAATTGCTTAAGACAAAGAGAACAGAAAGAGAAATGGTATGAGTCCAAGTGACTCCTAGTTATCCTTATGGCGAGACCTAGGATAAGAGATAAATTATTATAAAAAGGGCTTAAAGTTAAAAGCAAGCTAAAAGTGGTTAAAAAGTATAAAGAGAATATAATGGCGCCTTCGAATTTGAGACTCGTCAGTGGAGCAGGACTCCCTTGGCAGTGACCCGTCGGACGAGGTACTTTCGAAAGGCTAAAAGTGAAAGTAAAGAGCTAGATGCTCAAAGGAAAGAGAAAGAGATTTGCTAGTGGCAAAAAGGGAGCTGTAAGTTCGAATAAGAAAGAAAAGCAAGTGTTCTAAGGCAAAGAGGCTAAGAACTAAAGTAAAAGAGAAAGAAAAAGAAAAGAAAAGAAAGAAAATATAAAGATAAAACGGGCGTACCTGCGGGGAGGAAACGTGACCCTTGTTGGAGGAGCGGCATGATCCCTCTCCCGGGCAGTGACCCGTCTGGCACGTTTCTCCCGTAGGAGGGGGTAACACTTGCGAGTGTTATCGGCAACCTTAGAAATCTTATCTTATGGTAGCAGAACTACCGGGCTGGGGCCCGTTGGATAAGAATTTCTGAGGGTTAACTTGAACTAAAGCACCAGAATTTAAAGAAATAAAGAGAAATTAGAGTGGCCAAGGTGGTCGGGTTAGTTTGACCCTGTATACAGTGGCATAGTGGCCGAGTTGGTGCTTAGCAGCCTAGTGTGGCTGGACAGAGTAGTGCTGGGTCGATGAGTATACACAGATAGGGTAGTAACATGTATATTGCATAGCCGCATTTTGATATTGAAGATTTTAGTTTCCTAGCACTATTATTATTGCTTCCATTGGACCAAGTGGTGTAGGACACTTTATCTCGGTGGTTGAACCCACTGGGAACTATGTCGTAGTTCTCACACCCCTTGGGTGACTCCCCCCCACAGGTTCAGGTATGGATGCAGCGATCGCGACGGTTCAGAGGCAGACGGCGAGGTATACGACAGGGGCAAGGGCCCAGCAGCATAGAGACCTAGAGGGTATAGCAGAGGTATCCCAGTTTTATATTTCATGAGTGAACCTTGTATGGTGAGGAAATTTATGTAAAAGAATTGTAATGATTTTATTTGCAAGTTCAGAAATGTAAAGTGTAATAAATTTAATGCATGGTTCACTCTTGTATACTTTCATTTCCGCTTTAACTGTTGTTATTGAATGAAAGTTTTAATTTGTAGTGATTTTTAGTACTCTGATATTGAGCTTCCGCATACACTTGTTGTGTTATTATGGATGTTACCGTTCCTTTCGGGTAGGAAAAGGTCTTACCCGATTGGCGGGTCTGTTGGCGTGCCCGAACCGTACAAATTGGCGGACTCGGGGCGTGACAGATTAGAGTGGTATCAGAGCCTAGGAATAGTCCTAGGTGGTTAGCAACCATAGGGAGACCCTAGGGATTAGCACGAGAGAGTGTGTCGATTGTTGGGCGAAAGTATTCGATTGCTTATTCTTGTTACCAAAAAGGATGTTGGGACTGATCGAGGGCGACGAGCTTTCATTCTTCGGATATTACGTTGGCGGCCGACAACGTAATGTTGGAGATGAAAAGGAGTACCTTCCTATACTTTCGCATGATTGAGTCCACGAGCCTTTTCGTCGGTATGTGGACTGCGCGTTGCTCAAATGGCTACGTTTGGGCTAGTTGTTTCGTGGTGGTGTGCGTATAAACGATGACACCACATAGGGAGACGCACCTGTTTTGACTCGAGTCACGAGAGGGCTCGGGGTCAAACGAGGTACACGAGCTGCGATAACTGGTGACCGCACTTATTGGTGTGGTCCAGTAACATAAGGAATCTTCTTGCCGATAGGCGGAAATTTTCCGCCGGCAGGGAGGCAGACTCCGACGCCTATGGGTGGCGTCAATGTGGTAGTCGGAGCAGATCAACAGGCTCCAATGGCTGATATCGCAGCTAGCTGAGGCTGCATAGATGACGCATGAGTATACGGCGTCGCCGCCTGTTGGGGCGAAAGTAGAGCGGGTGGCAGTGGCCGCCGAGCTTTTGTCGGCGCACCCCGCACCTTCAGCAGAGAGTGTTATAAGCTTGTGTCAGCTAATTTGCTGGCAAAGTATGGTTAGTAGGGTCCAGTGAGAGACCGATTTACAGAACGCTGGTGATCGCTATGTTGCGAGAACCAAGTCAATATGTCCTAAGAGTTAGGGCAAGACAGTTTTGCAGGCCTAGAGTTGGCTTCAAGATACGTGGATCTCTCGATAGAGCGAGAGTTTTATTGGCGCCGTTCTGATGAATGGGTGTAATGGCAAGGATTGCCACCGCAGGATTTACGTGTTAATCACCAGAATGGTGAACTGGTATTGTGGTGCCTCGACCCAGTTGGGAGAGTTGCACAAGAGCCGTAGGGGTACGTAAGCGAATCGCTTAACACCGGAATTTCGCGAGTTAGCGTGGGGGCGTAGGACGCCCAACTGTTTGGGTGCTCATGGAGCACAAGTATTGTTTAGCCAGAGAGAGCTGATTAGGTGGCATAGTAGCCTTTGCCCAGTGTGGCCAGAGTTGATAGAGAGTTTTGGGTCATGGATTGACGACTGGTTAGTTGGTTTTGCTCAGTGAGCATAGTGGTCGCGTGGCGACGATTAGCGGGTTCGCTTGGGGACGATCCGTGCCTGGACCATGTTTGTGGACTGTGGGCCTGTAGCCCAGTGGGCAGGCGCAGTCAGCTGTAAGAGACAGCGGCCCGAGACCTGATGGCGGGGCATGATAGAGATTTGGTCGGGACGGTAGTCCGAGCGATGACCCGGGAACGTGGAATGCCACGTGTGAGCATTGAGGCTATTAGTACGCTGAGAGTGTGATGTGACCAGGCCGTAGAGCTAGTGGTGATTGAGGTACTGTAGCTCCTAGTGGGAGTTTTGGTGTAGTAATCCTAAGTGAGGATCTACCCGTATGATGATTGGGTCTATATGCTAGTGAGAGCCATTATATAGTGTTGGATTAGTTTTGGGTTATAGGCCCTATTGGACGTAGTCCGAGATGTCGGGGTAACTGATAACCCGTGGACTTAGAGCGCTAGCAGCGTGTGAGATAGTTGAGGACTTGTGGATTGGCCTTTGCCCTCCACATTAGGCAGCGGAGTGACCGAAAAATGCTGTAAATGTAACTAGTTGCAGATGCAACCTCCTTGTGAAAGATAAAATGATCGCGGAATTAAAGTAAAGATTTCGCAAGGAAAGACTTGGTCATTCGTGGCAATAGAGAGAGCGAGTGCTCAAATGTGTCTCTCACCTACTTGGTGAAAGTGGCCAGACACCAGGTCTGAGTTTGTCCCTGAGTTGAGATAGGGATCCAGGAATGGGCTGCTCGTGCAATTGTTGGGCGAGCAGGCAGTGTGATGCCGGTCACGAGGTTCAGTGAGCCCAGTAGCGAGGGCAAGATTCCTCCCTCATCGTTGAGTAGCAGTCGAGATGTGACTCAAGTTTTGAGGACGAAACTTATTTTAAGGGGGGTAGAATGTAGTGAATCGGAATTTTGGTATATAAATAAATGTAAATAAAATGGTATGAAATGATATTTTATTGAATTTATTGAGGTAAAGGATGACCTGGAAACGAATTGGGCCCAAATCGGGATTAGAATGTGAGATCTTGAATCTTACATGAGAAAGTGGGCCCAGATTGTAAGTGAAAAATTCACAATTTTGGAAAATTCTGAGAAAATTACGGGAGCTCCGTAAATGTGTTTTAAGGCCACAGTAAAAGTTTCACGTTGATCGGACACCCGGATAGAGAGAACGGGCTCCGCCAGCGAATTCAAATATAGTGGGACTTTTGGTAACCCAAAGAGGGTGCAAACTGAAAAGTTTAAGTACCAGGAGGTAAATTAAGTTAAACTGTGGCTGCCCGTCAAATTTGAGCGAAAACGGGCGAGAAACGGGCAAGAACGGACGAAAACGGGCGAAACTGGGCTTGGGCCCAAGTTTCGGGCGCCCAAAAGTGGGAACCGTGCGCTCGGAAAGTACTGTAGCAAACCCGGTTTTAGGGGCTGCAGCGAACCGGGCTGCACTGTAGCAAACCCGGTTCACTGGAGCAGCCCGGTCCAAAAGAGATGGCACGGATCCCGAGGCGGCGGGCGCGAATCCCGAGGCAAGCCTTTCCCGCACGAGGCGCGGGGGCGCGCGGCCCGAGGCGCGCGTGGTAGGTGAGGACCGCCACGTGGCGCTTCCTCATTGGTCGCGGCGACTGAGTGGAGCAGGCGTGCGCGGGGAAGGCGCGGTGTCAGCGGGGGTGGCCACGTGTCGGCCCCGCATTGGCTGGTCAGCGCGACGTGACCCGCTGACGGGACAAGACGCAACCACCGCGGGCTGGGCGCGGTCAACGTGGCGGCCTCCCATTGGCCGCCGCAGTTCCGTGGTCGCGGTGCACGGGTCCAGGGACACGTGTCGCGCTTGGGTTGGCCGAGCGATGGTGACGTGGCGCCCAGCTGGCGCGCCGTGGACCGTGGACCGCGTTGGGGGCGGTTACTGTAGCCGCCCGAAAATTTCCGGGCGCCCAAAAGTTGCGCCCGAAAATCCGGATTTGGCCTATTTAGGCCCGAATGGCTCCTTTTTTCTCCTTTTTCTCCCTGTTGGCTTCACCCGAGCGTACCAGGAGGGGGAATCGGGCGATTCCGCCCGGGGTTTTCGAGGGCGCACGAGCGCGCCGTGGACTCCGTGGAGCGCGCAAGATGTACCAGAGAGCCTATTGGAGGCAATGGACGGCACGGTGTTGCCGAGGTAGGCCCCGTGTGTCATTTTTGCGGTATTTTTGGCACAGTTTGAAGTTTCCTTTTGGATTTTGGATTTGACCCCTTTGCCCACGTGCATGTTAGGGACCTAACTTTTCTGTGCCGTTTTAGTGCGCGAGTTTCGCGGGCGTTTTGGACGCGCCTCGTTTTGCGTGCCGTTCATGGGAGACACGCACCGTTTTGCGTGCAGATTCGGCAAATGCGCGTAGTTTTGGACGTGAACTCGTAAATCGTGCACCATTTTGCGGCCAACGTTGAGAAAAGAACCTGCACCGTTTTGCATGCCAATGCGAGGTTTGTGCTCCGTTTTGCGTGCAGGTTGGACTAACGGGCACCGTTTTGCGTGCAGTGTGACGCCCCACTTCCCAGGAGGTCACCCATCCTAGAACTACTCTAGCTCTAGCACGCTTAACTCTCATAACCTCTTGGATCTTGCTACCATCCAAAATGCTATAGCCGGGTTAAGAGATTTAGTCCTATTATATCATTTATATATAGGACTAATCCAAATTCTGGGGGTGTCACATTCTTCCCCCCTTTAAGCCCTGACGTCCACGTCAGGCTCAAGCACACTCACAAGCACCAGGCGATGTGAGACTCGTCTCGCTAGCCTTAGCCGACCTTGTGAGGAGCTGCACTCCACTCACAACGGTCATTAGCCGGGGAGCCTCGCTCTACCTGCTATATAACCCTGGCTCAGCCGAGACTCATCTCACATTTCCGGCTGGTGAATGTCTCTGATACCACTCTAATCTGTCACGCCCCGGGGTCGAAACTGATACCGAGCCTGACGAGGCTGCGATGATGCGACTAGTTGATACACTAGAGTTCGCTTGAGATCTCTGATAGTCCTTGAGGGACACCCTACGTAAGACCAAGTCCTGTTTGGGCGTAGTGGCAGTAGGTGAGCGCAGGTTTGATTGACTGGTCCAAGTGGGACAGTCATTGAGATTGGGTGACATTGAGAGAGTGATGGCATAGCCTGTGTCATAGTAGAGCTTATGTTGAGTATAGAACTGGTGACATATTGTCAGTAGAGAGTGGATACATACCATCGTCTGAGTTCTCTTTCTCATTGAGCATAGTAGATAGAGGCATGATAGCTGTAGATACTTTTCCAGCTTATTTTCATTATCACAGTCTTTTTCTGTTATCTTATGCCTCTAGTAGACTTAGTGGGCAGACCGTGGTTCTTGGAGACGGTACCCACTGAGAACTACTGTAGGATGTAGTTCTCACACCCTCTGTCGGTGACAGGTTGCTGAGGCTTTTCTTCCGTTCCTGCCGAGCTGACTGGACGGACCGAGGACAGGGAGTCACGTGATAGTTCCCTACCAGCATTTGTTACTTTAGAGTGAGGTAGATGTACCATCCCGGACTGGGGGAGTTTGGTTATGTATTGTACTCCCAGTTTAGTTATCTCCCTTTCAGATTTGTAGATGTTGTATAGGTGGATTTTATATTTGTATCACCTTGTATTTTGGGAGATAGACTTGCTTTTATTTTCAGCTTTTTAGTAGTGAGATTTTATATTACAGCTTTTATTACCCGCTCTGATATCTGTATAGCTGTAGTTCTATCTTTTGCAGGTTAGACGCTTCGTCTGTACGGTAGTTTCCGTACAGATGGCGGATCTGTTAGCGAGCCCGGGTCGCAGTTTCGACCCCGGGGCGTGACAGATTAGAGTGGTATCAGAGCCTAGGTTGTAGGTCATTGAGGACTTAGAAACCCTAGGCTATTGTGGTTGGACATTAGGATGACTACGTGAGAGTCGTGACTTTACCGAGAGTCCTGATTGAGTTTTTACCTCTCCCTAAGGATGGGATGAGTGATTTTACATGTTATCCTCCCAAAGGTGATTATGTTGGCTGCAGACAACATAATACTTTAGGGAGGATAACAAGTTTTAGACTCTCGCTGGATTGGGTCGTATGGTTGTTAAGTCCTGACGTTTGTGTTTGTTGTAGTTAACTGTGATGCCGCCGAGACATCGTGCAGCGACGAGAGGGCGTTCGACCCCGGCTGTGGAGCCCGAGCGGCGAGAGGCCGAGCGGACCGGGCAGAGTGAGGTCCAGGAGCTGCGGGCTCAGGTGGCCCAGATGTCAGAGGCGTTGCAACGCCAGGAAGAGACAGTCAGGCGCTGGGAAGAAACAGTTAGGCAACTGGAAGAGGCAGCCAAGCGGCAGGAGGAAAACATGGAGCGTATGATAAGATTGTTTGAGCAGAGGACGTCTTCAGCAGTACCTCCCGTAGCGACTTCGTCGACCTCGTCTCAGATCACCCCGTTGACAGAATCAGAGCAGAGGGAGCTCACTGACAAGCTGGCTTATTTTAACCAATTCCATCCTCCGCGGTTTTCAGGGCAGAGTTTAGCGCCGTGGGATGTTGAGAACTGGATCGCGGCAGTAGAGGAAACTTTTTGAGAACCTCTTCATCAAGAAAGAACATCAGGTACATTTGGGAGCGCACTTTTTGGAGAAGGACGCCGAGATTTGGTGGCGTCGAGTTCGCCCTGTTGGACCACCGGGAGCGCAGTTGTTGACTTGGATCCAGTTTCGTGCTTTGCTGCTCAGGGCCTTCTTTCCTGACAGTGTAAAGCAAAAGCTAGAAGGGGATCTTCGATGTTTGCAGCAAGGTGATCGACCACTTCAGGAGTACATTCGGGAATTCCGGAAGTTGCTGAATAGTGTGCCACATATTGCCCCTGATAAGGCTCAG
The DNA here is from genome assembly GCA_029204045.2 of Tillandsia leiboldiana. NCBI lineage: Eukaryota > Viridiplantae > Streptophyta > Magnoliopsida > Poales > Bromeliaceae > Tillandsia > Tillandsia leiboldiana. Next base: position 24,783,154 of record CM055064.1, read on the forward strand.
AGGGTGGATTTGTTTGAGAAAGGACTGCGCCAGGATATCTATCACCTTGTTCACTCGCACCGCTCACTGACTTTGGATGCGGCCATAGAGCGGGCTCGGTGGGTTTCCTGAGGCACAATGTTTATGTCGGAGAGGGACGGAGTGCCAGGGACCAGCTCCGGGGTGAGGCATCCAATGCCATCTGATTTTGGACAGTCGAGTAGATCGAGACCCCCGGGACCGCCACGATCCCAGTCTGGGGGTCGTGGATTTCAGAGGAGACAGAGATCAGGAGGTCCCCCACAGCCGAGGCACCAGCAGCAGTATCAGGAGGAGTGTGTTATTTGCGGTGGGCCGCATTCAGTACAGCAGTGTGACCATAGGCAGGGGCGATGCTTTTCGTGTGGACAGACTGGACATTTTCGGGCAGCATGCCCTCGAGTAATACTTACAGTGATGCCGCTTGCGACAGCACCCCCGCTACCTTTCCCGGAAGAAGGAGCTTCTCCGACTTACCGCCAGCCAGATGAGGCCACGACGTCGCGGCAGCTAGGGCGACGACCACCCACATCGAGAGGATAAGTTGGGCTGCCCGTTTGGAGAGCGCCAGGATAGCAGATCGCTTGGTACCGGGTTGATTTCCCTTCCTAGTTGTTGAGCTTGGAGTTTTTGCACCCCCCTGCATGGGTTGAGTTGGTGGATTGTAGTTTATGGATTGCGGCCACAGCAGGGACAGCGTCAACACCTCTCTCCTTGTTTTCCCGTTTTAACACCGAAACTGGCGAACGGGGCGAAAAATTTCGAAGGACCACTCCAGAAATGGAGGCGATACTGGAACCTGTTCTTGTTTGATTAGGGTGAAGGCATCGGTCCTTTGGAAATTTCGGACTTTTCGCTATTTTCGGCTGCTTTCCAAATAGAGAGTTGAGCTTGATGAGGTTCCTGATGTAGTGCTTTTCTTGGTTGGGGGTGTGTTTTGGTTTCGAGGACGAAACCTTTTGAAGGAGGGAAGAGCGTAGAGTACCGGGTTTTCGGATAGCGCGCCGACCACACAGATGGCATGGAGCAGAGAGTTGCCTTGGGCATGTTGCATTTGAGTTTACAGTTGATGCCGGGTTGATTCGGATCAACGCAGAAGCTCCAGCTCGATTCGGGGTTTTTCCGGGTTTTGTTCGCCGATTGAATACTAGATTTGGGTATTTCCGACTTCACAGTGGAGTACAGAAAATTCGAGAACAACTGGAACAGGTATATTATCATATTACAGCGCAGTTCGGGAGGTTCCGGACTGACGCGGAGGATCCGGAGGCAAAAAGTGAGTCGGAACTGACAGTTTCGGAGCCGGTTTTTGAATTGAGCACCCCGACTCAACGGATGAGCTTTTTGAAGAGAAAAAGCTATGAGCGCGTGTACTTTCGATTTACAGCGGAGTTCGGGAGGTTCCGGACGGCGGCGGAGGGCCCGAAGGCAAAAAGTGAGTTGGAGTTGGGCGTTTTTGCATTATTTTATTATTATTTTAACAGTTTGCTAATTTAATTCCTTCTCTTTGCTTGGGAGTAGAGTTTTTGCCCTTGGGGATTTTGGTTTTGAAGGTAAGTGTTTTTAATGTTTAGACTTAGCTTTTAATTAATTTGGACTTAATTAAGTTAAGCTTAATTAAAGAGTTGTGATATGGGCTTCTTTAAGGGAGGTGACCACACCCTCCCTTGTGAGATAGCCTCACCACCACCACCTACCTCCCACCTCCTTCCTCTGATGCGCACACGAAGCAAAGAAAGAAACAAAGGGAAGAAAGAAAGAAAGGAAAAGAGGGAAGGAAAGAAGAAGAAGAGGAAGTTGGAGCAAGAACTAAGGTGGATTTGGATTTTCTTCTTGGTTGAGGTTAGTGATTTGGGGTTTTTCTTTTGAATGTGAATTTTTGAGTTGTTTTGAGCTTGGATTTTTTTTGTTGGAGAGCTTTGGTATTTTTGGATTTTGTTATTGGGAGCTTTGGAACTTGGTTTGATTTGTTTTAAGAGCAAAAGAGGAATTATGGAATTTTTTTGAAGGTTTTTTTTAAATTTATTTTAATTTTTTAATTTGTCCGTCGCCGGCGGCCGCGCGCGCGCGGAATGGCGCACGTGCGGCGCCAGGGTGCTGCTGTTGGCAGCACCCTGCGGCGGCGCGCCGCTGGGGGCGGCGCCGCGCGCAGCAAAGAGCTGTGCGCGGCGCTGCCAAGCCGCGCGCAGGTGCGCGCGGCATGGCCGCGCGCAGGCTGGCGCGCGCGCTGCCAGGCCGCGCGCAGGCTTGCGCGGCATGGCCGCGCGCAGGCGAGCGCGCGCGCGGCCGGGCCGCGCGCGGGCCGCGCGCGGGCCTGCGCGGGCGCGCGCGCAGCGCCGCAGGGCGCTGCGCGGCGCGCTCCGGCACCGCGCAGCAGGTCGCTGCGCGGCGCGGCCTGGTTTGGTGCCGCGCGGCGGGCCTCCCTCGTCGCGCGGCTGGGGTTATGGCCGCTCGGCGTGCACCCGGACAGCGGGCTGCACCTCGGTGCGTGCCGGCGCTGTTTTTTCACCGTCGGGCGTCGTCTTCGCCGTCAGCGCAGTTTTTTCGCGAGCGGTTTTTCGCAAGCAGTTTCTGTAGTAGCCGCTGGTTTAAAATATTTTAAGGGTCTACTTTTGGTTTCGTTAATTCCGCATTTCGTTTCGGGGGCTGGAGGGTGATCGAATAATTCCTTGTTTCCGGACAGACCGTCGGGGCCCGCGAGTATTTTTAGTTAATAGGGCTCGCGAAACGGAGAACGGCGGCGAAATCGGTTTTGAATTCCGATGCCGGAATCTCCCGGAATAAATTCTGGAAGGTAACTAACGGTTCAGGTGGTTAACGCGGTTTTTCAGACAGACCGGACTCTGGTTCGCACCCGACTTGGACCCGTTTTAACTTGAACTGGGTTCATTCCCTTTACCCAATTTAACCGCTCCCGCCACCTTAATCACTCCCGCGTTTTCCCATCGTGCAACTCCCCATAACTACCCGCAACTCCCCACTACCAACCGCAACTCCCCATAACTACCCGCAACTCCCCACTACCACCCGCAACTCCCCACTACCAACCGCAACTCCCCATAACTACCCGCAACTCCCCACTACCACCCGCAACTCCCCATAACTACCCGCAACTCCCCCATAACTACGTACGACTCCCCACTACCACCCGCAACTTCCCACAATTCCCCTGCGTACGAAACCCCAAGGGAACGAGAACCCACTTCCACAACCCTTCAGTTTCCCAATTGAACCTTTCTGTTTCCTCACCGATTGCGCGGAGGATCCAAGCGGCGAGACCAAGGAAGGAGAGGGAGACGTCCTCGCATACCTTGTAGCCGAACTCGCAGGATCGGATCACCCTTCCCTCCAACAACAGAGGTGAGCACGCTAGGGTTTTACTTTGTTGCTTCGTTCTTGATTGGAGCGGACGAGGGGGGGGAGAAAGAAGGGGCGTGGGCACCGCCGGAATCCGGCGCGCACGGAGCCCCGCATGCGGGTGCGGGCGGCACCGCATGCGGGCTGCCGCATGCGGGCGCCGCCACTTGCGGGCGGCACCGCATGTGGGCTGCCGCATGCGGGCGCCGCCACTTGCGGGCGGCACCGCATGCGGGCTGCCGCGTGCGGGCGGCACCGCATGCGGGCTGCCGCATGCGGGCGGCACCGCATGCGGGCTGCCGCATGCGGGCGCCGCCACGTGCGGGCGGCACCACATGCGGGCTGCCGCATGCGGGCGCCGCCGCTTGCGGGCTGCCGCATACGGGCGCCGCCGCTTGCGGGCGCCTCCGCATGCGGGTGCGGGCGGCACCGCATGTGGGCTGCCGCATGCGGGCGCCGCCGCTTGCGGGCGCCTCCGCATGCGGGTGCGGGCGGCACCGCATGCGGGCGGCCGCATACGAGCGCCGCCGCTTGCGGGCCTTGCCGCATGCGGGTGCGGGCGGCACCGCTTGCGGACAACGCCGAACACGGGCGTCACCGCATGCAGACGGCCGCACGCTGTTAGTACGCCGCCCAGCCGTGCGGGGCCAGGCGCGTACGTGTGCGAATTGTGCGCAAGGTGAGGGGGCGCCGGGCGCTCTAGTCATTAATCTGACAAAGTCTTAAGTTGCTGACTCCTATATGACAGATTCGTGTAGGTCCGGGCGGGCACCCGAGACGCGAGAGAACCTTACATCAGTCAGGAGCGCGACAACAAGGTGGGTTTACGGTCGAGGCTGAGTATTGTGTTGGTAATCCGAAAGGGACGTTTTATTGTTAATCGGTACTAACACTGACGGTTTCTATGATGTACTATATTACCCCGTGTCTTGGTTACTTATGCTCGAGTTGCGACACGCGCACCCGCGGTCTGGCCACCGCAAAGGGTGCTCTTTTCCGGAAAGGCGGTCTTCGACCCGTGTTACCCCACGAGGTGACGTAGTGGGGGCCCCCGTAGGTGTGGGGTTTGAGGCAGCGAGGTGCGAGCGGTGCGACCTGTCGGGATTGGATCCCGATGAGGTCAGGTGTGCGACCGCCGGGATTGGATCCCGATGTGGTCAGGTGTGCGACCACCGGGATTGGATCCCGATGCGGTCAGGTGTTACAGGTGATACCGGGGTTGCAGGTGTTACAGGTGGTACAGGTGGTTGCGAGTTACCGTTACGAGTAGAGCGGTTGTTCCGGCTAGTCTTACTTTTGTGACTTGGTATTACTTTACTGTTTTAGTACTATTCTTATGATAGTGTCGCTGACTACCCACTCTGTGACAGGTACCTCCAGGGGGTAGAGGTAGGCGACGGTGAGGCCGAGGTGGTAGCAGTCGGGCTAAGGGAGCCCTAGTATGCTGTATCATTTACTTTCTCTGCATTTCATTCAGAATTGTAGGTTATTGTGTGGTTCTCGATACCCTTGTGGAGTCGTGTGGATGTTGAGTACTTTCCTTCTGGTTATGCACTACTGTTTCCTTTATTGTTCCCGGTTGGCCGTTTTCTAAACAAATCAACTAGAAAACAAAAGAAAAGAAAAAGGACTTCGAAAACTGTTTTCAAAAGTCTAGGGTCGGGTGGGCCCGTTTTCTAAACCTTGTGGATTTATGCCGTTTTCCAATCTGTTTTCAAAACCTAAGGCCGTGTGGGCCTGTTTTCAAAACGGTGAGTTTATACTTTCAACTTGACTGGCCACGGGTATTGTTTAGTCTTCATGCACCGTACTACTTCGAACTGTTGTGATTAAATGGGAAAATGATTGCTTATGTTCGACTATTGTAACAGCCGCGACGCCGTGCATATACAGAGGAGACTCTGCCCGATTTTCGAGTAAATCTGTATATGTGGCGGGTCTAGGCACGCGCCGGGGAAGGAGGTTTTTAAACAAAAAAAATTTGTACGCACTTTACGCGTACTTTGAGGTATCGTTTCCGCTAAAATAAAACCCCCGGGGCGTGACAGATTAAGATGGTATCAGAGACTTTGCTTTAATCACAACAGTGACGGCCCAACATCCACCGAGATATCACACTTAACTACGAATAAATGAAATGCGTGGGACGTAAGGGTGTAGGACGTGAGTGAACGTGGGGGAAGGGGAATTTGTGTGAATTATTTACGCACGGTTTTCTTGGTATGTTGGGACTAATGTGTTTCCTTGGTGTGCACAGATAGAAGCCCGATTTTGGGTAGGTAACTGCTGCCGGACATGGACCTTGCGGCAGAGGCGAACCGCGTACTACGCAACCAGCTGCGCGACGTGGCTGTGCAATTGCTAACTCTCGCGGAGCACGTGGGTATACTGACCCAGGAGCTCGAGAGTGTCGACCGCGCCCAGCACGGCACCGGTGGGGTTAGGCATCGATTCCCATCTTCCGTTTCTGTCTTTTTCTTCCTCCGCGTACTGTACGGTTGTGTCGGGGGGGGGGAGGGTTATATAGGATAGGAGTGGGGTTACTCCCCTAGTCCGCCTGAGGAGTTGTGAACGCTAGATAGGAATCCCTTACAAGTGTTTTGAGGAGAGAACCCTACCTAGTTTGTTGGTCTGTTCAAAACCCCGGAGGAGGAACTTCGCGGGAGTAGCCACTACCGCGACTGTAGCAGACAAGGTGTCACCACCCTCGACGAGGACATCAGAAGCGGTGTTTTGAATTACTGAAGGATTACGACCTAACGATCCAATATCACCCCGGGAAAGCAAACGTGGTAGCGGACGTTTTGAGCAGGAAGGGGCGATTGTAGGAAGGATCGGTAGGTACGAGGACTGAACAGAGCAACTTGATCGTGAAATTTTCACGACTAGGGTTGGAAGTAGTGCCAGCAGGCACGGTTGCGCAACTTCTAACTCTGATGGTCAAACCAACACTGTTAGAAAAGATTCGAGAGGAACAGCAGGCGGACTCGCACTTACAGCTCGTAAAAGACAAGATCTCACCGGATCAGGAAGGGGACTTTTCATTGGAAGGCGATGACACCCTACGGTTCCGCGGGCGAATTTGTGTGCCGGATACCCCGGAATTGAAGAAGGAAATTATGTCCAAGGCACACAGCGCCCCTTATGCAGCGCATCCAGGAGGTACAAAGATGTACAGGGACCTTAAGCAGACCTTCTGGTGGCCCAAGATGAAGAGGGATGTAACTCAATTTGTAGCTCATTGCCTGGTGTGTCAACAAATAAAGGCGGAACATCAACGACCGGCGGGAAAGTTACAACCCTTAGCGGTACCGGAGTGGAAGTGGGACCATATCACCATGGACTTTGTCACCGGGTTTCCACGTTCACAGCAAGGACATGACACAATATGGGTTGTGGTGGACCGGCTAACTAAGTCAGCGCACTTCCTGCCGATTCACACAACTTGGACCAGGGAGCGGTTGGCTCAGGTCTATCTCAGCGAGATTGTGAGACTGCATGGAGTACCGGCATCGATCACATCAGACAGAGACACGCGTTTCGTCTCAAAGTTTTGGCAGAGCCTGCAACAAGCCTTGGGGACTAAATTGCACTTCAGCACAGCCTTCCACCCTCAGACAGACGGGCAGTCGGAGCGAGTGATACAGACGCTAGAAGACCTGCTTCGGGCCTGTGTACTCGATTGGGGAGTCGGTTGGGAGCGTTACCTACCACTTGTAGAATTCGCTTACAACAATAGCCACCAGGCCAGCATATTGATGGCACCCTACGAAGCCTTATACGGGAGACGCTGTCGATCCCCGATCTGTTGGGACGACTTGGGAGAACGGAAGTTCTTGGGACCCGACTTGGTGGAAGAAACAGAAGAGAAGGTGCGCCTCATCAGACAGCGCTTACTAACCGCCCAGAGTCGACAAAAGAGCTACGCGGATCGAAGACGCCGCGATTTAGAGTTCCAGGTGGGAGAACACGTGTTTTTGCGGGTCTCGCCGTCCAGGGGAATCAAGCGATTCGGGTTAAAAGGCAAGCTAAGCCCGCGGTTCGTGGGGCCATTCGAGATACTGGAACGGATTGGCCCAGTGGCTTACCGCCTTGCCCTACCACCGAACCTCAACCGGATTCATGATGTGTTCCACGTTTCGATGCTCAAGAAATACCTCCCCGACCCGTCGCACGTCCTGGACGTCTCAACACTCGAACTAAAGGAGGACCTAAGCTTCGAGGAAACCCCTGTGCGAATACTAGCAAGAGAAAGTAAGACGCTTCGAAACCGAGACATCCCCTATGTGAAGGTGCACTGGAGCAACCACGAGGAGCGGGAAGCGACGTGGGAACTAGAATCGAAGATGAGAGAAGGCAACCCTTATCTCTTTACCGCGAACCAGGATTGAGTTTCGAGGACGAAACTCGTTTTAAGAGGTGAGTGGTGTAGTAGCCGCTGGTTTAAAATATTTTAAGGGTCTACTTTTGGTTTCGTTAATTCCGCATTTCGTTTCGGGGGCTGGAGGGTGATCGAATAATTCCTTGTTTCCGGACAGACCGTCGGGGCCCGCGAGTATTTTTAGTTAATAGGGCTCGCGAAACGGAGAATGGCGGCGAAATCGGTTTTGAATTCCGACGTCGGAATCTCCCGGAATAAATTCCGGAAGGTAACTAACGATTCAGGTGGTTAACGCGGTTTTTCAGACATACCGGACTCTGGTTCGCACCCGACTTGGACCCGTTTTAACTTGAACTGGGTTCATTCCCTTTACCCAATTTAACCGCTCCCGCCACCTTAATCACTCCCGCGTTTTCCCATCGTGCAACTCCCCATAACTACCCGCAACTCCCCACTACCAACCGCAACTCCCCATAACTACCCGCAACTCCCCACTACCACCCGCAACTCCCCACTACCAACCGCAACTCCCCATAACTACCCGCAACTCCCCACTACCACCCGCAACTCCCCATAACTACCCGCAACTCCCCCATAACTACGTACGACTCCCCACTACCACCCGCAACTTCCCACAATTCCCCTGCGTACGAAACCCCAAGGGAACGAGAACCCACTTCCCCAACCCTTCAGTTTCCCAATTGAACCTTTCTGTTTCCTCACCAATTGCGCGGAGGATCCAAGCGGCGAGACCAAGGAAGGAGAGGGAGACGTCCTCGCATACCTTGTAGCCGAACTCGCAGGATCGGATCACCCTTCCCTCCAACAACAGAGGTGAGCACGCTAGGGTTTTACTTTGTTGCTTCGTTCTTGATTGGAGCGGACGAGGGGGGGGGAAAGAAGGGGCGTGGGCACCGCCGGAATCCGGCGCGCACGGAGCCCCGCATGCGGGTGCGGGCGGCACCGCATGCGGGCTGCCGCATGCGGGCGCCGCCACTTGTGGGCGGCACCGCATGCGGGCTGCCGCATGCGGGCGCCGCCACTTGCGGGCGGCACCGCATGCGGGCTGCCGCATGCGGGCGCCGCCACTTGCGGGCGGCACCTCATGCGGGCTGCCGCGTGCGGGCGGCACCGCATGTGGGCTGCCGCATGCGGGCGCCGCCACTTGCGGGCGGCACCGCATGCGGGCTGCCGCATGCGGGCGCCGCCACTTGCGGGCGGCACCGCATGCGGGCTGCCGCATGCGGGCGCCGCCGCTTGCGGGCTGCCGCATGCGGGCGCCGCCGCTTGCGGGCGCCTCCGCATGCGGGTGCGGGCGGCACCGCATGCGGGCTGCCGCATGCGGGCGCCGCCGCTTGCGGGCGCCTCCGCATGCGGGTGCGGGCGGCACCGCATGCGGGCGGCCGCATACGAGCGCCGCCGCTTGCGGGCGTCGCCGCATGCGGGTGCGGGCGGCACCGCTTGCGGACAACGCCGAACACGGGCGTCACCGCATGCGGACGGCCGCACGCTGTTAGTACGCCGCCCAGCCGTGCGGGGCCAGGCGCGTACGTGTGCGAATTGTGCGCAAGGTGAGGGGGCGCCGGGCGCTCTAGTCATTAATCTGACAAAGTCTTAAGTTGCTGACTCCTATATGACAGATTCGTGTAGGTCCGGGCGGGCACCCGAGACGCGAGAGAACCTTACATCAGTCAGGAGCGCGACAACAAGGTGGGTTTACGGTCGAGGCTGAGTATTGTGTTGGTAATCCGAAAGGGACTTTTTATTGTTAATCGGTACTAACACTGACGGTTTCTATGATGTACTATATTACCCCGTGTCTTGGTTACTTATGCTCGAGTTGCGACACGCGCACACCGCGGTCTGGCCACCGCAAAGGGTGCTCTTTTCCGGAAAGGCGGTCTTCGACCCGTGTTACCCCACGAGGTGACGTAGTGGGGGCCCCCGTAGGTGTGGGGTTTGAGGCAGCGAGGTGCGAGCGGTGCGACCTGTCGGGATTGGATCCCGATGAGGTCAGGTGTGCGACCGCCGGGATTGGATCCCGATGTGGTCAGGTGTGCGACCGCCGGGATTGGATCCCGATGCGGTCAGGTGTTACAGGTGATACCGGGGTTGCAGGTGTTACAGGTGGTACAGGTGGTTGCGAGTTACCGTTACGAGTAGAGCGGTTGTTCCGGCTAGTCTTACTTTTGTGACTTGGTATTACTTTACTGTTTTAGTACTATTCTTATGATAGTGTCGCTGACTACCCACTCTGTGACAGGTACCTCCAGGGGGTAGAGGTAGGCGACGGTGAGGCCGAGGTGGTAGCAGTCGGGCTAAGGGAGCCCTAGTATGCTGTATCATTTACTTTCTCTGCATTTCATTCAGAATTCTAGGTTATTGTGTGGTTCTCGATACCCTTGTGGGGTCGTGTGGATGTTGAGTACTTTCCTTCTGGTTATGCACTACTGTTTCCTTTATTGTTCCCGGTTGGCCGTTTTCTAAACAAATCAACTAGAAAACAAAAGAAAAGAAAAAGGACTTCGAAAACTGTTTTCAAAAGTCTAGGGTCGGGTGGGCCCGTTTTCTAAACCTTGTGGATTTATGCCGTTTTCCAATCTGTTTTCAAAACCTAAGGCCGTGTGGGCCTGTTTTCAAAACGGTGAGTTTATACTTTCAACTTGACTGGCCACGGGTATTGTTTAGTCTTCATGCACCGTACTACTTCGAACTGTTGTGATTAAATGGGAAAATGATTGCTTATGTTTGACTATTGTAACAGCCGCGACGCCGTGCATATACAGAGGAGACTCTGCCCGATTTTCGAGTAAATCTGTATATGTGGCGGGTCTGGGCACGCGCCGGGGAAGGAGGTTTTTAAACAAAAAAAAATTTGTACGCACTTTACGCGTACTTTGAGGTATCGTTTCCACTAAAATAAAACCCCCGGGGCGTGACAGTTTCGCTAGCGTTTTTGCGCAGTTTTTCGCGAGCGGTTTTTCGCAAGCAGTTTCGCTAGCAGATTTTGCGCAGTTTTTCGCGAGCGGTCTTCGAGCAGTTTTTCGCGAGCGGTTTTTCGCAAGCCGTTTCGCTAGCAAATTTTGTGCAGTTTTGCGAGCGGTTTTGCGCAGTTTTTTCGCGAGCGGTTTTTGTGTTGGTTTTCGCCGACGCGAGCTGTTTTTCGCCAACGGAGGCTGTTTTCGCCGACGCGAGCTGTTTTTCGCCAACGGAGGCTGTTTTTCGCCGACGGAGGTTGTTTTTCGCGACGTAAGCTGTTTTTCGACAACGGAGGCTGTGTTTTCGCCGACGCGAGCTGTTTTTTCGCCAACGGAGGCTGTTTTCGCCGACGGAGGCTGTTTTTCGCGACGCAAGCTGTTTTTCGCCGACGGAGGCTGTTTTTCGCGACGCAAACTGTTTTTTGCCGACGGAGGCTGTTTTTCGCGACGCGAGCTGTTTTTCGCCAACGAAGGCTGTTTTTTCGCCGACGGAGGCTGTTTTTCGCGGCGCAAGCTGTTTTTCGCCGACGGAGGCTGTTTTTCGCCGCCGGATGCTCGGTTTTCGACCGTCTTAACCGATTTTGCGGTTTCTCTTTCCTGGCTGCTTGCAGTGTGGTTTTAGCTTCTGTCGAGGGCGGTTGTGTGTTCTCCGCTGCGTGGAGCCGCGGACTTGCTTTGGGACACCCGTTGGGGGCGCGACCTTGTGACTCCGTTTTGCGTGCGGATTTCGGCACCATGCCTTATTTTGCGTGTGGACCACGTGAAGGTAAGATAATCGCGTGGAGGCCAATTGCAAGTGTCTACGAGCAATTGGTGGCTTACTAAGGTGGGTTGGTTTTCTCTCCGAGTCTACGGACTTCCTTCTAATTCTATTATGATAGGATTTGCATGCTAGTTTAAGTGTTTCCTTGGAACTTTAACTAGCACCCCCGTCATATGTTGCATGTGTTTAACCAGACCAATAGTGAACTTTAACTTGGGTTAAGTTCTTTTATGCTTTAGTCATCCCACAGATTTGCATTTCTTTTGGACATAGAGTTCCTCGCCTGGGTAGTGGGCCGAGTGGTCAGGGTATTGTGGGATGGGTGTTGCACTCGGGCCTGGGGGCCGAGTGGGGTCTGGTGGCTGGGATAGGCCAGTGTTAGTGCTTTGGGAACCGTTTCAGATAAACGGTGGTCCCGGGGTTTTAGTTTTTCGTTGTTCTTCTCGTCACCACCGTGTTGTGACCGTGGTGCACGTGTGTTATCAGGACCTTGAACCCAGAATGTTTTTGGACACTAATGATTTTAGAAAACTAGAGTTTTCCTTCCAAATTCCAAGGGGTCCCCGGAGCTTGTTCTTGTTTGATTGGGCGAAAGCGTCACCCTTGGGAGTTCGGGAAACAAACTTGTTTTCAACTGATTTTCTCAAGAACTAAAATCTATAAAAGTTGGTTTTTCTCAGTTCAAAACGGCTTTCAAAAAGAGTAATTTTATCCTCCCCTAGGGGGGGGTTGAGTGAAAGTGATATTTTATAATAAAGGCCATCTTTTTCCCAAAAATCCCTCCCTCGACCGGGGAAGTGATCTGGATTCTAAGGGCTGGTTTCATTCTTGGGCCGAAAACCACGGGAGGCTACACCTATACCCTGTTCTTGTTTGATTGGGGTCATAGGTAGCAGGCTCGCGGGATTTTCGGACTCTTTGTGGTTCTGGCTGTGGAGTATCTCCGGCCATGAGTTTAGAGCTTTGAGTGGGGTGTCGTTGTCGGAGGCGCTTGGAGTGACGGCAGTCCCAGCTGGGTAGTACTTTCCTTTAGTGAGTTTATGTTGTGAGCTTGAGTCGTTGAGGGTTCTCCGACATAGCTGTGAGAGTGGTTGGGCTATTCTTATTGGAGTCGAGGTTCTTTTCCGACTGAGTGGTGCTTTTGAGCTCGTGTTACCGATCTGTTTGATCGTGGATTATAGCCTGCGGAGCCTGGCGTTTCATGCCAGTTATGAGATATTTGTGTTACTTGAGTTCGTTGGGGTCGCTCCCCTCGAGCTACGCCCCGGGTGCGATGATGATACCGAGCCTGACGAGGCTGCGATGATGCGACTAGTTGATACACTAGAGTTCGCTTGAGATCTCTGATAGTCCTTGAGGGACACCCTACGTAAGACCAAGTCCTGTTTGGGCGTAGTGGCAGTAGGTGAGCGCAGGTTTGATTGACTGGTCCAAGTGGGACAGTCATTGAGATTGGGTGACATTGAGAGAGTGATGGCATAGCCTGTGTCATAGTAGAGCTTATGTTGAGTATAGAACTGGTGACATATTGTCAGTAGAGAGTGGATACATACCATCGTCTGAGTTCTCTTTCTCATTGAGCATAGTAGATAGAGGCATGATAGCTGTAGATACTTTTCCAGCTTATTTTCATTATCACAGTCTTTTTCTGTTATCTTATGCCTCTAGTAGACTTAGTGGGCAGACCGTGGTTCTTGGAGACGGTACCCACTGAGAACTACTGTAGGATGTAGTTCTCACACCCTCTGTCGGTGACAGGTTGCTGAGGCTTTTCTTCCGTTCCTGCCGAGCTGACTGGACGGACTGAGGATAGGGAGTCACGTGATAGTTCCCTACCAGCATTTGTTACTTTAGAGTGAGGTAGATGTACCATCCCGGACTGGGGGAGTTTGGTTATGTATTGTATTCCCTGTTTAGTTATCTCCCTTTCAGATTTGTAGATGTTGTATAGGTGGATTTTATATTTGTATCACCTTGTATTTTGGGAGATAGACTTGCTTTTATTTTCAGCTTTTTAGTAGTGAGATTTTATATTACAGCTTTTATTACCCGCTCTGATATCTGTATAGCTGTAGTTCTATCTTTTGCAGGTTAGACGCTTCGTCTGTACGGCAGTTTTCGTACAGATGGCGGATCTGTTAGCGAGCCCGGGTCGCAGTTTCGACCCCGGGGCGTGACAGATTAGACCAAGTGTAGAGTACCGGGTTTTCGGATAGCGCGCCGACCACACAGATGGCACGGAGCAGAGAGTTGCCTTGGGCATGTTGCATTTGAGTTTACAGTTGATGCCAGGTTGATTCGGATCAACGCAGAAGCTCCAGCTCGATTCGGGGTTTTTCCGGGTTTTGTTCGCCGATTGAATACTAGATTTGGGTATTTCCGACTTCACAGTGGAGTACAGAAAATTCGGGAACAACTGGAACCGGTATATTATCATATTACAGCGCAGTTCGGGAGGTTCCGGACTGACGCGGAGGATCCGGAGGCAAAAAGTGAGTCGGAACTGACAGTTTCAGAGCCGGTTTTTGAATTGAGCACCCCGACTCAACGGATGAGCTTTTTGAAGAGAAAAAGCTGTGAGCGCGTGTACTTTCGATTTACAGCGGAGTTCGGGAGGTTCCGGACGGCGGCGGAGGGCCCGACGGCAAAAAGTGAGTTGGAGTTGGGCGTTTTTGCATTATTTTATTATTATTTTAACAGTTTGCTAATTTAATTCCTTCTCTTTGCTTGGTAGCAGAGTTTTTGCCCTTGGGGATTTTGGTTTTGAAGGTAATTGTTTTTAATGTTTAGACTTAGCTTTTAATTAATTTGGACTTAATTAAGTTAAGCTTAATTAAAGAGTTGTGATCTGGGCTTCTTTAAAGGAGGTGACCACACCCTCCCGTGTGAGATAGCCTCACCACCACCACCTACCTCCCACCTCGTTCCTCTGATGTGCACACGAAGCAAAGAAAGAAACAAAGGGAAGAAAGAAAGAAAGGAAAAGAGGGAAGGAAAGAAGAAGAAGAGGAAGTTGGAGCAAGAACTAAGGTGGATTTGGATTTTCTTCTTGGTTGAGGTTAGTGATTTGGGGTTTTCCTTTTGAATGTGAATTTTTGAGTTGTTTTGAGCTTGGATTTTTTTTGTTGGAGAGATTTGGTATATTTGGATTTTGTTATTGGGAGCTTTGGAACTTGGTTGGATTTGTTTTAAGAGCAAAAGAGGAATTTTGGAATTTTTTTGAAGGTTTTTTTAAAATTTATTTTAATTTTTTAATTTGTTCGTCGCCGACGGCCGCGCGCGCGCGTAATGGTGCACGCGCGGCGCCAGGGTGCTGCTGTTGGCAGCACCATGCGGCGGCGCGCCGCTCGGCGCGGCGCCGCGCGCAGCAAAGAGCTGTGCGCGGCGCTGCCAGGCCGCGCGCAGGTGCGCGCGGCATGGCAGCGCGCAGGCGGGCGCGCGCGCTGTCACGCCCCGGCGTCGAAACTGCGACCCGGGCTCGCCAACAGATCCGCCGCCCATACGGAAAGCCCCGTATAGACGAAGCGACTAACCTGCAAAAGATCAACTATACTATACAGATATCAGAGCTGAAAGTAAACTGCTAAAAATGAAAATATACCACACGAAGCCCTCACCAAAAGTACATAAGTCTCACAAGCAGTAAAATAAAAGTACAACTCTATACCTCACTACAAAGTCTCTCAGCAAGAACTCACAAAAAGTAAGGGGTACATCTACTCTCTGGACGACGACTGGTAGGGATCTAGCTCGCGACTCCCTTACCTCGATCTGAAGAAGCAGCAACAGGAGCAGCAGGAACAGGAGTAGAAGTCCCTGTGGGAAAATACACCACGACGGGTGTGAGAACTACGTCCCAAGTAGTTCTCAGTGGGTGCCGCCAACAAGCCCGACGGTCTGCCCACTAAGTCTACTAGAGGCATAAAGTTACAATAATATAATACTGAAATGAAAGGGCTGGAAAAGTAACTCTACAGCTACTATGCCTCTATCTAGATGCTCAAAGAGTGGAACAGATGGAAACATGATGCATCTACTAACTCACACAGTACAGTCACTCAATCTACGCTGACTGCCCCATAGGGTCCGGTCAAACCTGCGCCCACCTACTGCCGCACATCCTCAACCGGACGGGTCTACCGTAGGGTGTCCGTGACTGCCAAAACTGGACCAGCCAGAGGGACGGCGTCGACAAGTCGCTATACCACAGTGCAGACCACTCCGGACATGGCACTCGAGGGGAGCGACCCCAACGAGGACAAGGGTATCCGCGTACTCTGTCGAGCTCAAAATGGCTCATGCAGGCTATAGTCCAAACCACGATCAACAAGATCGACAACAACACCAACGCTCACTCACAGGCAAGACCGACACCATATGGGTTCGGAAACCCGATAGGCCGGTGCTTAGAACCCTATCAAACAAGAACAGACTCTAGGCACCGCCTATCGGAGTTCCCGACCCCTTATAGTTCGGAAACACAATAATCACGGTACAACACGCAGAAGACACCGACAGGGCCCGAAAGTCCCGGGAGACCTACACCTACAACCCTATCAAACAAGAACAGGTTCCAGGCTCGGCCCCCCGTGGCTTCCGTCCCGACAAAGGAACGGCCCCTAGAACCCAGACCACTCGAATCCTTCGAGTGGGAAGATTTACAGGAAAAAGGTGACATTTGTTATTGAAAACCATTTTGATCTGGAAGAAATCCATATTTAATAATTTTAGTTCTTTTTAGAAAAGCAGTTAGAAAACAAGTGTTTTACCCAAACCCCGAAGGGCTGATGCCTTTGTCTAATCAAACAAGAACAGACTCCAGCGGCCCTTCGATGCTTGGAAGAAAACATTGGTAGACTAAAATCATGTGTATGCCGAAAAGGGTTCTGGGTTCTAGGTCCGGCTAACACTAGTAAACTATTTCCACTAACACAGTGGCAACAACCCAAACAAGGGAAAACAAGACCTCCCGGGACCACCGCTTACCCCCAACGGTTCCCGGTACAGACAAGCAATCCACTACAGCTACCAGACTCCACTCTGCTCCCAAGCACGAGTGCAAACGCATCCCACACTAAAAAGAAGTCCCGACCGCTCGGCCCACTACCCGGGCGAGGATAACACTAAGTCTAGGAATGAAACATAAAGTGTGGATGTCTAAGCATAAATAACCCTAGCCCAAGTGAGGGTTTTCTACTGGTCTGGTTACACATGCAACATATGACAGGGGTGCTAGGTCAGGTTCCAAGAGAACAAATATTTAACAGGTGGTAGGAAGCAAAAGAGATCATACGATCATCAGATAATTACAAAGAATATTAACATTCACATTCTAGCATGCTACCCAGTCCAATCCCTATCATGCATGATTCTATATCAATAGAATTAGAGCACAGTCCATAGATCCTGAAAGCAAGCCACCCACCTGAAAACGCTAACTGTCCGGAGTCGTACAGCTGAGATAACCAGGAAAAATAACAACTCTATGTCCAACGGGTCCAGCACAGTCCACAATCCCTCCTGGGTACAACACAAGGCTACAGTTATACTTTAATCCCAAAATATGCCAAGATTTACTACACTGAAAAATACAGCCACAAAGATGCGATTATTTCACCTGCTGAATGTGCTCGAAAAATTCCAAATTAAATATCCCTGCGATCCTCGTGTCGATAGCTTCGAAACAAGTACCTGCGCGCCCAATTCCGAGCACCGTAGGCCAAGTAACAAATTCCACAGTATCGGTGCGCACAATCCCAAAACCATTCAACTGTAAACTCTTGTACAGATAAAAGGAAAAGTGTATACCTTCGGGAAGGTCTCCAAAAATTCCAACAAAAATTCACGATGATCCTCGCGTCGAGTAGATGAAAAAAGTCTATAAGCACGTCCTGATCCGAGACTCGTGCGGGGAGATCACCTCAAGAGAAGGTGCTGCCCTCACCAAAATCTCACAGCAAAAAGGGTCCCAGTGAGCACGAGAAAACTCCTCGAAAAACGCGAAATCTGAAAATGTACGAGACACTAGTAATAATAACTGGGCTTAAGCATTTTGGGCTGTGGTTTGGGCCCAACGAGTTATTATTGCTAGTGGGCCGGGTCGTTACATTTGGTATCAGAGACAATAACCAGCCGGAAGTGTGCGGCGAGTCTCGGCTGAGTCTGGGTCTAGATGACAGGACTAGCGAGACGAGTCTCACATCGCCTGGTGATCTTGGGCTTGTGTGTGTGTGTTTGGGCTGACGAGGACGTCAGGCCTAAACGGGGGGAGTCTGTGACGCCCCCAATAGTCCCACATCGGATGTGGATGGATTTGTGATTGGATTTATATGAGACTTGGACACTAGTAATAATAACTGGGCTTAAGCATTTTGGGCTGTGGTTTGGGCCCAACGAGTTATTATTGCTAGTGGGCCGGGTCGTTACATATTGAACCAAAAATCGTAGCCTCACCTGTTATGAATCCAGCAGCGAAGAAATCGCTCGAAAAGATCGTCGGAGTAGGTAGGGGGAGCTCGTACACCGAAGAGCGACGGAAGAAGCACCGAAGAAAGGACGTCGCGCCGAGCCAAGAAAATGAGAATCTCAAAAAGCGTGCCCCCAAAAATCCCCAAACTCTGCAGATGGAAGCTACACTGCGAGAGGATCAACTTTACTGAAGAGCTCCAGTCGGTTTGAAGCTCGGAAGTGCCAAAAAGTCGAAGAGGAAGAGAGCTCGGGCCTTTAAATAGGCCGCATGAACAAATGGGAAAATTCCCGATTTGTCCCAAGATTCGGGCGCACCCGAACTTTCGGGCGCCCGAATCCGGGCGCAAGGGCGGGTTACTGTAGCCGCCCGGAACTTTTCCGTGCCGCCACGTCACCCGCACAGCAAACAGCTGTGCGGGGCGCGCCGGGAGTGGCCACGAGGCACTCCCGGTGACCGACACGTGTCCCGCACAGCAAACAGCTGTGCGGGGCGCATGTGGTGCCGCCGCGTGGCACCTACCCGGTCAAACCGGGTAGGTGGCGCCCGCCAGTGGCAGGGTGACACGTGGCCCTGCCACTGTCGCGGTCACACGTGCGGGCAGGCGCCGCCTGACCGCCTGCCACGCACGCGCCCCGAGGCACCCGCCCGCGACCCCTTGCGCCGCGCCTCGTGAGCCCGCGAGTAGCATGCCGACACGTGTCCCCTGCACCCGGTCCACACACCTTACATCGGTTCCGTGGACCGCGTCGCGTGCACCGACAAACCGGGGACTTCCACGCGTCCCCCGCCTGGTCCATGCACCGCCGCGCCAATCCCGTAGACCGCGCATCACGAGCCCGCCAATCAGGCGGCACCACGTGTCCATGCGCCGGGTCCGTGCACCCAGCCGCGCCACTATGTGGACCGAGCGCTGCGGACCGGCCAATCATGGGCCGCCACGTGGCAGCCGGCGGTCCACGGCCCCTCCCATGCACCGAAATTCAGCGAAAACTTCCGGGAGTCCGTTTTTGGGCATCCGGACTCAGAATCAAACAAGCGAATAGCCGTTTTCAAGCGTTTTTCCGCGCTGAATCCAAAACTGTCACGCCCCGGGGTCAAACTGCGACCCGGGCTCGCCAACAGATCCGCCGTCTGTACGGAAACTGCCGTACAGACGAAGCGTCTAACCAGCAAAAGAGATCTATAGCTAAACAAGTATCAGAGCAGAAAGGAAGCTGAAACCTTAAGCGGTGAAAAGTCTAAGTACAAGTCCACTAGCACCCACAACATGAGTACAAAAGCACTAATTGGTACAAAAGTGGAAACTAAAAAGTACAAGTGACACTAACACCGACACCACCGACTCGGGTAGGAGCTAGCAGCCACGCCCTTACCTCGGTCAGGAAGCTCCGAACGAGCCAAACCTGGAACGTTCGCCTCAGGAACACCTGTCACCACAGCGGGTGTGAGATCTACTGCAACAGTCAGATCTCAGTGGGTACCAAAGCTAAAACCCACTCAGTCTGCTGGAGACAAAAACATATAGATAGATAGATAGATAGAATAGCTGGAAATGAATCTATCGCTACATGTCTCGATGCAATGCAGGAAATAAGTTCTCAGTCTCTCTCATGGGAGGCCTGGAAACTACGAACGTCTGCCCTCCCTACAGCCCTTATCAAACAGGAACAGGCTGTAGGCTTAGCCGCCCATAGTTTCCGCCCCCGCATTGGGACTGCTAGAACTCTAACAAGACACTAGAAGGCCACCTCAATTCCTTCTAGTAATCACCTGGTAACTCGGCCAGGGCATATTACCTCTCTGGCAACTCGGCCAGTGGTATTTATCCATCTGGTGACTCGGCCAGTGATAACTATCTCTCTGGTAACTCGGCCAGTGATATTTATCCCCCTGGTGACTCGGCCAGTGATAACTATCTCTCTGGTAACTCGGCCAGTGATATTTATCCCCTTGGTGACTCGGCCAGTGATAACTATCTCTCTGGTAACTCGGCCAGTGATATTTATCCCCCTGGTGACTCGGCCAGTGATAACTATCTCTCTGGTAACTCGGCCAGTGATATTTATCCCCCTGGTGACTCGGCCAGTGATAACTATCTCTCTGGTAACTCGGCCAGTGATATTTATCCCCCTGGTGACTCGGCCAGTGATAACTATCTCTCTGGTAACTCGGCCAGTGATATTTATCCCCCTGGTGACTCGGCCAGTGATAACTATCTCTCTGGTAACTCGGCCAGTGATATTTATCCCCCTGGTGACTCGGCCAGTGATAACTATCTCTCTGGTAACTCGGCCAGTGATATTTATCCCCCTGGTGACTCGGCCAGTGATAACTATCTCTCTGGTAACTCGGCCAGTGATATTTATCCCCTGGTGACTCGGCCAGATCGGAAAACTCGTATACTCTAACGAAACTACTAACACTCGTGTCCAAGCGGAAACGACAACCCTCGACTTACACGACTGTTCCGCAATTACCTGATAGTAAGGATACGATACCTTTGCATTCGGAAGCATAAAGGGCATTCCGTAGTTCATTGGGAGAAACCAACCCACCTGCGATCAATCCGCGAAAACCGTGCGCCCAACGGAGGTCCCGATGCGATCCCGCAGCTCCACGCGGCAAAACACGCACCACCGGCCACGTGAGAAGCTAACACTATGCCACAACTGCGAGACAAGAAGAAGGACCGGGATCAGAAAACATGCGGCTAAAACCGCGCTCACAAAGGCAAAAGAAACCCATCCGGCGACGAGAAACGCCGCGCGTTGCGCGGAAAACCCATCGCGCACACACGCCGCGGCGCGTCGCCGGGTCGCAGCCTGCGCGGCAAAAAGCGGCGCAGCAACACGGCCCCACAAACCCAGCCGCGCGGCGCTGGCCCAGCCGCCCGCGCGGCGCTCAGCAAGCCCGCGCGGCACAAGGCCGCCCGCGCGGGGCCTCTGCAGGGCCGCGCGCCCACGGGCGCGGCCTGCAGGCCCGCGCGGCACAGGGCCGCCCGCGCGGGGCCCCTGCAGGGCCGCGCGCCCACGGGCGCGGCCTGCAGGCCCGCGCGGCACAGGGCCGCCCGCGCGGGGCCCCTGCAGGGCCGCGCGCCCAGGGGCGCGGCCTGCAGGCCCGCGCGGCACAGGGCCGCCCGCGCGGGGCCCCTGCAGGGCCGCGCGCCCACGGGCGCGGCCTGCAGGCCCGCACGGCACAGGGCCGCCCGCGCGGGGCCCCTGCAGGGCCGCGCGCCCACGGGCGCGGCCTGCAGGCCCGCGCGGCACAGGGCTGCCCGCGCGGGGCCCCTGCAGCGCCGCGCGCCCACGGGCGCGGCCTGCAGGCCCGCGCGGCACATGGCCGCCCGCGCGGCACCTTGCAGTGCCGCGCGCACAGCGCGCGGCCTGCAAGGCCGCGCGGCACAGGGGGTGCCCGCGCGGCACCCCTGCAGTGCCGCGCGCCCAGCGCGCGGCCTGCAGGGCCGCCCGCGCGGCACCTTGCAGTGCCGCGCGCCCCGCGCGGCCTGCAAGGCCGCGCGGCACAGGGGCTGCCCGCGCGGCACCCCTGCAGTGCCGCGCGCCCAGCGCGCGGCCTGCAGGGCCGTGCGGTCCCAAGGCAGCCCGGCGCCCTGCTGCACCACTTGGCAGCAGGGCGCAAGCTGCGCGCAGCACTCCAGCGCCCCCCCCCCCCCCGCGCACGGCCGCCGCACCCTAGCCACGCGCTGCCGAAAACGCGCCGCGCGCGCGACTCGCGCAGCCCCGCCACGCCTCGGACGACCAGTCCGCAAGGCTCAGCCCACAGGGAGCAGAAAAGAGAGAAAAGAAAACAATAAAATAAATCCAACCTCTTCGCGGCACGCCGGTCCTAGCACGGCTCCACGTCCACGCTCGGGGAAGAAACGCACACGAAAAGCTTCCTTCAAGCCCTTCCTCTTCTTCTTCCTTCCCTCTCCCTTTCCTCTTTTTTCCTTTCTTTCCCTGCTTTCTTCCAAAGCAACAGAGGAGGCCACCTTATAAAGCAATAATTAATTAAATAATTAATCCAAAAAGTCCACCCTAACTCACTTTTTGCCTTCGGGCTCTCCGCCGCTGCCCGGAACCTCCCGAGCTCCGCTGTAAATCAAAAGTACACGCGCTCACAGCTTTTTCTCTTCAAAAAGCTCATCCGTTGAGGCGGGGTGCTCAAATCAAATACCGGCTCCAAAATTGCCAGTTCTGACTCACTTTTTGCCTCCGGGTCCTCCGCGTCAGTCCGGAACCTCCCGAACCTCGCTGTAAATCGAAAGTACACGTGTCCACAGCTTTTTCTCCTCAAAAAGCTCATCCGTTGAGTCGGGGTGCTCAAATCAAATACCGGCTCCACAATTGCCAGTTCCGACTCACTTTTTGCCTCCGGGTCCTCCGCGTTAGTCCGGAACCTCCCGAACCTCGCTGTAATCATAAAATACACCTGCTCCAAGTGTTTCTGAATTTCCGGCACTCCACGGTGAAGTCGGTAATTTCCAAATCTCATCCTCAATCGACATACAAAGCCCGGAAAACCCCAAATCGAGCTGGAGCTTCTGCGTTGATCCGAATCATCCCGGCATCAACTGTAAACTCAAATGCAACATGCCCAAGGAAACTCTCCGCTCCATGCCAACTGCGTGGTCGGCGCGCTATCCGAAGACCCGGTATTCTACACTCTCCCCCCCTTAAAAAGGTTTCGTCCTCGAAACTCAACTAAATCCATACATAGGAGGGTAATCCAAAAACAAAAGGAATGGGGGATCCTCGAATTGCCCAGGGCTCTCAAGTGGTCACTCACATTCCTCATGCTGACAACACTGATCATTCCCCAAAGGTAGGATTCGACTGCAAAATTCTTTGGATTCACCAACAAGAATTGCATCGGTCGAATGGGTAAAGCAATCCTCGTCCATCTCCAATGAAGGGAAAGCAAAACAAAACTGGCGGGGTTCAAATAGACCTCATCCAGCCTGATCACTGCTCGAGGATCCAGACCTCGCATAACCCATCTCTAAAAATAACTCTCAGGCTGGTAGTTTCCCTCGATTCGAGATCTCATAAAACCGAAGTTTAAGCCTCCTTAAGGCAAAACCCCTCTGATGCTTCTTAGTCACCAAAACTCCAGTTCCACAAAACATATGTCACCTCCCTTAACAGGGGAAAACTCTCAACCTCGAGAACCTTCAACAATTCTGGCACTCAACTCCCTGGGTTACATTGCTCGCCTAAACAGGGCGTAACTGAACATAAAGTCTTCGTCGGGACAAAGCAATCATACATCCATGCAAAATCTATCCACCGGCGTTACCTCAACCCGACCTCCTGAGTGTCCCAGCACTTAAGGTTCGAGGATTCTGAATAATTCCATGACCTCTCTATCACGGCAATATCCGGATCAATGCTGGTATCTTCCTCAGCTTCGCCTCTCGCAAGTTACACTGGCCTTGCATAGTCCAAGAGCTTCTGATCTCTATCATTAACATGGGTCTAGGCCCAACCCAAACGGCATCTTTCTTCGTTGGGTCCTCTGACACTCGTGCGGCTGAATCACAAGGCCTAAACACAAAATCTTTCGATGACCAAGTGCAACTCTCAAAGCTTGGCAACCACTTCTTCTCATAGAAGTTGCAGCCCTAACCTCAGGAGCCCCTCATGCTCCAAGTCGCTTCGGAGGTAAGCAAAAACCCACGACGGTAACACCACCAACCCGTCCTGTGAAACAGGGAAATCACAGCTCTCAATCAGTAGGGCATTAGTCAATCTACTTGACCACGCATACCGCTCAAACTGCCCTACTGGTTCCAGATCAGTATCCAGGCACAGCCCTCGGCTGTAAGGTTCCATAAAGATATCAATCACTCGAAGGCATCTGCCCAAGCACAAGGCGAGACTAATCAAGTTCGAACCTTACAAGAACTCACACGGTTGTGTACCCACAACGTGACCTCACCACTGTGTAACAACCGCCTGGATCCTCACTGTCGTATCCCCACGACGAGGTACTAGGTCTCACAGACCTCTCGATCCGTCAAATCTCGCAACCGCGCTCACAGCTCTCTCTGTCTCACGGTTGATACACCACGAGGTGCTGTCGAAGTTGGCGCGGTTCCCAAACCACGTCAATCACTGTCTCGATCTCAGTCCCAATCAAGTAACTACCTGGTAACTCGGCCAGGGGCATTAACCACCTGGTAACTCGGCCAGGGGCAAGTAACCACCTGGTAACTCAGCCAGGGGCAGGTAACCTCCTGGTAACTCAGCCAGGGCATCATACATCAACACATCCTATAAAAATATACTCCTCCTGACCAGGTCCACGGAGGGTCAAAGTCCTCTCTCTCGACAATCCATGATAACATAAATTGGGACGAACGATTCCTATCCAACCTCGTATCAACACCTCTGACTGATGTAGGACTAACATCTCGATGATCAAACCAAGGTCCTAGTTGCACTGGCAGGACAGGCAACACTCAACCACGTGCTTCACGTGATCTGAAATCTGATCCAAACGTGCACAACCATCAGTCCAGACACTGGCCCAAACGAAGGTACCCCTGCTCCACCGAAACGCACAAGCGGCGTTGGCAAAAAGCATGCTCAAATTCCGACGACCACACCAGGTGAGACGCGATCCACAACCCTGGCGTAGAACGTGGCCCATGCAAAAAGGGGACTCACATCCTGGCACTGCTGCTGAAGCAAGCACTGTCGAGAACCACCCGGTCTCTGTCTCCTCTGAGACCTATGATCCTGTGGGTGGGATCATGGCAACCTCGAATCACGCAACTATCGTAAAATCGGCGATGCCGGAGCTCTCTCTCCGAAACTGGTCCCCGCTCACCGTCTCCCTCGGACGTGATCACTGATCCTCGATCAATCCATCGAGCATGCACACTCACTGCATCCTAGGTCGGCACTCGCCGAAGATGCACAAAGAGATTGGTATCTCGATGCAGTTCCCTCTCGAACATAACCAACCTCTAAGCCTCATCCTAGGCGACCCGGGGTACACCGCTCAACCGTCACAGAAACTCACCCCAGAACATCAACTGCGCTTCCGATGGTCCAACAAGACGAATTCGACGCCACCAGCTCTCTTGGCGTCCTAATCCAAAAGTGCAAAACCAAGCGCCCTGATGCTTATCCTGGATGAACAAATCCTCGAACAATTCTTCCATAACAGCGTTCCAGCTCTCGGCCTCCCACGGCTCCAACTCTGTCCCGAAATCTGCAAGGGATGGAACTGGATGCGGTACACAACCGATCAGCAACCTCTCGCTGCTTCCGCACCATCAGTGGTGCGATTAGGGTCGGAATCGACAAAGTCGCGGCCGGAGGTACCACTGGCGATACTCCGGGAGATGCTCTCGGTCCAGGCATGTGCACCACACGCTCCATGCTCTCTTCCTGGCGCCGTATCGCCTCAAATACTAGGACTGCTTGGGCCCGGATCTCTCAAGCCTCTCCCGGCTCTATCCATTTAGCTTTCCGCTACACGAGCCCCCTCATCCCAGGTCAAACACGCCCTCGCCGCTGCACGGCGTCTCAGAAGCATCCAAAAACCACTGCAACAGAAAAACATTAGGACCAAGACTCTCTCGACCCAAACAAGCGAAAGTCTAAACATGTTGACCTTTCTAAAGCATTATGTTGTCTGCAGCCAACACAATCACCTTTAGAGAAAAACATGCGAGGTCACTCACCCCAATCCTCTGGGGGAGGTACACCCTCAGACAAGACTCTCGCTAAGGTCACGCCTCTCACGACAGTCTTCCTACTGTCCAACCAATAGCCTAGGGTCTCTAAGTCCTCAACGACCTATATTCCTAGGCTCTGATACCACCTAATCTGTCACGCCCCGGGGTCGAACTGCGACCCGGGCTCGCCAACAGATCCGCCGTCTGTACGGAAACTGCCGTACAGACGAAGCGTCTAACCAGCAAAAGAGATCTATAGCTAAACAAGTATCAGAGCAGAAAGGAAGCTGAAACCTTAAGCGGTGAAAAGTCTAAGTACCAGTCCACTAGCACCCACAACATGAGTACAAAAGCACTAATTGGTACAAAAGTAGAAACTAAAAAGTACAAGTGACACTAACACCGACACCACCGACTCGGGTAGGAGCTAGCAGCCAGCCCTTACCTCGGTCAGGAAGCTCCGAACGAGCCAAACCTGGAACGGTCGCCTCAGGAACACCTGTCATCACAGCGGGTGTGAGATCTACTGCAACAGTCAGATCTCAGTGGGTACCAAAGCTAAAACCCACTCAGTCTGCTGGAGACAAAAACATATAGATAGATAGATAGATAGAATAGCTGGAAATGAATCTATCGCTACATGTCTCGATGCAATGCAGGAAATAAGTTCTCAGTCTCTCTCACGGGAGGCCTGGAAACTACGAACGTCTGCCCTCCCTACAGCCCTTATCAAACAGGAACAGGCTGTAGGCTTAGCCGCCCATAGTTTCCGCCCCCGCATTGGGACTGCTAGAACTCTAACAAGACACTAGAAGGCCACCTCAATTCCTTCTAGTAATCACCTGGTAACTCGGCCAGGGCATATTACCTCTCTGGCAACTCGGCCAGTGGTATTTATCCATCTGGTGACTCGGCCAGTGATAACTATCTCTCTGGTAACTCGGCCAGTGATATTTATCCCCCTGGTGACTCGGCCAGTGATAACTATCTCTCTGGTAACTCGGCCAGTGATATTTATCCCCCTGGTGACTCGGCCAGTGATAACTATCTCTCTGGTAACTCGGCCAGTGATATTTATCCCCCTGGTGACTCAGCCAGTGATAACTATCTCTCTAGTAACTCGGCCAGTGATATTTATCCCCCTGGTGACTCGGCCAGTGATAACTATCTCTCTGGTAACTCGGCCAGTGATATTTATCCCCCTGGTGACTCGGCCAGTGATAACTATCACTCTGGTAACTCGGCCAGTGATATTTATCCCCCTGGTGACTCGGCCAGTGATAACTATCTCTCTGGTAACTCGGCCAGTGATATTTACCCCCCTGGTGACTCGGCCAGTGATAACTATCTCTCTGGTAACTCGGCCAGTGATATTTATCCCCCTGGTGACTCGGCCAGTGATAACTATCTCTCTGGTAACTCGGCCAGTGATATTTATCCCCCTGGTGACTCGGCCAGATCGGAAAACTCGTATACTCTAACGAAACTACTAACACTCGTGTCCAAGTCGGAAACGACAACCCTCGACTTACACGACTGTTCCGCAATTACCTGATAGTAAGGATACGATACCTTTGCATTCGGAAGCATAAAGGGCATTCCGTAGTTCATTGGGAGAAACCAACCCACCTGCGATCAATCCGCGAAAACTGTGCGCCCAACGGAGGTCCCGATGCGATCCCGCAGCTCCACGCGGCAAAACACGCACCACCGGCCACGTGAGAAGCTAACACTATGCCACAACTGCGAGACAAGAAGAAGGACCGGGATCAGAAAACATGCGGCTAAAACCGCGCTCACAAAGGCAAAAGAAACCCATCCGGCGACGAGAAACGCCGCGCGTTGCGCGGAAAACCCATCGCGCACACACGCCGCGGCGCGTCGCCGGGTCGCAGCCTGCGCGGCAAAAAGCGGCGCAGCAACACGGCCCCACAAACCCAGCCGCGCGGCGCTGGCCCAGCCGCCCGCGCGGCGCTCAGCAAGCCCGCGCGGCACAAGGCCGCCCGCGCGGGGCCTCTGCAGCGCCGCGCGCCCACGGGCGCGGCCTGCAGGCCCGCGCGGCACAGGGCCGCCCGCGCGGGGCCCCTGCAGGGCCGCGCGCCCACGGGCGCGGCCTGTAGGCCCGCGCGGCACAGGGCCGCCCGCGCGGGGCCCCTGCAGGGCCGCGCGCCCACGGGCGCGGCCTGCAGGCCCGCGCGGCAAAGGGCCGCCCGCGCGGGGCCCTTGCAGGGCCGCGCGCCCACGGGCGCGGCCTGCAGGCCCGCGCGGCACAGGGCCGCCCGCGCGGGGCCCCTACAGGGCCGCGCGCCCACGGGCGCGGCCTGCAGGCCCGCGCGGGGCCCCTGCAGGGCCACGCGCCCACGGGCGCGGCCTGCAGGCCCGCGCGGCACAGGGCCACCCGCGCGGGGCCCCTGCAGGGCCGCGTGCCCACGGGCGCTGCCTGCAGGCCCGCGCGGCACAGGGCTGCCCGCGCGGGGCCCCTGCAGGGCCGCGCGCCCACGGGCGCGGCCTGCAGGCCCGCGCGGCACAGGGCTGCCCGCGCGGGGCCCCTGCAGCGCCGCGCGCCCACGGGCGCGGCCTGCAGGCCCGCGCGGCACAGGGTCGCCCGCGCGGGCACCTTGCAGTGCCACGCGCACAGCGCGCGGCCTGCAAGGCCGAGCGGCACAGGGGGTGCCCGCGCGGCACCCCTGCAGTGCCGCGCGCCCAGCGCGCGGCCTGCAGGGCCGCCCGCGCGGCACCTTGCAGTGCCGCGCGCCCCGCGCGGCCTGCAAGGCCGCGCGGCACAGGGGCTGCCCGCGCGGCACCCCTGCAGTGCCGCACGCCCAGCGCGCGGCCTGCAGGGCCGCGCGGCCCTAAGGCAGCCCGGCGCCCTGCTGCACTACTTGGCAGCAGGGCGCAAGCTGCGCGCAGCACTCCAGCGCCCCCCCCCCGCGCACGGCCGCCGCACCCTAGCCACGCGCTGCCGAAAACGCGCCGCGCGCGCGACTCGCGCAGCCCCGCCACGCCCCGGACGACCAGTCCGCAAGGCTCAGCCCACAGGGAGCAGAAAAGAGAGAAAAGAAAACAATAAAATAAATCCAACCTCTATCGGCACGCCGGTCCTAGCACGGCTCCACGTCCACGCTCGGGGAAGAAACGCACACGAAAAGCTTCCTTCAAGCCCTTCCTCTTCTTCTTCCTTCCCTCTCCCTTTCCTCTTTTTTCCTTTCTTTCCCTGCTTTCTTCCAAAGCAACAGAGGAGGCCACCTTATAAAGCAATAATTAATTAAATAATTAATCCAAAAAGTCCACCCCAACTCACTTTTTGCCTTCGGGCTCTCCGCCGCTGCCCGGAACCTCCCGAGCTCCGCTGTAAATCAAAAGTACACGCGCTCACAGCTTTTTCTCTTCAAAAAGCTCATCCGTTGAGGCGGGGTGCTCAAATCAACTACCGGCTCCAAAATTGCCAGTTCCGACTCACTTTTTGCCTCCGGGTCCTCCGCGTCAGTCCGGAACCTCCCGAACCTCGCTGTAATCATAAAATTCACCTGCTCCAAGTGTTTCTGAATTTCCGGCACTCCACGGTGAAGTCGGTAATTTCCAAATCTCATCCTCAATCGACATACAAAGCCCGGAAAACCCCAAATCGAGCTGGAGCTTCTGCGTTGATCCGAATCATCCCGGCATCAACTGTAAACTCAAATGCAACATGCCCAAGGCAACTCTCTGCTCCATGCCAACTGCGTGGTCGGCGCGCTATCCGAAGACCCGGTATTCTACAAAAACCATCCTCTGTTTGGCCCAACACCATTCCGAAAATTCAGCAAATGCAGCCGAAGGCCAATCCAGCTGTGGATATCACACAGGGTCCATCTGTGGCATCCCTTTGATGCACTATGGACCAGATACACCAAGACTAGGTGTTCTACACCACAGTTCATGGGAGAAGCCACACGGGGATCAGGGTCACCACATCCTCCCCCACTAAAAGGAAGTTTCGACCCCGAAACAAAAACACACCACAACAACAAAACCAAACAATCAAAACAACCAAGGACGCAACACTAAACTAAAAAGGAAGATACGGCTCCACCAGCAGGAAAGTCATCAACCCAAACCCTCGATTTAGAAAACAGCTGAAATTAGCGAAAAGTCTAAAAATTTCGAAAAATCAGTGCCTTTGCCCCAATCAAACAAGAACAGGTTCGGGCACTGTCTCCATTTCTGGAGCAATCCTTTGAAATCTTTGTCCTGTTTGTAAATTTCAGTACAAAGGCGAGAAAAGGGAGAGAAGTGTTGGTGTCGTTCCTGCTGTGGCAATAAAAAGAAAGCTACCACTAACGAGACTCCTAAGGACGCAACCCCTAGTCCTAAACGTCACAACAGCTCCTGAGGTGGCGTCTGTCCAAAGCCGCTGAAGCTGCTGCTGCTGGAAGGATACGCCGACAATCCGAGAAAACGAACTCCTCCAGTCCAACTCGCAGAAGGATAACTGCTCTCATTCCAATATCAGTCGTAGCACTGCACCGCACCAACTAGTCCAACAAGTGTGCTCAGTCCAAGTCCTGGAGCTGTCCTTGAATCGTCACAACAGCCGGTGAAGTCCCAAGTCTCAACTGCACTGATCATACACCGCGAACCTCCTCTACTCGTAGGATACTGGGAAGAATCCAATTGCTAAAACATGTAGCATACATTCCTAACCCACTCCCATGCAAAGATGCTGATGCAGATGCTCAACTAATAATGCAGAAGGATGCAGCGGTAATGAAATGCTTAACTCAGCTAACTGAAATAAGGTCATACCTGCCGCGACACGATCTGCTGCCGGGGTGTCCTCCACCAGGGCTACATAAACCCGTCCACTGGGTGCTGCAGATCGTCGTCCCTTCTGTCCCGACGTCGTACCCCACTCTGCCTGACGGTGTACCGGAGGGGCTTCCGCTTCTTGAACTGGCATGGGAGGTGCTGTAGCAAGGGGTCGCACTAATAGAATCGCTCGGGGACAAGCTGCCTGAAGATGTCCCAACGATCCACATAGGAAACACCGTCCCCGTCTCTGGTAACAATGCGACGGCGAATGAGGGCCGCCACAGATGACACACAGCTCCTGTCGCTGGTGCCAAAACCGCTGCTGTCGGGGGTACTGCTGCTGAGACTGCTGTCGCTGCTGGTGCTGCTGATACCGCGGCTGCTGCGGGGGTCCACCTGATCTCTGGCGCCTCCGAAACCTGCGACCCTGAGGATGAGATCGTGAAGGTATCGGAGGTCCCTGCTGACTCGTCTGTCCCTCAACATCCCGTGCTGGGCGCTTCGCCCCCGAAATCCCTGCGGGGGCTGGAGCCACCCCGGCCGTCACCGCCTCTCCGCGCTCCGTACTCTGCCTCGAAAAACGATGCGGATCAGACTGATGGAATCTCGTCAACATATCAACCACCTCGCGCTGCTCTGCAGGGGTCAACTGTCCTGCTGTCCCGGTCGGCTGACCACTAGTACTCGATGCAGTAGGGGCTGCCTGTGCTGCTGGTACAACTGGGGGTGCCACAGCTGGCGAAGAAGGTGCGGGGAAACTCCCTGGGGGTGCTACAACTGGCTGTACCCTCTGCTCCAACAAAAGCATCATACGACCCATGGCCTCCTCCTGGCGTCGTAAGGTCTCCTCCTGGCGCTGTGAAGTCTCCTCCTGGCGCCGAACAGCCTCAAACAACTGGGCCATCTGTGCCCGAAGCTCCAGCACCTCACTCTGCTGACACTGTGCTGACTCCTCCTGCCCAGGCTCATCGGAGGGGAAAGGCTGAGAACGCGTTTGTACCCTGCGTCGGGGAGGCATCGTGCCCACCTGCAACACACATGCAAACATCAGGACAGTACCAAACAACACTCGACCCAATCCAGCGAAGGTCTCACAAGGAGTAAAATAAAAGTACAACTCTATACCTCACTACAAAGTCTCTCAGCAAGAACTCACAAAAAGTAAGGGGTACATCTACTCTCTGGACGACGACTGGTAGGGATCTAGCTCGCGACTCCCTTA
This sequence comes from Tillandsia leiboldiana, assembly GCA_029204045.2. Lineage (NCBI taxonomy): Eukaryota > Viridiplantae > Streptophyta > Magnoliopsida > Poales > Bromeliaceae > Tillandsia > Tillandsia leiboldiana. The sequence goes on from CM055064.1 coordinate 24,814,820, forward strand.
CCTCGATCTGAAGAAGCAGCAACAGGAGCAGCAGGAACAGGAGTAGAAGTCCCTGTGGGAAAATACACCACGACGGGTGTGAGAACTACGTCCTAAGTAGTTCTCAGTGGGTGCCGCCAACAAGCCCGACGGTCTGCCCACTAAGTCTACTAGAGGCATAAAGTAATAATAATATAATACTGAAATGAAAGGGCTAGAAAAGTAACTCTACAGCTACTATGCCTCTATCTAGATGCTCAAAGAGTGGAACAGATGGAAACATGATGCATCTACTAACTCACACAGTACAGTCACTCAATCTACACTGACTGCCCCATAGGGTCCAGTCAAACCTGCGCCCACCTACTGCCGCACATCCTCAACCGGACGGGTCTACCGTAGGGTGTCCGTGACTGCCAAAACTGGACCAGCCAGAGGGACGGCGTCGACAAGTCGCTATACCACAGTGCAGACCACTCCGGACGTGGCACTCGAGGGGAGCGACCCCAACGAGGACAAGGGTATCCGCGCACTCTGTCGAGCTCAAAATGGCTCATGCAGGCTATAGTCCAAACCACGATCAACAAGATCGACAACAACACCAACGCTCACTCACAGGCAAGACCGACACCATATAGGTTCGGAAACCCGATAGGCTGGTGCTTAGAACCCTATCAAACAAGAACAGACTCTAGGCTCCGCCTATCGGAGTTCCCGACCCCTTATAGTTCGGAAACACAATAATCACGGTACAACACGCAGAAGACACCGACAGGGCCCGAAAGTCCCGGGAGACCTACACCTACAACCCTATCAAACAAGAACAGGTTCCAGGCTCGGCCCCCCGTGGCTTCCGTCCCGACAAAGGAACGGCCCCTAGAACCCAGACCACCCGAATCGTTCGAGTGGGAAGATTTACAGGAAAAAGGTGACATTTGTTATTGAAAACCATTTTGATCTGGAAGAAATCCATATTTAATAATTTTAGTTCTTTTTAGAAAAGCAGTTAGAAAACAAGTGTTTTACCCAAACCCCGAAGGGCTGATGCCTTTGTCCAATCAAACAAGAACAGACTCCAGCGGCCCTTCGATGCTTGGAAAAAAACATTGGTAGACTAAAATCATGTGTATGCCGAAAAGGGTTATGGGTTCTAGGTCCGGCTAACACTAGTAAACTATTTCCACTAACACAGTGGCAACAACCCAAACAAGGGAAAACAAGACCTCCCGGGACCACCGCTTACCCCCAACGGTTCCCGGTACAGACAAGCAATCCACTACAGCTACCAGACTCCACTCTGCTCCCAAGCATGAGTGCAAACGCATCCCACACTAAAAAGAAGTCCCGACCGCTCGGCCCACTACCCGGGCGAGGATAACACTAAGTCCAGGAATGAAACATAAAGTGTGGATGTCTAAGCATAAATAACCCTAGCCCAAGTGAGGGTTTTCTACTGGTCTGGTTACACATGCAACATATGACAGGGGTGCTAGGTCAGGTTCCAAGAGAACAAATATTTAACAGGTGGTAGGAAGCAAAAGAGATCATACGATCATCAGATAATTACAAAGAATATTAACATTCACATTCTAGCATGCTACCCAGTCCAATCCCTATCATGCATGATTCTATATCAATAGAATTAGAGCACAGTCCATAGATCCTGAAAGCAAGCCACCCACCTGAAAACGCTAACTGTCCGGAGTCGTACAGCTGAGATAACCAGGAAAAATAACAACTCTATGTCCACCGGGTCCAGCACAGTCCACAATCCCTCCTGGGTACAACACAAGGCTACAGTTATACTTTAATCCCAAAATCTGCCAAGATTTACTACACTGAAAAATACAGCCGCAAAGATGGGATTATTTCACCTGCTGAATTTGCTCGAAAAATTCCAAATAAAATGTCACTGCGATCCTCGTGTCGATATCTTCGAAACAAGTACCTGCGCGCCCAATTCCGAGCACCGTAGGCCAAGTTAAAAATTCCACAGTATCGGTGCGCACAATCCCAAAACCATTCAACTGTAAACTCTTGTACAGATAAAAGGAAAAGTGTATACCTTCGGGAAGGTCTCAAAAAATTCCAAGAAAAATCCACGAAGATCCTCGCGTCGAGTAGATGAAAAAAGTAATAAGCACGTCCTGATCCGAGACTCATGCGGGGAGATCACCTCAAGAGAAGGTGCTGCCCTCACCAAAATCTCACAGCAAAAAGGGTCCCAGTGAGCATGAGAAAACTCCTCGAAAAACACGAATTCTGAAAATGTCAGAGAAACCAAAAATCGTAGCCTCACCTGTTACGAATCCAGCAGCGAAGAAATCGCTCGAAAAGAACGTCGGAGTAGGTCGGGGGAGCTCGTACACCGAAGAGCGACGGAAGAAGCACCGAAGAAAGGAAGTCGCGCTGAGCCAAGAAAATGAGAATCTCGAAAAGCGTGCCCCCAAAAATCCCCAAACTCTGCAGATGGAAGCTACACTGCGAGAGGATCAACTTTGCTGAAGAGCTCCAGTAGGTTTGAAGCTCGGAAGTGCCAAAAAGTCGAAGAGGAAGAGAGCTCGGGCCTTTAAATAGGCCGCAGGAACAAATGGGAAAATTCCCGATTTGTCCCAAGATTCGGGCGCACCCGAACTTTCGGGCGCCCGAATCCGGGCGCAAGGGCGGGTTACTGTAGCCGCCCGGAACTTTTCCGTGCCGCCACGTCACCCGCACAGCAAACAGCTGTGCGGGGGGCGCCGGGAGTGGCCACGTGGCACTCCCGATGACCGACACGTGTCCCGCACAGCAAACAGCGGTGCGGGGCGCGTGTGGTGCCGCCGCGTGGCACCTACCCGGTCAAACCGGGTAGGTGGCGCCCGCCAGTGGCAGGGCGACACGTGGCCCTGCCACTGTCGCGGTCACACGTGCGGGCAGGCGCCGCCTGACCGCCTGCCACGCACGCGCCCCGAGGCGCCCGCCCGTGACCCCGTGCGCCGCGCCTCGTGAGCCCGCGAGTAGCATGCCGACACGTGTCCCCTGCACCCGGTCCACGCACCTTACATCGGTTCCGTGGACCGCGTCGCATGCACCGACCAACCGGGGACTTCCACGCGTCCCCCGCCTGGTCCATGCACCGCCGCGCCAATCCCGTAGACCGCGCATCACGAGCCCGCCAATCAGGCGGCGCCACGTGTCCATGCGCCGGGTCCGTGCACCCAGCCGCGCCCCTATGTGGACCGAGCGCTGCGGACCGGCCAATCATGGGCCGCCACGTGGCAGCCGGCGGTCCACGGCCCCTCCCATGCACCGAAATTTAGCGAAAACTTCCGGGAGTCCCTTTTTGGGCATCCGGACTCAGAATCAAACAAGCAAATAGCCGTTTTCAAGCGTTTTTCCGCGCTGAATCCAAAACCAACCTCTGTTTGGCCCAACACCATTCCGAAAATTCGGCAAATGCAGCCGAAGGCCAATCCAGCTGTGGATATCACACAGGGTCCATCTGTGGCATCCCTTTGATGCACTATGGACCAGATACACCAACACTAGGTGTTCTACACCACGGTTCATTGGAGAAGCCACACGGGGATCAGGGTCACCACATCCCCCCCCACTAAAATGAAGTTTCGTCCCCGAAATAAAAACACACCACAACAACAAAACCAAACAATCAAAACAACCAAGGACGCAACACTAAACTAAAAAGGAAGATACGGCTCCACCAGCAGGAAAGTCATCAACCCCAACCCTCGATTTAGAAAACAGCTAAAATTAGCGAAAAGTCTAAAAATTTCAAAAAATCAGTGCCTTCGCCCCAATCAAACAAGAACAGGTTCGGGCACTGTCTCCATTTCTGGAGCAATCCTTCGAAATCTTTGTCCTGTTCATAAATTTCAATACAAAGGCGAGAAAAGGGAGAGAAGTGTTGGTGTCGTTCCTGCTGTGGCAACAAAAAGAAAGCTCCCACTAACGAGACTCCTAAGGACGCAACCCCTAGTCCTAAACGTCACAACAGCTCCTGAGGTGGCGTCTATCCAAAGCCGCTGAAGCTGCTGCTGCTGGAAGGATACGCCGACAATCCGAGAAAACGAACTCCTCCAGTCCAACTCGCAGAAGGATAACTGCTCTCATTCCAATATCAGTCGTAGCACTGCACCGCACCAACTAGTCCAACAAGTGTGCTCAGTCCAAGTCCTGGAGCTGTCCTTGAATCGTCACATCAGCCGGTGAAGTCCCAAGTCTCAACTGCACTGATCATACACCGCGAACCTCCTCTACTCGTAGGATACTGGGAAGAATCCAATTGCTAAAACATGTAGCATACATTCCTAACCCACTCCCATGCAAAGATGCTGATGCAGATGCTCAACTAATAATGCAGAAGGATGCAGCGGTAATGAAATGCTCAACTCAGCTAACTGAAATAAGGTCATACCTGCCGCGACACGATCTGCTGCCGGGGTGTCCTCCACCAGGGCTACATAAACCCGTCCACTGGGTGCTGCAGATCGTCGTCCCGTCTGTCCCGACGTCGTACCCCACTCTGCCTGACGGTGTACCGGAGGGGCGTCCGCTTCTTGAACTGGCAAGGGAGGTGCTGTAGCAAGGGGTCGCACTGATAGAATCCCTCGGGGACAAGCTGCCTGAAGATGTCCCAACGATCCACATAGGAAACACCGTCCCCGTCTCTGGTAACAATGCGACGGCGAATGAGGGCCGCCACAGATGACACACCGCTCCTGTCGCTGGTGCCGAAACCGCTGGTGTCGGGGGTACTGCTGTTGAGACTGCTGTCGCTGCTGGTGCTGCTGATACCGCGGCTGCTGCGGGGGTCCACCTGATCTCTGGCGCCTCCGAAACCTGCGACCCTGAGGATGAGATCGTGAAGGTCTCGGAGGTCCCTGCTGACTCGTCTGTCCCTCAACATCCCGTGCTGGGCGCTTCGCCTCCGAAATCCCTGCGGGGGCTGGAGCCACCCCGGCCGTCACCGCCTCTCCGCGCTCCGTACTCTGCCTCGAAAAACGATGCAGATCAGACTGATGGAATCTCGTCAACATATCAACCACCTCGCGCTGCTCTGCAGGGGTCAACTGTCCTGCTGTCCCGGTCGGCTGACCACTGGTACTCGATGCAGTAGGGGCTGCCTGTGCTGCTGGTACAACTGGGGGTGCCACAGCTGGCGAAGAAGGTGCGGGGAAACTCCCTGGGGGTGCTACAACTGGCTGTACCCTCTGCTCCAACAAAAGCATCATACGACCCATGGCCTCCTCCTGGCGTCGTAAGGTCTCCTCCTGGCACTGTGAAGTCTCCTCCTGGCGCCGAACAGCCTCAGACAACTGGGCCATCTGTGCCCGAAGCTCCAGCACCTCACTCTGCTGACACTGTGCTGACTCCTCCTGCCCAGGCTCATCGGAGGGGAAAGGCTGAGAACGCGTTTGTACCCTGCGTCGGGGAGGCATCGTGCCCACCTGCAACACACATGCAAACATCAGGACAGTACCAAACAACACTCGACCCAATCCAGCGAAAGTCTAAGACATGTCATCCATTCCCTAGCATTATGTTGTCTGCACCCAACATAATCGCTTAGGAGAATAAACATGTCAGTCACTCATCCCACCCCTTGGGAGAGTATCAAACTCAATCAGGACTCTCGCTAACAGTCACGACTCTCACGTAGTCATCCTAATGTCCAACCACAAGCCTAGGGTTTCTAAGTCCACAATGACCTACAACCTTGGCTCTGATACCACCTAATCTGTCACGCCCCGGCGTCGAAACTGGGACCCGGGCTCACCAACAGATCCGCCGCCCATACGGAAAGCCCCGTATAGACGAAGCGACTAACCTGCAAAAGATCAACTATACTATACAGATATCAGAGCTGAAAGTAAACTGCTAAAAATGAAAATATACCACACGAAGCCCTCACCAAAAGTACATAAGTCTCACAAGTAGTAAAATAAAAGTACAACTCTATACCTCACTACAAAGTCTCTCAGCAAGAACTCACAAAAAGTTAGGGGTACATCTACTCTCTGGACGACGACTGGTAGGGATCTAGCTCGCGACTCCCTTACCTCGATCTGAAGAAGCAGCAACAGGAGCAGCAGGAACTTGAGTAGAAGTCCCTATGGGAAAATACACCACGACGGGTGTGAGAACTACGTCCTAAGTAGTTCTCAGTGGGTGCCGCCAACAAGCCCGACGGTCTGCCCACTAAGTCTACTAGAGGCATAAAGTAACAATAATATAATACTGAAATGAAAGGGCTGGAAAAATAACTCTACAGCTACTATGCCTCTATCTAGATGCTCAAAGAGTGGAACAGATGGAAACATGATGCATCTACTAACTCACACAGTACAGTCACTCAATCTACACTGACTGCCCCATAGAGTCCAGTCAAACCTGCGCCCACCTACTGCCGCACATCCTCAACCGGACGGGTCTACCGTAGGGTGTCCATGACTGCCAAAACTGGACCAGCCAGAGGGACGGCGTCGACAAGTCGCTATACCACAGTGCAGACCACTCCGGACGTGGCACTCGAGGGGAGCGACCCCAACGAGGACAAGGGTATCCGCGCACTCTGTCGAGCTCAAAATGGCTCATGCAGGCTATAGTCCAAACCACGATCAACAAGATCGACAACAACACCAACGCTCACTCACATGCAAGACCGACACCATATAGGTTCGGAAACCCGATAGGCCGGTGCTTAGAACCCTATCAAACAAGAACAGACTCTAGGCTCCGCCTATCGGAGTTCCCGACCCCTTATAGTTCGGAAACACAATAATCACGGTACAACACGCAGAAGACACCGACAGGGCCCGAAAGTCCCGGGAGACCTACACCTACAACCCTATCAAACAAGAACAGGTTCCAGGCTCGGCCCCCCGTGCCTTCCGTCCCGACAAAGGAACGGCCCCTAGAACCCGGACCACTCGAATGCTTCGAGTGGGAAGATTTACAGGAAAAAGGTGACATTTGTTATTGAAAACCATTTTGATCTGGAAGAAATCCATATTTAATAATTTTAGTTCTTTTTAGAAAAGCAGTTAGAAAACAAGTGTTTTACCCAAACCCCGAAGGGCTGATGCCTTTGTCCAATCAAACAAGAACAGACTCCAGCGGCCCTTCGATGCTTGGAAGAAAACATTGGTAGACTAAAATCATGTGTATGCCGAAAAGGGTTATGGGTTCTAGGTCCGGCTAACACTAGTAAACTATTTCCACTAACACAGTGGCAACAACCCAAACAAGGGAAAACAACACCTCCCGGGACCACCGCTTACCCCCAACGGTTCCCGGTACAGACAAGCAATCCACTACAGCTACCAGACTCCACTCTGCTCCCAAGCACGAGTGCAAACACATCCCACACTAAAAAGAAGTCCCGACCAGTCGGCCCACTACCCGGACGAGGATAACACTAAGTCCAGGAATGAAACATAAAGTGTGGATGTCTAAGCATAAATAACCCTAGCCCAAGTGAGGGTTTTCTACTGGTCTGGTTACACATGCAACATATGACAGGGGTGCTAGGTCAGGTTCCAGGAGAACAAATATTTAACAGGTGGTAGGAAGCAAAAGAGATCATACGATCATCAGATAATTACAAAGAATATTAACATTCACATTCTAGCATGCTACCCAGTCCAATCCCTATCATGCATGATTCTATATCAATAGAATTAGAGCACAGTCCATAGATCCTGAAAGCAAGCCACCCACCTGAAAACGCTAACTGTCCGGAGTCGTACAGCTGAGATAACCAGAAAAAATAACAACTCTATGTCCAACGGGTCCAGCACAGTCCACAATCCCTCCTGGGTACAACACAAGGCTACAGTTATACTTTAATCCCAAAATCTGCCAAGATTTACTACACTGAAAAATACAGCCGCAAAGATGCGATTATTTCACCAGCTAATTGTGCTCGAAAAATTCCAAATAAAATATCCCTGTGATCCTCGTGTCGATAGCTTCGAAACAAGTACCTGCGCGCCCAATTCCGAGCACCGTAGGCCAAGTAACAAATTCCACAGTATCGGTGCGCACAATCCCAAAACCATTCAACTGTAAACTCTTGTACAGATAAATGGAAAAGTGTATACCTTCGGGAAGGTCTCCAAAAATTCCAAGAAAAATCAACGATGATGCTCGCGTCGAGTAGATGAAAAAAGTCTATAAGCACGTCCTGATCCGAGACTCGTGCGGGGAGATCACCTCAAGAGAAGGTGCTGCCCTCACCAAAATCTCACAGCAAAAAGGGTCCCAGTGAGCACGAGAAAACTCCTCGAAAAACGCGAAATCTGAAAATGTACGAGAAACCAAAAATCGTAGCCTCACCTGTTACGAATCCAGCAGCGAAGAAATCGCTCGAAAAGATCGTCGGAGTAGGTCGGGGGAGCTCGTACACCGAAGAGCGACGGAAGAAGCACCGAAGAAAGGACGTCGCACCGAGCCAAGAAAATGAGAATCTCGAAAAGCGTGCCCCCAAAAATCTCCAAACTCTGCAGATGGAAGCTACACTGCGAGAGGATCAACTTTGCTGAGGAGCTCCAGTCGGTTTGAAGCTCGGAAGTGCCAAAAAGTCGAAGAGGAAGAGAGCTCGGGCCTTTAAATAGGCCGCAGGAACAAATGGGAAAATTCCCGATTTGTCCCAAGATTCGGGCGCACCCGAACTTTCGGGCGCCCGAATCCGGGCGCAAGGTGTTACGGAATTTGAGTTGGCGTAGTTTCGTGAAAGTTTCAAGTCTTGAAGATTGAAGGTGAAGAAAGTTGGATCATTTAACTCAATCTCAAGAAAGAAGAATTCAAAAGGATCAGGTATGTTTAACTAAAGATTTTGTGTGATCCGAATACTTCTTGTAGTGTAGAAACACTTGGAAGAATTTTTAACTGTATAAAAATCAAAAACTGGTGTTCGGACATGTTCAGGATCCGGATCAGAGCCAGCGATCCGGATCCCGAAGGTTGTTGTTTCATACATTACTTCAATCCGGATCGCAGCATCTCACGATCCGGATCCCGAACGTTGAGTTTTCTAAAATGTATGAACGATCCGGATCAGGCATTCCGATCTGGATCCCGAACGTTTGTTTTCTGGAAACCGTCTTTATTGCAACTGCAATCCGGATCGCCCAAATCCGATCCGGATCGCCGTCCGTCAAAATCATTAGAGAATACTCTATGTTTCTTCATCTATATTGATTAGTTTGCTTCTAGGTATTCATACTCACATCTTGAGTTGAATCAAAGTAATGAATACTTAGATGGTATTTCCGATCTATCTTTGATCTAAGTATTCGGCGGATCATCACCACCAAAAACAACGATTTACCCTGAAAATCGGCGCGTGGATTCGCGTGTCCTTGTGGATTCAAGGTTCAACCGCTCTCGTGGATTCGGAGCGAGGCACATTCGTGGATTCGAAGGGTGCTATTGGGTGAAGACCGTGGACTCGGTCGGACGTCGTGGATTCGACGTTGGACGCCGTGGATTCGGCGTTGGGCGCAGATCGTGGATTCGAGAAGCGTCGCGGAGCGAGCGGAGAAGATCCTCTAGGAGCGTATGGAAAAGGTTGAGTCGTAAGTGTGTACAGTAAATCACCTTGTACGTGTTTTAATTCTAGTGGATTTATGCCGTGTTATCGGTCCCGTGGTTTTTTACTCCGGTGATGGAGTTTTCCACGTAAAAATCTTGCGAGTTATTTTTATTTCCGCATTGGGTTTTTATCGCAATGATTTTTGAGTATTTATACGTTTACACCTATTCACCCCACTCTAGGTGTTTTTTCCCCTATTTAGATCCTTATTACATATAACCCAACAAGTGGTATCAGAGCGGGAATAGGGTTGTAAACAATGGTTGAAGGTGGAAACATCAACCGACCCCCGTTCTTCGATGGAACAAATTATGCGTACTGGAAAGTGCAGATGAAAGCCTTTTTAGTTTCCATCGACGAACGGGTGTGGCAATCAATTGAATTAGGATCGTCTAATCCAACTGAATTTATTGGTGATGTCCACACCTTAAAACCTAGGTCGAAATGGACCAAGGAAGAGTTAGACTCATCTTCTTACAATGGCAAGGGAATTAATGCTATTTTTAATGCCTTATCTCAAACTGAGTTCTCTCGCGTCTCAGCATGTGAGACTGCGAAAGAAATCTGGGATGTTCTTCAGGTTACACATGAGGGAACTAACCTCGTGAAGATTCAGAAACTGCAAATGCTTACGAGCAAGTTTGACTCTATCTTGATGGCAGAAAATGAATCTTTCACGGACTACTATACACGATTGCAAGACATCGTAAACTCATGTGCTAACCTGGGAGAGAAGATTCCAGAATTTAAGATTGTAAGAAAGATCTTAAGAACTCTTCCTGAACGATTTCGCCCAAAGGTTACTGCCATTGAAACTATTAAACACCCGGACGAAATACGTGTAGAAGAATTAGTTGGTTCATTACAAACTTATGAAATGACATTTACTACTAACAATTCTTCTGGAAAAGCATCCTCTTCTAAGTCTTCAGGTTATGCGTTGAAAACAACTAAGGAAGAAGACGCGGATACATCCTCCTCAGACGATGACGAGAACCTTTCTATGGAGGAATTTGAGAAGCAGCTCGCTCTCTTGACAAGGAAGTTTCGCCGCAACTTTCGAAGGGGTAATTCAAGTAAATCTCCATCCTTCGGAAAGTTGATCAAAGGCAAGGGTACTTCAAGTTACAAGTCAAGAAAGTAAGAGAACTTTTCAAAGGATAAGAAAAGTTCAGAGGGACAACTACAATGCTTCAAATGTCGAGGCTACGGCCACATTGCAACGGAGTGTCCCAACAAGTATCCGGCAAAGAAGAAGGCGATGCAAGTCGTCACTTGGGATGACAACTCAACGTCAAATGAGTCGTCTTCAAGTGATGAAGAAAAGAGCTCCACGGCATTCCACGCGTCCATATCTTCACCCTTCATGTGCTTTATGGCAAGTACATCCGAGTCGTTGTCCAACTCCACTGTTGAAAAGATTGCAACGGACAATGAATCGGATGATTCGGAAGGTGAAGATTTTGCTTTAGCCTACCACAGACTTTTGAGGGATTCAAAGAAAGTGGCTAAGCAAAACAAGAGTTTGAGAGGGAGAGTGCATGATCTCGAAGAAGAAGCAAAAAGAGCAACTTCTCTCTCAAACGCTCTTGAAGTGGAAAGGGATAATCTGATAAAAGAAAATGTTTCCCTTCAAGAGTCCAATGAGCAACTCGAGAAGAATTATATAGATATGGTAAACAAAGCAAATTACTTCTTGAAGCTCTACGGCGAGGCCCGACGGGAAAGATTGGAAATGACAGAGACCATTCTCCAACTTAAGGATGACTTACAGCAATTTTCTTTTGGAAGGAGTAAGTTGGATAAAGTTCTTGGTCTTGGTCAAACAAACAAGTTCGGCCTCGGATACAATCGAACTGAAGACAATTTTAGTTCGGTTGGGACAGTCTTTGTGCCTCAGTCGGTATCTCCTCCTCCGACACCGGAATTCACGACAACCAACGACGACAAGCCTACTTCATCCTCTTCGGAATCGTCATGCACAAAGGTATGTTTTCGTTGTAATTTTGCAGGGCACATTGAAAGAAATTGCAAGATTGGAGCTCAAAGATCAAATCAACCACATCTTGCAACTGCTACCAATAAGTTCACTCCCCGGAATTCAAAGAAGGATTTTCCTAAAGAAAAGGACATTGGTAGTACTTCAAACAAGACGATGACAAAAGAAAAAGACCAACCATGCAAGACGTCTTCATCAAGGAAAACTTCTCAACCATTGCCAACATACTCCAAAACTCAAAAGGTTTGGGTATGCAAAGGTGAAACCCCTCCTTGTCTTTAATCGTTCTACGATTAAATGCTGTTTAGTTTATGTAGACTATTTTTCTTTCTTTTGGCCGACCCGTCAACCATCTTTGGGAGGTAAATGGTATATTTTTTTATTGGTTGATGATTTCTCTCGGTATTCTTGGGTAGCATTTTTAAAAGAGAAAGCTGATACTTTTGATTCTTTTCACGAGATTTGCCTTCGTATTATGATTGAAAAGAATGAAAAGATCATTCGTGTTAGAAGTGATAGAGGTGGAGAATTCATTAATTCTAAATTCATTGACTTTTGTACTTCAAACGGTATTAAGCATGAATTCTCTGCACCCTATACACCTCAACAGAATGGTGTTGTCGAGCGCAAGAACAGGGGTGTTCAAGAGATGGCGCGTGTGATGCTTCATAGCCGGAATTTACCGCTACATTTTTGGGCTGAAGCTGTGAACACCGCTGTCTATGTCATTAATCGTGTGTTCTTGCGCCCGGGAACGTTAAATACACCATATGAAGTATGGTGTGGTAGAAAACCCAACATCAAATATTTTCGCATCTTCGGGAGTCGGTGTTACATTTTACGTGACCGTGAAAACCTTGGAAAGTTTGACTCACGAAGTGACGAAGGGATTTTCTTGGGGTATTCTACTAATAGTAGAGCATATCGAGTATTTAACTTGGAATCTAAGACGATCGTAGAATCTATAAATGTTAAAGTAGATGAAGCTTTTCACTTTGCATCTGAAAAATCTACCCTCGATATTTCTCTAGATGATGATTCTCCTGCTGTTGCATCTTCTCATAATAATACTTCCAATATTAATGATGCATCTAATGGTTCTTCAAGTTTATCTAATGTGCAGGAATCATCTCATATATCTCCGAGTACTCCGTTTCAACAAACGCTACGAATCTCCAAGGATCATCCGGAATCGAATATTATTGGAGATCCACAAGAAGGAGTTAGAACTCGAAGGCAGTTGGTTTGTGGATTCGCTTGCTACGTATCTTTAATCGAACCAAAGAACATAGATGAAGCTCTTCAGGATGACTACTTGATTAAAGCAATGCAGGAAGAGCTCCATCAATTTGAGCGAAACAAAGTCTGGGAATTAACGAAGCCTCCAAAGCAACACAATGTGATAGGTACCAAATGGATTTTCAAGAATAAGAAAAATGAGGATGGTACTATCATTAGGAACAAGGCACGATTAGTTGCTCAAGGCTACTCTCAAGTAGAAGGTATAGACTTTGACGAAACATTCGCCCCTGTAGCTAGACTCGAGTCCATTCGTATACTGTTTGCTATTGCTTGTCATTTTAAAATCAAATTATTTCAAATGGACGTTAAGAGCGCATTTCTAAATGGGTTTTTAAATGAGGAAGTTTATGTGGCTCAACCGAAAGGTTTTGTAGACCATAGACAACCTAACCATGTTTTTCGTTTGAAAAAGGCTCTTTACGGTCTGAAACAAGCACCGCGAGCATGGTACGAAAGGTTGACAAAGCACCTTTTGGAGAAGGGCTACACTCGAGGGGGAGCTGATAGGACTCTCTTTGTGAAGCATTATCAAAGCAATTTCATTGTAGCACAAATCTATGTCGATGACATTGTATTTGGCGCAACAAGAGATAATGATGCTTCTAAATTCGCGGAGACCATGGAAAGCGAATTTGAGATGTCCATGATGGGCGAATTGACTTATTTCTTTGGATTGCAAATTAAACAAAATGATGAAGGTATTCACTTGAGTCAATCCAAGTATGCAATGGAGTTGGTTAAAAAGTTTGATCTTGAAAATTCGAAGGATTTTCCGACTCCAATGGGAACTAGCCACAAGGGACTTGGAAGTGAATCACAAAGTGAGAATGTAGACGAGAAACTGTATCGAAGTTTGATTGGAAGTCTACTTTACCTCACGGCTAGTCGTCCGGATATATCTTTTGGTGTTGGGATCTGCGCGAGATATCAATCTGCACCAAAGGAGGTTCACCTGAAAGCGGTGAAAAGGATCATCCGGTATATCAAAGGATCAATTAATTTCGGAATTTGGTATCCTATGGGAACAAGTTTGGATATTGTTGGATACTCAGATGCCGATTGGCAGGATCAGTGGATGATCGGAAAAGCACGAGTGGTGCATGCTTCTATCTTGGCCATTGCCTTGTTGCATGGCACAGTAAAAAGCATAATTGCATAGCACTCTCGACTGCCGAAGCGGAATACATTTCAACTGGAAGTTGCTCAACTCAACTCATTTAGATGAAAAGCGTATTGAGCGACTTCCGGATTTCAGCATCTTCGGTAACAATTCTTTGTGACAACACAAGTGCAATTAACATTTCTAAAAACCCTGTGTTGCACTCTAGAACAAAACATATTGAACTTAGATATCATTATCTTAGAGAGCTAGTTGAATCAAATACTCTTCAACTTTCATATATTTCAACTGAGGATCAATTAGCTGACATTCTAACAAAACCTTTGGATCAAAAACGTTTTATTCATTTGCGAAAAGCAATTGGAATGCTTTCCTTGAAATAAACTTCTTTTTGAAACCTTTGCTTAGGATAGGTTTTGTCTTTGTTTTGTTTTGTTCATTATCTATGTCTGTACATAGGACATTAATTGAGCATAGATCATAATTGACTTTAATTGCATCTTTTCGCACATTTAGAAATTTATTATGCTTTTGCCATCATAATATTTCACTGTTGCAATGATCATTTATGTTAATTAAATCATCTTCTGAGTGATCAAAGTCAATTTCTCTCTCTCAATGATCTCTTGGTATAGTCATTATCTTATTTGACTGTTTAGTCGAGTATGAAATCGAGATCAATTTTTGGTTGAATACTTTATATCTTAAATAATTGATAGCCAATTGAGGGGGAGTCAAAGAAATGTAAAATGCTCAAAAGATGTGGAAAGAGTTACATCCCAATGAGGAGTGTGAAAACTACCACCACATGGAGGAAAGAGCTACCACCTCGGTCGTCCGAGTATTGTGTGCAGCTACCACATGTATACCAAGCATGGTTGTTCAAATTTTGATTAAGTAAAATGCATGTTGAAACACTTGACTCCGTCAAATTTCAAGGTTGGTATAAGGTGGGTTTTTAAAGAAAGATGCTCAAAGAGCCACTCTCTTCAACAGATTGTCTAGATACATTATCTACTATATTTGGGATTTCAAACATCTATTGATCTTTGTATTTCATTTTCTTTACTGAATTGATGATTTGATAAAGGCATTACTCATAAGATCAAGTTAGATTTAATTGAAGGTGTTCAACTTTAAGGGATTTAATTTTTGTAAATTCTCGTTTCATTTTTGGATATTATTGATAGATTTGGCATAATCTAATTCTTGTTGTATGAAACGATGATTTCTGTTTAAAGTTGATACACATTTGTGCTTACAATCTTTTTCTGGTTTTTCTTGAATTTCTCTGAAATTTTCTAAAGAAAAAGTTGGAGCCGATCCGGATCGGGCAAGATGATCCGGATCCCGAACGCAGGTATTCTTCTGCGGGCTGACGATCCGGATTGGACCTGCCGATCCGGATCCCGAACGCAGTTTCTCACTGCGGGTAGCCGATCCGGATCGCAATCATGAACTGATCCGGATCGCGGCTAGGGTTTTATAAAGAACAAAAGGGTTTTGATTTCTTTTACTCCAATCTTTTGTTCCTAAGTTTCCAGAGCCTCTCTCTCTAGATTTCATCCTTCCTGGAAGCCTTCAAACTCAAGTTCTTCAACTCCAAGTTTTATTGATCAAAATCTCAGTTTTTCACCGTTTTTCTCTTTTCCTCCTCAAACGTGATGAATTTCTTGGATCAATTTAGTTTGTGGATGGTTTTTGATCAAATTTCTTTTGAAATAAGAACTCTGGGTAGATTAGTTTTGATTATATGCTAGGTATTCTTCTGATTAACGGATTTTTAGGCTTCGATTTCTAAAATTTCGGTTTTAGGGCATATAATAAGGATTTTCGAAAATCATGCAATTGATCTATTTTTAAAAGTCCTTTTGCAAAACTAATTTGATTCTTAGTCTCTCTACATGATTATGATTGTTTGGGTACAATTTTTCAAATCTTTGAAAATTAATAATTTTTTCATGTGTTCTTGAGTTGTTGCTCACAGGATTTTAATCTTCTTAAGGCACTTGGATCAATGGGATTCTCATGGATCATTCTTTTATTGGTCACTATGGTGCACACTCGGGCCACAAACAAGTTAAAGAGAGCTAAGAAAACACAACAAAAGGGTGAGTTTCATGTGATCAGCGACACAGAAGTAGATTGTCACGAGGTAGATTGGACTGAATTGACAGATGATGATGACTCATTGCCTGAACAAAAGGCGTCTGATGGTTCAAAAGGAAAAGCGTCCGATGCATCGAAAGAAAAAGCACCCATGGACAAAGGTAAAGCACCTATGACTGCACCAACCATCTCGGTGAAAAGGAAACGACTCGCTCGACGGTTTGGACGAGCACGAGGTTTCATGTCTAACGAACCGATTATTCCGGATTCTCCACCTCGGGAGGAACAAGTGTTCGTTAATGCGGATCGCCTAAGGGCATTTGAGAATCGTGAATGCATTGGTGAGAGGCATGTCAATATTGAGGCTCTACGAGATCACTCCCCTGAGTTTGGCGTTCTGATTGAACAAGCAAATCTTATTCAAGTTTGTCGTTTTCCAGAAGTGCTTGGATACTGTCTGCATCTTGTAAGGGCCTTCTATACAAATGCACGGCACCTTCGAGAAATTGAAAACGGTCCAATGGAATTTTACACGAACATCCAATGCACAAGATTCAAAATTACTCCACAATTGATTGGCGAGGTTTTGGGAATGCCTGCCAGCAAGACAGGGGTTAATTACTTGAAGGGAAAGGTTTTGACGAACACTTTGTGGCAAATGGTTATAAAGGGAATTTGTTTGGAAGGAACACAATCAACGGAGAAATCGATCAGATCCAAAGAACTTCGTCTTGAGTATCGATTTCTAAACTTCATCACTTGTTACAATATCCTTCCAAATATGCAGACGAAAGTCTTGAGATGGGATTGAATGTTATTTTTGTATCTCTTAGGACATCCGTCTGAGGCAATGGGATTGAATATCAACATTCCATACATTATTTGGAATAGAATGACAAGATATGTTGAGCACCCTCATCCCACAGAAAGAATTCCATTTCCACTGATTATAATGAGGATCTTGAAGAAATTTCAGGTAGATATTACTTCACCGACTTATCATCAATGTTTGGGTATGATCGATGAGTCCACCGTTGTGAAGTCACTTCACAAATTGCCCCACGTCACTCCAGTCCCTCCATGCGGAACGAAACCTAGTAGCGGCACTTCCGCATCACCATCACAACCAGCACCCACACTAGCGGATGAAGCATCAGTCTCATCCATCTACAAAGAACAACAACGATTATCTGTTGAGCAGGAACAGATTTCGAAGGCACAGACGAGAATTTCCAATGAGCTGGAGCTCATCACGGCAGCTCATATTACCATAACTAAGAAGGTCAATTCAATGAACAAGCTGGTGAAAAAGATGTTCTCAAAGATGGGCTGCACGAGCTCTGAAGACTCCGAATCTGATGACTGATTCCTTTCTTTTTATCCTCTTGCAGATTTTTAACATTTTCCTGTGCAGGTTTTTCAGTTTTTAGGACTTACTCTTAGTTCTAGCTCTTATATTACGGAACATTTTCTATGAAATTTTTAACTCTCCTTCAATTTTTGGTAATTTTTGGCTTTGTTTGTGACAAAAAGGGGGAGAGAGTTTAGAGAACTTGAACAATGATGATGTGAAAATTGTGAAAATCTTGTATACATCAAGGTACAATGATGAACAATGATGACTACATCAAGGTACAATGATGAACAATGCTGATGTGAAAATTTTGTATACATCAAGGTAAGTATCACTTCAACTTCAACTTTGGTTTTTATCTTGTGATTGTTTGCATGTCTCTACTATCTATTCGACTAACTATTTGGGCATGTATTATGACTAACAAGTTGATGTTGGACTAACATTTTGTGACATTTGGTTTTTAATTGCATAGAAGATATGTTGGTTTTTGACTATGATTTTCTTACATATCTGAATTCTCAAATGTCATGATGATCAGCTAAACTCTATCTCTGTACTAGGTTTTGAATGCTAAATATTCTTGAGGTATCTAACGATCTCTTTTTGTCAAGAATGATTTCTTTGTGCAGAGAGTACAGATGTCTAAGTCTAGAGTCTGTTTTAGGAGTTTATCTCATATTTTTTAAATTTTTGGATCTCCATTGTAAATTTTTGTTGTATGGTGATAGCAACAAAAATATCTTTTTGAATTTTCTTGAGTGGATCTGTGTTTTGTCACGAAACCGCCAAAGGGGGAGATTGTTACGGAATTTGAGTTGGCGTAGTTTCGTGAAAGTTTCAAGTCTTGAAGATTGAAGGTGAAGAAAGTTGGATCATTTAACTCAATCTCAAGAAAGAAGAATTCAAAAGGATCAGGTATGTTTAACTAAAGATTTTGTGTGATCTGAATACTTCTTGTAGTGTAGAAACACTTGGAAGAATTTTTAACTGTATAAAAATCAAAAACTGGTGTTCGGACATGTTCAGGATCCGGATCAGAGCCAGCGATCCGGATCCCGAAGGTTGTTGTTTCATACATTACTTCAATCCGGATCGCAGCATCTCACGATCCGGATCCCGAACGTTGAGTTTTCTAAAATGAATGAACGATCCGGATCAGGCATTCCGATCTGGATCCCGAACGTTTGTTTTCTGGAAACCGTCTTTATTGCAACTGCAATCCGGATCGCCCAAATCCGATCCGGATCGCCGTCCGTCAAAATTCCAGAAATGTTAGGTTTTTGATTCTTATCTCCTTCCTAGGGTTTCTAACCTATAAATAGACCCTATGACTCTTTTTCTAGGGGGAATCCAAAATCCAAATAGAGCCGTCATTTTCATATATCATTTCATACGGCCCTAGATCCACATATAGAGAAGAAAGGAAATCATTAGAGAATACTCTATGTTTCTTCATCTATATTGATTAGTTTGATTCTAGGTATTCATACTCACATCTTGAGTTGAATCAAACTAATGAATACTTAGATGGTATTTCCGATCTATCTTTGATCTAAGTATTCGGCGGATCATCACCACCAAAAACAACGATTTACCCCAAAAATCGGCGCGTGGATTCGCGTGTCCTTGTGGATTCAAGGTTCAACCGCTCTCGTGGATTCGGAGCGAGGCACGTTCGTGGATTCGAAGGGTGCTATTGGGTGAAGACCGTGGACTCGGTCGGACGTCGTGGATTCGACGTTGGACGCCGTGGATTCGGCGTTGGGCGCAGATCGTGGAATCGAGAAGCGTCGCGGAGCGAGCGGAGAAGATCCTCTAGGAGCGTATGGAAAAGGTTGAGTCGTAAGTGTGTACGGTAAATCACCTTGTACGTGTTTTAATTCTAGTGGATTTCTGCCGTGTTATCGGTCCCGTGGTTTTTTACTCCGGTGATGGAGTTTTCCACGTAAAAATCTTGCGAGTTATTTTTATTTCCGCATTGGGTTTTTATCGCAACGATTTTTGAGTGTTTATACGTTTACACCTATTCACCCCCCTCTAGGTGTTTTTTTCCCTATTTAGATCCTTATTACATATAACCCAACACAAGGGCGGGTTACTGTAGCCGCCCGAAACTTTTCCGTGCCGCCACGTCACCCGCACAGCAAACAGCTGTGCGGGGCGCGCCGGGAGTGGCCACGTCGCACTCCCGGTGACCGACACGTGTCCCGCACAGCAAACAGCTGTGCGGGGCGCATGTGGTGCCGCCGCGTGGCACCTACCCGGTCAAACTGGTAGGTGGCGCCCGCCAGTGGCAGGGTGACACGTGGCCCTGCCACTGTCGCGGTCACACGTGCGGGCAGGCGCCGCCTGACCGCCTGCCACGCACGCGCCCCGAGGCGCCCGCCCGCGACCCCTTGTGCCGCGCCTCGTGAGCCCGCGAGTAGCATGCCGACACGTGTCCCCTGCACCCGGTCCACGCACCTTACATCAGTTCCGTGGACCGCGTCGCGTGCACCGACCAACCGGGGACTTCCACGCGTCCCCCGCCTGGTCCATGCACCGCCGCGCCAATCCCGTAGACCGCGCATCACGAGCCCGCCAATCAGGCGGCGCCACGTGTCCATGCGCCGGGTCCGTGCACCCAGCCGCGCCACTATGTGGACCGAGCGCTGCGGACCGGCCAATCATGGGCCGCCACGTGGCAGCCGGCGGTCCACGGCCCCTCCCATGCACCGAAATTCAGCGAAAACTTCCGGGAGTCCGTTTTTGGGCATCCGGACTCAGAATCAAACAAGCGAATAGTTGTTTTCAAGCGTTTTTCCGCGCTGAATCCAAAACCAACCTTTGTTTGGCCCAACACCATTCCGAAAATTCGACAAATGCAGCCGAAGGCCAATCCAGCTGTGGATATCACACAGGGTCCATCTGTGGCATCCCTTTGATGCACTATGGACCAGATACACCAACACTAGGTGTTCTACACCACGGTTCATGGGAGAAGCCACACGGGGATCAGGGTCACCACATTCTCCCCCACTAAAAGGAAGTTTCGACCCCGAAACAAAAACACACCACAACAACAAAACCAAACAATCAAAACAACCAAGGACGCAACACTAAACTAAAAAGGAAGATACGGCTCCACCAGCAGGAAAGTCATCAACCCCAACCCTCGATTTAGAAAATAGCTGAAATTAGCGAAAAGTCTAAAAATTTCGAAAAATCAGTGCCTTCGCCCCAATCAAACAAGAACAGGTTCGGGCACTGTCTCCATTTCTGGAGCAATCCTTCAAAATCTTTGTCCTGTTCGTAAATTTCAGTACAAAGGCGAGAAAAGGGAGAGAAGTGTTGGTGTCGTTCCTGCTGTGGCAATAAAAAGAAAGCTACCACTAACGAGACTCCTAAGGACGCAACCCCTAGTCCTAAACGTCACAACAGCTCCTGAGGTGGCGTCTGTCCAAAGCCGCTGAAGCTGCTGCTGCTGGAAGGATACGCCGACAATCCGAGAAAACGAACTCCTCCAGTCCAACTCGCAGAAGGATAACTGCTCTCATTCCAATATCAGTCGTAGCACTGCGCCGCACCAACTAGTCCAACAAGTGTGCTCAGTCCAAGTCCTGGAGCTGTCCTTGAATCGTCACATCAGCCGGTGAAGTCCCAAGTCTCAACTGCACTGATCATACACCGCGAACCTCCTCTACTCGTAGGATACTGGGAAGAATCCAATTGCTAAAACATGTAGCATACATTCCTAACCCACTCCCATGCAAAGATGCTGATGCAGATGCTCAACTAATAATGCAGAAGGATGCAGCGGTAATGAAATGCTCAACTCAGCTAACTGAAATAAGGTCATACCTGCCGCGACACAATCTGCTGCCGGGGTGTCCTCCACCAGGGCTACATAAACCCGTCCACTGGGTGCTGCAGATCGTCGTCCCGTCTGTCCCGACGTCGTACCCCACTCTGCCTGACGGTGTACCGGAGGGGCTTCCGCTTCTTGAACTGGCAAGGGAGGTGCTGTAGCAAGGGGTCGCACTGATAGAATGGCTCGGGGACAAGCTGTCTGAAGATGTCCCAACGATCCACATAGGAAACACCGTCCCCGTCTCTGGTAACAATGCGACGGCGAATGAGGGCCGCCACAGATGACACACCGCTCCTGTCGCTGGTGCCGAAACCGCTGCTGTCGGGGGTACTGCTGCTGAGACTGCTGTCGCTGCTGGTGCTGCTGATACCGCGGCTGCTGCGGGGGTCCACCTGATCTCTGGCGCCTCCGAAACCTGCGACCCTGAGGATGAGATCGTGAAGGTCTCGGAGGTCCCTGCTGACTCGTCTGTCACTCAACATCCCGTGCTGGGCGTTTCGCCCCCGAAATCCCTGCGGGGGCTGGAGCCACCCCGGCCGTCACCGCCTCTCCGCGCTCCATACTCTGCCTCGAAAAACGATGCGGATCAGCCTGATGGAATCTCGTCAACATATCAACCACCTCGCGCTGCTCTGCAGGGGTCAACTGTCCTGCTGTCCCGGTCGGCTGACCACTGGTACTCGATGCTGTAGGGGCTGCCTGTGCTGCTGGTACAACTGGGGGTGCCACAGCTGGCGAAGAAGGTGCGCGGAAACTCCCTGGGGGTGCTACAACTGGCTGTACCCTCTGCGCCAACAAAAGCATCATACGACCCATGGCCTCCTCCTGGCGTCGTAAGGTCTCCTCCTGGCGCTGTGAAGTCTCCTCCTGGCGCCGAACAGCCTCAGACAACTGGGCCATCTGTGCCCGAAGCTCCAGCACCTCACTCTGCTGACACTGTGCTGACTCCTCCTGCCCAGGCTCATCGGAGGGGAAAGGCTGAGAACGCGTTTGTACCCTACGTCGGGGAGGCATCGTGCCCACCTGCAACACACATGCAAACATCCGGACAGTACCAAACAACACTCGACCCAATCCAGCGAAAGTCTAAGACATGTCATCCATTCCCTAGCATTATGTTGTCTGCAGCCAACATAATCGCTTAGGGGAATAAACATGTCAGTCACTCATCCCACCCCTTGGGAGAGTATCAAACTCAATCAGGACTCTCGCTAACAGTCACGACTCTCACGTAGTCATCCTAATGTCCAACCACAAGCCTAGGGTTTCTAAGTCCACAATGACCTACAACCTAGGCTCTGATACCACCTAATCTGTCACGCCCCGGCGTCGAAACTGCGACCCGGGCTCGCCAACAGATCCGCCGCCCATACGGAAAGCCCCGTATAGACGAAGCGACTAACCTACAAAAGATCAACTATACTATACAGATATCAGAGCTGAAAGTAAACTGCTAAAAATGAAAATATACCACACGAAGCCCTCACCAAAAGTACATAAGTCTCACAAGCAGTAAAATAAAAGTACAACTCTATACCTCACTACAAAGTCTCTCAGCAAGAACTCACAAAAAGTAAGGGGTACATCTACTCTCTGGACGACGACTGGTAGGGATCTAGCTCGCGACTCCCTTACCTCGATCTGAAGAAGCAGCAACAGGAGCAGCAGGAACAGGAGTAGAAGTCCCTGTGGGAAAATACACCACGACGGGTGTGAGAACTACGTCCTAAGTAGTTCTCAGTGGGTGCCGCCAACAAGCCCGACGGTCTGCCCACTAAGTCTACTAGAGGCATAAAGTAACAATAATATAATACTGAAATGAAAGGGCTGGAAAAGTAACTCTATAGCTACTATGCCTCTATCTAGATGCTCAAAGAGTGGAACAGATGGAAACATGATGCATCTACTAACTCACACAGTACAGTCACTCAATCTACACTGACTGCCCCATAGGGTCCAGTCAAACCTGCGCCCACCTACTGCCGCACATCCTCAACCGGACGGGTCTACCGTAGGGTGTCCGTGACTGCCAAAACTGGACCAGCCAGAGGGACGGCGTCGACAAGTCGCTATACCACAGTGCAGACCACTCCGGACGTGGCACTCGAGGGGAGCGACCCCAACGAGGACAAGGGTATCCGCGCACTCTGTCGAGCTCAAAATGGCTCATGCAGGCTATAGTCCAAACCACGATCAACAAGATCGACAACAACACCAACGCTCACTCACAGGCAAGACCGACACCATATGGGCCATATGGGTTCGGAATCCTTCGAGTGGGAAGATTTACAGGAAAAAGGTGACATTTGTTATTGAAAACCATTTTGATCTGGAAGAAATCCATATTTAATAATTTTAGTTCTTTTTAGAAAAGCAGTTAGAAAACAAGTGTTTTACCGAAACCCCGAAGGGCTGATGCCTTTGTCCAATCAAACAAGAACAGACTCCAGCGGCCCTTCGATGCTTGGAAGAAAACATTGGTAGACTAAAATCATGTGTATGCCGAAAAGGGTTATGGGTTCTAGGTCCGGCTAACACTAGTAAACTATTTCCACTAACACAGTGGCAACAACCCAAACAAGGGAAAACAACACCTCCCGGGACCACCGCTTACCCCCAACGGTTCCCGGTACAGACAAGCAATCCACTACAGCTACCAGACTCCACTCTGCTCCCAAGCACGAGTGCAAACGCATCCCACACTAAAAAGAAGTCCCGACCGCTCGGCCCACTACCCGGGCGAGGATAACACTAAGTCCAGGAATGAAACATAAAGTGTGGATGTCTAAGCATAAATAACCCTAGCCCAAGTGAGGGTTTTCTACTGGTCTGGTTACACATGCAACATATGACAGGGGTGCTAGGTCAGGTTCGAAGAGAACAAATATTTAACAGGTGGTAGGAAGCAAAAGAGATCATACGATCATCAGATAATTACAAAGAATATTAACATTCACATTCTAGCATG
This sequence comes from Tillandsia leiboldiana, assembly GCA_029204045.2. NCBI lineage: Eukaryota > Viridiplantae > Streptophyta > Magnoliopsida > Poales > Bromeliaceae > Tillandsia > Tillandsia leiboldiana. The sequence goes on from CM055064.1 coordinate 24,839,099, forward strand.
CTACCCAGTCCAATCCCTATCATGCATGATTCTATATCAATAGAATTAGAGCACAGTCCATAGATCCTGAAAGCAAGCCACCCACCTGAAAACGCTAACTGTCCGGAGTCGTACAGCTGAGATAACCAGGAAAAATAACAACTCTATGTCCAACGGGTCCAGCACAGTCCACAATCCCTCCTGGGTACAACACAAGGCCACAGTTATACTTTAATCCCAAAATCTGCCAAGATTTACTACACTGAAAAATACAGCCGCAAAGATGCGATTATTTCACCTGCTGAATGTGCTCGAAAAATTCCAAGTACCTGCGCGCCCAATTCCGAGCACCGTAGGCCAAGTTACAAATTCCACAGTATCGGTGCGCACAATCCCAAAACCATTCAACTATAAACTCTTGTACAGATAAAAGGAAAAGTGTATACCTTCGGGAAGGTCTCCAAAAATTCCAAGAAAAATCCACGATGATCCTCGCGTCGAGTAGATGAAAAAAGTCTATAAGCACGTCCTGATCCGAGACTCGTGCGCGGAGATCACCTCAAGAGAAGGTGCTGCCCTCACCAAAATCTCACAGCAAAAAGGGTCCCAGTGAGCACGAGAAAACTCCTCGAAAAACGCGAAATCTGAAAATGTGCGAAAACCCAAAATCGTAGCCTCACCTGTTACGAATCCAGCAGCGAAGAAATCGCTCGAAAAGATCGTCGGAGTAGGTCGGGGGAGCTCGTACACCGAAGAGCGACGGAAGAAGCACCGAAGAAAGGACGTCGCCCCGAGCCAAGAAAATGAGAATCTTGAAAAGCGTGCCCCCAAAAATCCCCAAACTCTGCAGATGGAAGCTACACTGCGAGAGGATCAACTTTGCTGCGGAGCTCCAGTCGGTTTGAAGCTCGGAAGTGCCAAAAAGTCGAAGAGGAAGAGAGCTCGGGCCTTTAAATAGGCCGCAGGAACAAATGGGAAAATTCCCGATTTGTCCCAAGATTCGGGCGCACCCGAACTTTCGGGCGCCCGAATCCGGGCGCAAGGGCGGGTTACTGTAGCCGCCCGGAACTTTTCCGTGCCGCCACGTCACCCGCACAGCAAACAGCTGTGCGGGGCGCGCCGGGAGTGGCCACGTGGCACTCCCGGTGACCGACACGTGTCCCGCACAGCAAACAGCTGTGCGGGGCGCATGTGGTGCCGCCGCGTGGCACCTACCCGGTCAAACCGGGTAGGTGGCGCCCGCCAGTGGCAGGGCGACACGTGGCCCTGCCACTGTCGCGGTCACACGTGCGCGCAGGCTGTCACGCCCCGGGGGTTTGTTTTAGCGGAAACGGCATTTTTTTTTTTGAAAGGTCTCTTTCTTCCCCGGTGCGTGCCCAGACCCGCCGCACATACAGGATCTCTCTGCAAACGGACAGAGTCTCCCCTGTACGTGCACGGCGTGTGGTTGAATACATCTCCCAAGCAAACATAACCATTCAATCACAACATTCAATTTCATACAACCAGTATTCTAAATATTTAAGCGCATGGCCTCTTCAACTTTAAAGGATAAATCCACGGTTTTTAAAGAGTGCCCACCCGGCACTCAAGTTTTGAAAACGAGTTTCGAAATCAGCATAATCCCCAGGGTTTTGAAAAACGGTGCCCACACGACACTTAGATTTTGAAAACGGTTTTCGCAATCTTTTCTTTGTTTTTGTTTCGCTTTTCAAATGGCCAGTAGGAAATAAAGGAGAAGGTAGTGCATAAACAGAAAATCAAATACCGACATCTACGTCGACCCCACAAGGGTATCGGGAACCTCACACATGCCCACAATATAAATGAAAAACCGAAAAGAAAAGGAAAGTATAAAGTTCAGGGTCTCCAACGATCCCGCTGTGTCCGCCCCGTCCTCACCGCCACCTACCTCTCCCCTCGCCTGGGCCCTGTCACGAAGTGGGAAGTCAGTGACTAATAAACGCCGTGCAAGGGAAAATAATAAAAACAAACCGTGGCGACAACCGGAGCAACCACCCTTTTGGGAAGGGGGGGAAAAAGTAACCTGTATATCTGCATCCTGTAATACCCGGCCGCATCGGTCCACTACCGACGGCCCCATACCGTACCTGCAACACCGCGACCGCGCCGGACAACTAAACCGGCGGGTCGCTCCGCTCGCACCTAGGCGCCTCAACCCCACAACTAATAAGGGGCCCCCACTACGTCACCTCGTGGGTAAACACGGGTTCTACGACCTCTTTTCCGGAAAAGCGCACCCTCTGCGGTGGCCAAACCGCGGGTGCGCGTGTGGCAACCTCGAGCCCAGTAACCGTAACCACCATCATGTCAGTATCACAATAAGAATAATAAGAGTAATGAGATAAATGAGGTAAATGAGGTAAAGTGCATAATCGAAAACAAGGTAATACCGCGCGCACACGAAGGTGGCCCGCTGACATATAAGGGTTGAAAAAGAAGAACACCGTCGGCGATCGACGCTAGTCATTATAGCGAACCCACTAACATGCATAAGCTTTCACCCGTCATTACGTAACCCCAGTACACTTAGAATAGACCCCGTCCAATAAGATAGAATTTAGAGGCTAGGAATAAAGTAAAAACAACCCACCTGTCGCCAGTAGAAAAACCACGCTCGGCTCCCCGCGTCCCGGCGCGCTCCCCGAAGCTGCAAGACGGGATCCCCGGGCGGGGAGGTCAAGAACCGTTAAACGCGAAGTAAGGAAAAGCCCCAACACCGGCCGGCCCCCGACGGCAGCGACCGGACCCCCCACGCGCCGCCGTGCTGTCCGCGCGGCGTCTCGCATGTGCGGGCTGCCCCGCGGCCACCCCGCATGCGGGCGCCCCGCCCGGCACCCCCGCATGCGCGGCCTGCACCGCGCGGTGCCCCCGCATGCGCGGGCTGCCCCGCGCGGCGCCCCGCATGCGGGTGCCCCGCACGGCACCCCCGCATGCGCGGGCCGCACCGCGCGGTGCCCCCGCATGCGCGTGCCCCGCACGGCACCCCCGCATGCGCGGGTTGCCCCGCGCGGCGCCCCGCACGCGGGTGCCCCGCACGGCGCCCCCGCATGCGCGGGCCGCACCGCGCGGTGCCCCCGCATGCGCGTGCCCCGCACGGCACCCCCGCATGCGCGGGTTGCCCCGCGCGGCGCCCCGCACGCGGGTGCCCCGCACGGCGCCCCCCCCCGCATGCGCGGGCTGCACCGCGCGGTGCCCCCGTATGCGCGGGCTGCCCCGCGCGGCGCCTTGCATGCGGTTACCCCGCACGGCGCCCCCGTGCGGCGGCACGCCCCTCTCCTTCCCTCTCCGACGAAGATCAAGAAACCCCCCGCACGTGACGAGAAAAAAAACAAGAAAAGAAAACGAAAACACGGCTCACCTTGTCTTGGTCGGTACCCGGGCGAAGGAGAGGGATCGTCCTCTTCGCGTTCGTCGGATCTTTGCGGGGAGGCGATCGATCTCTTCTCTTCCGCGCCGGCCGATGGAAAGGACGAGGGTTTTTGGGGACCGCTCCTCGTCCACGCTCGGATAATATACGCCAAGGAGGGGGAGGCGAGGTTTAGGAAACCTAATTCCCAAGGCCGACTACTTAGACGTTTTGGGCGTAGTGGATTTTGGACCCCAAAATTAATTTTAACCCCCTCGGGTGAAAGGAAAACAAAAAAAGGGGTGGTCGAAACCCATACCTCAAACTGGTCGACTAAACTCGATCTGATTGCGGACCAGAGTTCGGTCCGCCCCCGGTAATTGTGTAAGTCACTTGGGTTACGGTACCAGCTTCCGGAATTTATTCTGGGAGAACCGGGGGTCGGAATCCAAAACCGATCGCGCCGCCGGTCTCCGTTTCGCGAGCTTTATTAACCAAAAATACCCGCGAGCCCCGACCGTCTGCCCAGAAAAAATAAGGAAAAATTACCCTCGAACCCCTATTGTCAACCAGACGGTTCAAAAAAAATCGACGGAAAGCCCCGAAAGGTAAAAATAAATCCGCGGTTATCACACCACTCACCTCAAAAAACGAGTTTCGTCCTCGAAACTCAGACCCGGGTGGTGGTGAACAGGTTCGGGTAGTTCTCCCTCATTTTAGTCTCCAGCTCCCATGTTGCTTCTCGCTCCTCGTGGTTGCTCCAGAGCACCTTCACGTAGGGGATGGCTCGATTCCGCAGTGATTTGTTTCCCTTGCCAGAATCTTCACTGGGGTTTCTTCGAAGCTCAGGTCCTCCTTAAGTTCGAGTGCAGAGGTGTCCAGGACATGTGATGGGTCGGGGAGATATTTCCGAAGCATTGATACGTGGAACACATCGTGGACTCGGTCGAGGTTTGGTGGTAGGGCGAGGCGGTAAGCTACTGGGCCGATGCGCTCTAGAATCTCAAATGGCCCCACAAACCGTGGGCTCAGCTTGCCCCTTAGCCCGAAACGCCTGATTCCTCTGGATGGCGAGACCCGCAAAAACACATGTTCCCCCACTTGAAACTCCAAGTCCCGGCGCCTCTGGTCTGCGTAACTCTTCTGTCGACTCTGGGCGGTCAGCAAGCGCTGTCTGATAAGGCGCACTTTCTCTTCCGTTTCTTCCACTAAGTCGGGTCCCAAAAGTTTCCGCTCTCTCCAAGTCGTCCCAGCAGATCGGGGATCGGCAGCGCCTTCCATACAGTGCTTCGTAGGGCGCCATCCGAATGCTGGCCTGGTAGCTGTTGTTGTAGGCAAATTCCACGAGAGGTAGGTAGCGTGACCATCCGATTCCCCAATCAAGCACACAGGCGCGGAGCAGGTCTTCTAGGGTTTGTATCGTGCGCTCTGACTGTCCGTCCGTCTGAGGGTGGAAGGCGGTGCTGAAATGTAGTCTGGTCCCCATGGCCTGCTGGAGGCTTTGCCAAAACTTCGAGACAAAGCGCGTGTCCCTGTCCGAGGTGATCGATGCCGGTACCCCATGTAGTCTCACGATCTCGCTGATGTAGACTTGAGCCAGCCGTTCGCGGGTCCAAGTGGTGTGAATTGGTAGGAAGTGTGCTGACTTGGTTAACCGGTCAACTACAACCCAGATCGCGTCGTGGCCCTGTTGTGAACGTGGGAATCCAGTAACAAAAATCCATGGTGATCTGGTCCCATTTCCACTCTGGTACCGGTAAGGGCTGTAGCTTCCCTGCTGGGCGCTGGTGTTCGGCCTTTATCTGTTGGCATACTAGGCAGTGGGCTACGTATCGCGTCACGTCTTCTTTTAACTTAGGCCACCAGAACGTCTGTTTGAGATCCCTGTACATCTTCGTGCCCCCCGGGTGGGCCGCATAAGGGGCTCGGTGTGCCTCCGCTAGGATTTCATTCTTCAACTCTGGTAAATCCGGCACACAGACCCGCCCGCGGAAACATAGGGTGTCGTCGTCTTTCACCGCAAAGTCAAACTCTTGCCCCTGGGGAATCTTGTCTCGTATACGCTGTAGGTGCAGATCGGTCTGCTGTCCCTCCTGGATCTTCTCGTAAAGCGTCGGCTTGACCACCAAGGCTAGGAGTTGCAGAACTGTGCCTGCAGGCACTACCTCCAACCGCATTCGCGCGAACTCCGCGACCAGGTGGTCCTGCTTCGTCAGCGCGCTCTCCGACGCCCCGTCCCGATGCCCTTTTCTGCTCAGTGCGTCTGCCACCACATTTGCCTTCCCGGGGTGATATTGGATCGTCACGTCGTAATCCTTCAGCAACTCGAGCCACCGTCTCTGCCGCAAGTTTAACTCTTTTTGGGTAAAGATGTATTTAAGACTTTGATGATCTGAGAAAACGTTGCAGTTGGACTCCGAAGAGGTAATGCCTCCACAGTTTCAACACGAAGACCACGGCGGCCAATTCCAGGTCGTGTATCGGATAGTTCCTTTCGTAGTCCTTTAGCTGCCTGGACGCGTAGGCGATCACCTTCCCCTGTTGCATCAGAACACCTCCAAGACCGATTCTTGACGCGTCGCAGTACACTTCATAATCCTCCCCGGGCGTCGGCAGCACTAGTATTGGTGCCTTAGTTAATCTCTTCTTGAGTTCCTCAAAACTCTCCTGGCACTTGGCCGTCCATATGAACTTCTCGCCTTTTCTGGTCAATCGGTTTAAGGGGCAGCGATCTTTGCGAAGCCCTCAACGAAACGCCGGTAGTATCCTGCCAGCCCTAGAAAACTTCGCACTTCTGTCACCGACGTCGGCGGCTGCCAGTCTACCACTGCTTCTACCTTTTTGGGGTCCACAGCGATCCCTGTGCCGAGATCACATGCCCTAGGAAGCCGACTTCCCGCAGCCAGAATTCACACTTCTTGAGTTCGCGAACAACTTCTGCTCTCTGAGGGTTTGCAGGATCGTCCGTAGATGGTCCTCGTGCTCCTCGTCGGTAGTGGAGTAAATCAGGATGTCGTCGATAAAGACTACCACGAACCGATCCAAGAAGGTCTGAAGTATCCGGTTCATCATGTCCATGAAAACAGCGGGGGCGTTCGTAGTCCGAATGGCATCACCGTGAACTCATAGTGGCCGTATCGAGTCCGGAAGGCCGGGTCTTGGGGATATCTTCATTTCGAACTCGGAGTTGATGGGTAGCCCGACTGTAAGGTCAATTTGGGAGAAGACCGTCGCTCCCCGTAACTGATCGAAGAGGTCCGTCGATTCTGGGTAGGGGGTACTTATTCTTCACCGTGACTTTGTTTATCCCTCTGTAGTCGATGCAGAGCCGCAGGCTTCCATCTTCTTCCGTACAAAGAGTACCGGTGCGCCCCAGGGTGACACACTCGGATCGGATGAACCCTTTGTCCAAGAGATCTTCCAGTTGTGCCTTAAGCTCCTTCAGCTCCGCGAAGGCCATTTCGGTAAGGGGCCTTCGTAATAGGATGCGTGCCTGGTAGTAGCTCAATAGGGAACTCCACCTCCCTCTCCGGAGGCATCCCCGGCAACTCCGCGGGGAATACGTCAGGATAGTCCCTCACCACTGGGATATCTGCAAGTGTCGTCGAGGGTCGAATAGCCAAGTCCACCGATGCTAGATAGGCCACGCACCCCCCCTCAACCAGTCTTCTGGCCCGTGCCGCTGAGATAACCGCCGGGAAGGAGATGCTCTTGCCCATTATGTACACATGTTCGGGGAAGCCCGGTTCTTGTAGCCGCAATTGTCGCTTGTCGCAATCAATGAGAGCCTGGTACCAGTTGTGAGCCAGTCCATGCCCAACACCACGTCGTACTCCTTCAAAGGGATCACCGCCAAGTCCCAAGGGCAGGCCAACCGTCCCAACATAATCGGGCAGGCGGCCACAAACTGGTCGCCTCCAGAGTCCCTCCCGCCGTTTGTACCGTCAAGGAGGCTTGGAGGGGTGTCTCCCTCGAGGTTATGCTTGAAAACGAATTCACGAGAAATGAACGAGTGCGTTGCTCCGGTATCGAAAAGAGTTCTAGCACGGGAATTCAAAACGGAAGTAGTACCTGCAAGAGCGTCCTCCGGTGGATCAGTCCCTTGGCGGGTCATTGAGAAAACCCTCCCGCCTGGTTGTGGTTGCCGGTCCTCCTCACGCCGTGGTGCGGGGGGTCTGGAAGCCGACGCCATAGGAGCTTTTCCCCGCCCTGAGTGCTGTGGCCTGGGCGCAGGTGCTCCCATGGGCGCCGATCCCCCGCCTAAGGGGCAGTTGCGGCGGAAGTGCCCCCGTTTGCCGCACCTGAAACAATGGTCGTCTCTTTGGGGGCACTCTCCCGTCAGGTGTCCTCCCCCGCATATGATACAAGGCCTATTCCACGGCCTCGGCCCTCCTGTTGGCGCGCCCCGGGGCCCTGTCGGCGGTCTCCATCTTTTGGGGGGTCGGCTCCCGCTGGAAAGAACCTCCCCCCAGCCTTGCTGGTGTCGCTTCTGATCCCTTAGCCGCGCCGCGTTCTCCTTCTGGCACGGGTCACAGCGAAACCCCGCTCCACCGTGGTGGCCTTGTCGACCACTCCCTGAAAGGTATGCAGGCCAGCCGCGTTCACCACCTCGAAGATGTCGCTTCGCAGGCCATCGACGAAGAGTTGTGCCTTGTGAGCCTCGTCCCGTGCGACGAACGGGACGCAATTTACTAGTCGGACGAATTCCCGTTGATATTCCATGACCGTCCGGTCCCCTTGTTGAATGTGGTTTAGGTCATCTCCAACTTTTTCTTGACGCTGCTGGTGAAGAAGGCCTCGAACAGCTCCTTCTTGAAAGTTGTCCAGGACGGAAGAGCGGTACCCTTAGCAGGATCGGGGCGTATCGTCTTCCACCACAAGCGGGCATTCCTTCCAAGCAATGGACGGCTAGGGGAACCCGCTCATGATCCTCCATAAGTAAGTCTTCAAAGAGTTTCTCCATTGACCCCACCCAGTTCTCCACGACCCACGGATCTGTCGTGTCCCCTTCGAACGTGGGCGGGTCGTGCTTCTTAAAGTCCTTCAAGTTGGCCCGCACTCGATCCCGTTCGGTCATCACAACCCCCCCTCCACTCGTGGCGGCGGCAGCCGCGATAGGGGTAGGCGTGACCACCGTTTCCTCCAGAATAACCCGGCTAGTTGTCCCTGGCGCCGGCCCCGTAGTCGCCGCTGGTGGTGGCGCTGTCGGCGGTGGCGGCCGGTGCTGTCGGCCCGGCGGAGGGGCCGGGGCGGCCGTCACAGGTGCGGCCTGCTGCTGCGTCATCTGGCGTACGTACGTGATCGGTGAGGGTAGCCAATTGCCCCGCCATTTCCCGCAATTGTTGCCGCAGGAGTTGGTTCTCCGCGGCCGTCGACGTTGTCGCATCCGCCTCGGCGTCCCCCGCCGATGACCTTGTACGGGCCATATCTGTCACTCACAAGAAGATCAAATTAGACAGTAACTACAACCAGTGTACCCTTTTATGCGAGGAAAGATTCAAACTCCCGCCCCCCGTTCACTCACGTTCTAAAATCCTATGCCCCACCCATTTCATTTATTCGTAGGTATGTGAGGCATTCCCACGGATGTCGGCACGAGCTGTTGTGATTGAATGTGTGTCTCTGATACCATCTTAATCTGTCACGCCCGGGGGTTTGTTTTAGCGGAAACGGCATTTTTTTTTTTTGAAAGGTCTCTTTCTTCCCGGTGCGTGCCCAGACCCGCCGCACATACAGGATCTCTCTGCAAACGGACAGAGTCTCCCCTGTACGTGCACGGCGTGTGGTTGAATACATCTCCCAAGCAAACATAACCATTCAATCACAACATTCAATTTCATACAACCAGTATTCTAATATTTAAGCGCATGGCCACTTCAACTTGAAAGGATAAATCCACGGTTTTTAAAGAGTGCCCACCCGGCACTTAAGTTTTGAAAACGAGTTTCGAAATCAGCATAAACCCCAGGGTTTTGAAAACGGTGCCCACACGACACTTAGATTTTGAAAACGGTTTTCGCAATCTTTTCTTTGTTTTTGTTTCGCTTTTCAAATGGCCAGTAGGAAATAAAGGAGAAGGTAGTGCATAAACAGAAAATCAAATACCGACATCTACGTCGACCCCACAAGGGTATCGGGAACCTCACACATGCCCACAATATAAATGAAAACCGAAAAGAAAAGGAAAGTATAAAGTTCAGGGTCTCCAACGATCCCGCTGTGTCCGCCCCGTCCTCACCGCCACCTACCTCTCCCCTCGCCTGGGCCTGTCACGAAGTGGGAAGTCAGTGACTAATAAACGCCGTGCAAGGGAAAATAATAAAAACAAACCGTGGCGACAACCGGAGCAACCACCCTTTTGGGAAGGGGGGGAAAAAGTAACCTGTATATCTGCATCCTGTAATACCCGGCCGCGTCGGTCCACTACCGACGGCCCCATACCGTACCTGCAACCGCGACCGCGCCGGACAACTAAACCGGCGGGTCGCTCCGCTCGCACCTAGGCGCCTCAACCCCACAACTAATAAGGGGCCCCCACTACGTCACCTCGTGGGTAAACACGGGTTCTACGACCTCTTTCCGGAAAAGCGCACCTCTGCGGTGGCCAAACCGCGGGTGCGCGTGTGGCAACCTCGAGCCCAGTAACCGTAACCACCATCATGTCAGTATCACAATAAGAATAATAAGAGTAATGAGGTAAATGAGGTAAATGAGGTAAAGTGCATAATCGAAAACAAGGTAATACCGCGCGCACACGAAGGTGGCCCGCTGACATATAAGGGTTGAAAAAGAAGAACACCGTCGGCGATCGACGCTAGTCATTATAGCGAAACACATAACATGCATAAGCTTTCACCCGTCATTACGTAACCCCAGTACACTTAGAATAGACCCCGTCCAATAAGATAGAATTTAGAGGCTAGGAATAAAGTAAAAACAACCCACCTGTCGCCAGTAGAAAAACCACGCTCGGCTCCCCGCGTCCCGGCGCGCTCCCCGAAGCTGCAAGACGGGATCCCCGGCGGGAGGTCAAGAACCTTTAAACGCGAAGTAAGGAAAAGCCCCAACACCGGCCGGCCCCGACGGCAGCGACCGGACCCCCCACGCGCCGCCGTGCTGTCGCGCGGCGCCTCGCATGTGCGGGCTGCCCCGCGCCACCCCGCATGCGGGCGCCCCGCCCGGCACCCCGCATGCGCGGCCTGCACCGCGCGGTGCCCCCGATGCGCGGGGCTGCCCCGCGCGGCGCCCGCATGCGGGTGCCCCGCACGGCACCCCCGCATGCGCGGGCCGCACCCCGCGGGTGCCCCCGCATGCGCGTGCCCCGCACGGGCACCCCCGCATGCGCGGGTTGCCCGCGCGGCGCCCCGAGCGCGGGTGCCCCGCACGGCGCCCCCGCATGCGCGGGCCGCCGCGCGGTGGCCCCGCAGCGCGTGCCCCGCACGGCCCCCCGCACTGGCGGGCTGCCCGCGCGGCGCCCCGCACGCGGGTGCCCGCACGGCCCCCCCCCGCATGCGCGGGCTGCACCGCGCGGTGCCCCCGCATGCGCGGCTGCCCCGCGCGGCGCCTTGCATGCGGTTACCCCGCACGGCGCCCCCGTGCGGCGGCACGCCCCTCTCCTTCCCTCTCCGACGAAGATCAAGAAACCCCCGCACGTGACGAGAAAAAGACAAGAAAAGAAAACGAAAACACGGCTCACCTTGTCTTGGTCGGTACGGGCGAAGGAGAGGGATCGTCCTCTTCGCGTCGGTTTGTCGGATCTTTGCGGGGAGGCGATCGATCTCTTCTCTTCCGCGACGGCCGACGAGGAAAGGACGAGGGTTTTGGGGACCCGCTCCTCGTCCACGCTCGGATAATATACGCCAAGGAGGGGGAGGCGAGGTTTAGGAAACCTAATTCCCAAGGCCGACTACTTAGACGTTTTGGGCGTAGTGGATTTTGGACCCCACAATTAATTTTAACCCCCTCGGGTGAAAGGAACAAAAAAAGGGGTGGTCGAAACCCATACCTCAACTGTCGACTAAACTCGATCTGATTGCGGACCAGAGTTCGGTCCGCCCCCGGTAATTGTGTAAGTCACCTGGGTTACGGTACCAGCTTCCGGAATTTATTCTGGGAGAACCGGGGGTCGGAATCCAAAACCGATCGCGCGCCGGTCTCCGTTTCGCGAGCTTTATTAACCAAAAATACCCGCGAGCCCCGACCGTCTGCCCAGAAAAAATAAGGAAAAAATTACCCTCGAACCCCTATTGTCAACCAGACGGTTCAAAAAAAATCGACGGAAAGCCCCGAAAGGTAAAAATAAATCCGCGGTTATCACACAGGA
>CM055064.1:24850870-24894854 GCA_029204045.2 Tillandsia leiboldiana
CAACACAAAGCCTCACCAAAAGTACATAAGTCTCACAAGCAGTAAAATAAAAGTACAACTCTATACCTACTACAAAGTCTATCAGCAAGAACACTCACAAAAAGTAAGGGGTACATCTACTCTCTGGACGACGACTGGCTAGGGATCTAGCTCGCACTTCCCTTACCTCGATCGAAGAAGCAGCAACAGGAGCAGCAGGAACAGGAGTAAGAAGTCCCTGTGGGAAAATCACCACGACGGGTGTGAGAACTACGTCCTAAGTAGTTCTCAGTGGGTGCGCCAACAAGCCCGACGGTCTGCCCACTAAGTCTACTAGGAGGCATAAAGTAAACAATACTAATACTGAAATGAAAGGGCTGGAAAAGTAACTCTATCGCTACTATGCCTCTATCTAGATGCTCAAAGAGTGGAACAGATGGAAACATGATGCATCTACTAACTCACACAGTACAGTCACTCAATCTACACTGACTGCCCCATAGTGTCCAGTCAAAACCTGCGCCCACCTACTGCCGCACATCCTCAACCGGACGGGTTCTACCGTAGGTGTCGTGACTGCCCAAAACTGGAACAGCCAGAGGGACGGCGTCGACAAGTCGCTAACCACAGTGCAGACCACTCGGACGTCGTGGCACTCGAGGGGAGCGACCCAACGAGGACAAGGGTATCCGCGCACTCTGTCCGAGCTCAAAATGGCGCATGCATGCTATAGTCCAAACCACGATCAACAAGATCGAAAAACAACCCAACGCTCACTCACAGGCAAGACCGACCCCCATATGGGCATATGGGTTCGAATCCTTCGAGTGGGAAGATTTACAGGAAAAAAAGGTGACATTTGTTATTGAAAACCATTTTGATCTGGAAGAAATCCATATTTAATAATTTTAGTTCTTTTAGAAAAGCAGTTAGAAAACAAGTGTTTTACCGAAAACCCGAAGGGCTGATTGCCTTTGTCCAATCAAACAAGAACAGACTCCAGCGCCCTTCGTGCTTGGAAGAAACCATTGGTAGACTAAATCATGTGTATGCCGAAAAGGGTTATGGGTTCTAGGTCCGGCTAACACTAGTAAACTATTTCCACTAACACAGTGGCAACAACCCAAACAAGGGAAACAACACTCCGGGACCACCGCTTACCCCCAACGTTTCCCGGGCAGACAAGCAATCCACTACAGCTACCAGACTCCACTCTGCTCCCAAGCACGAGTGCAAACGCATTCCCACACTAAAAAGAAGTCCCGACCGCTCGCCCACTACCCGGGCGAGGATAACACTAAGTCCAGGAATGAAACATAAAGTGTGGATGTCTAAGCATAAATAACCCTAGCCCAAGTGAGGGTTTCTACTGGTCTGGTTACACATGCAACATATGACAGGGGTGCTAGGTCAGGTTCGAAGAGAACAAATATTTAACAGGTGGTAGGAAGCAAAAGAGATCATACGATCATCAATAATTACAAAGAATATTAACATTCACATTCTAGCATGCTACCCAGTCCAATCCCTATCATGCATGATTCTATATCATAGAATTAGAGCACAGTCCATAGATCCTGAAAGCAAGCCACCCACCTGAAAACGCTAACTGTCCGAGTCTAACAGCTGAGATAACCAGGAAAAATAACAACTCTATGTCCAACGGGTCCAGCACAGTCCACAATCCCTCTGGGTACAACACAAGGCCACAGTTATTACTTTAATCCCAAAATCTGCCAAGATTTACTACACTGAAAAATACAGCCGCAAAGATGCGATTATTTCACCTGCTGAATGTGCTCGAAAAATTCCAAGTACCTGCGCGCCCCAATCCGAGCACCGTAGGCCAAGTTACAAATTCCACAGTATCGGTGCGCACAATACCAAACCCATTCAACTATAACCTCTTGTACAGATAAAGGAAAAGTGTATACCTTCGGGAAGGTCTCCAAAAATTCCAAGAAAATCCACGTGATCCTCGCGTCGAGTAGATGAAAAAAGTCTATAAGCCACGTCCTGATCCGAGACTCGTGGCGAGATCACTCAAGAGAAGGTGCTGCCCTCACCAAAATCTCACAGCAAAACAGGGTCCCAGTGAGCACGAGGAAAACTCCTCGAAAAACGCGAAATCTGAAAATGTGCGAAAACCCCAAAATCGTAGCCTCACCTGTTACGAATCCAGCAGCGAAGAATCGCTCGAAAAGATCGTCGGAGTAGGTCGGGGGAGATCGTTACATCGCGAAGAGCGACGGAAGAAGCACCGAAGAAAGGACCGTCGCCCCGAGCCAAGAAAATGAGGAATCTTGAAAAGCGTGCCCCCAAAAATCCCCAAACTCTGCAGATGGAAGCTACACGCGAGAGGATCAATTTGCTGCGGAGCTCCAGTCGTTTGAAGCTCGGAAGTGCCAAAAGTCGAGAGAAGGGAGAGCGGGCCTTTAAAAGGCCGCAGGAAACAAATGGGAAAATTCCCGATTTGTCCCAAGATTCGGGCGCAACCCGAACTTTCGGCGCGCCGAACGGGCGCAAGGGCGAGGGGTTATGTAGCCGCGGACCTTTTCCTGCGCACGTCACCCGCACAGCAAACAGCTGTGCGGGGCCGACGGGATTGGCCACGTGGCACTCCCGGGACCGACACTTGTCTCCGCACAGCAAACAGCTGTGCGGGGCGCATGTGGTGCCGCCGCGTGAACACTACCCGGTCAAACCGGGTAGGTGGCGCCCGCCAGTAGTGGCAGGGCGACACGTGGCGCCTGCCACTGTCGCGGTCACCGGTGCCGCGGCTGTCACGCCCCGGGGGTTTGTTTTAGCGGAAACGGCATTTTTTTTTTTGAAAGGTCTCTTTCTTCCCCGGTGCGTGCCCAGACCCGCCGCACATACAGGATCTCTCTGCAAACGGACAGAGTCTCCCCTGTACGTGCACGGCGTGTGGTTGAATACATCTCCCAAGCAAACATAACCATTCAATCACAACATTCAATTTCATACAACCAGTATTCTAAATATTTAAGCGCATGGCCACTTCAACTTGAAAGGATAAATCCACGGTTTTAAAGAGTGCCCACCCGGCACTTAAGTTTTGAAACGAGTTTCGAAATCAGCATAAACCCCAGGTTTTGAAAACGGTGCCCACACGACACTTAGATTTTGAAAACGGTTTTCGCAATCTTTTCTTTGTTTTGTTTCGCTTTTCAAATGGCCAGTAGGAAATAAAGGAGAAGGTAGTGCATAAACAGAAAATCAAATACCGACATCTACGTCGACCCCACAAGGGTATCGGGAACCTCACACATGCCCACAATATAAATGAAAAACCGAAAAGAAAAGGAAAGTATAAAGTTCAGGGTCTCCAACGATCCCGCTGTGTCCGCCCCGTCCTCACCGCCACCTACCTCTCCCCTCGCCTGGGCCCTGTCACGAAGTGGGAAGTCAGTGACTAATAAACGCCGTGCAAGGGAAAATAATAAAAACAAACCGTGGCGACAACCGGAGCAACCACCCTTTGGGAAGGGGGGGAAAAAGTAACCTGTATATCTGCATCCTGTAATACCCGGCCGCGTCGGTCCACTACCGACGGCCCCATACCGTACCTGCAACACCGCGACCGCGCCGGACAACTAAACCGGCGGGTCGCTCCGCTCGCACCTAGGCGCCTCAACCCCACAACTAATAAGGGGCCCCCACTACGTCACCTCGTGGGTAAACACGGGTTCTACGACCTCTTTTCCGGAAAAGCGCACCCTCTGCGGTGGCCAAACCGCGGGTGCGCGTGTGGCAACCTCGAGCCCAGTAACCGTAACCACCATCATGTCAGTATCACAATAAGAATAATAAGAGTAATGAGATAAATGAGGTAAATGAGGTAAAGTGCATAATCGAAAACAAGGTAATACCGCGCGCACACGAAGGTGGCCCGCTGACATATAAGGGTTGAAAAAGAAGAACACCGTCGGCGATCGACGCTAGTCATTATAGCGAACCCACTAACATGCATAAGCTTTCACCCGTCATTACGTAACCCCAGTACACTTAGAATAGACCCCGTCCAATAAGATAGAATTTAGAGGCTAGGAATAAAGTAAAAACAACCCACCTGTCGCCAGTAGAAAAACCACGCTCGGCTCCCCGCGTCCCGGCGCGCTCCCCGAAGCTGCAAGACGGGATCCCCGGGCGGGGAGGTCAAGAACCTTTAAACGCGAAGTAAGGAAAAGCCCCAACACCGGCCGGCCCCCGACGGCAGCGACCGAACCCCCCACGCGCCGCCGTGCTGTCCGCGCGGCGCCTCGCATGTGCGGGCTGCCCCGCGGCCACCCCGCATGCGGGCGCCCCGCCCGGCACCCCCGCATGCGCGGCCTGCACCGCGCGGTGCCCCCGCATGCGCGGGCTGCCCCGCGCGGCGCCCCGCATGCGGGTGCCCGCACGGCCCCCCCGCATGCGCGGGCCGCACCGCGCGGTGCCCCCGCATGCGCGTGCCCCGCACGGCACCCCCGCATGCGCGGGTTGCCCCGCGCGGCGCCCCGCACGCGGGTTGCCCCGCACGGCGCCCCCCGCATGCGCGGGCCGCCCGCCCCGCGGTGCCCCCGCATGCGCGTGCCCCGCGCGCCCCCGCATGCGCGGGTGCCCCGCGCGGCGCCCCGCACGCGGGTGCCCCGCACGGCGCCCCCGCATGCGCGGGCTGCACCGCGCGGTGCCCCCGCATGCGCGGGCTGCCCCGCGCGGCGCCTTGCATGCGGTTACCCCGCACGGCGCCCCCGTGCGGCGGCACGCCCCTCTCCTTCCCTCTCCGACGAAGATCAAGAAACCCCCCGCACGTGACGAGAAAAAGACAAGAAAAAAAACGAAAACACGGCTCACCTTGTCTTGGTCGGTACCGGGCGAAGGAGAGGGATCGTCCTCTTCGCGTTCGTCGGATCTTTGCGGGGAGGCGATCGATCTCTTCTCTTCCGCGCCGGCCGATGGAAAGGACGAGGGGTTTTTGGGGACCGCTCCTCGTCCACGCTCGGATTAATATACGCCAAGGAGGGGGAGGCGAGGTTTAGGAAACCTAATTCCCAAGGCCGACTACTTAGACGTTTTGGGCGTAGTGGATTTTGGACCCCAAAATTAATTTTAACCCCCTCGGGTGAAAGGAAAACAAAAAAGGGGTGGTCGAAACCCATACCTCAAACTGGTCGACTAAACTCGATCTGATTGCGGACCAGAGTTCGGTCCGCCCCCGGTAATTGTGTAAGTCACTTGGGTTACGGTACCCAGCTTCCGGAATTTATTCTGGGAGAACCGGGGGTCGGAATCCAAAACCGATTCGCGCCGCCGTCTCCGTTTCGCGAGCTTTATTAACCAAAAATACCCGCGAGCCCCGACCGTCTGCCCAGAAAAAATAAGGAAAAATTACCCTCGAACCCCTATTGTCAACCAGACGGTTCAAAAAAAATCGACGGAAAGCCCCGAAAGGTAAAAATAAATCCGCGGTTATCACACCACTCACCTCAAAAACGAGTTTCGTCCTCGAAACTCAGACCCGGGTGGTGGTGAACAGGTTCGGGTAGTTCTCCCTCATTTTAGTCTCCAGCTCCCATGTTGCTTCTCGCTCCTCGTGGTTGCTCCAGAGCACCTTCACGTAGGGGATGGCTCCGATTCCGCAGTGATTTTGTTCCCGTTGCCAGAATCTTCACTGGGGTTTCTTCGAAGCTCAGGTCCTCCTTAAGTTCGAGTGCAGAGGTGTCCAGGACATGTGATGGGTCGGGGAGATATTTCCGAAGCATTGATACGTGGAACACATCGTGGACTCGGTCGAGGTTTGGTGGTAGGGCGAGGCGGTAAGCTACTGGGCCGATGCGCTCTAGAATCTCAAATGGCCCCACAAACCGTGGGCTCAGCTTGCCCCTTAGCCCGAAACGCCTGATTCCTCTGGATGGCGAGACCCGCAAAAACACATGTTCCCCCACTTGAACACTCAAGTCCCGGCGCCTCTGGTCTGCGGAACTCTTCTGTCGACTCTGGGCGGTCAGCAAGCGCTGTCTGATAAGGCGCACTTCTCTTCCGTTTCTTCCACTAAGTCGGGTCCCAAAAGTTTCCGCTCTCCCAAGTCGTCCCAGCAGATCGGGGATCGGCAGCGCCTTCCATACAGTGCTTCGTAGGGCGCCATCCGAATGCTGGCCTGGTAGCTGTTGTTGTAGGCAAATTCCACGAGAGGTAGGTAGCGTGACCATCCGATTCCCCAATCAAGCACACAGGCGCGGAGCAGGTCTTCTAGGGTTTGTATCGTGCGCTTCTGACTGTCCGTCCGTCTGAGGGTGGAAGGCGGTGCTGAAATGTAGTCTGGTCCCCATGGCCTGCTGGAGGCTTTGCCAAAACTTCGAGACAAAGCGCGTGTCCCTGTCCGAGGTGATCGATGCCGGTACCCCATGTAGTCTCACGATCTCGCTGATGTAGACTTGAGCCAGCCGTTCGCGGGTCCAAGTGGTGTGAATTGGTAGGAAGTGTGCTGACTTGGTTAACCGGTCAACTACAACCCAGATCGCGTCGTGGCCCTGTTGTGGAACGTGGGAATCCAGTAACAAAATCCATGGTGATCTGGTCCCATTTCCACTCTGGTACCGGTAAGGGCTGTAGCTTCCCTGCTGGGCGCTGGTGTTCGGCCTTTATCTGTTGGCATACTAGGCAGTGGGCTACGTATCGCGTCACGTCTTCTTTTAACTTAGGCCACCAGAACGTCTGTTTGAGATCCCTGTACATCTTCGTGCCCCCCGGGTGGGCCGCATAAGGGGCTCGGTGTGCCTCCGCTAGGATTTCATTCTTCAACTCTGGTAAATCCGGCACACAGACCCGCCCGCGGAAACATAGGGTGTCGTCGTCTTTCACCGCAAAGTCAAACTCTTGCCCCTGGGGAATCTTGTCTCGTATACGCTGTAGGTGCAGATCGGTCTGCTGTCCCTCCTGGATCTTCTCGTAAAGCGTCGGCTTGACCACCAAGGCTAGGAGTTGCAGAACTGTGCCTGCAGGCACTACCTCCAACCGCATTCGCGCGAACTCCGCGACCAGGTGGTCCTGCTTCGTCAGCGCGCTCTCCGACGCCCCGTCCCGATGCCCTTTTCTGCTCAGTGCGTCTGCCACCACATTTGCCTTCCCGGGGTGATATTGGATCGTCACGTCGTAATCCTTCAGCAACTCGAGCCACCGTCTCTGCCGCAAGTTTAACTCTTTTTGGGTAAAGATGTATTTAAGACTTTGATGATCTGAGAAAACGTTGCAGTGGACTCCGAAGAGGTAATGCCTCCACAGTTTCAACACGAAGACCACGGCGGCCAATTCCAGGTCGTGTATCGGATAGTTCCTTTCGTAGTCCTTTAGCTGCCTGGACGCGTAGGCGATCACCTTCCCCTGTTGCATCAGAACACCTCCAAGACCGATTCTTGACGCGTCGCAGTACACTTCATAATCCTCCCCGGGCGTCGGCAGCACTAGTATTGGTGCCTTAGTTAATCTCTTCTTGAGTTCCTCAAAACTCTCCTGGCACTTGGCCGTCCATATGAACTTCTCGCCTTTTCTGGTCAATCGGTTTAAAGGGGCAGCGATCTTTGCGAAGCCCTCAACGAAACGCCGGTAGTATCCTGCCAGCCCTAGAAAACTTCGCACTTCTGTCACCGACGTCGGCGGCTGCCAGTCTACCACTGCTTCTACCTTTTTGGGGTCCACAGCGATCCCCTGTGCCGAGATCACATGCCCTAGGAAGCCGACTTCCCGCAGCCAGAATTCACACTTCTTGAGTTTCGCGAACAACTTCTGCTCTCTGAGGGTTTGCAGGATCGTCCGTAGATGGTCCTCGTGCTCCTCGTCGGTAGTGGAGTAAATCAGGATGTCGTCGATAAAGACTACCACGAACCGATCCAAGAAGGGTCTGAAGATCCGGTTCATCATGTCCATGAAAACAGCGGGGGCGTTCGTAAGTCCGAATGGCATCACCGTGAACTCATAGTGGCCGTATCGAGTCCGGAAGGCGGTCTTGGGGATATCTTCATTTCGAACTCGGAGTTGATGGTAGCCCGACTGTAGGTCAATTTTGGAGAAGACCGTCGCTCCCCGTAACTGATCGAAGAGGTCGTCGATTCTGGGTAGGGGGTACTTATTCTTCACCGTGACTTTGTTTATCCCTCTGTAGTCGATGCAGAGCCGCAGGCTTCCATCTTTCTTCCGTACAAAGAGTACCGGTGCGCCCCAGGGTGACACACTCGGTCGGATGAACCCTTTGTCCAAGAGATCTTCCAGTTGTGCCTTAAGCTCCTTCAGCTCCGCGAAGGCCATTCGGTAAGGGGCCTTCGTAATAGGATGCGTGCCTGGTAGTAGCTCAATAGGGAACTCCACCTCCCTCTCCGGAGGCATCCCCGGCAACTCCGCGGGGAATACGTCAGGATAGTCCCTCACCACTGGGATATCTGCAAGTGTCGTCGAGGGTCGAATAGCCAAGTCCACCGATGCTAGATAGGCCACGCACCCCCCCTCAACCAGTCTTCTGGCCCGTGCCGCTGAGATAACCGCCGGGAAGGAGATGCTCTTGCCCATTATGTACACATGTTCGGGGAAGCCCGGTTCTTGTAGCCGCAATTGTCGCTTGTCGCAATCAATGAGAGCCTGGTACCTTGTGAGCCAGTCCATGCCCAACACCACGTCGTACTCCTTCAAAGGGATCACCGCCAAGTCCCAAGGGCAGGCCAACCGTCCCAACATAATCGGGCAGGCGGCCACAAAACTGGTCGCCTCCAGAGTCCCTCCCGCCGTTTGTACCGTCAAGGAGGCTTGGAGGGGTGTCTCCTCGAGGTTATGCGTGAAAACGAATTCACGAGAAATGAACGAGTGCGTTGCTCCGGTATCGAAAAGAGTTCTAGCACAGGAATTCAAAACGGAAGTAGTACCTGCAAGAGCGTCCTCCGGTGGATCAGTCCCGTGGCGGGTCATTGAGAAAACCCTCCCGCCTGGTTGTGGTTGCCGGTCCTCCTCACGCCGTGGTGCGGGGGGTCTGGAAGCCGACGCCATAGGAGCTTTTCCCCGCCCTGAGTGCTGTGGCCTGGGCGCAGGTGCTCCCATGGGCGCCGATCCCCCGCCTAAGGGGCAGTTGCGGCGGAAGTGCCCCCGTTTGCCGCACCTGAAACAATGGTCGTCTCTTTGGGGGCACTCTCCCGTCAGGTGTCCTCCCCCGCATATGATACAAGGCCTATTCCACGGCCTCGGCCCTCCTGTTGGCGCGCCCCGGGGCCCTGTCGGCGGTCTCCATCTTTTGGGGGGTCGGCTCCCGCTGGAAGAACCCTCCCCCCAGCCTTGCTGGTGTCGCTTCTGATCCCTTAGCCGCGCCGCGTTCTCCCTTCTGGCACGGGTCACAGCGAAACCCCGCTCCACCGTGGTGGCCTTGTCGACCACTCCCTGAAAGGTATGCAGGCCAGCCGCGTTCACCACCTCGAAGATGTCGCTTCGCAGGCCATCGACGAAGAGTTGTGCCTTGTGAGCCTCGTCCCGTGCGACGAACGGGACGCAATTTACTAGTCGGACGAATTCCCGTTGATATTCCATGACCGTCCGGTCCCCTTGTTGAATGTGGTTTAGGTCATCCTCCAACTTTTTCTTGACGCTGCTGGTGAAGAAGGCCTCGAACAGCTCCTTCTTGAAAGTTGTCCAGGACGGAAGAGCGGTACCCTTAGCAGGATCGGGGCGTATCGTCTTCCACCACAAGCGGGCATTCCCTTCCAAGCAATGGACGGCTAGGGGAACCCGCTCATGATCCTCCATAAGTAAGTCTTCAAAGAGTTTCTCCATTGACCCCACCCAGTTCTCCACGACCCACGGATCTGTCGTGTCCCCTTCGAACGTGGGCGGGTCGTGCTTCTTAAAGTCCTTCAAGTTGGCCCGCACTCGATCCCGTTCGGTCATCACAACCCCCCCTCCACTCGTGGCGGCGGCAGCCGCGATAGGGGTAGGCGTGACCACCGTTTCCTCCAGAATAACCCGGCTAGTTGTCCCTGGCGCCGGCCCCGTAGTCGCCGCTGGTGGTGGCGCTGTCGGCGGTGCCGCGGCCGGTGCTGTCGGCCCCGGCGGAGGGGCCGGGGCGGCCGTCACAGGTGCGGCCTGCTGCTGCGTCATCTGGCGTACGTGATCGGTGAGGGTAGCCAATTGCCCCGCCATTTCCCGCAATTGTTGCCGCAGGAGTTGGTTCTCCGCGGCCGTCGACGTTGTCGCATCCGCCTCGGCGTCCCCCGCCGATGACCTTGTACGGGCCATATCTGTCACTCACAAGAAGATCAAAATTAGACAGTAACTACAACCAGTGTACCCTTTTATGCGAGGAAAGATTCAAACTCCCGCCCCCCGTTCACTCACGTTCTAAAATCCTATGCCCCACCCAGTTCATTTATTCGTAGGTATGTGAGGCATTCCCACGGATGTCGGCACGAGCTGTTGTGATTGAATGTGTGGCTCTGATACCATCTTAATCTGTCACGCCCCGGGGGTTTGTTTTAGCGGAAACGGCATTTTTTTTTTTGAAAGGTCTCTTTCTTCCCCGGTGCGTGCCCAGACCCGCCGCACATACAGGATCTCTCTGCAAACGGACAGAGTCTCCCCTGTACGTGCACGGCGTGTGGTTGAATACATCTCCCAAGCAAACATAACCATTCAATCACAACATTCAATTTCATACAACCAGTATTCTAAATATTTAAGCGCATGGCCTCTTCAACTTTAAAGGATAAATCCACGGTTTTTAAAGAGTGCCCACCCGGCACTCAAGTTTTGAAAACGAGTTTCGAAATCAGCATAATCCCCAGGGTTTTGAAAAACGGTGCCCACACGACACTTAGATTTTGAAAACGGTTTTCGCAATCTTTTCTTTGTTTTTGTTTCGCTTTTCAAATGGCCAGTAGGAAATAAAGGAGAAGGTAGTGCATAAACAGAAAATCAAATACCGACATCTACGTCGACCCCACAAGGGTATCGGGAACCTCACACATGCCCACAATATAAATGAAAAACCGAAAAGAAAAGGAAAGTATAAAGTTCAGGGTCTCCAACGATCCCGCTGTGTCCGCCCCGTCCTCACCGCCACCTACCTCTCCCCTCGCCTGGGCCCTGTCACGAAGTGGGAAGTCAGTGACTAATAAACGCCGTGCAAGGGAAAATAATAAAAACAAACCGTGGCGACAACCGGAGCAACCACCCTTTTGGGAAGGGGGGGAAAAAGTAACCTGTATATCTGCATCCTGTAATACCCGGCCGCATCGGTCCACTACCGACGGCCCCATACCGTACCTGCAACACCGCGACCGCGCCGGACAACTAAACCGGCGGGTCGCTCCGCTCGCACCTAGGCGCCTCAACCCCACAACTAATAAGGGGCCCCCACTACGTCACCTCGTGGGTAAACACGGGTTCTACGACCTCTTTTCCGGAAAAGCGCACCCTCTGCGGTGGCCAAACCGCGGGTGCGCGTGTGGCAACCTCGAGCCCAGTAACCGTAACCACCATCATGTCAGTATCACAATAAGAATAATAAGAGTAATGAGATAAATGAGGTAAATGAGGTAAAGTGCATAATCGAAAACAAGGTAATACCGCGCGCACACGAAGGTGGCCCGCTGACATATAAGGGTTGAAAAAGAAGAACACCGTCGGCGATCGACGCTAGTCATTATAGCGAACCCACTAACATGCATAAGCTTTCACCCGTCATTACGTAACCCCAGTACACTTAGAATAGACCCCGTCCAATAAGATAGAATTTAGAGGCTAGGAATAAAGTAAAAACAACCCACCTGTCGCCAGTAGAAAAACCACGCTCGGCTCCCCGCGTCCCGGCGCGCTCCCCGAAGCTGCAAGACGGGATCCCCGGGCGGGGAGGTCAAGAACCGTTAAACGCGAAGTAAGGAAAAGCCCCAACACCGGCCGGCCCCCGACGGCAGCGACCGGACCCCCCACGCGCCGCCGTGCTGTCCGCGCGGCGTCTCGCATGTGCGGGCTGCCCCGCGGCCACCCCGCATGCGGGCGCCCCGCCCGGCACCCCCGCATGCGCGGCCTGCACCGCGCGGTGCCCCCGCATGCGCGGGCTGCCCCGCGCGGCGCCCCGCATGCGGGTGCCCCGCACGGCACCCCCGCATGCGCGGGCCGCACCGCGCGGTGCCCCCGCATGCGCGTGCCCCGCACGGCACCCCCGCATGCGCGGGTTGCCCCGCGCGGCGCCCCGCACGCGGGTGCCCCGCACGGCGCCCCCGCATGCGCGGGCCGCACCGCGCGGTGCCCCCGCATGCGCGTGCCCCGCACGGCACCCCCCGCATGCGCGGGTTGCCCCGCGCGGCGCCCCGCACGCGGGTGCCCCGCACGGCGCCCCCCCCCGCATGCGCGGGCTGCACCGCGCGGTGCCCCCGTATGCGCGGGCTGCCCCGCGCGGCGCCTTGCATGCGGTTACCCCGCACGGCGCCCCCGTGCGGCGGCACGCCCCTCTCCTTCCCTCTCCGACGAAGATCAAGAAACCCCCCGCACGTGACGAGAAAAAAAACAAGAAAAGAAAACGAAAACACGGCTCACCTTGTCTTGGTCGGTACCGGGCGAAGGAGAGGGATCGTCCTCTTCGCGTTCGTCGGATCTTTGCGGGGAGGCGATCGATCTCTTCTCTTCCGCGCCGGCCGATGGAAAGGACGAGGGTTTTTGGGGACCGCTCCTCGTCCACGCTCGGATAATATACGCCAAGGAGGGGGAGGCGAGGTTTAGGAAACCTAATTCCCAAGGCCGACTACTTAGACGTTTTGGGCGTAGTGGATTTTGGACCCCAAAATTAATTTTAACCCCCTCGGGTGAAAGGAAAACAAAAAAAGGGGTGGTCGAAACCCATACCTCAAACTGGTCGACTAAACTCGATCTGATTGCGGACCAGAGTTCGGTCCGCCCCCGGTAATTGTGTAAGTCACTTGGGTTACGGTACCAGCTTCCGGAATTTATTCTGGGAGAACCGGGGGTCGGAATCCAAAACCGATCGCGCCGCCGGTCTCCGTTTCGCGAGCTTTATTAACCAAAAATACCCGCGAGCCCCGACCGTCTGCCCAGAAAAAATAAGGAAAAATTACCCTCGAACCCCTATTGTCAACCAGACGGTTCAAAAAAAATCGACGGAAAGCCCCGAAAGGTAAAAATAAATCCGCGGTTATCACACAGGCGCCGCCTGACTGCCTGCCACGCACGCGCCCCGAGGCGCCCGCCCGCGACCGCGTGCGCCGCGCCTCGTGAGCACGCGAGTAGCATGCCGACATGTGTCCCCTGCACCCGGTCCACGCACCTTACATCGGTTCCGTGGACCGCGCCGCGTGCACCGACCAACCGGGGACTTCCACGCGTCCCCCGCCTGGTCCATGCTCCGCCGCGCCAATCCCGTAGACCGCGCATCACGAGCCCGCCAATCAGGCGGCGCCACGTGTCCATGCGCCGGGTCCGTGCACCCAGCCGCGCCCCTATGTGGACCGAGCGCTGCGGACCGGCCAATCATGGGCCGCCACGAGGCAGCCAGCGGTCCACGGCCCCTCCCATGCACTGAAATTCAGCGAAAACTTCCGGGAGTCCGTTTTTGGGCATCCGGACTCAGAATCAAACTAGCAAATAGCCGTTTTCAAGCGTTTTTCCGCGCTGAATCCAAAACCAACCTCTGTTTGGCCCAACACCATTCCGAAAATTCGGCAAATGCAGCCGAAGGCCAATCCAGCTGTGGATATCACACAGGGTCCATCTGTGGCATCCCTTTGATGCACTATGGACCAGATACACCAACACTAGGTGTTCTACACCACGGTTCATGGGAGAAGGCACACGGGGATCAGGGTCACCACACGCGCTGCCAGGCCGCGCGCAGGCGCGCGCGGCATGGCCGCGCGCAGGCGAGCGCGCGCGCAGCCCGGCCGCGCGCGCGCGGCAGGGCCGCGCGGGCCGCCCGCGGGCCTGCGCGGGCGCGCGTGGGCGCGCGCAGCGCTGCGGGCTGCGCGCGGGCGCGCGCGCAGCGCCGCAGGGCGCTGCGCGGCGCGCTCCGGCACTACGCAGCAGGTCGCTGCGCCGCGCGGCCTGGTTTGGTGCCGCGCGGCGGGCCTCCCTCGTCGCGCGGCTGGGGTTATCGCCGCTCGGCGTGCACCCGGACAGCGGGCTGCACCTCGTTGCGTGCCGGCGCTATTTTTTCGCCGTCGGGCGTCGTCTTCGCCGTCGGCGCTGTTTTTTCGCGAGCGGTTTTTCGCAAGCAGTTTCGCTAGCGTTTTTGCGCAGTTTTTCGCGAGCGGTTTTTCGCAAGCAGTTTCGCTAGCAGATT
Source organism: Tillandsia leiboldiana (assembly GCA_029204045.2). Lineage (NCBI taxonomy): Eukaryota > Viridiplantae > Streptophyta > Magnoliopsida > Poales > Bromeliaceae > Tillandsia > Tillandsia leiboldiana. The sequence goes on from CM055064.1 coordinate 24,865,167, forward strand.
TTGCGCAGTTTTTCGCGAGCGGCCTTCGAGCAGTTTTTCGCGAGCGGTTTTTCGCAAGCCGTTTCGCTAGCAGATTTTGTGCAGTTTTGCGAGCGGTTTTGCGCAGTTTTTTCGCGAGCGGTTTTTGTGCTGGTTTTCGCCGACGCGAGCTGTTTTTCGCCAACGGAGGCTGTTTTCGCCGACGCGAGCTGTTTTTCGCCAACGGAGGCTGTTTTCGCCGACGCGAGCTGTTTTTCGCCAACGGAGGCTGTTTTCGCCGACGGAGGCAGTTTTTCGCGACGCAAGCTGTTTTTTCGCCAACGGAGCCTGTTTTCGCCGACGCGAGCTGTTTTTCGCCAACGGAGGCTGTTTTCCGCGACGCAAGCTATTTTTCGCCGACGGAGGCTGTTTTTCGCGACGCAAGCTATTTTTCGCCGACGGAGGCTGTTTTTCGCGACGCAAGCTGTTTTTTGCCGACGGAGGCTGTTTTTCGCGACGCGAGCTGTTTTTCGCCAACGGAGGCTGTTTTTTCGCCGACGGAGGCTGTTTTTCACGGCGCAAGCTGTTTTTCACCGACGGAGGCTGTTTTTCGCCGCCGGATGCTCGGTTTTCGACCGTCTTAACCAATTTTGCGGTTTCTCTTTCCTGGCTGCTTGCAGTGTGGTTTTAGCTTCTGTCGAGGGCGGTTGTGTGTTCTCCGCTGCGTGGAGCCGCGGACTTGCTTCGGGACACCCGTTGGGGGCGCGACCTTGTGACTCCGTTTTGCGTGCGGATTTCGGCACCGTGCCTTGTTTTGCGTGTGGACCACGTGAAGGTAAGGTAATCGCGTGGAGGCCAATTGCAAGTGTCTACGAGCAATTGGTGGCTTACTGAGGTGGGTTGGTTTTCTCTCCGAGTCTACGGACTTCCTTCTAATTCTATTATGATAGGATTTGCATGCTAGTTTAAGTGTTTCCTTGGAACTTTAACTAGCACCCCCGTCATATGTTGCATGTGTTTAACCAGACCAATAGTGAACTTTAACTTGGGTTAAGTTCTTTTATGCTTTAGTCATCCCACAGATTTGCATTTCTTTTGGACATAGAGTTCCTCGCCCGGGTAGTGGGCCGAGTGGTCAGGGTATTGTGGGATGGGTGTTGCACTCGGGCCTGGGGGCCGAGTGGGGTCTGGTGGTTGGGATAGGCCAGTGTTAGTGCTTTGGGAACCGTTTCAGATAAACGGTGGTCCCGGGGTTTTAGTTTTTCGTTGTTCTTCTCGTCACCACCGTGTTGTTACCGTGGTGCACGAGTGTTATCAGGACCTTGAACCCAGAATGTTTTTGGACACTCATGATTTTAGAAAACTAGAGTTTTCCTTCCAAAGATCGGAGCTTGTTCTTGTTTGATTGGGCGAAAGCGTCACCCCTGGGAGTTCGGGAAACAAACTTGTTTTCAACTGATTTTCTCAAGAACTAAAATCTATAAAAGTTGGTTTTTCTCAGTTCAAAACGGCTTTCAAAAAGAGTAATTTTATCCTCCCCAAGGGGGGGGTTGAGTGAAAGTGATATTTTATAATAAAGGCCATCTTTTTCCCAAAAATCCCTCCCTCGGCCGGGGAAGTGATCTGGGTTCTAAGGGCTGGTTTCATTCTTGGGCCGAAAACCACGGGAGGCTACACCTATACCCTGTTCTTGTTTGATTGGGGTCGTAGGCAGCAGGCTCGCGGGATTTTCGGACTCTTTGTGGTTCTGGCTGTGGAGTATCTCCGGCCATGAGTTTAGAGCTTTGAGTGGGGTGTCGTTGTGGGAGCCGCTTGGAGTGACGGCGGTCCCAGCTGGGTAGTACTTTCCTTTAGTGAGTTTATGTTGTGAGCTTGAGTCGTTGAGGGTTCTCCGACATAGCTGTGAGAGTGGTTGGGCTATTCTTATTGGAGTCGAGGTTCTTTTCCGACTGAGTGGTGCTTTTGAGCTCGTGTTACCGATCTGTTTGATCGTGGATTATAGCCTGCTGAGCCTGGCGTTTCATGCCGGTTATGAGATATTTGTGTTACTTGAGTTCGTTGGGGTCGCTCACCTCGAGCTACGCCCCGGGTGCGATGATGATACCGAGCCTGACGAGGCTGCGATGATGCGACTAGTTGATACACTAGAGTTCGCTTGAGATCTCTGATAGTCCTTGAGGGACACCCTACGTAAGACCAAGTCCTGTTTGGGCGTAGTGGCAGTAGGTGAGCGCAGGTTTGATTGACTGGTCCAAGTGGGACAGTCATTGAGATTGGGTGACATTGAGAGAGTGATGGCATAGCCTGTGTCATAGTAGAGCTTATGTTGAGTATAGAACTGGTGACATATTGTCAGTAGAGAGTGGATACATACCATCGTCTGAGTTCTCTTTCTCATTGAGCATAGTAGATAGAGGCATGATAGCTGTAGATACTTTTCCAGCTTATTTTCATTATCACAGTCTTTTTCTGTTATCTTATGCCTCTAGTAGACTTAGTGGGCAGACCGTGGTTCTTGGAGACGGTACCCACTGAGAACTACTGTAGGATGTAGTTCTCACACCCTCTGTCGGTGATAGGTTGCTGAGGCTTTTCTTCCGTTCCTGCCGAGCTGACTGGACGGACCGAGGACAGGGAGTCACGTGATAGTTCCCTACCAGCATTTGTTACTTTAGAGTGAGGTAGATGTACCATCCCGGACTGGGGGAGTTTGGTTATGTATTGTATTCCCTGTTTAGTTATCTCCCTTTCAGATTTGTAGATATTGTATAGGTGGATTTTATATTTGTATCACCTTGTATTTTGGGAGATAGACTTGCTTTTATTTTCAGCTTTTTAGTAGTGAGATTTTATATTACAGCTTTTATTACCCGCTCCGATACCACTGTGACGCCCCACTTCCCAGGGGGTCACCCATCCTAGAACTACTCTAGCTCTAGCATGCTTAACTCTTATAACCTCTTGGATCTTGCTACCATCCAAAATGCTATAGCCGAGTTAGAAGATTTAGTCCTATTATATTATTTATAAATAGGACTAATCCAAATTTCGGGGGTGTCACATTCTTCCCCCCTTTAAGCCCTGACGTCCACGTCAGGCTCAAGCACACTCACAAGCACCAGGCGATGTGAGACTCGTCTCGCTAGCCTTAGCCGACCTTGTGGGGAGCTGCACTCCACCCACAACGGTCATTAGCCGGGGAGCCTCGCTCTACCCGCTATATAACCCTGGCTCAGCCGAGACTCATCTCACATTTCCGGCTGGTGAATGTCTCTGATACCAACTGTGACGCCCCACTTCCCAGGGGGTCACCCATCCTAGAACTACTCTAGCTCTAGCACGCTTAACTCTTATAACCTCTTGGATCTTGCTACCATCCAAAATGCTATAGCCGGGTTAGAAGATTTAGTCCTATTATATTATTTATATATAGGACTAATCCAAATTTCGGGGGTGTCACATGCAGACTCTAATAATGCATCTCATTTTACGTGCAGGGCCAGAAAATATGCATCGTTTTGCGTGCAACCCTACAGTAGAGTGTGCACCGTTTTGCGTGCCAATACGGGGTATGTGCTCCGTTTTGCGTGTGGGTTGGACCAATGCGCGCAGTTTCACGTGTAGAATCTAATGGTTTGCATCATTTTTCGTGCAGGGCTAGGAAAAAATCTGCACTGTTTTGCGTGCAACCCTATAGTCAGACATGCACCGTTTTGCGTGCAGATTCGAGGTATGTGCACCGTTTCGCGTGCAGTTCGTGTTGTCGCGCACAGTTTTGCATGCCGACCCTAATACATGCATCGTTTTTCGTGCAGGTTCAGAAAAGATGTGCATCATTTTGCGTGCAACCTTAAGAGAAGCATGCTCCGTTTTACGCGCAAACTCGAGGGATGTGCACCGTTTTGCGTGCAAGCTCGAGGAAACAAGTGGAATCGCGCGGAGACCAATTGCAAGTGTCTACAAGCAATTGGGTGCATCACAAGGTGGGGAATTCTGCCGAAATTGGGTGACCTCTCCCCTTGCTCCTTTGCTTTTCGATTCAAAGCATGATGGTAGCCTGTTAGAGGCGTTAGGTAATTATGATTGTGACCATGTTAGGGTATAACCCTAGGAATCACGTGACATAAAGGAACAACAATTGTTGGTAGTAAGACTAGGAGAAAACCTAGTATAGGGGTTTGACGAGTGACATCAACTTAGGAGTTATCCTAGGCTGAACGAGTGGCATGGTCTTAGGTAAAGGAAACCTAAGGACACTAGACTAGCGATCAACATAGAGTCAGGGAACTCTAGGATGTATATGACATGAGACTTAGGTAAAGGAAACCTAAGGACACTGGACTAGCGATCAACATAGAGTCAGGGAACTCTAGAATGGGTGTGACATGAAACTTAGGTAAAGGGAACCTAAGGTGAGCTAGAAGAGTTTAAACTCACAGACAGGAAAAGAGAGTTAAGTTGACTCTATGATTCAGTAAGGAATCAGGAGAATGGGAAAACAGGAAATTAGAGTCAGTGTAACCCTAAATCCAGGGTGGAATCAAGGAAAAGGGGATTAGATCCCAAAGTTGAAGAGTTAAATGAACATAACCCCAGAAAGTCATAGAGCGACTGGGTAAATGGATAAACTAGTTTAACTTCAAGTAGAGTTAAATAAAGGAAAGTGGAAAAGGGATCAAGGGTGGAGATATGAAAGGAAAAGAAAATGGAAATAGGGTTAATAAACTCTAAGTTGATAAAATTGAAAGCGACTAGTGTCCTTGTGACATAGTGCAAACCTTAGGGTAATTGAAACAGAGGGCTGTGAATCGAGAACAAGATATTCCAACCTGAATAGGTGCTAGAGACACCCAGATTATCCTAGAGTAAAGAGCTTAGGATAAAGGAAATGGAGCTTAAAAGAAAGCCAAAAGTGGCTTAATAAGCAAGACAAGCAAATTGCTCAAGGTAGAGCTGAAAATGTGATTAATAAGCAAGACAAGCAAATTGCTCAAGGTAGAGCTGAAAATGTGATTAATAAGCAAGACAAGCAAATTGCTTAAGACAAAGAGAACAGAAAGAGAAATGGTATGAGTCCAAGTGACTCCTAGTTATCCTTATGGCGAGACCTAGGATAAGAGATAAATTGTTATAAAAAGGGCTTAAAGTTAAAAGCAAGCTAAAAGTGGTTAAAAAGTATAAAGAGAATATAATGGCGCCTTCGAATTTGAGACTCATCAGTGGAGCAGGACTCCCTAGGTAGTGACCCGTCGGACGAGGTACTTTCGAAAGGCTAAAAGTGAAAGTAAAGAGCTAGATGCTCAAAGGAAAGAGAAAGAGATTTGCAAGTGGCAAAAAGGGAGCTATAAGCTCGAATAAGAAAGAAAAGCAAGTGTTCTAAGGCAAAGAGGCTAAGAACTAAAGTAAAAGAGAAAGAAAAAGAAAAGAAAAGAAAGAAAATATAAAGATAAAACGGGCGTACCTGCGGGGAGGAAACGTGACCCTTGTTGGAGGAGCGGCAGGATCCCTCTCCAGGGCAGTGACCCGTCTGGCACGTTTCTCCCGTAGGATGGGGTAACCCTTGCGAGTGTTATCGGCAACCTTAGAAATCTTATCTTATGGTAGCAGGACTACCGGGCTGGGGCCCGTTGGATAAGAATTTCTGAGGGTTAACTTGAACTAAAGCACCAGAATTTAAAGAAATAAAGAGAAATTAGAGTGGCCAAGGTGGCCGGGTTAGTTTGACCCTGTATACAGTGGCATAGTGGCCGAGTTGGTGCTTAGCAGCCTAGTGTGGCTGGACAGAGTAGTGCTGGGTCGATGAGTATACACAGATAGGGTAGTAACATGTATATTGCATAGCCGCATTTTGATATTGAGGATTTTAGTTTCCTAGCACTATTATTATTGCTTCCATTGGACCAAGTGGTGTAGGACACTTTATCTCGATGGTTGAACCCACTGGGAACTATGTCGTAGTTCTCACACCCCTTGGGTGACTCCCCCCAACAGGTTCAGGTATGGATGCAGCGATCGTGACGGTTCAAAGGCAGACGGCGAGGTATACGACAGGGGCAAGGGCCCAGCAGCATAGAGACCTAGAGGGTATAGCAGAGGTATCCCAGTTTTATATTTCATAAGTGAACCTTGTATGGTGAGGAAATTTATGTAAAAGAATAGTAATGATTTTATTTGCAAGTTCAGAAATGTAAAGTGTAATAAATTTAATGCATGGTTCACTCTTGTATAGTTTCATTTCCGCTTTAACTGTTGTTATTGAATGAAAGTTTTAATTTGTAGTGATTTTTAGTACTCTGATATTGAGCTTCCGCATACACTTGTTGTGTTATTATGGATGTTACCATTCCTTTCGGGTAGGAAAAGGTCTTACCCGATTGGCGGGTCTGTTGGCGTGCCCGAACCGTACAAATTGGCGGACTCGGGGCGTGACAAACTACCAATGAGTTCACTCCCCGGAAATCAAAGAAGGATTTTTCAAAAGAAAAGAACATTGGTAGTACATCAAACAAGGCGACGACGTCAAGGAAAAGCAATCAATCAAACAAGACGCTTTCACCAAGGAGAATAACTTCACATTCATTGCCGACGCAGTCCAAAAAGGTTTGGGTGAGCAAAGGTGAAATCTTCCCTTGTCTTGTTGTTCATACTTCTTTGCATGCCTATGACAACTCGTCTTGGTATCTGGATAGTGGATGTTCCCGTCACATGACCGGTGACAAAAACAGTTTTCAAACTTTAGAGAAAATCTCCGGAGGACATGTTGTTTTCGGAGACGGTCGTTCTTCCAAAATTATTGGAAAAGGAACAATCGCTATTCCAGAAGGCCCGGTTTTGAACAATGTCTTATTTGTTGAAGGCCTAAAGACTAACCTCATTAGTATAAGTCAACTTTGTGACAATGGTTTCTCAGTTAATTTTTCATCTGCAGAATGTATTGTAACTGATAAGGACCATGTATTCTTTTTGAAAGGGGTTAGATCAGAAAATAATTGCTATGTTGTTTCAAACAAAATTTCTTAAAAGTATAACCTAGTTTCTTTAGATAATGAAACTCTTTGGCATGAAAGACTAGGTCACATAAATTTTAAAGAACTAGCAAGGATTTCAAATAAAGACGTGGTTAAGGGGGTTCCTAAACTTTCTTTTAAAGATAACATTGTGTGTGGAGGTTGTCAAAAGGGAAAACTATCAAGGGTTGCACACAAGAACTTGAACCACGTTGGTACCAAACGGCCCTTAGAATTACTGCATATGGACTTAATGGGGCCGACTCGTCAACCATCTTTGGGAGGTAAATGGTACATTTTTCTTTTGGTTGATGATTTCTCTAGATATTCATGGGTAACATTTTTAAAAGAGAAAGCGGATACTTTCGACTCTTTTCATGAGGTTTGTCATCGTATTATGATTGAAAGAAATGAAAAGATCGTTCGTGTTCGAAGTGATAGAGGTGGAGAATTCATCAATTCTAAATTCATTGATTTTTGCACTTCCAATGGCATAAAACATGAATTCTCAGCACCCTATACACCTCAGCAGAATGGTGTAGTCGAGCGCAAAAACAGGGTTGTTCAAGAGATGGCGCGTGTGATGCTTCATAGCCGGAAACTCCCGTTACATTTTTGGGCTGAAGCTGTGAGCACCGCCGTCTATGTAATTAATCGAGTGTATTTGCGCCCGGGAACTTTAAATACACCATATGAGCTATGGTTCTGTAGAAAACCGAATATCAAATATTTTCGTAACTTTGGGAGTCGTTGTTATATTTTGCATGATCGCAAAAATCTTGGTAAATTCGACTCTCGAAGTAACGAAGGTATCTTCATGGGTTATTCTACAAACTGTAGAGCATATCAGATATTTAACCTGGAATCTAAAACGATGGTAGAATCTATTAATGTTAAAGTAGATGAAGCTTTTCATTTTGCATCTGATAAATCTACCCCTGATATGTCTCTAGATGATGATACTCCTGTAAATGCATCTTCTCATAATAACTCTTTTGATAAAGTTGATGCATCTAATGGTTCTTCTAGTTTATTTGATATGCAGGAATCATCACATGTACCTCCGAGTACTCCGTTACCTCAAACGCTACGGATCTCCAAGGATCATCCGGAATCGAACATTATTGGAGACCCACAAGGAGTCAGGACTCGAAGACAGTTGGCTTGTGGAGTCGCATGTTACGTCACCATGGTAGAACCAAAGAACGTCGATGAAGCTCTTCAGGATGACTACTAGATTGAAGCAATGCAGGAAGAGCTCCATCAGTTCGAAAGGAACAAAGTCTGGGAACTAACGAAGCCACCGAAGCAACACAACGTGATTGGTACTAAATAAATTTTCAAGAACAAGAAAAACGAGGATGGTACCATTATCAGGAATAAAGCACGCCTAGTTGCTCAGGACTACTCACAAATTGAAGGTATAGATTTTGATGAGACGTTCGCCCCAGTTGCTCGACTCGAGTCGATTCGTATTTTGTTCGCAATTGCTTGTCATTTTAAAATCAAACTCTTTCAAATGGACGTTAAGAGCGCGTTTTTAAATGGGTTATTGAACGAGGAATTTTATGTGGCTCAACCGAAAGGTTTTGTAGACTATAAACAACCTAACCATGTTTTTTGTTTGAAAAAGGCTCTTTACGGTCTAAAACAAGCACCGCGAGCGTGGTACGAAAGGTTAACAAAGCAACTATTGGAAAAGGGCTACACTCGAGGGGGAGCAGATCGGACTCTCTTTGTGAAGCATTATCAGGATAACTTCATTGTGGCATAAATCTATGTCGATGACATTGTATTTGGTGCAACAAGGGACAATGATGCTTCTAAATTCGCAGAAACTATGGAAAGCGAATTTGAGATGTCTATGATGGGGGAACTAACATATTTTCTTGGATTGCAAGTGAAAGAAAATGAAGAAGGCATCCATTTGTGCCAATCCAAGTATGCAAGGGAGTTGGTGAAGAAATTCGATTTAGAAAACTCTAAAGATTTTCCTACTCCAATGGGAACTAGCAATAAGGGATTAGAAAGTGAATCTCTTAGTGAAAGTGTAGACGAGAAGCTTTATCGTAGCATGATTGGAAGTCTACTCTACCTCACGGCTAGTCGCCCGGATATATCCTTTAGTGTTGGGATCTGCGCGAGATATCAATCAGCACCAAAGGAGGTTCACCTGAAAGCGGTGAAAAGGAACATCTGGTACGTCAAAGGAACTTTGAATTTCGGAATTTGGTATCCTATGGGAACAACGCTTGACATTATAGGATATTCTGATGCCGATTGGGCAGGATCTGTGGATGATCGGAAAAGTACGAGTGGTGCATGTTTTTATCTTGGCCACTGCCTTGTTGCATGACATAGTAAAAAGCAAAACTGCATAGCACTCTCGACTGCCGAAGCGGAATATATCTCAGCGGGTAGTTGTTCAACTCAACTCATTTGGATGAAAAGCATGTTGTGCGACTTTCGAATTTCAGCAACTTCGGTAACTATTCTTTGTGACAACACAAGTGCTATAAATATTTCTAAAAATCCTGTGTTGCACTCGAGAACAAAACACATTGAACTTAGATATCATTTTCTAAGAGAGCTAGTTGAATCAAATATTCTTCAAATTTCCTATATTTCAACTGAAGATCAATTAGCTGACATTTTAACAAAATTTTTGGATCAAAAACGGTTTATTCATTTACGTAAAGCAATTGGAATGCTTTCTTTGAAATAACACTTTTTGAAATCATTGCTTAGGTTAGGTTTTGTTTTGTGTTTTTGTTCCTTATCTATGTCTGTACATAGAACATTAATTGAGCATATGCAATTGACTTTACTTGCATCCTTTCATATATTTAGAAATTTATTATGCTTTGGATATCATAATAATTCATTTGATGCAATGATCATTTATGTCAATTAAGTCATTTTTAATTGATCAAAGTCAATTTCTCTCTCATATGATCTCTTGGTATAGTTTTTATCATATTTGAAAATTGAGTTAAGTATGAAACTCAAGATCAATTTTTGGTTGAATACCTTATATCTTATATAATTGATAACCAATTTAGGGGGAGTTTGTTAAAATATTTATGCTCAAAAGATGTGGAAAGAGTTACATCCCATTGAGGAGTGTGAAAACTACCACCACATAGAGGAAAGAGCTACCACCTCGGTCGACCGAGTACTGTGTGCAGCTACCACATGTATACCAAGCATGGTTTTTCAAGTTGATTAGATATAATGCTTTTTGGAATACTTGACTCTGTCAAATTCCAAGGTTGGTATAAGGTGGGGATTTTATTGAAAGATGCTCAAAGAGCCACTCCTTAAAATAAATTGATTAGATATATTATCTAACATATTTGGAATTTCAAACATCTATCGATCTTGGTACTTCATTTTCTTTACCATATTGATGATTTGATAAACGCATTACTCATAAGATTATGATAGATGTCATTGAACTTGTTCAACTTTAAAGGTTTTAATTTTTATAAATTTTCATTTCATTACTTGGATATTATTGATAGATTTAGCATAATCTATTTTTTTTAATATGAAATGATGACTTTTGTTTAAAGTTGATATGCAAAAGTGCTTACATACTTTTTCTAGATTTTCTGAAATTTTCCTAAATTTTTCTGAAGAAAAAGTTTGGAGCCGATCCGGACTGGAATATCCGTTCCGGATCCCGAACGCAGGAACTTTCTGCGGGTAGCCGATCCGGACTGGATTCTTGATCCGTTCCGGACCGCGGCTAGGGTTTTATAAGGAACAAAAGGGATTTGATTTCTTTTTACAACAATCTTTTGTTTCCAAGTCTCCAGAGCTTAATAAGAACTCTGAGTAAATTAGTTTTGATTATATGCTAGGTTTTCTCTTGATTAACGGATTTTTGGGCTTCGATTTCTGAAAATTCAGTTTTAGGGCATATAATGAGAATTTTTGAAAATCATGGGATTGATCTATTTTTAAAATTCTTTTTGCAAAACTAATTTGATTCCAAGTCTCTCTACACGATAATGATTGTTTAGGTATAATTTTTCAAAATTTTGAAAATAAATAATTTTTCCGTGTTCTTGAGTTCGTGCTCGCAGGTTTCTCTCGAAATAGCAACAATGGTGTTTTCATTGATCATAGTTCTTCTTGTTGCCATGGTTCACACTAGAGCAACGAACAAACCGAAAAGGGCTAAGAAAACTCGGGATGATTCTGAGACGGAATCCGAGACAGAGTCCATTGATTTGGATGAGCTCTTGGTAGAGGCCACTGCACCTACTACTTCAAAAGGGAAAGCCCCTGCTGCAACCTCGAAGGCGAAGACTCCGCCAACTGCCGCAGAAAAAGGCAAAGCCCCAATGGAAGAAACTTCGGCTAAAACTAAGAGAAAGAGCGTTGCCAGGAAGAGAGGGAGTGCTCGAGGAATATCAATTGAAGAGCCACTAGCAAGCCAGCCTCCTCCAAAAGATTTCATAAGCTCTGAGAGAATCAAGGACTTCGAGAAAAGAGAATGCATTGGCGAGCGACATGTGAATGTCAAAGCTCTAACAGAGCGCTCTGCATTATTTGGAACACTTTTTGAACAAGCGGGACTTGCACCGATTTGCAACTTCCTAGAATCTTCAGGCTACTGTCTTCACCTTGTCAGGATATTCTACCAAAATGGATCTAGATTGGTAGATCTTGAAGACGGGCCAAAAGAGTTTCAAACTTCTGTCAGGAATGTCAAGCTGAAGATTACACCTCAACTGATTGGTGAGGTGTTAGGAATGAAAGCTAAAGTTGATGGTGCTCATTACCTAAAAGGTCATGTTTTCAGCAATACAACCTGGAGAGTGGTTGTTAATGGAATTTGTCTTCCAGATACTCTATCGACGGGAAATTCAATCTTTTCAAAAGAACTTCGACCGGAGTATCGTTACTTGAATTTCATTGTTTGCTACAACATCCTACCTAACATGCAAACAAAAATTCTTAGATGGGATCGAATGTTGTTCCTTTATCTTCTTGGAAACCCAGCAGCAGCCTTGGGATCGAACTTCAACATTCCCTATCTCATCTGGTCGAGGATGGCAAGGTATGTGGAGAATGCTCATCCTACAGAACGACTTCCATTCCCAATGATCATAATGCGCATTCTTCGCAAGTTTAAGATCGACACTAGTGCAAGCTCTTACATGCACAGTTTGGGAACCATTAATGATACAACTATTGTGAAGTCCCTCTCCACACGACAGGATGAGCCTCCAACACCTCCTCGTAGAAAAAGACCAACACCAGCAACAACAGCAGCAACAGCTTCAGCACCACCAGCAGCAGCTTCGACTTTAGAGGATGATGCCTCTGTTACATCTATTTACCGAGAACAACAACGGCTTTCTTCAGAACAAGAACGAATGTCTAAAGAATTCGTTGAAATGAAGGCCGACATAAGGGATGTGAAGAAGAAGCAGCTATCTATGGCCAAGTTAGTTAAAAAGATCTTCCACAAACTTGGCTGCAGCAGTTCTGAGGATTTAGAATGATTTTTCCTTTGTTGTTCTAATCATTTTTCTTTTGCAGGTTTTAGTCTTAGTTCTCTATCTTTTTGAACTTTTGACTCCCTTTTAGTTTTTGTAATTTTGGCTTACTTTAGTGACAAAAAGGGGGAGAGAGATATGAACAATGATTGACTGAACAATGGAACAATGGTTACAATGGTTTGTGAGAACTTTGAACTTTGAACTCTGGAAAGTAAGTATCAAAACAACTTTTGGTTTTGTATTGTGATTGCATGCATGCCTCGACTAACTATTTGGGCATGTATTATTACTAACAAGTTGTTTGATTACTAACAAATTTATGACATTTGGATTTTATTGCTTAGAAGATATGTCTATCTCTGATTGATATTTTAATACATATCTTAGTTCATAAATGTCATGGTGAGTATAAACTCTATCTCTCTGTTTGGTTTTTTGAATGCTAAACATTCTTGAGGTATCTAACGATCTTTTTTGTCAAGAATTACTTCTTTTTGCAGAGAGTACAGATGTCTAAGTCTAGAGTCTGTTTTAGGAGTTTATCTTATGTATTTAGTTTATTTGGATCTCAAATGTAAATTTTTGTTGTATGGTGATAGCAACAAAAATATCTTTTTTGAATTTTCTTAAGTGGATCTATGTTTTGTCACGAAACCGCCAAAGGGGGAGATTGTTAAGGATTTTGGTTTTGGCGTATTTCGTGAAAGTGTTTAAGTCTTGAAGATTGAAGATGAAGAAGCTTGGATCATATACCTCAATCTCAAGAAAGAAAAATTCAAAAAGATCAGGTAAGTTTAACTAAACATTATTGGTGATCTGAATACTTCTTATAATGTAGAAACACTTGGATGGATTTTTAATCGCATAAAAATCAAAAACTGGACATGGTATATGTTCAGGATCCGGAACAGAGGACTACAGTCCGGACCCCGAACGTTGGTTGGTTCATGCACAAATCCAGTCCTGAACATCCCTGTTTCGTTCCGGACCCCGAACGTGGATTTTGCTGAAACTGCATGAACAGTCCGGACCGTGAGATTTCGTTCCGGACCCCGAACGTGGAGTTTGCTGAAATCGCATGAACAGTCCGGACCGTAGGATTTCGTTCCGGACCCCGAACCTTGTTTTTTCAGGAATTCTCTGAAAAACAATGACAGTCCTGAACGAGCCTAATCTGGTCCGGACCGTCGTGCGGGAAAAATTCTGTTACAATCAGTTTTTGATTCTTATCCTCTTCCAATGGTTTCTTACCTATAAGTAAACCCTAATTTCATCTTTTAGGGTAATCCACAATAAGTTTTATACTCCGGGAAATGACGGAATAATATTAACGGAGAAAAACTTATAGATCCACATATAGAGAAGAAAGGAAATAACTAGATTTAATTCTATGTTTCTTTATCTATATTAATTAATTTGATTCTAGATTTTCATACTCAGATTTTGAGTAGAATCAAATTAATGAATACTTAGATGACATTTCCGATCTATCTTTGATCTAAGTATTCGGCGGATCATCACCACCAACAAAACAACGATTTTCCCCAAAATCGGCGCGTGGATTCGCGTGGCCTTGTGGATTCAAGGTGCAACCGCTCTCGTGGATTCGGAGCGAGGTACGTTCGTGTGATCGAGACGTACTACCTGGTGGAGACCGTGGATTCGGTCAGAAGTCGTGGATTCGACATTGGACGCCGTGGATTCGGCGTTGGACGCAAATCGTGGATTCGAGGCGCGTTGCGGAGCGAGCGGAGAAGATCAACTCGGAGCGTATGGAAAAAGGATGAGTCGTCTGTGAGTGCGTTATATCACCTTTGTACGTGTTTAATCTTAGTTGATTTCACCGTGTTATCTGTCCCGTGGTTTTTTACTCCTGGGATGGAGTTTTCCACGTAAAAATCTTGCGTGTTATTTTCATTTCCGCATTGGATTTTTATTACGCAAATATTTTTGAGTGTTTATTGTTTACACCTATTCACCCCCCCTCTAGGTGGTTTTTCCCCTATTTAGATCCTTATTATAAGTATAACCCAACATGTTAGTCATGAAACAACTTGTTAGTGATATTACATGCCCAAATAGTTAGACAAAAAGTTAGTTGAGGCATGCATTCATTCACAATACAAAACCAAAGTTGTTGTCATACTTACCTTTCAAGTTTTAATTGTTCCAAAGTTCTCACAAACCACTTGTCACCTTGTTCATATCTCTCTCCCCCTTTTTGTCACTAAAAGTAGCCAAAATTTACAAACATTAAGGGAGTTAAAAGTTCAAAAATAGTAAGAACTAAGACTAAAAGTCTGCAAAACAAAAAGTTAATTAGAACAAGTTCATTCTAGATCTGACAAGTCTGAGCTGCTACAATCCAATTTGTGTAAAATTTCCTTGAGCAGACTTGAGATTCTTGAACATTTTCTTTTTATCCGGTGTATGTTAGTGGACATTCTTTCTTGTTCTACAGACAATTTCCTCTGTTCTTGTTGGATGGAGGATATAGATGGATCATTCTCTGATGTGTCTTTCCCAGAGGTCGAAGGAGGTAGTGATGATGTAGATGGTGCATTTCTACCTTCAATCCATTGAGATTCTCTAGGGAGAGATTGTGACTTGACAAAAGTTTCATTAATATGAATTCCACTATCCCTTGGATTCTTTCGCCTCGTATATTGCTTGGTCGTTGAGCAAGACTTCATAAGCTTTTTGTTTTTTAAGTAAAACTTGTCTTCTTCATCAACAATCTGTTGTATTTTTGACAAATTTTGTCCCAATCCTTTTCCTCTGATTCTGAATCATCCTGAAGAACACTCTTTGTCTCTTCCTGAGTTGCTCTATCTTGCTCTTTTTTAATTGATGCTCGTGTTCCGACCAAAGCTGCGATGAACACTAGAATCCATGCAAAAACCATCTTTGCTGCTAGTGCGTTAGTAAATGTAGAACCTGCGAGCAAGAACTCAAGAACACGAAAAATTACTTAATTTTCAAAAATTTGAAAAATTGTACCCAAACAATCATTATCGTGTAGAGAGAGTAGGAATCAAGTTAGTTTTGCAAAAAGAATTTTAAATATAGATCAATTCCATGATTTTCAAAAATTCTCATTATATGCCCTAAAACCGAATTTTCAGAAATCGAAGCTTAAAAATCCGTTAATCAAGAGAATACAAGGCATATAAACAAAACTAATCTACCCAGAGTTCTTATTTCAAAAGAAATTTGATCAAAAACTATTCAAAAACGAAAAAGATACATGATTTTCATGCACGTTTTGAAGAATAAAGCAAAAACTGTGAAGAACCTAAGTTTTGATCATAAAAACATACTTGAACCGGAAGAACTTGGGTTTGAAAGGCTCCAAATCGGTTGAAGTTTAGAGAGAGAAACTCTAGAACCTTAGAAACAAAAACTTGAGGTAGAATAAAATCAAATACCCTTTTGTTTCATATAAACCCTAGCCGCGGTCCGGATCGGCTCAAAAATCCAGTCCGGATCGGCTACCCGCAGATAACATCTGCGTTCGGGATCCGGAACATAATTCCCACCTTATACCTACCTTGGAATTCGACAGAGTCAAGTATTCCAAAAAGCATTATATCTAATCAACAAGAAAAACCATGCTTGGTATACATGTGGTAGCTGCACACAGTACTCGGACGACCGAGGTGGTAGCTCTTTCCTCCATGTGGTGGTAGTTTTCACACTCCTCATTGGGATGTAACTCTTTTCACATCTTCTGAGCATAAATATTTTAACAAACTCCCCTCAATTGGCTATCAATTATTTAAGATATGAGGTATTCAACCAAAAATTGATCTCGTGTTCATACTTAACATAATTTTCAAATATGATAAAAACTATACTAAGAGATCATTTGAGAGAGAAATTGACTTTGATCAATTAAAAATGAACTAATTGATATAAAAGATCATTGCATCAAATGAATTATCATGATATTCAAACCATAATAAATTTCTCAATAAATATGAAAGGATGCAAGTAAAGTCAATTATACTAATGCTCAATTAATGTTCTATGTACAAGCATAGATAAAGAACAGAAACACACAACAAAACCTAACCTAAGCAGTGGTTCAAAAAAAATGTTATTTCAAGGGAAGTATTCCAATTGCTTTACGCAAGTGAATAAAACGTTTTTGATCCAAAGGTTTTGTTAAAATGTCAGCTAATTGATCTTCAGTTGAAATATAAGAAATTTGAAGAATACTTGATTCAGCTAGCTCTCTTAGAAAATGATATCTAAGTTCAATGTATTTAGTTCTCGAGTGCAACACAGGATTTTTAGAAATATTTATAGCACCCTTGCGGCTATTTGCGGAACTGTATTCTTACAGTGGGGGCTTTATTGGCACCAGGTCTTGAGCGGGATGACTTCTTTCGCCTGAGGTCCTTGGACCGACATGGAGGTATTGTGCTGGGTTTTTGGTGAGATTCGTTGAGTAGCTTGTTGGGGTTGTGGATGCTCAGGGTTACGTGTGATGACCTGGATCTCCGCATAGCTGTTGCTGTGCGTTGGGTGGCTTCTGGAGGCCTACGGGGTGCGATGGAGGTGTTTGTGCACCAATTGGACACAAGTGGCGGACTTCGGGCTTAAATGGATCACGTGGGTGATCGATTGACTCCGTCGGATCTTTAGAAGTGGTTTCGCGCGAAGCGGATATTAAAAATGGACTCAGCACGAAGTTTGGACCAAGAAACACCTTTCCGGATGCCTTCGGCAATTTTTAGAGTTAGAATTTGGCAAATCGGACACCGGATTTGGACTCAGCGCGTGGAAACGGTCAAAATGGGCTATTTACATGCATTTTTCGGAGGTTGCTATAGTAAAATAACTATTCATGGCCGGAACAGTGTTTCCGGCGACGGCCGGCGGCGGCGGGCAGCAGCGGAGGACGGCGGCGCGCGGCCGCGGGCAGGCGCACAGGGGCTCGGGCAGGCGGCGGAGCGGCCGCGGGCGCGGGCAGCGCGTGGGCAGGCGCACGGGCACGCGGGCAGGAGCGCGGTGCACGGGAGCGCGTTGGACACGTGGCGGCGTGCAGTAGGGTCGGTGCAGTGGACTGGGATCACGGAGCAACGCGGAGTGGTGCATGGACCGGTCTGGACACGTGGTGTCTTTCGGTTGGTGGGCTCACGGGGGCGGGGTCCACGGAGGCCCACCGGGGTGCCTCGGGGCGCGTGCGCGTCAGGGCGCCAGGCGGCGTGGCAGGCGGCGACTGGGCGCTGTCGGCGACCTGTCAGGGCGGGCCACGTGGCGCCCTGCCATTGGCGGGCGCCACCTACCACTTTGACCAGGCGCGGGCGACGTGGCGGGCGCAGAGCGGCTGGGGACGTTGTCCCGTGTTCCGGGGTGACGTGGCGCCACCAGGGGAATCCGGGCGCTCGTCGCAGGGCAGCCCGTGGAGCTTTCGGGCGCCCGGAAATGGGCATGCGCCCGAAAGTTGGGACAAATCCAGTATTTCTAGATTTGTCATTTTGGGCCTATAAATAGGCCCCTGTTCAGCACTGAAGAACTTTTTCTCTGCACGGATTTTTGCAGTGCAACCTTCAGGAGATTTCCTCCTCTCCTAGAGCCGGATCCATCTGCAGATTCCAGGATTTTTCTGCGGCACGCATCCCAAGGTTCCCATTTTTACGGTGCGGCGCGACGCTCGTTCGTTTGTGATCTTCTCCGTTGCGTTTTGGTGCGAGGACTCCCCCGGCTTACTCCGACCTCTGATTGAGGCGATTTTTGTGCCGTTGGCTTCACGACAGGTAGGGCTACGATCTTTGTGACTTGTGTTTTCCCTTGTTTTGAGTTTATCTTGGAGTTTCCCGAGCTTTCATTTGACCCTTTTTCTTGGGCGGAGTTTTGGACAGCACTGTGGTATTTCGGCCATATCTTTGTGCACAAACATTGGATCGAGGCGTTTCAGGAGGCGTTTTTCATCTACATTTCGCAAGGAATCTCCTGGATTTTTCTCAGATTTTTCTGAATAATTTTCGAAGGTGAAAAATCTCTGTGTACAGAAGTTATTGCTACAGTTTTTGAGAGCAGTTTATTTCGAGGTGGTTCCCTTGTCGGATTTGTATCTCAGCGTAGGAAACTCGGATTTGAACGTACAGATACTCATTTCGACCGGTTCGTCGCGAGGATCGTGAGAGTATTTTTCCTGGAATTTTTCGAGTAGATCTTGTTGGGTTATATGTAATAAGGATCTAAATAGGGGAAAAAAACACCTAGAGGGGGGTGAATAGGTGTAAACATATAAACACTCAAAAATCGTTGCGATAAAAACCCAATGCGGAAATAAAAAATAATACGCAAGATTTTTACGTGGAAAACTCCATCACCGGAGTAAAAAACCACGGGACCGATAACACGGCAGAAATCCACTAGAATTAAAACACGTACAAGGTGATTTACCGTACACAATTACGACTCAACCTTTTCCATACGCTCCTAGAGGATCTTCTCCGCTCGCTCCGCGACGCTTCTCGAATCCACGATCTGCGCCCAACGCCGAATCCACGGCGTCCAACGTCGAATCCACGACGTCCGACCGAATCCACGGTCTTCACCCAATAGCACCCTTCGAATCCACGAACGTGCCTCGCTCCGAATCCACGAGAGCGGTTGAACCTTGAATCCACAAGGACACGCGAATCCACGCGCCGATTTTTGGGGTAAATCGTTGTTTTTGGGTGGTGATGATCCGCCGAATACTTAGATCAAAGATAGATCGGAAATACCATCTAAGTATTCATTAGTTTGATTCAACTCAAGATGTGAGTATGAAAACCTAGAATCAAACTAATCAATATAGATGAAGAAACATAGAGTATTCTCTAATGATTTCCTTTCTTCTCTATATGTGGATCTAGAGGCGTATATATGAAAATGACGGCTATTTTTATTTTCGGCCTCTTTTTGGATTAACCCTAGAAAAAGAGTCATAGGGTCTATTTATAGGTTAGAAACCCTAGGAAGGAGATAAGAATCAAAAACCTAACATTTCTGGAGATTTTACGGACGGCGATCCGGATCGGATTAGCTGTGATCCGGATCGTCGTAACGAGTCAGGCAATTCCAGAAAAACGAAGGTTCGGGATCCGGATCGAAGTGCTTGATCCGGATCGTTCATACAGTTCACCAAACATCAACGTTCGGGATCCGGATTGCGAAGCCTGATCCGGATCGTTCAAGGAAGATGGTAAACTCAGTGTTCGGGATCCGGATCAAGAGGGGCTACGATCCGGATTGAACTGGTGTATGAACGAACCACCTTCGGGATCCGGATCGAACAACCTGATCCGGATCCTGAACATGTCCCAAGTCCAGTTTTTGATTTTTATGCAATGAAAGATTCTTCCAAGTGTTTCTACACTACAAGAAGTATTCGGATCACACAAAATCTTTAGTAAAACATACCTGATCCTTTTGAATTCTTCTTTCTTGAGATTGAGTTAAATGATCCAACTTTCTTCACCTTCAATCTTCAAGACTTGAGACTTTCACGAAACTACGCCAACTCAAAATCCGTAACAATCTCCCCCTTTGGCGGTTTCGTGACAAAACACAGATCCACTAAAGAAAATTCAAAAAGATATTTTTGTTGCTATCACCATACAACAAAAATTTACAATGGAGATCCAAAAATTTAAAAACATGAGATAAACTCCTAAAACAGACTCTAGACTTAGACATCTGTACTCTCTGCACAAAGAAATCATTCTTGACAAAAAGAGATCATTAGATACCTCAAGAATATTTAGCATACAAAACCTAGTACAGAGATAGAGTTTATCTGATCATCATGACATTTGAGAATTCAGATATGTAAGAGAATCATAGTCAAAAACCAACATATCTTCTATGCAATTAAAAACCAAATGTCACAAAAAGTTAGTCCAACATCAACTTGTTAGTCATATTGCATGCCCAAATAGTTAGTCGAATAGTTAGTCGAGACATGCAAACAATCACAAGATGAAAACCAAAGTTGAAGTTGAAGTGATACTTACCTTGATGTATACAAAATCTTCATCAGCAAGATTTTCACACTCATTGTTCAAGTTCCCTTGATGTTCACTTACCTTGATGTTCATTCGCATCATCATTGTACCTTGATGCAGTCATCGTTGTTCATCATTGATGTATACAAGATCACAATTTTCACAATATCATTGTTCAAGTTCTCTAAACTCTCTCCCCCTTTTTGTCACAAACAAAGCCAAAGTTACCAAAAAAAAATTGAAGGAGAGTTAAAAAATATCAACGAAAATGTTCCGAAAGTTTAAGAACTAGAACTAAAAACTGAAAAACCTGCACAAAAGTCTGCAAAAGAATAAAAAGTTCCTGCATAAGTGAATTGTTAGTCAGACGATTCAGGCATCTGAATCTGAGTCAACCGAGGCGGAGTCTTCAGAGCTCGTACAACCCAGCTTTTTCAAGATTCCTTTAAGCATTCCCGAGATCGTAGTACACTCTTGCTTCATCTGATGTATGTCCTTGGACATCTTTCTGAGTTCTAGAGTCATTTTATCTTGTTCTTGTTTTATGGAAGACTCTGGATTTCCCTTTTGGTCAGTTCTTTTGGAAGTTGAAGAACGTTGAGTGACGATTGACGGAGCAGTCTGACCTTCATTCCGAGGAGATCGTCTTGGCAAAAAGGGTGGATTGCTTGGCACATTCTTTTTCATGGCTTGCTGCTTAAGTATTGAGGAAGACTTTAGTAGCTTCTTTTTCTTTAGGTAAACCTTATTTTCTTCATCAATGCCTTGTTGTACTTCGTCAAGAAATGTGTCCCAATCTTCTTCGTCTTCTGATTCAGTGTCAATTTGAGAAATATTCCTTGGGTTCTCTTGACATGGTTCATTTATTTCAATACCTCGAGCTCGTCCAGGTCGTCGAGCAAGTCTTTTTCTTTTTACGAAAATGGATGAAGAAGTCATTGGTGCTTTTCCTTTTTCCGCAGCAGTAAGCGGAGCCTTTTCCGTTGATGTTTCTGCATGGGCTTTCCCTTTCGATGCAACAGAGGTTTTTTGTGGCGATTCTTCAGGATGTGTTTCATCATCAGATAACTCATCCCAGTTAACTTCATCCTTTTTAGCTCTCTTGGCAGTGTCTCTCGTATGTACCATAGCAGTAAGTAGGAAAACAATCCAAGTGATCACCATTGCTAATGGTTTCTTTGAGAAAAGAAATCCTATGTGGAACGACTCAAGAACACATGAGAAAATTGTTAATTTTCAAAGATTTGAAAAATTGTACCCAAACAATCATAATCATGTAGAGAGACTAAGAATCAAATTAGTTTTGCAAAAGGACTTTTAAAAATAGATCAATTGCATGATTTTCGAAAATCCTTATTATATGCCCTAAAACCGAAATTTTAGAAATCGAAGCCTAAAAATCCGTTAATCAGGAGAATACCTAGCATATAATCAAAACTAATCTACCCAGAGTTCTTATTTCAAAAGAAATTTGATCAAAAACCATCCACAAACAAAGTTGATCCAAGAATTTCATGACGTTTGTGGAAGAAGAGAGAAAAACGGTGAAAAACCGAGATTTTGATCAATAAAACTTACTTGGAGTTGAAGAACTTGAGTTTGAAAGCTTCCAGGAAGGATGAAATCTAGAGAGAGAGGCTCTGGAAACTTTGGAACAAAAGATTGGAGTAAAAGAAATCAAAAACCCTTTTGTTCTTTATAAAACCTAGCCGCGATCCGGATCAGTTCATAACTGCGATCCGGATCGGCTACCCGCAGTGAGAAACTGCGTTCGGGATCCGGATCGGCAGATACAATCCGGATCGTCAGCCCGTAGAAGAATTCCTGCGTTCGGGATCCGGATCATCTAGCCCGATCCGGATCGGCTCCAACTTTTTCTTTAGAAAATTTCAGAGAAATTCAAGAAAACCCAGAAAAAGATTGTAAGCACAAATGTGTATCAACTTTAAACAAAAATCATCGTTTCATACAACAAGAATTAGATTATGCCAAATCTATCAATAATATCCAAAAATGAAACGAAAATTTACAAAAATTAAATCCCTTAAAGTTGAACACTTTCAATTACATCTAACTTGATCTTATGAGTAATGCCTTTATCAAATCATCAATTCAGTAAAGAAAATGAAATACAAAGATCAATAGATGTTTGAAATCCCAAATATAATAGATAATGTATCTAGACAATCTGTTGAAGAGAGTGGCTCTTTGAGCATCTTTCTTTAAAAACCCACCTTATACCAACCTTGAAATTTGACGGAGTCAAGTATTTCAACATGCATTTTACTTAATCAAAAATTTGAACAACCATGCTTGGTATACATGTGGTAGCTGCACACAATACTCGGACGACCGAGGTGGTAGCTCTTTCCTCCATGTGGTGGTAGTTTTCACACTCCTCATTGGGATGTAACTCTTTCCACATCTTTTGAGCATTTTACTTTTTCTATGACTTCCCCTCAATTGGCTATCAATTACTTAAGATATAAAGTATTCAACCAAATATTGATCTCGATTTCATACTCGACTAAGCAGTCAAATAAGATAATGACTATACCAAGAGATCATAGAGAGAGAGAAATTGACTTTGATCACTTAGAAGATGATTTAATTAACATAAATGATCATTGCAACAGTGAAATATTATGATAGCAAAAGCATAATAAATTTCTAAATGTGCGAAAAGATGCAATTAAAGTCAATTATGATCTATGCTCAATTAATGTCCTATGTACAAACATAGATAATGAACAAAACAAAAACAAATACAAAACCTATCCTAAGCAAAGGTTTCAAAAAGAAGTTTATTTCAAGAAAAGCATTCCAATTGCTTTTCGTAAATGAATAAAACGTTTTAGATCCAAAGGTTTTGTTAGAATGTCAGCTAATTGATCCTCAGTCGAAATATATGAAAGTTGAAGAGTATTTGATTCAACTAGCTCTCTCAGAAAATGATATCTAAGCTCAATATGTTTTGTTCTAGAGTGCAACACAGGGTTTTTAGAAATGTTAATTGCACTTGTGTTGTCACAAAGAATTGTTACCGAAGATGCTGAAATGCGGAAGTCGCTCAATACGCTTTTCATCCAAATGAGTTGAGTTGAGCAACTTCCAGCTGAAATGTATTCCGCTTCGGCAGTCGAGAGTGCTATGCAGTTCTGCTTTTTACTGTGCCATGCAACAAGGCAATGGCCAAGATAGAAGCATGCACCACTCGTGCTTTTCCGATCATCCACTGAACCTGCCCAATCGGCATCTGAGTATCCAACAATATCCAAACTTGTTCCCATAGGATACCAAATTCCGAAATTAATTGATCCTTTGATATACCGGATGATCCTTTTCACCGCTTTCAGGTGAACCTCCTTTGGTGCTGATTGGTATCTCGCGCAAATCCCAACACCAAAAGATATATCCGGGCGACTAGCCGTGAGGTAAAGTAGACTTCCAATCATACTTCGATACAGTTTCTCGTCTACATTCTCACTATGTGATTCACTTCCAAGTCCCTTGTGGCTAGTTCCCATTGGAGTCGGAAAATCTTTACAATTTTCGAGATCAAACTTTTTGACCAACTCCATTGCATACTTGGATGGACTCAAGTGAATACCTTCCTCATTTTGTTTAATTTGCAATCCAAGGAAATAAGTCAATTCGCCCATCATGGACATCTCAAATTCGCTTTCCATGGTTTCCGCGAATTTAGAAGCATCATTATCTCATGTTGCGCCAAATACAATGTCATCGACATAGATTTGTGCTACAATGAAATTGCTTTGATAATGCTTCACAAAGAGAGTCCTATCAGCTCCCCCTCGAGTATAGCCCTTCTCCAAAAGGTGCTTTGTTAACCTTTCGTATCATGCTCGCGGTGCTTGTTTCAGACCGTAAAGAGCCTTTTTCAAACGAAAAACATGGTTAGGTTGTTTATGATCTACAAAACCTTTCGGTTGAGCCACATAAACTTCCTCATTTAAAAACCCATTTAGAAATGCGCTCTTAACGTCCATTTGAAATAATTTGATTTTAAAATGACAAGCAATAGCAAATAGTATACGAATGGACTCGAGTCTAGCTACAGGGGCGAATGTTTCGTCAAAGTCTATACCTTCTACTTGAGAGTAGCCTTGAGCAACTAATCGTGCCTTGTTCCTGATGATAGTACCATCCTCATTTTTCTTATTCTTGAAGATCCATTTGGTACCTATCACATTGTGTTGCTTTGGGGGCTTCGTTAATTCCCAGACTTTGTTTCGCTCAAATTGATGGAGCTCTTCCTGCATTGCTTTAATCCAGTAGTCATCCTGAAGAGCTTCATCTATATTCTTTGGTTCGATTAAAGATACGTAGCAAGCGAATCCACAAACCAACTGCCTCCGAGTTCTGACTCCTTCTTGTGGATCTCCAATAATATTCGATTCCGGATGATCCTTGGAGATTCGTAACGTTTGTTGAAACGGAGTACTCGGAGATACATGAGATGATTCCTGCACATCAGATAAACTTGAAGAACCATTAGATGCATCATTAATATTGGAAGTATTATTATGAGAAGATGCATTAGCAGGAGAATCATCTTCTAGAGAGATATCGAGGGTAGATTTTCCAGATCCAAAGTGAAAAGCTTCATCTACTTTTGTGACGCCCCACTTCCCAGGGGGTCACCCATCCTAGAACTACTCTAGCTCTAGCACGCTTAACTCTCATGTTCCTCTTGGATCTTGCTACCATCCAAAATGCTATAGCCAGGTTAGAGATTTAGTCCTATTATATCATTTATATAGAGGACTAATCCAAATTCCGGGGGTGTCACATTCTTCCCCCCTTTAAGCCCTGACGTCCACGTCAGGCTCAAGCACACTCACAAGCACCAGGCGATGTGAAACTGTCTCGCTAGCCTTAGCCGACCTTGTGAGGAGCTGCACTCCACTCACAACGGTCATTAGTCGGGGAGCCTCGCTCTACCCGCTATAACCCTGGCTCAGCCGAGACTCATCTCACATTTCCGGCTGGTGAATGGCTCTGATACCAAGAGGTTTCAGATTTTTCTTGGCGCGGCGCGACGCTCTTTCTTCGGTGTTCCTTCCGTCGCTCTTCGGTGTACGAGCTCCCCCGACCTACTCCGACCATCGTTTCGAGCGATTTCTTCGCTGCTGGATTCGTAACAGGTGAGGCTACGATTTTGGGTTTCTCGGACATTTTCAGATTTCACGTTTTTCGAGGTGTTTTCTCATGCTCATTGGGACCCTTTTTGCTGTGAGATTTTGGTGAGGGCAGCACCTTCTTTTGAGGAGATCTTCGCGCACGAGTCTCGGATCAAGACGTGCTTATAGACTTTTTTCATCTACTCGACGCGAGGATCATCGTGGATTTTGCTTAGAATTTTTGGAGACCTTCCCGAAGGTATACACTGTTTCTTTTATCTGTACAAGAGTTTACAGTTGAATGGTTTTGGGATTGTGCGCACCGATACTGTGGAATTTGTAACTTGGCCTACGGTGCTCGGAATTGGACGTGCAGGTACCCGTTTCGAAGCTATCGACGCGAGGATCGCTGTGGTATTTTTATCAGAATTTTTGGAGTTCGTTTTACAGGTGAAAATTTCGCAGTAAGTGGACTGTTCCCAGCAGATTTGTAAAGCCTGGATTTTATTGGATTTAAAGTGTAACTGTAGCCTTATGTTGTACCTAGGGGGATTGTGGACTGTGCTGGACCTGTTGGACCTAGAGTGGTTATTTTCCTGGTTTTCTCAGCTGTACGACTCCGGACAGTTAGCGTCTTCAGGTGGGTGGCTTGCTTTCAAGATCTATGGACTGTGCTCTAATTCTATTGATATAGAATCATGCATGATAGTGATTGGACTTGGGTAGCATGCTAGAGTGTAGGAATTGTTGATCCTTGTTTTATCTGTCGATCTTGTGATCTCTTGCTTCCTACTATCATGTTAAATATTTGTTATATTGGAACCTGACCTAGCACCCCCGTCATATGTTGCATGTGTAACCAGACCAGTAGAAAACCCTCACTTGGGCTAGGGTTATTTATGTTTAGACATCTACACTTTATGTTGCATTCCTGGACTTAGTGTTATCCTCGCCCGGGTAGTGGGCCGAGCGGTCGGGACTTCTCTATAGTGTGGGATGCATTTGCACTCGTGCTTGGGAGCAGAGTGGAGTCTGGTAGATGCAGTGGTTCGCTTGTCTGTACCGGGAACCGTTTGGGGTAAACGGTGGACCCGGGAGATCTGGTTTTCCCCTGTTGGGTTGTCGCCACTGTGTTAGTGGCGGTAGTTTTCTAGTGATAGCCGGACCTAGAACCCAGAAACCTTTTCGACATACACATGATTTTAGTCTGCCAATGTTTTCTTCCAAACATCGAAGGGCCGCTGGAGTCTGTTCTTGTTGATTGGACAAAGGCATCAGCCCTTCGGGGTTTGGGTAAAACACTTATTTTCTAACTGTTTTTCTAAAAAGAACTAAAATCATTAAATATGGATTTCTTCCAGATCAAATTAGTTTTCAATAACAAATGTCACCTTTTTCCTGTAAATCTCCCCACTCGAAAGGATTCGAGTGGTCTGGGTTCTAGGGGTCGTTTCTCTGTCGGGACGAAAGCCACGGGGGCCGAGCCTGGAACCTGTTCTTGTTGATAGGGTTGTAGGTGTAGGTCTCCCGGGACTTTCGGGCCCTGTTGGTGTCTTCTGCGAGTTGTATTGTGATTTTTGCCTTCCCGAACTATAAGGGATCGTGAACTTCGATAGTCGGAGCCTAGAGTCTGTTCTTGTTTGATAGGGTTCTTAGCACCGGTCTATCGGGTTTCCGAACCCTTATGGTGTCGGTCTTTCTGGAGAGTTAGTGTTCTCTTGTGGGAGCCGTCTGGTGGACGGTGGCCCCAGCTGTGTGACTTCCAGCTTGTGGTTGAGAGTTGGTGTTGTTGGTCGATCTTGTTGATCGTGGTTTGGACTATAGCCTGCATGAGCCATATTTGAGCTCGACAGAGATACGCGGATACTTTCCTCGGTGGGGTCGCTCCCCTCGAGAGCCACTCCGGAGTTGGGCCTGTTACTTGCTATCGCGACTTGTCGACGCCGTCCCTTTGACTGGCCCGGTTGGCGGCAGTCACGGACACCCTACGGTAGACCCGTCCTGTTGAGGATATGCGGCAGTAGGTGGGCGCAGGTTTGACTGGACCCTTTGAGGCAGTCAGTTTAGATTTGGTGAGTTTACTGTGTGTGTTAGTAGAGCATCATGTTTCATCTGTTCCTTTTCTTGAGCATCTAGATAGAGGCATAGTAGCTGTTGAGTTACTTTTCCAGCCCTTTCATTTCAGTTTTATATTGTTACTTTGTGCCTCTAGTAGAACTTAGTGGGCAGACCGTCGGGCTTGTTGGCGGCACCCACTGAGAACTACTTGGGACGTAGTTCTCACACCCGTCGTGGTGTATTTTCCCACAGGGACTTCTACTCCGGTTCCTGCTGCTCCTGTTGCTGCTTCTTCTGATCGAGGCAAGGGAGTCGCGAGATAGTTCCCCACCAGTCGTCATCCAGAGAGTAGATGTACCCTTATTACTTTTGAGAGTTCCTGTTGAGAGAACTTTGTAGTGAGGTATAGAGTTGTATTTATTTCCTACTGCTCGAGAGACTTTTGTACTTTTGGTGAGGACTTGTGTTGTATATAGTTTTATTTCTAGCAGTTTTACTTTCAGCTCTGATATCTGCATAGTATAGATGCTCTTTGCAGGTTAGTCGCTTCGTCTATACGGGCTTTCCGTATGGGCGGCGGATCTGTTGGCGAGCCCGGGTCGCAGTTTCGACGCCGGGGCGTGACAGATTAGGTGGTATCAGAGACTAGTTGTAGGTCATTGTGGATTAGAAACCCTAGGCTTGTGGTTGGACATAGGATGACTACGTGAGAGTCGTGACTGTTAGCGAGAGTCCTGATTGAGTTTTTACTCTCCCAAGGGATGGGATGAGTGACTGGCATGTTTATTCTCCTAAGCGATTATGTTGGCTGCAGACAACATAATGCTAGGGAATGGGTGACATGTCCTAGACTTTCGCTGGATTGGGTCGTGTGTTGTTTGGTACTGTCCTGATGTTTCCATGTGTGTTGCAGTGGGGGCACGATGCCTCCCCCGACGCAGGTACAGGTGTACGACGCGTTCTCAGCCTTTTCCCTCCGATGATGTCTGGGCAGGAGGAGCCAGCACAGGGTCAGCAGAGTGAGGTGCAGGAGCTTCGGGCTCAGTTGGCCCAGTTGTCTGAGGCGTGCAGCGCCAGGAAGGCTTCTCAGCGCCAGGAGGGCTTCTCGGCGCCAGGAGGAGGCCTTTGGTCGGATGATGCTTCTTTTAGAGCAGAGGACGCAGCCTGTGTTAGCACCCCCTGTGTGTTCGCCTGTGCCTTCTTCGCCAGCTGTGGCGCCCCCTTTGGTCCCGTCAGCGCCGGCTATTCCTGTCGAGCGTTTTCTAGCATACCACCGCCTGGGTCGATGGGACCTTTGACTTTGGCTAGAGCAGTGCGGTGGTGGATCTGTTGATGAGGTCCGTCGGTTTGATCCACCCCGTTTTCTGGTATGAGTGCTGAGCCGTGGGAGGCAGAGTCTTGGATCACGGCCATGGAGCGTCAATTTTGAGAGTTTGTTCGTTTGAGATCGATTTCGAGTCTTTTTGGCTACACACTACTGGAGGGCAACGCCGAGGCTTGGTGGCGGCGTTGCGCCGCTGGTCCGCCTGGGACTCAGATTCTTCCTGGTCGGAGTTCCGCAGACTGTCTGTTAGGGGCCTTCCTTTCCCTGAGGAGTGTTTCGTGCAGAGTATTGAGGGCAGCTGAAACTCTCCAAGCCAGGTAGGTCGGCCGGGCTTGAATATACATACATAGCCGCAGTCATCAGCTGTTGGCTAGTATGCCTCACGTGTCCAGGGACGAGTCTCACGGATCTAAATTTCGAGCCGGGGGCTCGACGGGCATATTTTTTATCAGCGTGTTGTCTCCGCAGATTACAGACTTTTGGAGTATCGGGGGATGGAGCAAGGCTTATATGTTGAGATGCTGGAGAGGCATGTGATGTGCAGAGGTTGCTCTAAGCCCCCGTAGTGATTCCTGGGTCCGAAGCCGCCGCCAACCGGGTGATTAGGGTTCAGACTAGCGGGCATGGACCTCCGAGACCTCCCCGATCTCATACTGAGTCGTGGGTTTCGTAGGC
>CM055064.1:24894954-25100745 GCA_029204045.2 Tillandsia leiboldiana
GTATCTCCTCCTCCGACACCGGAATTCAAGACAAACAACGACAACAAACCTACTTCATCCTCTTTGGGATCGTCAAGATCTAAGGTATGTTTTCGTTGTGGTGTTTCAGGGCACATAAGAAGATATTGCAAGACGGGAGTCGAACGCTCATCTCAAGCACCTCTTGCAACAACTACCAAAAAGGCTCCTCCCCGGAAATCAAAGCAAAACTTTTCAAATGAAAAGAGACTTGGTAGTTCATCATGCAAGACGTCTTCATCAAGGAAAACTTCTCAACCATTGCCAACATACTCCAAAACTCAAAAGGTTTGGGTATGCAAAGGTGAAACCCCTCCTTGTCTTTAATCGTTCTACGATTAAATCTTGTGTAGTTTATGTAGACTATTTTCTTTTCTTCTTTTTCTTTTGGCCGACCCGTCAACCATCCTTGGGAGGTAAATGGTACATTTTCTTATTGGTTGATGATTTCTCTAGGTTTTCTTGGGTAGCATTTTTAAAAGAGAAAGCTGATACGTTTGACTCTTTTCATAAGATTTGCCATCGTATTATGATTGAAAAGAATGAAAAGATCATTCGTGTTAGAAGTGATAGAGGCGGAGAATTCATAAATTCAAAATTCATTGATTTTTGCACTTCAAATGGCATTAAACATGAATTCTCGGCACTCTATACACCTCAGCAGAATGGTGTTGTTGAGCGCAAAAACAGGGTTGTACAAGAGATGGCACGTGTGATGCTTCATAGCCGGAATTTACCGCTACATTTTTGGGCTGAAGCCGTGAACACCGCTGTCTATGTCATTAATAGAGTTTACTTGCGCCCAGGAACTTTAAATACACCATATGAGCTGTGGTTTAGTAGAAAACCGGATATCAAATACTTTCGTATCTTCGGGAGTCGATGTTACATTTTACGTGACCGTGAAAATCTTGGAAAGTTCGACTCTCGAAGTGATGAAGGGATCTTTTTGGGTTATTCTACGAATAGCAGAGCATATCGAGTATTTAACATTGAATCTAAGACGATCGTAGAATCTATAAATGTTAAAGTAGATGAAGCTTTTCACTTTGGATCTGGAAAATCTACCCTCGATATCTCTCTAGATGATGATTCTCCTGCTAGTGCATCTTCTCATGATAATACTTCCAATATTAATGATGCATCTAATGGCTCTTCTAGTTTATCTGATGTGCAGGAATCATCTCATGTATCTCCAAGTACTCCGTTTCAACAAACGTTACGAATCTCCAAGGATCATCCGGAATCGAACATCATTGGAGATCCACAAGAAGGAGTTAGAACTCGGAAGCAGTTGGTTTGTGGATTCGCTTGCTACGTATCTTTAATCGAACCAAAGAACATAGATGAAGCTCTTCAGGATGACTACTGGATTAAAGCAATGCAGGAAGAGCTCCATCAATTTGAGCGAAACAAAGTCTGGGAATTAACGAAGCCTCCAAAGCAACACAATGTGATAGGTACCAAATGGATCTTCAAGAACAAGAAAAATGAGGATGGTACTATCATCAGGAACAAGGCACGATTAGTTGCTCAAGGTTATTCTCAAGTAGAAGGTATAGACTTTGACGAAACATTCGCCCCTGTAGCTAGACTCGAGTCCATTCGTATACTATTTGCTATTGCTTGTCATTTTAAAATCAAATTATTTCAAATGGACGTTAAGAGCGCATTTCTAAATGGTTTTTTAAATGAGGAAGTTTATGTGGCTCAACCGAAAGGTTTTGTAGATCATAAACAACCTAACCATGTTTTTCGTTTGAAAAAAGGCTCTTTACGGTCTGAAACAAGCACCGCGAGCATGGTACGAAAGGTTAACAAAGCACCTTTTGGAGAAGGGCTATACTCGAGGGGGAGCTGATAGGACTCTCTTTGTGAAGCATTATCAAAGCAATTTCATTGTAGCACAAATGTATGTCGATGACATTGTATTTGGCGCAACAAGAGATAATGATGCTTCTAAATTCGCGGAGACCATGGAAAGCGAATTTGAGATGTCCATGATAGGCGAATTGACTTATTTTCTTGGATTGCAAATTAAACAAAATGATGAAGGTATTCACTTGAGTCAATCCAAGTATGCAATGGAGTTGGTCAAAAAGTTTGATCTAGAAAATTGTAAAGATTTTCCAACTCCAATGGGAACTAGCCACAAGGGACTTGGAAGTGAATCACATAGTGAGAATGTAGACGAGAAACTGTATAGAAGTATGATTGGAAGTCTACTTTACCTCACGGCTAGTCGCCCGGATATATCCTTTAGTGTTGGGATTTGCGCGAGATATCAATCAGCACCAAAGGAGGTTCACCTGAAAGCGGTCAAACGGATCATCCGGTACATCAAAGGATCAATTAATTTCGGAATTTGGTATCCTATGGGAACAAGTCTGGATATTGTTGGATACTCAGATGCCGATTGGGCAGGATCAGTGGATGATCGGAAAAGCACGAGTGGTGCATGCTTCTATCTTGGCCATTGCCTTGTTGCATGGCACAGTAAAAAGCAGAATTGCATAGCACTCTCGACTGCCGAAGCGGAATACATTTCAGCTGGAAGTTGCTCAACTCAACTCATTTGGATGAAAAGCGTATTGAGCGACTTCCGCATTTCAACATCTTCGGTAACAATTCTTTGTGACAACACAAGTGCAATTAACATTTCTAAAAACCTTGTGTTGCACTCTAGAACAAAACATATTGAACTTAGATATCATTTTCTTAGAGAGCTAGTTGAATCAAATACTCTTCAACTTTTATATATTTCAACTGAGGATCAATTGGCTGACTTTTTAACAAAACCTTTGGATCAAAAACGTTTTATTCATTTACGAAAAGCAATTGGAATGCTTTCCTTGAAATAAACTTCTTTTTGAAACCTTTGCTTAGGATAGGTTTTGTATTTGTTTTTGTTTTGTTCATTATCTATGTTTGTACATAGGACATTAATTGAGCATAGATCATAATTAACTTTAATTGCATCTTTTCGCACATTTAGAAATTTATTATGCTTTTGCCATCATAATAATTCACTGTTGCAATGATCATTTATGTTAATTAAATCATCTTCTAAGTGATCAAAGTCAATTTCTCTCTCTCAATGATCTCTTGGTATAGTCATTATCTTATTTGACTGCTTAGTCGAGTATGAAATCGAGATCAATATTTGGTTGAATACTTTATATCTTAAATAATTGATAGCCAATTGAGGGGGAGTCAAAGAAATGTAAAATGCTCAAAAGATGTGGAAAGAGTTACATCCCAATGAGGAGTGTGAAAACTACCACCACATGGAGGAAAGAGCTACCACCTCGGTCGTCCGAGTATTGTGTGCAGCTACCACATGTATACCAAGCATGGTTGTTCAAATTTTTGATTATGTAAAATGCATGTTGAAATACTTGACTCCGTCAAATTTCAAGGTTGGTATAAGGTGGGTTTTTAAAGAAAGATGCTCAAAGAGCCACTCTCTTCAACAGATTGTCTAGATACATTATCTACTATATTTGGGATTTCAAACATCTATTGATCTTTGTATTTCATTTTCTTTACTGAATTGATGATTTGATAAAGGCATTACTCATAAGATCAAGTTAGATGTAATTGAAGGTGTTCAACTTTAAGGGATTTAATTTTTGTAAATTTTCGTTTCATTTTTGGATATTATTGATAGATTTGGCATAATCTAATTCTTGTTGTATGAAACGATGATTTTTGTTTAAAGTTGATACACATTTGTGTTTACAATCTTTTTCTGGTTTTTCTTGAATTTCTCTGAAATTTTCTAACGAAAAAGTTGGAGCTGATCCGGATCGGGCAAGATGATCCGGATCCCGAACGCAGGTATTCTTCTGCGGGCTGACGATCCGGATTGGACCTGCCGATCCGGATCCCGAACGCAGTTTCTCACTGCGGGTAGCCGATCCGGATCGCAAGCATGGTCTGATCCGGATCGCGGCTAGGGTTTTATAAAGAACAAAAGGGTTTTGATTTCTTTTACTCCAATCTTTTGTTCCAAAGTTTCCAGAGCTTCTCTCTCTAGATTTCACCCTTCTTGGAAGCTTTCAAACTCAAGTTCTTCAACTCCAAGTAAGTTTTATTGATCAAAATCTCGGTTTTTCACCGTGTTTCTCTATTCCTCCTCAAACGTGATGAAATTCTTGGATCAATTTTGTTTGTGGATGGTTTTTGATCAAATTTCTTTTGAAATAAGAACTTTGGGTAGATTAGTTTTGATTATATGCTGGGTATTCTCCTGATTAACGGATTTTTAGACTTCGATTTCTAAAATTTCGGTTTTAGGGCATATAATAAGGATTTTCGAAAATCATGCAATTGATCTATTTTTAAAAGTCCTTTTGCAAAACTAATTTGACTCTTAGTCTCTCTACATGATTATGATTGTTTGGGTACAATTTTTCAAATTTTTGAAAATTAACAATTTTTCATGTGTTCTTGAGTTGGTCTTCACAGGATACATTTTTCACTAGCAATCAAAATGGTGATCACTTGGATTATTTTCCTACTTGCTGCCATGGTACATGTCAAGGATACTGCCAAGCCTAAGAAGGCTAAGAAAGCAAAGAAGACTAAGGTTGATTCCGACACTGAATCAGAGACAGAGTCGATCGACTGGGATAACATCGAAATCGAGCAAGCTGCTCCCATTGTCTCCAAAGGGAAAGCAACTGCTGAAGCTTCAAAACCTACTGCAGCTAAAAAAGGGAAAGCACCAATGGAACCATGTCCAGTTGGAACAAAAAGAAAAACTGGTGCAAGAAAAAGAGGCAGTGCTCAGGGAAATACCATTGAGGAACCAGTTGCTAGGCAGCCTCCTCCACAAGACTTCATCAGCTCCGAAAGAATCAAGGATTTTGAGAAGAGGGAATGCATTGGCGAGAGACATGTCAATGTCAAACCAATGAAGGAACGATCTGTAGCTTTTGAGACTTTGTTTGACCAAGTTGGTCTTGCTCAAATTTGCAACTTCCCTGAGACTACTGGGTACTGTCCACACTCAGTTCGAATGTTTTATCAGAACGCTGCAAGTCTGATTGATCACGAGGATGGACGTCGAGAATTTCACACTTTGGTTAAAAATATCAAAATCAAAGTCACACCCCAGCTGATTGGAGTTGTGCTAGGTATGACAGCCAGAGCTGATGGACTCCATTACCTAAAAACTCAAAGCTTCAACGACAACTCCTGGAGAGCTGTAGTTAATGGAATTTGTCTTCCAAATACTCGGTCGACCGGAAATTCTATTTTCTCTAAAGAGCTTCGACCAGAGTATCGGTATATAAACTTCATTGTCTGCTACAACATTCTTCCCAACATGAATACGAAGGTTCTTCGATGGGACAGAATGTTATACCTTTATCTTCTTGGAAACCCGGCCGCATTGATGGGAGCAAACTTGAATATTCCTTATCTCATTTGGTCAAGGATGGCGCGGCATGTGGAACACTCTCACCCCACAGAGAGACTACCCTACCCAATGATTATCATGCGCATCCTTAGAAAGTTTAAAGTCGATACAAGCGCGAGCTCATACATGTACAGTTTGGGCACCATTAATGAGACAACAATTGTGAAGTCCTTATCGACTAAACAAGATGAACCCTTAATACCTCCTCACCGGCAACGAGCACAACAACAACGAGCGACAACCTCTGCACCGGCAGAAACTCCTCCTGTTCCACCAGCACAGCAGGCACCTCCATCCACTTCTGATGATGATGCGTCAGTGAGTTCAATCTTTAAGGAACAACAGCGACTCTCAAACGAGCAAGAGCGCATGGCTACTGATGTCGCTTAAATGAAAGAGGATATGAAAGAAGTTAAGAAGGTACAAGCTTCTATAAACAAACGGATCAAGAAAATGTTTCAGAAGCTTGGGTGTATCAGCTCCGACGACTCTGCATAAAGTTTTTCTTCTTTTCTCTAATCTTTCTTTTGCAGGTTTTTAAGTTTTTGTTCTTATTTAGTTCTCAGGAGTTTCTTTATTTTGTTCTATTTAACTCTCCTTAAAGTTTTTGTAATTTTGGCTTTGTTTGTGACAAAAAGGGGGAGAGAGTTTAGAGGGAACTTGAACAATGACAATGAACTTGAACAATGATGTGATGTGAACATCAAGGTAAGTGAACATCAAGGGAACTTGAACAATGAACTTGAACAATGATGATGTGAATGTGTGAACATCGAAGTAAGTAGAACTTCAACTTTTGGTTTTCATTTGTTTTGAATGCATGCCTCGACTAACTATTCGACTAACTATTTGGGCATGTAATATAACTAACAAGTTGATGTTCACTAACATGACATTTTTTTTTTAATTGCATAGAAGATATGTTGGTTTTTGACTATGATTCTCTTACATATCTGAATTCTCAAATATCATGATGATCAGATAAACTCTATCTCTGTACTAGGTTTTGTATGCTAAATATTCTTGAGGTATCTAACGATCTCTTTTTGTCAAGAATGATTTCCTTGTGCAGAGAGTACAGATGTCTAAGTCTAGAGTCTGTTTTAGGAGTTTATCTCATGTTTTTAAATTTTTGGATCTCCATTGTAAATTTTTGTTGTATGGTGATAGCAACAAAAATATCTTTTTGAATTTTCTTGAGTGGATCTGTGTTTTGTCACGAAACCGCCAAAGGGGGAGATTGTTACGGAATTTAAGTTGGCATAGTTTCGTGAAAGTCTCAAGTCTTGAAGATTGAAGGTGAAGAAAGTTGGATCATTTAACTCAATCTCAAGAAAGAAGAATTCAAAAGGATCAGGTATGTTTAACTAAAGATTTTGTGTGATCCGAATACTTCTTGTAGTGTAGAAACACTTGGAAGAATCTTTCATTGCATAAAAATCAAAAACTGGACTTGGGACATGTTCAGGATCCGGATCAGGTTGTTCGATCCGGATCCCGAAGGTGGTTCGTTCATACACCAGTTCAATCCGGATCGTAGCCTCTCTTGATCCGGATCCCGAACACTGAGTTTACCATCTTCCTTGAACGATCCGGATCAGGCTTCGCAATCCGGATCCCGAACGTTGATGTTTGGTGAACTGTATGAACGATCCGGATCAAGCACTTCGATCCGGATCCCGAACCTTCGTTTTTCTGGAATTGCCTGACTCGTTATGACGATCCGGATCACAGCTAATCCGATCCGGATCGCCGTCCGTAAAATTTCCAGAAATGTTAGGTTTTTGATTCTTATCTCCTTCCTAGGGTTTCTAACCTATAAATAGACCCTATGACTCTTTTTCTAGGGTTAATCCAAATAGCCGTCATTTTCCTATATCATCTTATACGGCTCTAGATCCACATATAGAGAAGAAAGGAAATCATTAGAGAATACTCTATGTTTCTTCATCTATATTGATTAGTTTGATTCTAGGTTTTCATACTCACATCTTGAGTTGAATCAAACTAATGAATGCTTAGATGGTATTTCCGATCTATCTTTGATCTAAGTATTCGGCGGATCATCACCACCAAAAACAACGATTTACCCCAAAAATCGGCGCGTGGATTCGCGTGTCCTTGTGGATTCAAGGTTCAACCGCTCTCGTGGATTCGGAGCGAGGCACGTTCGTGGATTCGAAGGGTGCTATTGGGTGAAGACCGTGGATTCGGTTGGACGTCGTGGATTCGACGTTGGACGCCGTGGATTCGGCGTTGGGCGCAGATCGTGGATTCGAGAAGCGTCGTGGAGCGAGCGGAGAATATCCTCTAGGAGCGTATGGAAAAGGTTGAGTCGTAAGTGTGTACGGTAAATCACCTTGTACGTGTTTTAATTCTAGTGGATTTCTGCCGTGTTATCGGCCCCGTGGTTTTTTACTCCGGTGATGGAGTTTTCCACGTAAAAATCTTGCGTATTATTTTTTATTTCCGCATTGGGTTTTTATCGCAACGATTTTTGAGTGTTTATACGTTTACACCTATTCACCCCGCTCTAGGTGTTTTTTCCCCTATTTAGATCCTTATTACATATAACCCAACAGAACTGACATACTTTCTTGAATTGCAAGTGAAACAAAATGATGAAGTCATCCATCTGTGTCAATCCAAGTATGCAAAGGAGTTGGTAAAGAAATTCGGAATAGAAGATTCTAAAGATTTTCCGACTCCTATGGGAACTAGCAATAAGGGATTAGGAAGTGAATCTCTTAGTGATAGTGTAGACGAGAAACTTTATCGAAGTATGATTGGAAGTCTACTCTACCTCACGGCTAGTCGCCCGGACATATCCTTTAGTGTTGGGGTCTGCGCGAGATATCAGTCAGCACCAAAGGACGATCACCTGAAAGCGGTGAAACAGATCATCCGGTACGTCAAAGGAACTGTAAACTTCGGAATTTGGTATCCTATGGGAACAAGTCTTGACATTATAGGATATTCAGATGCCGATTGGGCAGGATCAGTGGATGATCGGAAAAGTACGAGTGGTGCATGTTTTTATCTTGGCCATTGTCTTGTCGCATGGCATAGTAAAAAATAGAACTGCATTGCACTCTCGACTGCCGAAGCGGAATATATCTCAGCGGGTAGTTGTTCAACCCAACTTATTTGGATGAAAAGCGTGTTGAGCGACTTCCGAATTTCAGCAACTTCGGTAACAATTTTATGTGACAACACTAGTGCTATAAACATTTCAAAAAACCCTGTGTTGCACTCAAGAACAAAACACATTGAACTTAGATATTATTTTCTTAGAGAGCTAGTTGAATCAAATATTCTTCAACTTTCCTACATTCCAACTGAGGATCAATTAGCTGACTTTTTAACAAAACCTTTGGATCAAAAACGTTTTATTCATTTGCGTAAGGCAATTGGAATGCTTTCCTTGAAATAATTTCTTTTTGAAACCAATCCTTAGGTTAGGTTTTGTTTTTGTATTTTTGTTCTTTACCTATGCTTGTACATAGAACATTAATTGAGCATTAGTTATATTGACTTTAACTGCATCCTTTTATATGTTTAGAAATTTATTATGCTTTAGATATCATAATATTTTATTTGATGCAATGATCATTTATGCCAATTAAGTCATCTTTGTTTTGATCAAAGTCAATTTCTCTCTCAATGATCTCTTGGTATAGTTTTTATCTTATTTGACTATTTTGTCGAGTATGAAATCGAGATCAATTTTTGGTTGAATACTTTATATTTTGAATAATTGATAGCCAATTGAGGGGGAGTCAAAGAAAAAGAGTTATGCTCAAAAGATGTGGAAAGAGTTACATCCCAATGAGGAGTGTGAAAACTACCACCACATGGAGGAAAGAGCTACCACCTCGGTCGTCCGAGTACTGTGTGCAGCTACCACATGTATACCAAGCATGGTTTTTCAAGATAGTTAAATAAAATGCATGTTGAAATACTTGACTTTGTCAAATTTCAAGATTGGTATAAGGTGGGATTTTAATGAAAGATGCTCAAAGAGCTACTCTCTTCAACAAATTGTCTAGATACATTATCTAATATATTTGGGATTTCAAACATCTATTGATCTTGGTATTTCATTTTCTTTACCAAATTGATGATTTGATAAAGGCATTACGCATAAGATCATGTTAGATGTGATTGAAATTGTTCAACTTTAAGGGATTTAATTTTTATAAATTTTCGTTTCATTATTTGGATATTGTTGATAGATTTTGCATAATCTATTTCTTTTAGTATGAAGCGATGATTTTATTTAAAGTTGATACACAAAAGTGCTTACAATCTTTTTCTGGATTTTCTGGAATTCTTTCTGAATTTTTCTGAAGAAAAAGTTTGGAGCCGGTCCGGACTGGACAAGCTGATCCGGACCCCGAACGCAGGAAAATCCTGCAGGTAGCCGATCCAGGCTGGATTCTTCAGGCAGTCCGGACCGCGGCTAGGGTTTTATTAAGAACAAAAGGGATTTGATTTCTTTTACTACAATCTTTTGTTCAAAAGTCTCCAGAGATTCTCTCTCTAGAATTCAAGTATTTTGGAGCCTTCCCAACTCGTTTTCTCCAGATCCAAGTGAGTTTTCTTGATCAAAATCTCGGTTTTTCACAGGTTTTCTATATTTTTCTTAAAACGTGATGCAAATCTCATATCTTTTTCGTTTGTGATTTGTTTTTGATCAAACTTCTTTTGAAATAAGAACTCTGGGTAGATTAGTTTGGATTATATGCTAGGTTTTCTCTTGATTAACAGATTTTTAGGCTTCAATTTCTAAAAATTCGGTTTTAGGGCATATAATAGGAATTTTCGAAAATCATGGAATTGATCTATTTTTAAAATTCTTTTTGCAAAACTAATTTGATTCCTAGTCTCTCTACATGATAATGATTGTTTAGGCACAATTTTTCAAATTTTTGAAAATAAATAATTTTTGTCGTGTTCTTGAGTTGGTCTTCACATGACACTTC
This sequence comes from Tillandsia leiboldiana, assembly GCA_029204045.2. NCBI lineage: Eukaryota > Viridiplantae > Streptophyta > Magnoliopsida > Poales > Bromeliaceae > Tillandsia > Tillandsia leiboldiana. Next base: position 24,905,383 of record CM055064.1, read on the forward strand.
CTTCTTAAAGCACAAAGAGCAATGGAGTTTCCATTGATCATCTTTCTGCTAGTCGCAATGGAGCACCCAAGAGCGACAAATAAATTGAAGAGAGCAAAGAAACCTTTAAAAAAGGGAGAATGTCTTCTTGTTGAAGACTCAGAGACTGAATCTGAAAATGAAGAGGTGAATTGGGACGAATTGATGGACGATGAAACAATGCCTATCAAGTCGATGCGAAAGACTGCTATGGATAAAGGTAAGGCACCAATGACATCATCTATCTCGATGAAAAGAAAAAGACTGGCTCGACGGTTTGGACGAGCACGAGAGTTTGAAATTAACGAACCAATAGTTCCGGATTCTCCACCCCGTGAGGAACAAGTGTTCGTTAATGCGGATCGCCTAAGGGCATTTGAGAATCGTGAATGCATTGGCGAGAGGCATGTTAATATTGAGGCTCTACGAGACCACTCCCCTGAGTTTGGTGTTCTGATTGAACAAGCAAACCTCATTCAAGTATGCGGATTCCGAGAAATGCTTGGATATTGTCTGCATCACGTAAGGACTTTCTATACAAATGCACGGCACCTTCGAGAAAATGAAAACGGTCCGATGGAGTTTTACACGAATATCCAAGGCACAAGGTTTAAAATTACTCCACAATTGATTGGCGAGGTTTTGGGAATGCAAGCCAGCAAGACAGGAGTTAACTGCTTGAAAGGAAAGAGTTTGACAAACACGATGTGGCAAATGGTTATAAAGGGAATATGTTTGGAGGGAACTCAATCAACGGAGAAATCTGTCAAATCCAAAGAACTTCGTCTTGAGTACCGGTTCCTAAACTTCATCACATGTTACAATATCCTTCCAAATATGCAGACGAAAGTCTTGAGATGGGATCGAATGCTGTTTTTGTATCTCTTAGGACATCCGTCAGAGGCAATGGGATTAAATATCAACATTCCATACATTATTTGGAATCGAATGACAAGATATGTTGAGCATCCTCATCCCATGGAAAGAATCCCATTTCCATTGATTATAATGAGGATTTTAAAGAAATTTCATGTTGATATTAGTTCAACAACTTATCATCACTGTTTGGGCATGATCGATGAATCCACCATTGTTAAGTCCCTTCATAAATTGCCTCATGTCACTCCAATTCCTCCATGCGAAACGAAACCCAGTACTAGCACTTTCGCATCACCATCACAACCAGCACCCGCACCAGCGGATGAAGCATCAGTCTCATCCATCTACAAAGAACAACAACGATTATCCTTTGAGCAGGAACAGATTTCGAAGGAACAGAAGAGAATTTCCAATGAGCTTGAAATCATTACAACAGCTCAAATCTCTTTGACGAAGAAAGTCACGTCAATGAAAAAGTTAATGAAGAAAATGTTCTCGAAGATGGGTTGTACGAGCTCTGAGGACTCTGAGTCCGATGATTGATTCTTACTAATCATTTTAGTTGTGCAGGTTTCTCATTTTTTTTAGTTAGTTTGTTTCTCAAAGTTTTTGAACTGTTAACCTCTCCTAATTATTTTTGTAATTTTGGCTAAGTTTTGTGACAAAAAGGGGGAGAGAGTATAGGAGAACTTTGAACAATGCACAATGCTCTGTGATTGACCATGACTATACTTGTGTGAGAACAATGCTGAAACTAAGGTAAGTATAACTTTCAACTTTGGATTTATATGTGTTTTGATGCATGCCTCCGCCAACTATTCGACAAACTATTTGGGCATGTAATATAACTAACAAGTTGCTTGTTGACTAACCTTTCTATGACATTTGGATTTGTATTGCTTAGAAGATATGTCAATTTTTTATTATGATTTTCATACATATCTGAATTTGCAAATGTCATGATGAGTATAAACTCTATCTCTGTGTTTGGTTTTGATTGTTGAAAATTCTTGAGGCTACTAACGATCTTTTGTGTCAAGAATGATTTCTTTTGCAGAGATTACAGATGTCTAAGTCTAGAGTCTGTTTTAGGAGTTTAACTCATGTATTTATCTTTATTTGGATCTTCAATGTACATTTTTGTTGTATGGTGATATCAACAAAAATATCTTTTTGAATTTTCTTGAGTGGATTTGTGTTTTGTCACGAAACCGCCAAAGGGGGAGATTGTTACGGAATTTGAGTTGGCGTATTTCGTGAAATCGGTTTAGTCTTGAAGATTGAAGATGGGAAAAAGTTGGATCGTATACCTCAATCTCAAGTAAGAAGAATTCAAAAGGATCAGGTACGTTTAATTAAATAAGTTTGATGATCCGAACACTTCTTATAGTGTAGAAACACTTGGATGAATTTTTTATTGCATAAAAATCAAAAACTGGACATTCCATATGTTCAGAGTCCGGATCGGGCTTTACAGTCCGGACCCCGAACATAGGTTAGTTCGTGCATAATTCCAGTCCGGACCCTGGGAATTTCAGTCCGGACCCCGAACGTGGAATTTGCAAAAAAAGCATGAACAGTCCGGACCGTGGATTTCAGTCCGGACCCCGAATGTCGTCTTTTCTGGAAATTGTCTGTTTCGCTGAGACAGTCTGGACCGCCAACTCCAGTCCGGACTGTCGTCCTGTAAAATTCCAGAAATGGTTAGTTTTTGATTCTTATCTTTTTCCACAAGTTTTCTAACCTATAAATAGACCCTTTAATTCATCTTTTAATGTGACGACGCAAAGTGGAAGGAATCCATTCAATTCATAAATATTCCACATATAGAGAAGAAAGGAAATACCTGATTTAATTCTATGTTTCTTCATCTATATTATTAATTTGATTCTAGGTTTTCCAAACTCATATTTTGAGTAGAATCAAATTAATGAATACTTAGATGGTATTTCCGATCTATTTCTAATCTAAGTATTCGGCGGATCATCACCCCCCAAAAACAACGATTTATCCCAAATCGGCGCGTGGACTCGCGTGGCCTTGTGGATTCAAGGTGCTACCGCTCTCCTGGATTCGGAGCGAGGTACGTTCGTGGATTCGAGACGTGCTACTGGGTGAAGACCGTGGATTCGGTCGGACGTCGTGGACTCGACGTTGGACGCCGTGGATTCGGCGTCGGACGCTAATCGTGGATTCGAGCAGCGTTGCGGAGCAAGCGGAGAAGATCTACTAGGAGCGTATGGAAAAGGTTGAGTCGTAAGTGTGTACGGTAAATCACCTTCTACGTGTGTTAATTCTAGTGGATTTCACCGTGTTATCGGTCCCGTGGTTTTTTACTCCGGTTTGGAGTTTTTCCACGTAAAAATCTCTGCGTGTTATTTATTTTTCCGCATTGGGTTTTATATCGCAAAGATTTTTTAGTGTTTATTGTTTACACCTATTCACCCCCCTCTAGGTGTTTTTTCCCCTATTTAGATCCAATTTATACATAACCCAACATAATAACAAGTCTAATAAAGTAGATGAGATGTATCAACTGTTAAACCCATCGCATGAGTATTTCCCGTTTCTTCCATTATTAACTGTGGCGACTGAGTGTCGCGGTGATTGTTACACGCCGACTTCGGCAATTCATGTACTTAGATGCTTACACGCACACCGGCGGTTTGGCCACCGATTGGGTGTACTTTTTCGGAATTGTGGTACGTTGACCCCTGTACCCCACGAAAGTAAAGGTGTCGAGTGGGGACCCCTCGCGCTAGCTATAGGTGCAGCACTAACACCGTGGAGGGGTTAAAAGCATTACGGAAGCAAAGTAATTGTTCACGAGGGGGGTCATTAGACCTCCCGACAGGTATCATGAAGTTAAATCAAGGGATATGGACTCGTGAAGTGAAAAGCGAAAGGTTCCGGTGTATTCGGTTTGCTTTAAAAATACTTTTAATTGTTTTGATCATCTACTTTATTTGTCACTGACTTTTCCCCACACTGTGACAGGTTTGACTAGGTGTAGTAGTCGGGACGATGGTGAGGCAGCGTCTAAAGGACATTAGCCCACGGAGGCTTTATTCCGTCGTTCTTGCTCTTGGGTTATCTGTCACGCCCCGAGTCCAAAAACTAGTGTATAAATTTTTTTTTTTTTTTTTTTTAAATCAGAGTTGCAAAAACAACCAGGGCAATGACAGACCGCCACATATATAGAAGAGTCCCAATCCCCAATGGAATTGAGCCTTTTCTATATATGCACGGCTAGCTTGGCAACAATCATCAGAGTACTAACTACGTACAACTACATGCAAAAGTTACAATTAACTTTACAATTATTTACATCTGAATTACAACTCTTTCCTTTAACATCAAATAATACATGAACTTTCGGCTGTCCAGGGTCAACATCTAACACGGAATCTCACCAACACGTCCCGACATCCCAGCACCCGCTCGGCCTGAAAAACAGTCACCCGAGGGTGTGAGACACACCGGAGTGTATCCCAGTGGGCACGACGAGCCGAGAAATAGCAGATCGTACCTACTGGTATACAATACTAGAGGATAGTAATAATCAGGGGTTAGGGTAAAGCAGATATATAACTGGTGCTGTAAAGAAAGCAAAACTTATAATCTGGGCACGAGCATGGTAGATAATTTTACCAGAATTTAAAACAGGACAAACATGTATTAGGATAATCAACGCATCAAGGAGTTAGGACAATCAGCAAGATAACAATGAAACTATAATCAAGGCATCAAGGAGTTAGGACAATCAGCAATATAACAATGAGATTATAATCAAGGCATCAAGGAATTAGGACAATCAGCAATATAGGTAGATAACTAGAAGCCAGATCAAAGAATCAAAAAATCATGTTAAAGCAACTTAACAACACATGCATCAAATAGATGAAAACACAAAGACCCAATCACAAGCTACCATATTGGCCTTCTCAAGACCTCAGGCAAGGCTGCCCACTTGGCACCACCTGGTTGACATTCCCCAAACTAGGGTCACGGGTTGCCTCAGCTAACCACTTTACCGGTAAAGTACACCGCTACGGGGGATCAGTCCGCTAGTGTACGTGAAGAACAACGGTGCGGGCGAATCATGTGCAAATGCTCAAACTGGCGGTCCACTGACCGGGTAATCGGCAACAAGCCGGGAAATCCCCACTGGGATGCAATAATCAAATCAACTGAATCTCAACTCATATGCAAGACCAAGGCAAATCTCAACTCAGCATAAGCTCAACCGAAAAACACAACTCAATCATGCAGACCAACCAAATAATACAAAACTTAAACACATATTTTTAAGAAAACTATTTTGAAAAGTCCACACCCCGAAGAGCATTGCCCTCGTCCTATCAAACAAGAACAGACTCAGGCGACACTATGAAGCTTGGGTTTCCAAACCTCGCAGAGCAATTGCCTTCGTCCTATCAAACAAGAACAGACTCCGGCGACCCTACGAAGCTCGGTAAAAACATCAGTTAAACAAATCTATGTGCTCAGCAGTGTATCATTTGATCGACAGGACAAACAGGCTTACTCATCAACCATGGAAATGTTCCAAGATAAGATATAAATACCAGAGGCACTAAGAATAATCATGTAAGGCAGAATAGAACTGATAACAGGCGTAGCTCAACTATCAGATGACCAAACAGGCATGGCAATATGTAGAGCAATAATATAACCACTGGAAACAACTAATCAGCAGATATGGTAAAGATCACTAAAGAAGATCATAATCAGGCATAAAGCAGGTATGACGTAGCAAATAACTGAATCAAAGGAAGGGCAGGCTCAAGCATTGGTAGATCAATATAATAATCAAGCATAGGAGTGCAACTACGAAATGGCCAATCAGTCAAAGCAACTAACAGCAATATATATTGCAACCAAAGGCAGACAGGCTCAAGATAAACTAGGTTACCAAAAACAGGAGTCCAACCAATACCGTACACCGAGGGCCGAAAAGATCTCGGACCGAAGTTAAACCCACCTGATATATCGCAGGCGACTATTTGTATCAACAGATCACTTGAAAACCAGATGTAGATCGAACAGACCTGAATTAAACATATTGTTCAGGAATTAACTTAACTTTTAATCTAACAGTTTCAAATCAACTTAAAACCTCTTTTTAGCACTGTTTTCGCTCGTTCTTTTTACTGGAAATTCATTTTAACGAACCGTCACTTCCAGCAGGTGACATTTATCTTGCTGAACACCGTGCTCACCAATTTGCGGCAGCACGGAACCCGAGGAAAACTTCGGGTCATAAAACTCTCCTCTAACATAGCCCTTTTTGCATTTTTGTTTCTCCGAGACTTCCAACTCTGTTTTTAACGCGAGCATCGCGTTCAGTGACCCCAAAATACCCAGGAGTACACTTTTACAATTTTCCAAACAGACCCTAACACTATTTTTAATCAATTATTGCATTAAGGCTTGGTTATGACTCATCTTTGAATCCACATATTTCCAGACAAAACTTTCTATATCAAACCATCTCTGGATAATGCCAGGATCACAGGGCTTGCCCTAGATGCAGCCCAGGTTTGCTGGTTCAACCCGAACCAAGCCCTTGCTCTCACATAAGTTCACAATGCACCAACCACTTGTCCACACAGATCAAGATTGATCTGAAGTGAGCATCAAGCTCAGGGGACCTTCCTGAGTAAGTTTGATATACAACTTGAAGCTTAATTCTGCCTCGAAGTTCTTTGAGACATTTCCTCAAACACTTGGCATGCACCATATATACAAAGCTTCACAACAACTTCCCCGAGTTGGTTCTCAGCCAATTCTGCACCTTAAGCCCTCAAACTTGGAAGGAAAGTTTCCACATAACTTCCTCTACAACTCCTGCAAGCCTGGGGCATCTTTGCACCCATGGTTGGCTGCGGGCAAGGTGGAAAAGATGACTCCATTGCTTTGAAATTCGTGACCAGCAACCTAAGGCATCTGGGATCAAATGACTTGGCCAACTAGGTGCTAAATCACTCAAGAAAACTTTCTGTGCCAGTGGCCGGCAACAAAACACGGCGGCGACGGCGGTGGAGCAAAGCTCCATTTCGAGCTTTCTTCAACAATGGCAACTTTGCTATTGTCCGCTTTAAGGTGCAAAGAACAGCACCACAAGCTTTCTAGCAAGCTTTTGAGAAGCTCTGGCCATGTCCCTGTCGTCGGAGATCGCCGGACGGCCGGCCGCCATTAACGGCCTCAAACTCGGGTCAACCATGGCACCCACCATTTCGGGCTGCATGGTTGCCATGCAAAAGCATGGGTGGATACCCCTCGACCCAATAAAGCTTCCTGTACATGTGGCCGGCGGTGGGAAGCCTCGCCGGCGCCGGAGCAACAAGCTCGGCCGAAGGGGTCATCTTCCCCAAACTAGGGCACTTCCGCACCACCTCCACACAGCATCAAAACACTCCAAATTTGGAGGGAAGCAAGAACAGGTCAAGAGGAAGAAGACCATCACTTTACTTTTCATTAAAAATCGCCGTAAGCAAAGAAAGCTCGGGGCGGAGCTCCGGCGGTGCAACTTGGCCGCCGGCCAACCGGAGCTTTTCCCATTTCATGGGTGGTCTGGAAATAATCCTTAGGCTATAGGGAAGATACTTCCAAAGGTCTTGGGTCTGAAAAACCATTGGATCAATAGGACTCACCTCGCCGGAGTTGGAGAAGATGAGGAAGAAGCCGGTTCTCTCCACGGCCACGCGCAGCCTCCAGCAAGCTCGGGTTTGCTCACCTGGAAGCAGAAGAACTCCCAGAAGTCCAGGAACCCTAGTTGGAGCAACTTCTCTCCAATCCTCACCCTTCTCTCTCACTCGGATTTTTTTTTTTCAATGGGGTGATCTCCCTCGGCCACCCCAGCATCCGAGGCTTATGAGGAATAACTCTTGGGAGTTAGGAAATCCCAAGAGCCACCTCGTGTAACCTCCACGGGCAGACCAAGAGACACCTTTGCATAAATGCTAGATTTTGCAATTTTGCAAAATAACCCTTGTACAAGAAACCCTAAGCCTTAAGGACCCAGCTGTAGCTCACAATTGCATTCAGAACCTTAGTGAATTAAGCTTGTTAATTTTGATACATAAAATATTAAGGTTTCTTCAAAAATACCCACTTTTTCGGCACCTTTCACGCATTTCGAGACAATCCGGTCACCGTTTTGCGAAGCGGACTTCGCCACGACGTCCGGCTCGTCGAGACCTGTCAGGTAGCGTGTTTGTTTGGTTCGTTCGACGCCCGGATTAAAAGTCGTTCCATAAAGTTCGACTCAATATAGCGCGTGGCACGTACTTTGATGCACCCGGGTCGCCAAACGCGAAATCCGTCAGTGCCATTGCGCTCAGAACGTCGAAAATAGCTAGGATCCATTACTCATACCTCTAGGTTAAAACTCTAGATAGTGGTTCGGCCATTAGTGAAAGCGAGGGATTAAAAACCGAGGGTTACTATTCACTTTAAGTCGCGGGGCCCGCTTTTTGATTTCTGATTTCTGGAAGATCCGACCGTCGGATCGAAAACATATGAATATGAAACTTCTATGTTTCGACGAGACGATCGCAATGGTGATCTCGGATTTTCCAGATCAGACCCCGATCAAAAGTCGACATTTTAGGGCCACTGTTGCACTACTATCTACTAATTTTTGCTATTTAAATAATTCTGGAAATTATTTAAACCTGAATTCTGGATTTTAAAATCATGGTTACTACATCACTCACCACTTTAAGAAGTTTCGTCCCCGAAACTTAAACTTAACTAATCCACTATTACGCCTCTAACAGGTTCACAGTAGTGACAATCAGTCACAAAATATTGACAACTCTCAAATTACTCATTTAGACCCAATCTGAATATTCCCCGTTTACAGGGCAGAGTATTTCTCAGTTCTTTCGGAAGTACGTTGTCGGCCGCCAACGTGCTTACCAAAAGAAAGGCGAAATACCATAGATCTGTCGCCAACCACTAGTTGGGGACACAACTCACATCTGAAGGTACATCACATACCTTCCTACACAGTCTCTATGTCGATAATATAACCTTTACCAAATGTCACTACCATTACGGGGTCAATCTTTGAACCACAAGTACGGATCTGAGCCCTCTGGCTCCACTGAAACATCAATCCCACGGTCGAAACCATGACCGCGACTACTCTTCACTAACAACGATTCTCAAAACCCGAATACGAAACACATCTAAGTTCCAAACCACTATTCCGAAACCCAGCGCTCTCTCGTGACCACAAGTCATCCTAGAGTTCGTTCCTAGCCAAACCTAGACATCGTATTCCTATTTCTCTGATACCATCTAATCTGTCACGCCCCGAGTCCAAAAACTAGTGTATAAATTTTTTTTTTTTTTTTTTTTAAATCAGAGTTGCAAAAACAACCAGGGCAATGACAGACCGCCACATATATAGAAGAGTCCCAATCCCCAATGGAATTGAGCCTTTTCTATATATGCACGGCTAGCTTGGCAACAATCATCAGAGTACTAACTACGTACAACTACATGCAAAAGTTACAATTAACTTTACAATTATTTACATCTGAATTACAACTCTTTCCTTTAACATCAAATAATACATGAACTTTCGGCTGTCCAGGGTCAACATCTAACACGGAATCTCACCAACACGTCCCGACATCCCAGCACCCGCTCGGCCTGAAAAACAGTCACCCGAGGGTGTGAGACACACCGGAGTGTATCCCAGTGGGCACGACGAGCCGAGAAATAGCAGATCGTACCTACTGGTATACAATACTAGAGGATAGTAATAATCAGGGGTTAGGGTAAAGCAGATATATAACTGGTGCTGTAAAGAAAGCAAAACTTATAATCTGGGCACGAGCATGGTAGATAATTTTACCAGAATTTAAAACAGGACAAACATGTATTAGGATAATCAACGCATCAAGGAGTTAGGACAATCAGCAAGATAACAATGAAACTATAATCAAGGCATCAAGGAGTTAGGACAATCAGCAATATAACAATGAGATTATAATCAAGGCATCAAGGAATTAGGACAATCAGCAATATAGGTAGATAACTAGAAGCCAGATCAAAGAATCAAAAAATCATGTTAAAGCAACTTAACAACACATGCATCAAATAGATGAAAACACAAAGACCCAATCACAAGCTACCATATTGGCCTTCTCAAGACCTCAGGCAAGGCTGCCCACTTGGCACCACCTGGTTGACATTCCCCAAACTAGGGTCACGGGTTGCCTCAGCTAACCACTTTACCGGTAAAGTACACCGCTACGGGGGATCAGTCCGCTAGTGTACGTGAAGAACAACGGTGCGGGCGAATCATGTGCAAATGCTCAAACTGGCGGTCCACTGACCGGGTAATCGGCAACAAGCCGGGAAATCCCCACTGGGATGCAATAATCAAATCAACTGAATCTCAACTCATATGCAAGACCAAGGCAAATCTCAACTCAGCATAAGCTCAACCGAAAAACACAACTCAATCATGCAGACCAACCAAATAATACAAAACTTAAACACATATTTTTAAGAAAACTATTTTGAAAAGTCCACACCCCGAAGAGCATTGCCCTCGTCCTATCAAACAAGAACAGACTCAGGCGACACTACGAAGCTTGGGTTTCCAAACCTCGCAGAGCAATTGCCTTCGTCCTATCAAACAAGAACAGACTCCGGCGACCCTACGAAGCTCGGTAAAAACATCAGTTAAACAAATCTATGTGCTCAGCAGTGTATCATTTGATCGACAGGACAAACAGGCTTACTCATCAACCATGGAAATGTTCCAAGATAAGATATAAATACCAGAGGCACTAAGAATAATCATGTAAGGCAGAATAGAACTGATAACAGGCGTAGCTCAACTATCAGATGACCAAACAGGCATGGCAATATGTAGAGCAATAATATAACCACTGGAAACAACTAATCAGCAGATATGGTAAAGATCACTAAAGAAGATCATAATCAGGCATAAAGCAGGTATGACGTAGCAAATAACTGAATCAAAGGAAGGGCAGGCTCAAGCATTGGTAGATCAATATAATAATCAAGCATAGGAGTGCAACTACGAAATGGCCAATCAGTCAAAGCAACTAACAGCAATATATATTGCAACCAAAGGCAGACAGGCTCAAGATAAACTAGGTTACCAAAAACAGGAGTCCAACCAATACCGTACACCGAGGGCCGAAAAGATCTCGGACCGAAGTTAAACCCACCTGATATATCGCAGGCGACTATTTGTATCAACAGATCACTTGAAAACCAGATGTAGATCGAACAGACCTGAATTAAACATATTGTTCAGGAATTAACTTAACTTTTAATCTAACAGTTTCAAATCAACTTAAAACCTCTTTTTAGCACTGTTTTCGCTCGTTCTTTTTACTGGAAATTCATTTTAACGAACCGTCACTTCCAGCAGGTGACATTTATCTTGCTGAACACCGTGCTCACCAATTTGCGGCAGCACGGAACCCGAGGAAAACTTCGGGTCATAAAACTCTCCTCTAACATAGCCCTTTTTGCATTTTTGTTTCTCCGAGACTTCCAACTCTGTTTTTAACGCGAGCATCGCGTTCAGTGACCCCAAAATACCCAGGAGTACACTTTTACAATTTTCCAAACAGACCCTAACACTGTTTTTAATCAATTATTGCATTAAGGCTTGGTTATGACTCATCTTTGAATCCACATATTTCCAGACAAAACTTTCTATATCAAACCATCTCTGGATAATGCCAGGATCACAGGGCTTGCCCTAGATGCAGCCCAGGTTTGCTGGTTCAACCCGAACCAAGCCCTTGCTCTCACATAAGTTCACAATGCACCAACCACTTGTCCACACAGATCAAGATTGATCTGAAGTGAGCATCAAGCTCAGGGGACCTTCCTGAGTAAGTTTGATATACAACTTGAAGCTTAATTCTGCCTCGAAGTTCTTTGAGACATTTCCTCAAACACTTGGCATGCACCATATATACAAAGCTTCACAACAACTTCCCCGAGTTGGTTCTCAGCCAATTCTGCACCTTAAGCCCTCAAACTTGGAAGGAAAGTTTCCACATAACTTCCTCTACAACTCCTGCAAGCCTGGGGCATCTTTGCACCCATGGTTGGCTGCGGGCAAGGTGGAAAAGATGACTCCATTGCTTTGAAATTCGTGACCAGCAACCTAAGGCATCTGGGATCAAATGACTTGGCCAACTAGGTGCTAAATCACTCAAGAAAACTTTCTGTGCCAGTGGCCGGCAACAAAACACGGCGGCGACGGCGGTGGAGCAAAGCTCCATTTCGAGCTTTCTTCAACAATGGCAACTTTGCTATTGTCCGCTTTAAGGTGCAAAGAACAGCACCACAAGCTTTCTAGCAAGCTTTTGAGAAGCTCTGGCCATGTCCCTGTCGTCGGAGATCGCCGGACGGCCGGCCGCCATTAACGGCCTCAAACTCGGGTCAACCATGGCACCCACCATTTCGGGCTGCATGGTTGCCATGCAAAAGCATGGGTGGATACCCCTCGACCCAATAAAGCTTCCTGTACATGTGGCCGGCGGTGGGAAGCCTCGCCGGCGCCGGAGCAACAAGCTCGGCCGAAGGGGTCATCTTCCCCAAACTAGGGCACTTCCGCACCACCTCCACACAGCATCAAAACACTCCAAATTTGGAGGGAAGCAAGAACAGGTCAAGAGGAAGAAGACCATCACTTTACTTTTCATTAAAAATCGCCGTAAGCAAAGAAAGCTCGGGGCGGAGCTCCGGCGGTGCAACTTGGCCGCCGGCCAACCGGAGCTTTTCCCATTTCATGGGTGGTCTGGAAATAATCCTTAGGCTATAGGGAAGATACTTCCAAAGGTCTTGGGTCTGAAAAACCATTGGATCAATAGGACTCACCTCGCCGGAGTTGGAGAAGATGAGGAAGAAGCCGGTTCTCTCCATGGCCACGCGCAGCCTCCAGCAAGCTCGGGTTTGCTCACCTGGAAGCAGAAGAACTCCCAGAAGTCCAGGAACCCTAGTTGGAGCAACTTCTCTCCAATCCTCACCCTTCTCTCTCACTCGGATTTTTTTTTTTCAATGGGGTGATCTCCCTCGGCCACCCCAGCATCCGAGGCTTATGAGGAATAACTCTTGGGAGTTAGGAAATCCCAAGAGCCACCTCGTGTAACCTCCACGGGCAGACCAAGAGACACCTTTGCATAAATGCTAGATTTTGCAATTTTGCAAAATAACCCTTGTACAAGAAACCCTAAGCCTTAAGGACCCAGCTGTAGCTCACAATTGCATTCAGAACCTTAGTGAATTAAGCTTGTTAATTTTGATACATAAAATATTAAGGTTTCTTCAAAAATACCCACTTTTTCGGCACCTTTCACGCATTTCGAGACAATCCGGTCACCGTTTTGCGAAGCGGACTTCGCCACGACGTCCGGCTCGTCGAGACCTGTCAGGTAGCGTGTTTGTTTGGTTCGTTCGACGCCCGGATTAAAAGTCGTTCCATAAAGTTCGACTCAATATAGCGCGTGGCACGTACTTCGATGCACCCGGGTCGCCAAACGCGAAATCCGTCAGTGCCATTGCGCTCAGAACGTCGAAAATAGCTAGGATCCATTACTCATACCTCTAGGTTAAAACTCTAGATAGTGGTTCGGCCATTAGTGAAAGCGAGGGATTAAAAACCGAGGGTTACTATTCACTTTAAGTCGCGGGGCCCGCTTTTTGATTTCTGATTTCTGGAAGATCCGACCGTCGGATCGAAAACATATGAATATGAAACTTCTATGTTTCGACGAGATGATCGCAATGGTGATCTCGGATTTTCCAGATCAGACCCCGATCAAAAGTCGACATTTTAGGGCCACTGTTGCACTACTATCTACTAATTTTTGCTATTTAAATAATTCTGGAAATTATTTAAACCTGAATTCTGGATTTTAAAATCATGGTTACTACATTATCTCATCTCTTTTCCTTTTAGTTTTTTAGTTTCAATTGTTAGGATGTGGAATGTTATGGATGTTGGTTTGAGAGTTATTTTAATAACGTGAACTTTGGGATGCTTTTACTCGATTTAAATGCGGCAAGTTTTACACCAAATAAAAGAATTTCGAAGACACTTTCCAAAACCAAGTGTCGTGTGGGCACTACTTTGTAAACCCCTGGATTTATCCTTTCAAATGATGTAGCCGCCCTATTGTGACTTGTGTAAACACTTTGGAAAATCTAGGTGTCGTATGGACACCGTTTGCAACCCGTAGTTTTATCCCTGGATGTTGTGAATGAATATTTTGATGTAAATAAATAGTGTTACTCTCTCTCATTGTATTCACTGTGACTGTGTGGTTAAAGAAGATGTAGTAAATGTGACGTCGTGCATATACAAAGGAAACTCTGGCCGTTTTCTGAGTGAATTTGCATATATGGCGGGTCTGGCGCGCACCGGTAGGCGAGGTCGTTACAAGAAAAATATATATATATATGCTTTTCCGCTTATCATTAGACCTCCGGGGCGTGACAGGATCACCAAAATTATTTAGTTAAACGTACCTGATCATTCCGAATGCATTCTTCTTGATATTGATGTAGTTGATCCACTATTCTCCATCTTCAATCTTCAAGACTTATACCACTTCACGAAATACGCCAATACAAAATCCTTAACAGCACGTCTAGTTGCTCAGGGCTATTCACAAGTTGAAGGTATAGACTTTGATGAGACTTTTGCCCCGGTAGCTCGTCTCGAGTCCATTCGTATCCTTTTTGCAATTGCTTGTCATTTTAAAATAAAACTTTTTCAAATGGACGTTAAGAGCGCATTTTTAAATAGTTTTTAAATTGAGAAAATTTATGTAGCTCAACCAAAAGGATTTATTGATCATAAACTACCTAACCATGTTTTTCGATTGAAAAAGGCTCTTTACGGACTAAAACAAGCACCGCGAGCATGGTACGAAAGATTGACAAAGCACCTTTTGGAAAAGCGCTATACTCGAAGGGGAGCCGATCGGACACTCTTTGAGAAGCACTTTCAGGACAACTTCATTGTGGCACAAATATGTGGATGACATTGTGTTTGGTGCTACAAGGAACAACGATGCTTCAAAATTCGTCGAGACGATGAAAAGCGAATTTGAGATGTCCATGATGGGCGAGCTTACGTATTTTCTTGGATTGCAAGTTAAGTAAAGTGATGATGGCATTCATTTATGTCAATCCAAGTATGCGATAGAGTTGGTCAAGAAATTCGGATTGGAAAATTCTAAAGACTTTCCGACTCCTATGGGAACTAGCAATAAGGGATTAGAAAGTGAATCTCACGGAGAGAGTGTAGACAAGAAGCTTTATCGAAGCATGATTGGAAGTCTACTCTACCTTACGGCTAGTCGCCCGGATATTTCTTTCAGTGTTGGGATTTGCGTGAGATATCAATCAGCACCGAAGGAAATTCACCTGAAAGCGGTGAAAAGGATCATCCGGTACGTCAAAGGTACTATCAATTTTGGAATTTGGAATCCTATGGGCACATCTCTTGATATAATAGGATATTTGGATGCCGATTGGGCTGGATCAGTGGATGATCGGAAGAGCACGAGTGGTGCATGTTTTTACCTTGGCCATTGTCTTGTTGCATGGCATAGTAAAAAACAAAACTGCATTGCTCTCTCTACTGCCGATGCGGAATACATTTCGGCGGGAAGTTGTTCGACTCAATTGATTTGAATGAGAAGTGTTTTGAGCGACTTTCGCATTCCTCCGACTTCGGTAACAATTCTTTGTGACAACACCAGTGCCATTAATATTTCTAAAAATCCTGTGTTGCACTCAAGAACAAAACACATTGAACTTATTTGTCATTTTCTTAGAGAGCTAGTTGAATCAAGCACATTACAAATTTCTTATGTTTCAACTGAAGATCAATTAGCCGATATTTTGACAAAACCTTTGATCAAAAATATTTTATTCATTTGCGAAAAGCAATTGGTATGCTTTCTTTGAAATAATATTTTTTGAACCATCGCTTAGGTTAGGTTTTGTTTTGTGTTTTGTGTACTTTTTGTTTGTGAAATAGAACATTAACTGAGCATTAGTATAATTGACTTTAATTGCATCCTTTCATGTTTTGAGAAATTTATTATGATTTGGATATCATTATAACTCTCTTGATGCATTGATCATTTATATCATTTATGTTATCTTTAATTGATCAAAGTCAATTCCTCTCTCAATGATCTCTTGGTATAGTTTTTATCTTATTTGATAATTAAGTTAAGTATGAACTCGAGATCAATGGTTGGTTGAATACTTAATATTTTACATAATTGATAGCCAATTGAGGGGGAGTATTATTTAATGTTTCATGCTCAAAAGATGTAGAAAGAGTTACATCCCTTAGTGTAGTGTGAAAACTACCACCACATGGAGGAAAGAGCTATCACCTCGGTCGTCCGAGTACTGTGTGCAGCTACCACATGTTTACCAAGCATGGTGATTCTTGTTTACTTGATAAAATGCTTTTTGGAATACTTGACTATGTCGAATTCCAAGGTTGGTATAAGGTGGGATTTCAAATTGAAAGATGCTCAAAGAGCCACTCCCTAAAACATATTGACTAGATAGCATTATCTAATTTATTTAGGATTTCAAACATCTATCGATTTTAGTGTTTCATTTTCTTTGTTTAATTGATGATCTGATAAACACATTACTCCTTAGATCGTGATTGATGTTTAGAATTTGCTCAACTTTAGAGGATATAAATTTTGTAAATTTTCGTTTCATTATTTGAGTATTAATGATAGATTTAGCATAATCTATTTCTTTTGATGTGAAACCATACCTTTTGTATAAAGTTGATATGCAAAAATGCTTACATACTTTTTCTGGATTTTCTGAAATTTTTACAAATTTTTCTGAAGAAAAAGTTGCAGGCAGTCCGGATCCCGATACAAATCTTTGCACGGGAGAACAAAAATCTGCACAACCGGATTATTCCCTATGTGAAGGTGTTGTGGAGCAATCACGAAGAGCGTGAAGCGACGTGGGAATTGGAGTCGAAGATGAGAGAGTGTTATCCCGATTTATTCAACGCGGACCAAGATTAAGTTTCGAGGACGAAACTTCTTTTAAGGGGTAAGTGATGTAGTATCCTGACCCTTTCGTTTTTCCTGTTTTTTTTCTTTTAATTGAATTAGTTAGTTTGGGGTCAAAATCTTCGATGATTCCGGGATTGATCGTTGGTGGTTGCGGGTTTGTTTTCGTGGTAGAGCTCGCGAAACGGTGCACGGCAGAACAATCGGATCGGGATTCCGAGTTACGGGTCTCCCGGAAAGGGGTTTCAAAGGTTTTGTCTCGCGGAGTGTGCATCGGAATCCGTGCCGGGCGATCAGCACGCTTTTCGAGGCAATCGGAACCCCTCATTTAAATTTTAAACGACAAAGGGATTCTTTTTATTAATTTTTAGTACGTACTTGGGAGGGAAGAAAAAATTAATTTATTAGTTATTTAGTTTATTCCTTCTTTTCCTTTTTTTTTTTCAAGAAACGATCGCATGAGAAAATAAAAAGTGAGAAACCCTAGACGGAAGAAACAGGGGCTTTCTTCTCCTAGGTTGCTCAAGCGCATTGGAGGTGGAGAAGCGGAATCGGAGTTCCATCGCCTGCGAGGAGCGCGCGATCCTTCTCCTTCCTCTTCCGTCCCCGCGAAATCAAGGTGAGCGTTTCGTTTTTAGGTATTTCGTCGTTTCAGTTTTTTATTCATGTTCGTGGGTGGATCCGTCGCGCCGCCGCCGCCACTGCGTAACCCAGGCCGCCGGCAGCACGGGGCTTCCCGCAGGCAGCGCACCGCGCGGGGCTGCCTGCAGGCAGCACACCCGCGCGGGCTGGACCGTGCGGGGTTGCCTGCAGGCAGGCCCCCGCGCGGCCCGCGCGGGCTAGCGCCGCACGGGGCCCCCAGCAGGCAGCGCCCACAAGCAGGGCACCCGCGCGGGCTGGTGTCGCGCGGGACCGCCGCCAGCAAGGCGCCCGCGCGGGCTGGTGCCACGCAGGGCCGCCCGCAGGCTGGCCACGCCGCGCGGGGCTGCCGCAGGCAGTGCGCGCCCGCACGGGCTGTTGCTGTGCGGGGATTTTTGCCACGCGGGTTTTGTTTTGCCACCGTCGGGTTCCTAGGACCACATCGGCGTTCCGGTCTCGGTCCGATGTTCGGTGTTTCTTTTTGGGTGTTCAATTTTAGTGTTACTAATACTTGTTTTTGGGGGGCCTTTAGGTCCGGGAACCGTACGGGGGACGCGAGACGGGTCCGAGTGTTTTCGGTCGACGCACGCTAAGGTGGGTTCCTCTTTCGACAGTTCTTGAGTCGGGAAATGAGGGTAATTGGTAAGAGTAAAGTATTGACATGTTAAAATATTGTTAACCCCTGTATAAGCTTATGTTTTATTATCATTATGTTTATGGCGACTGAGGGTCGCGGTGCTCGATGATACATCATGTTCTGGGTTACGATGCTCGAGGTTGCTTACACGTACACCCGCGGTTTGGCCACCGCATGGGTGTACTTTTCCAGAAAAGTGGTACGTTGACCCGTGTACCCCACAAGGTGATGTAGTGGGGGCCCCAATAGGTGGGGGGTTAAAGGCACCAAGGTGAGAGCGGTGTGGATTACCGAGGCCGGTGCTCGGTCTGGTTTGGCGGTGTGGATTACCGAGGCAGGTGCTCAGTCTGGTTTAGCGGTGTGGATTACCAAGGCAAGTGCTCGGTCCGGTTTCGTCACAGGGGGTTACGGTTGACCGCACGATGAGGAGTGTGTATGCTCTGGTTCTTTCGGTTGGTTTTGTTTACAGTTGTTGTAACGCCCCGAGTTCGAAAATAGAGTCTAATTTTTTTTTTTTTTTTTTTTTTTTTTTTTTTTTTTTTAATCAGAGTTTTAAAACCAACCAGGCCACGACAGACGGCCACATATATAGAAAATTCCCAATCCTCTTGGATTGAGCCTTTTCTATACATCCACGGCTAAGCACTTACAGCCAATACCTGAGTAGTCTAAACTACGCACTAACAATAAAAGATTACAAAAGATTATTACTTAACATTTACAACAAGTTATTCAATTACATGTTTACAACTGGTAAAATTTCAGCGGCTGCCAAGGGTCAAAGCTATCTCGATAACCTCACCAACACGTCCCGACATCCCAGCACCCGACCGACCTAAAAAATGGTCATCCGGGGGGTGTGAGATACATCGACAGTGTATCCCAGTGAGCACGGCGAACCGAGAAATAGCAAATCGTACCTACTGACATACAATAACTAGCGGATAGTAAGAGTCATTAGGTAAGGCAGATATCATAAACAGATACTGGCAGGAAGCATAATCATGATTCTAAGCATAAATAGGTACTGAACTACTGACGTAAAAACATGCTGATATAGATACTGTGTGAGGACCTGGATCCCCACGACGAGATTACTGGTTGATCAACAGCTCCTGGAGGCCTATGTGGCGTGTCGGTGGTGTTTGTACACCAATTGGACACTAGTGATGGACTCGGTGTGTTAAATGGATCACGAGAGTAGTCAGATGACCCCGTCGAATGCTTAGAAGTGGTTTTGCGTGCAATGGATATTAAAATTGGGCTCAGCGCGAAGTTTGGACAAAAGAACACCTTTCCGGATGCCTTCGGTAATTTTTAGAGTTGGAATTTGGCAGATCGGACAGCGGATTTGGATTCAGCGCCCGAAAACGATGAAAATGGACTACTTACTTGTATTTTTCGGAGTCCGGATGCAAAGGCGCGTTTTTCGAGGCATGTGGGGCACTATTGCGGCCGGCGGGCAGCGCCGGCGGTGGCGGAGCGTGGCGGGCAGAGGCGCGGGCCGCCCGGTCCACGCGGCGGGCGTGCACTGGGGGCTGGACGCGTGGCGGCTCGGGAGTGGGCCGGTCCGCGGGGCGTGGTCTATGGAGAGCGCGGGGTGTATGGTGCACCGGGGGCGGACACGTGGCAGCTGGCTACGGGTTCGGTGCATCAGCGTGCGTGCACCGGGCGCAGAGAATGGACGGTCAGACACGTGGCAACTCCCTATTGGTCGAGTACTGTGCAGGGCAGGTGGGCAGGTGGCCGTACGCACGCGGGGAAGGCGCGCGACATGCGCGGGGCAGACACGGTCGGCGCCACGTGGCGCGACCGCAGCGGCCAGCGCCATTGTGCGCTGTGCGGCGTGCCACGTGGCAAACAACGATTGGATGGCGCGGGTGTTTCCTCTTCTGGGGACACATCGGGTATTTTCCGAAATGTTTTTATGGTTTTGGCTCTTTGATGCTATCCGAGAAGGGATTCATGGAGGATTTCGACCCCTTCGAGCCCTCTGCTCGAAGGGGGCTGGGAAGGAGAATTGATCTCCAAGCAGAGAGGATTGCACCTGTCGATTCCCGAATTTTTCGACGGCACGCATTTCGAGAATTCTATTTTACCGACACGATTCGACGTTTCTTCTTCGGTGTTCTTCTCCGTCGCATTTTGGTGCACGAGCTCCTCCGGCTTACTCCGACCTTCGTTTTCGGCGATTCTTGCGCCATTGGAACGGCAATAGACAGAGCTACGATCTTGGTATTTCTTACTTCCCCTCGTTTCACGTTTTTTGAGGAGTTTTTCCAAGCTTTATGTGACCCTCTTTCCTGTGATTGAGACTTGGACAGCGGCTCGATGTTTTGGCGAAATCTCCGCAACCGAGCATCGGATTGAGACGCTCCTCTGCACTTTTTGCATCTACTCGATGCGAGGATTATCATTGTATTTTTCTGCAATTTTTCTGGAAATTGCCCGAAGGTATACTTTTCTTGTTCTTCTGTGCAATGTGATACAGTTGTGTATGTTGTGGAGTTTCGCGCTCATCGCGTTGGGGAAAATGTAACTCGGCCTACGGGGCTCGAAATTGGACGTGCAGGTATCCGTTTTGAAGGTCTCGACGCGAGGATCGCGACAGTATTTATGATGGATTTTTCTGAGTTCTCACTGCAGGTGAAAAATCTGCATCTTTGGGACTGTTCCAACAGATTTGTATGTACTTGGATATTTTAGAATAAAAGTGTAACTTTGGACCTGTTGTTGTACCCAGGAGGGTTCATGAGTGTTTTTGGAACACTGCTAGGAGCCGAGGTTTGCGCGACATGTACCGTGGGTACGGGTTCAGCGGATTGTGCGTGCAAGTGGCCACGCTCTTCACCGACCCCAGGTTTGCCTTGGATTGAGCACTTCAGGTAGGTAAGCTTAATATCAGTAACTATATAAGGCAATGATTATGTTATGGCGAATAAAAGTGCACTTGTGGGAATGTCACCCCTCCATGTCTGATAGCATGCACATTTAATGTACAACCCATATTTAGCATCGAGAGAAAAAGCTGGAAGAATGGCCTAGATCATACAGATTGATATGCTTTAGTAATGACCTTTTAGCATGCCAGGTTGCACATAATCTTTTATGATATGATTACTCAATAGAGTAGGGGGCTATACCTATGTGTGGGTATTATTATGATCATTCTGTTGGTGGACCCTGGATTGTGGACAGGTTTAGCTCTTTACGGATTCCGGCATGTTGTCTATTCCTAAAGGATTTATTATATGCTTTACCCCCTTTCATTTCCTTGAGGACTTTTGCATGCTTGTATGGTCATCTAGTTAGGCCATCTTTTACTGCTGCACTACATATTGGAACTTGACTTAGGAGAAACCAAGCTTTTCATTTTCTCCTTCTTTGTGAGTCAGGCGGTTTATGTTGCTCGGGTGCGAGCAGGGGTCTGGGGTAGTGTAGCCAAGACATTGGTGTCAGGGACGGGTTGTGTTGGATCGCGGTTGGCAGGGTTTGCGGTGACCGCGGACTTTGGGCGGTTGACCGGAGGTCGGTTATAGGACGTGATTATAGACGGCAGGGTATTGCGGCAACCGCGGATATTGGGCGGTTGACCGGATATTTATTTATGCACCAGATTGGGTATCTAATTTCTCAAGTGGACGGAGATTCCCACTATTTGAGTACTTTTGCATCTGATTGAGGACCGAGGCTTTCTTTAGTGGTTGGGCTTTCCCACTTTGATCAGGGTCATGATCCAGTCCTGCTGACATTTCTACTTATTTAATGTGCGACCGTGCCGGTCAGGAGCCGGTCTGTTACTTATTTAATGTGCGACGGTGCCGGTCAGGAGCCGGTCTGTTACTTATTTAATGTGCGACCGTGCCGGTCAGGAGCCGGTCTGTTACTTATTTTGGGATGCGACCGTACCGGTCAGTAGTCAGTCAGTATTCCCGCAGATGAGTTCAGGCATTTATTTTATTGTTGCACTCGTGTCTGGGGGACCGAGTGGAGTCTAGTAGCCGTGTTGAGACCAGTGCTAGTGTTGTTGGGAACCGTTTGGGGATTGACGGTTGTCCCAAGGTCATTGTGAGTTGTTGACCGTTGTACGAGACGCATGGCAGGCATAGCAGGCATGGCAGGCATGGCAGGCATGGCAGGCATAGCAGGCATGGCAGGCATAGCAGGCATGGCAGGCATGGCAGGCATAGTAGGCATGGCAGGCATGGCAGGCATAGCAGGCATAGTAGGCATGGCAGCCATTGCAGGCATAGCAGGCATGGCAGGCATGGCAGGCATAGCAGGCATAGCAGGCATGGCAGGCATAGCAGGCATGGCAGGCATGGCAGGCAGAACAGGCAGTGCCAGTGATTACTGGTCTATCGATTGGGTTGATTGTGCACTTCATGTGCTGGTGGTTGCAAACCACTCTTTGGTTCTCCCCTTTTGGGCATTTAGATAGAGGCATGATAGCTGTTGAGAGTCTCCAGCTTCCTTATTTCAGTCTTTACGGTTTTGGTTAGTTTTTGTCTCTTGAGGACTTAGTGGGCAGACCGTCGGGTCTGGCGGTGGTACCCACTGGGAACTCCCTTTTTTGGTGTAGTTCTCACACCCTTTGGGGGTTTTCCCCCTCCTTTTTCCTTCCTCTCCTTTGTTTTGCAGAGTCTTAGCGGGTGTTGCTGATTCTGCGGTTGTTGATCGAGGCGAGGGAGTCACGAGCTAGATCCCTACCCGTCGTTGGAGAGTAGCGGTACCCCCCTTCAGAGGAGACCTGCAGTAGATTGGCTATTTTGTTTTTCTCTTTTGAGAGACTCATGTAGTGAGGATATGATATGTATTGAGAGCCTGTACACTGATGTATTTATTGGAGTTATCTCCCTGTTGAGTTTTGAGCTTTGTATATGAGGATATTATATCATTATCATTTTGGGAGATGGACATTATTGTATTATTTCCAGTTGTACAGTGGTTGATTTTAGTTATACAGCAGATTTTCATTTATAGCTCTGATATCTGTTAGCTGTAGTACTTTTCTTGCAGGTAGGACGCTTCGCCTATGCGGGGTTTGGCGTAGGTGGCGGATCTGTTGGTGAGCCCGGGTCGCAGTTTCGACCCCGGGGTGTGACAGATTAGGTTGGTATCAGAGCCTAGGTTGTAGGTCATGGTGGACTTAGAAACCCTAGGCTTATGGTTTGACCCTTGGTTGACTTCGTGAGAGTCGTGATTTATAGCGAGAGTCCAGATTGAGTTTTATACCTCTCCCAAGGGACGGGAAGAGTGATTAGCATGTTTATTCTTCTAACTGATTATGTTGGCTGCAGACAACATAATGCCGTGGAATGGGTGACATGCTCTAGACTTTCGCTAGATTGGGTCGAGTGGCTTTTGTGTGCTGATTTGTAGTTTCGTCGTGGCGAGTTGTGTCTCCCCGACGCTGGGTTTTGACCCGT
This sequence comes from Tillandsia leiboldiana, assembly GCA_029204045.2. NCBI lineage: Eukaryota > Viridiplantae > Streptophyta > Magnoliopsida > Poales > Bromeliaceae > Tillandsia > Tillandsia leiboldiana. Next base: position 24,929,091 of record CM055064.1, read on the forward strand.
GTGCTTCCTGTCATAGTAGTTGAGCTTGAGCGGTTGGTTTTGGGCCGGATACCCGGATTGAGGTCAGAGAGTTCCGGACCTAGATGACAGCATCGTTTGAGGCCTATCAGCGGCAGAGGGAGCGAGCAGCTGGTTTTAGTGACACAGTTGTCGGAGCAGCGGGCAGCTTGACAGTGCTTCCTTCTGAGACCACCCGGTTGCAGTATCCTCAGGGGCGGGGATTTCTGTGGCACCGATGGAGTGAGTAGCCCCCTCTGTGCCAACGTTCAGTGCCGAGGCACCGAGGTAGGGTGGATAGTTGACAGCTGGTGAGCTGAGGGGACGCGGTCGATCTATTGAGCCAGATTTGGCAGATGAACCACCCCGACTCGTAAGATTGAGTTTGGAGCATTTGGAGGAAGAGTCGTGGTTGGTGGTGATAGAGTGATCAATTGAGAGCCTCCCTGTGCTAGAGAGTTTTTGGTAGTTATTGAACTGCGCGCTCCAGGTTCGAGGGACGAGGCGCATAGGATATGTGGCTGGGAGTGGATTGCGCCAGGATACCTTTCAGTTTATTCAGTCCCCCCGTTATAGGTTTTGACGCCTCGTTGGAGTAGGCATTGTGTATGGAGCGTGGCGCTGCAGTTCCTTTGGATAGGGATCTGCCGCCAGGGGCGAGTTTTGGATATTGGCGCTTGGCGCCGGGTGATGGAGGACAAATCGGCCGGCAGAGGCACTTCTGATTTCTTTTTCAGGATGACGGGTTCCTGAGAGGCCAGCGATCGGGTGGACCCCGATGGCAGCATCAGCATCTATATCAGAGTGGCGCAGCGGTAGCGTGGATTTGCTATCTGCGGAGGACCTTATTCGTCGCCTCAATGTGAGCAGAGACAGAGGTCGTACTCCCTTGTGGATAGTCCTGATTTTCAGGCAGATTGAGCGACAACCACTTGCTTTGAGCGGATGAATCTGTGCCGCCTAGTTGGAGGGCGCCACGGTGGTGGTTCGAGTGTAGATAGGTCCGGGTGGTATCTAGGACCTTTTGATGGAGTCATACTCCGGCAGTTATAGTATGGTGCGAGTACCTACTTGGAATCAGACAGCCGAGGACCTTGCCTAGATGGCGTTCAGGACACGGTAGGGCATCATGAGCTCTTAGTGAGGCCAATTGGATTGATTAATGTCCTGCCACTCTTATGATTTGAGGAATTGTGCTCCAGCTGTACTTGATTGGATTGGTAACAAGATCCTCCAGGGATATTTGGATTTACTCCCAGAGCGACTTGGAGCACGAGAAACACTTGTGGATGTGCTACCATGCCCGTGTGGATGAAGCTGTATGCCATGTTATTGAGGTACAAGTTGTAGTTTCAGAAGCATACCTTCTTGGGTCACTTTGTTCGAGCCGTAGGAGCGACGGTGGAAATCCGGCCAATATGGAGACTAAATGGAAATTGGCCGAGATCGACGATTATTGTCGAGGTGAGGAGCTTCTTGGACTGTGCAGTGCCAGGAGAGCATGGGAATCGAATGATGAGACTAATACCAGCACCAACTATTCTAGTTTTGTCAGTGTTGGGAGAGAGATCTGTGAGTGTTAGTGATGCCTCCTGTGGTGACTGTGGAGTTACCGATTGGATTATTGTTGGGCATTTTGGAGTACCCCGACAGGGCCACTGTGTTGGCAGATACTTGGAGCAGGAGAGCTGTCTGGGGTTGAGTTTGATGATTCCACAGCTAGCGCTGTGTGGACTGTTGAGGCAAACATGGCTTATGGTTGTGTCCCTGAGGGTTCCTTCGGATGATAGACCGCGGTTGAGTAGTTCACTCGGATGGTCAAGATTCGGGAGTGACCGAGTGAGGACCCCTCCTTGTTAGGGCTCTTTTCCTTATTGGATAATCGTGTGGGTGTGCTTCGGATTGCCTTGGTTAAGTTGACACAGGTTGTGGTTTGGTGCGTGTTGCACTGGCGGTTATCTTGTTTCCCCCAACTTTTGATGGAACCCCTGTTGTTTTTCATATCTCAGCTCAGGAAGGTTATGTTTTTGGATCCCTCACCCGTGATTGACTCGCCCCATTTGAGATCTAGGAATGTTTGGAGTACGAGGGACGCCCGTTGTGAACTCTGGCTCGTGAGATTAGAGGTTGCGCAATCGGGCTATGTCGTACTGGTTGTCGCTGTTGTTGTTGTTGTTGAAGAGTGATCACGGGGAGTGGGTAGCGACTAGGAGCTGGAGATGATGATGTTGAGTACTTACCCTTGGTGTTTGTGACTCCTGGTGGAATCGAGCTAGTTTCGAGGACGAAACTTTCTTTAGTGGGGGAGGATGTGATGACCTGGATCCCCACGACGAGATTACTGGTTGATCAGCAGCTCCTGGAGGCCTATGTGGCGTGTCGGTGGCGTTTGTACACCAATTGGACACTAGCGATGGACTCGGTGTGTTAAATGGATCACGAGAGTAGTCAGATGACCCCGTCGAATGCTTAGAAGTGGTTTTGCGCGCAATGGATATTAAAATTGGGCTCAGCGCGAAGTTTGGACAAAAGAACACCTTTCCGGATGCCTTCGGTAATTTTTAGAGTTGGAATTTGGCAGATCGGACAGCGGATTTGGATTCAGCGCGCGAAAATGATGAAAATGGACTACTTACTTGTATTTTTCGGAGTCCAGATGCAAAGGCGCATTTTTCGAGGCATGTGGGGCACTGTTCCGGCGGCGGGCAGCGCCGGCGGCGGCGGAGCGCGGCAGCGCAGCCGCGGGCAGCGCGGCGGGCAGAGGCGCGGGCCGCCGGGTCCACGCGGCGGGCGTGCACCGGGGGCTGGACGCGTGGCGGCTCGTGAGTGGGCCGGTCCGCGGGGCGCGGTCTACGAAGAGCGCGGGGTGTATGGTGCACCGGGGGCGGGCACGTGGCAGCCGGCTACAGGTTCGGTGCATCAGCGTGCGTACACCGGGTGCAGCGAATGGACGGTCAGACACGTGGCGACTCCCTATTGGTCGGGTACTGTGCAGGGCAGGTGGGCAGGTGGCCGTACGCGCGCGGGGAAGGCGCTCGACGTGCGCGGGGCAGACACGGTTGGTGCCACGTGGCGCGACCGCAGCGACCGGCGCCGCTGTGCACTGTGCGGCGTGCCACGTGGCAAACAAGGATTGGATGGCATCGGTGTTTCCTGTTCTGGGGACACATCGGGTATTTTCCGAAATGTTTTTATTGTTTTGGCTCTTTGATGCTATCCGAGAAGGGATTCATGGAGGATTTTGACCCCTTCAAGCCCTCTGCTCGAAGGGGGCTGAGAAGGAGAATTCATCTCCAAGCAGAGAGGATTTCACCTGTCGATTCCCGGATTTTTTGACGACACGCATTTCGAGATTTCTATTTTACTGGCACGGCGCGACGTTTCTTCTTCGGTGTTCTTCTCCGTCGCATTTTGGTCACGAGCTCCCCCGGCTTACTCCGACCTTCGTTTTCGGCGATTCTTGCGCCATTGGAACGGTAACAAACAGAGCTACGATCTTGGTATCTCTTGCTTCCCCTCGTTTCACGCTTTTCGTGGAGTTTTTCCAAGCTTTCTGTGACCCTTTTTCTTGTGATTGAGACTTGGACAGCGGCTCAATGTTTTGGCGATATCTCCGCAACCGGGCATCGGACTGAGGCACTCCTGTGCACTTTTTGCATCTACTCGACGCGACGATTATCATCGTATTTTTCTGGGATTTTTCTGGAAATTGCCCGAAGGTATACTTTTCTTGTTCTTCTGTGCAATGTGATACAGTTGTGTATGTTGATGAGTTTCGCGCTCATCGCGTTGTGGAATTTGTAAATCGGCCTACGGGGCTCGGAATTTGACGTGCAGGTACCCGTTTCGAAGGTCTCGACGTGAGGATCACGACAGTATTTATGTTGGATTTTTTTGAGTTCTCGTTGCAGGTGAAAAATCTGCATCTTTGGGACTGTTCCAACAGATTTGTATGTACTTGGATATTTTAGAATAAAAGTGTAACTTTGGACCTTTTGTTGTACCCAGGAGGGTTCGCGAGTGTTTTTGGAACACTGCTAGGAGCCGATGTTTGCGCTACATGTACCGTGGATACTGGTTCAGCGGATTGTGCATGCAAGTGGCCACGCTCTTCACCGACCCAAGGTTTGCCTTGGATTGAGCACTTCAGGTGGGTAAGCTTAATATCAGTATGTAGAATACCGGGTTTTCGGATAGCGCACCGACCTCGCAAGATGGCATGGTGCGGAGAAATTGCCTCGAGCGTGTTTGATATGTGTTTACAGATGAGTTCGGGTTGATTCGGATCAACGCGGAAGCCCCAGGTCGATTCGGGGTTTTCCGGGCTTTGTCCACCGTTAGAGGACCGGTTTCGGGGAAGCTTCAACTTCACAGTGGAGTGCAGAAATGTTGGGAACACTTGGAAAAGGTGTACTTTGTGATTACAGGGAAGTTCGGGAGGTTCCGGACTGACGCGGAGGACCCGAAGGCAAAAAGTGAGTTGGAGTTGGCAGTTTTCGAGCCGGTTTTTGGTTTGAGCGCACCGACTCCACAATTGATCTTTTTGAGGAGAAAAAAGCTTTGAGCATGTGTATTTTCAGATTACAGCGGAGTTCGGGAGATTCCGGACTGGTGCGGAGGCCCCGAGGGCAAAAAGTGAGTTGATGGGGGCATTTAATGGATTATTTAATTATTTAAATTAATTAGTGGTTTATTTGGCTTTGATCTGGAAAGAGAGAAGATTTAGTGAATGAGGGGAATTGAGTTAGTGGATATGGTTATTAAGTGGGTTAAATATTTTTTGTGTTTGGAGCGTGTTATGTAACTGCCAGCACCACCACCACACACCTTAATTAGCATACCTTAATTAGCACGCCACCTCTCTCCTTCTTCCTCCTCTCTGAAATAGAGGATTTAGGAAGTAACAGAGGAAAAGAAAGCAAGGGAGAAAGAGAGAAAGTAAGATGAAGAAGAGGGAAAAAATGGTGGAAAAGGGAGGAGATGGTTGTGAGGGGTTGCCGTGGACCTTATACTAGGGGCCGAGCGGAGCGTGCGCGCGTCGAGCGCGATCAAGGTATGTGCAGGATTTTTAGAGAGAGAGTGAGTAAGAGCTTAGTTTATTTTGGGTTTTTCTTGGTGATGAGGATTTGATGTTGGGGTGTTGGTGGTGTGCATGGACTGGCTGTCCATGTGGTTGGTGTGCCGCGCCGCAAGCAGCGACAGCACGCCGAGGAGGTGCTACGGGCGCCGCGCAGCTGCTGCGCACGGGGGGCGCGCGCGGCTGGGGCGGCGCTGGCGGGCGCCGCTCAGCGCGCGGGGGCGCGTGCTTGCGGGCGCCGCACTGCGCGCGGGCGCGCGCTGTGGGCGCGCCTGGGCCGCGCGAGGCGGGTCAGGGCCCCACGCGGCGGGCCCCTGTACAGCGCGGCAGGGCCCCTGCGCCGCGTTGCGGGCCCAGGTTGCCGAGCAGCCGCAGCGGCAACGCCGCGCTGCAGTGGCACCGGCAGTGGCGCAGCTGGGCTGCGCGGACTTGTGGGTGTGCTTGGCGCTTTTCCGCGCTGTTTCGCGGCTGGGCCTATTTTTTCGCCGGCGATCATGCGTGACGGCCGGTTTTGATTGATTTTTTTTGTGGTTTTTCCCCTTTTGCTCGCAGGACATCCTCTTATGGATGGTCGGTTTTCGGCGAGGTGCTTTGTGGAGCCGAGTGGAGTGCGCAGCGTGGCGTTGGGATACTATAGCTTGACTGGTGGTTTGGAGCTTGGGGTTTCCTTAAGCTGTGAGTGTTTTGAGGGTGTTGTATTATTGTGGAGTGTACAGTGGGATGTTTTGAGGTGCAGATGGACTTAATGTTTGTAATGGTGGATTGAATAGGTGAGCAATTATTTGTTAGTGAGCAGTTTTTTATGTAAATTGGAAGTATGTAAATGGAGCTTGTATTTAATTGTAAGCTGTGATTTGTGGTGGACTTTTGATGAATGTAGTAGTGATTGGTTGTGGTGGGTACAGATGCAATTTGAGAGAGAGTAGGTGGATTTGAATTAATGGATTGTTTTTATGTGATCTTGATTTTTTGTATGCATATGGAGCCTGGGCAGTGTGAAGTGTGTGCTGAGTATGTGGGTGTGTGTAGGTGAGCTTTTGGAGCTGCTTGTGCTGCTGGGGGTGTATATGTGGTATATGAGTTGTTCTTGGGCTGTGACACTTTGGTGGTGTGTGTGGTGTCCTTGAGCTTTAGTATGCATCGAGTTTTGGCCGTGGAGTGAACCAGAGGGTACTTGGATTTTTGTGGGAACTTGGGGATTTATTGGTTACCTCCGGGAATTTTTCCGGGTTCGCGGCAGTGTGCGCGCGCGGCACGATTTCTGAGGTTTCATCAGTTTGAGGATTCGGCTCTTCACCGACTTCAGCATTGCCTACGGAAAGCATTCCAGGTGGGTTGGAATTTCTCCAAAATTTATGGAATGCCCTCTAATCCTTCTGTAAGCATATTGATCATGTTTAGCTTAATTTTTGTATATTGATAAATCTGATAGTTGCCTAGAAAATTGTAGAAAGACTTTTATGAGCCCCAGACATTTTTAGTATGATCTAGAGGTTACTTGACACTAGATTGTGCATTCTTTTGAGATTCAGGTTGCATCTGGACCTTCAGAATATTTTAGTACCCCGTTTTAAGTAAAACTTCGTTTTAAAAAGATTTTTAAAATATTGAGAACACTATGAATGGTCCAGATTGTTCCGTTTGCATGAGTACTCGTGCCAGAGGGTCGAGTTTATTTTTTTGAGCATCATGTGCTGAGATTCTAGTGTCATGGGAGTTTTCTTCCTTGTTGGGATGGTTCTAGATCCTGGGTTGTGTTGCAGATTTAGTGGTGGAGGTGGTTCTCCCACTTAGCTTTGAGGATCTTGGGGTTCTGGCAGATCGAGTCGTGGAGGTTTCCCGACTCAGCCATGGTCGTGCATTATCAGATTGAGTCGTTGAGGGTTCTCCGACATAGCTGTGAGAGTGTTTTGGGCTATTCCTGTTTGAGTCGAGGTTCTTTTTCCGACTGAGGTATGCTTTGAGCTTGAGATACCGATCTGTTTGATCGTGGATTATAGCCTGCTGAGCCTGGCATTTTATGCCAGTTATGAGATACTTGAGATACCTGAGTTCGCTGGGTCGCTCCCCGCGAGCTACGCTCCGGATGCGATGATGATACCGGGCCTGACGAGGCTGCGATGTCTTTACTAAGAGTCCTTGAGGGACACCCTACGTAAGACCAAGTCCTGTTTGGGCGTAGTGGCAGTAGATGAGCGCAGGTTTGACTTGACTGGTCCAAAGAGGGACAGTCATTGAGATGGAGTGATATGTGTGTGTGAGTTTCATAGCAAGTTCATAGATGAGTTTCCTTTGAGCATGATACTTGAGGCATGTTAGCAGTAGCGAGTGTAAGCACATTTCATCATTAGTAGAGTTTCTTGTGCATGATGATTGAGACTTGATAGCTATAGTTCCTTCAGCTTTGATCTATCTATCTATCTATCTATCTATATATCTGCATACCTTTCTGTTGTGCCTCCAGTAGACTTAGTGGGCATACCGTGTACTTTGGGACGGTACCCACTGGGAACTACCTTTGCAGTAGTTCTCACACCCGTCGCGGTGACAGGTTTCCTGAGGTTGCTATTCCGGCTTAGCTCGCGCGGAGACAGCTAATCGAGGTGAGGACATGGCCGATTAGTTCCTTACCAGCATTGAGAGTCAGAGGTAGATGTACCCTGTATTGTCTTGTTTCCACTTTTGTACAGAGAGATTTGGATATTTGTCCTGTGAGGGTGAGGGTTGTATTTTATTTTTTTCTTTTAAGGGACCTGTATTGAGGATTTATGTATTACTGGAGATTTATTTATTTCAGATTTACAGTGTAGATTTTGATTATAGTTTCAGCTCTGATACATGTTTTAGTTCTAGATCTGACTTGCAGGGTAGACGCTTCGTCTGTGCGGCAGTTTCCGTACAGATGGCGGATCTGTTAGCGAGCCCGGGTCGCAGTTTCGACCCCGGGGTGTGACACAGTAACTGTATAAGGCAATGATTATGTTATGGCGAATATAAGTGCACTTGTGAGAATGTCACCCCTCCATGTCTGATAGCATGCACGTTTAATGTACAACCCATATTTAGCATCGAGAGGAAAAGCTGGAAGAATGGCCTAGATCATACAGATTGATATGCTTTAGTAATGACCTTTTAGCATGCCAGGTTGCACATAATCTTTTATGATATGATTACTCGATGGAGTAGGGGGCTATACCTATGTGCGGGTATTATTATGATCATTCTGTTGATGGACCCTGGATTGTGGACAGGTTTAGCTCTTTAGGGATTCCGGCATGTTGTTTATTCCTAGAGGATTTATTATATGCTTTACCCCCTTTCATTTCCTTGAGGACTTTTTGTGGTGACCCTGATCCCCGTGTAGCTTCTCCCATGAACCGTGGTGTAGAACACCTAGTGTTGGTGTATCTGGTCCACAGTGCATCAAAGGGATGCCACAGATGGACCCTGTGTGATATCCACAGCTGGATTGGCCTTCGGCTGCATTTGCCGAATTTTCGAATTTGATTTGGGCCAAACAGAGGGTGGATTTGGATTCAGCGCGGAAAAACGCTTGAAAACGGCTATTTGCTTGTTTGATTTGGAGTCCGGATGCCCAAAAACGGACCCCCGGAAGTTTTCGCTGAATTTCGGTGCATGGGAGGGGCCGTGGACCGCCGGCTGCCACGTGGCGGCTTGTGATTGGGCCGGTCCGCAGCGCTCGGTCCACAGAGGGGAGCGGCTGGGTGCACGGACCCGGCGCATGGACACGTGGCGCCGCCTGATTGGCGGGCTCGTGAGGCGCGGTCCACAGGTTTTGCGCGGCGGTGCATGGACCGGTGCGGGAGGACACGTGGCATCCCCCGGTTGGTCGGTGCACGCGGCGCGGTCCACGGAACCTGAATCGGGTGCGTGGACCGGGTTCTTGGGACACGTGTCAACGTGTCATTGGTCGGCTCACCGGGTGCGGCGCACGGGGGCGCGGGACCCCGCCTCGGGGCGCGTGCGCGGCAGGCGCCGCCTGCCCGCACGTGTGACCGCGACAGTGGCAGGGCCACGTGTCGCCCTGCCACTGGCGGGCGCCACCTACCCGGTTTGACCGGGGAGGTGCCACGCGTCGGCGGCTCATGCGCCCCGCACAGCTGTTCGCTGTGCGGGACGCGTGTCGGGCGCCGGGGCGTGCGACGTGGTCGCAGCGGAGCGGCTCGGGCCGCTGTCGCCTGTTTGTCGGGCTACGTGGCGGCCCCGGGCCGTTTCGGGCGCGCACAGTGTTGGGCCGGCCCAACACTGTAGCCGCCCGAAAATTTCCATGCGCCCGAAACCGGGACACAGTGGGGATTTCTTCATTTGTTTTTTTTGGGGCCTATTTATAGCCCGAGCTCCCCTCCTCTTCCTCCTTTTGGCTTTTCTGGGCCTCAAACCGAAGGGAGTTCTTCACCAAAGTTGATCCTCTCTCTGTCAAGCTTCCATCTGCAGAGTTTGGGGATTTTTGGAGGCACGCTTTTCGAGATTCTCTTTTTCTTGGCTCGGCGCGACGTTCCTTCTTCGGTGCTTCTTCCGTCGCTCTTCGGTGTACGAGCTCCCCCGACCTACTCCGACGATCTTTTCGAGCGATTTCTTCGCTGCTGGATTCATAACAGGTGAGGCTACGATTTTGGGTTTCTCGCACATTTTCAGATTTCACGTTTTTCGAGGACTTTTCTCGTGCTCACTGGGACCCTTTTTGCTGTGAGATTTTGGTGAGGGCAGCACCTTCCCTTGAGGAGATCTTCGCGCACGAGTCTCGGATCAAGACGTGCTTATAGACTTTTTTCATCTACTTGACGCGAGGATCATCGTGGATTTTTCTTGGAATTTTTGGAGACCTTCCTGAAGGTATACACTTTTCCTTTTATCTGTACAAGAGTTTACAGTTGAATGGTTTTGGGATTGTGCGCACCGATACTGTGGAATTTGTTACTTGGCCTACTGTGCTCGGAATTGGACGTGCAGGTACCCGTTTCGAAGCTATCGACGCGAGGATCGCTGTGGTATTTTTCTCAGAATTTTTGGAGTTCGTTTTACAGGTGAAAATTTCGCAGTAAGTGGGCTGTTTCCAGCAGATTTGTAAAACCTGGATTTTATTGGATTTAAAGTATAACTGTAGCCTTATGTTGTACCCAGGAGGGATTGTGGACTGTGCTGGACCTATTGGACCTAGAGTTGTTATTTTCCTGGTTTTCTCAGCTGTACGACTCCGGACAGTTAGCGTCTTCAGGTGGGTGGCTTGCTTTCAAGATCTATGGACTGTACTCTAATTCTATGGATATAGAATCATGCATGATAGGGATTGGTCTTGGGTAGTATGCTAGAAATAGGAATTGTTGTTCCTAGTATTATCTGTTGATCTTGTGATCTTTTACTTCCTTCTATCATGTTAAATATTCGTTATCTTGGAACCTGACCTAGCACCCCCGTCATATGTTGCATGTGTAACCAGACCAGTAGAAAACCCTCACTTGGGCTAGGGTTATTTATGCTTAGTCATCCACACTTTATGTTTCATTCCTGGACTTAGTGTTATCCTCGCCCGGGTAGTGGGCCGAGCGGTCGGGACATCTTTTTAGTGTGGGATGCATTTGCACTCGTGCTTGGGAGCAGAGTGGAGTCTGGTAGATGTAGTGGATCGCTTGTCTGTACCGGGAACCGTTTGAGATAAACGGTGGTCCCGAGAGGTCTTGTTTTCCCCTGTTGGGGTTGTCGCCACTGTGTCAGTGGTAGTAGTATACTAGTGTTAGCCGAACCTAGAACCCTTTTCGACATACACATGATTTTAGTCTACCAATGTTTTCTTCCAAGTATCGAAGGGCCGCTAGAGTCTGTTCTTGTTTGATTGGACAAAGGCATCAGCCCTTCGGGATTTGGGTAAAACACTTATTTTTCTAACTGATTTTCTAAAAAGAACTAAAATCGTTAAATATGGATTTCTTCCAGATCAAAATGATTTTCAAAAATAAATGTCACCATTTCATGTAAATCTCCTCACTCGAAAGGATTCGAGTGATCCGGGTTCTAGGGGCCGTTCCTTTGTCGGGACGAAAGCCACGGGGGCCGAGCCTGGAACCTGTTCTTGTTTGATAGGGTTGTAGGTGTAGGTCTCCCGGGACTTTCGGGCCCTGTTGGTGCCTTCTGCGTGTCGTGCCGAGGTTTTGCTTTCCCGAACTATAAGGGGATCGGGAACTTCGATAGGCGGAGCCTGGAGTCTGTTCTTGTTTGATAGGGTTCTTAGCACCTGTCTATCGGGTTTCCGAACCCTTATGGTGTCAGTCTTTCCTGTGAGTTAGTGTTCTGTGTGGGAGCCGTCTGGTGGACGGTGGCCCCAGCTGTGTGGTTTTCCAGCCTGTGGTTGAGAGTTGTTGTTGTTGGTCGATCTTGTTGATCGTGGTTTGGACTATAGCCTGCATGAGCCATATTTGAGCTCGACAGAGTTACGCGGATACTTTCCTCGGTGGGGTCGCTCCCCCCGAGAGCCACTCCGGAGTTGGGCCTGTTACTTGCTATCGCGACTTGTCGACGCCGTCCCTCAGACTGTGCCAGTTAGTGGCAGTCACGGACACCCTACGGTAGACCCGTCCTGTTGAGGATGTGCGGCAGTAGGTGGGCGCAGGTTTGACTGGACCCTTTGAGGCAGTCAGTATAGATTTTGGTGAGTTTACTGTGTGTGTTAGTAGATGCATCATGTTCCATCTGTTCCTTTTCTTGAGCATCTAGATAGAGGCATAGTAGCTGTAGAGTTACTTTTCCAACCCTTTCATTTCAGTATTATTATTGTTACTTTATGCCTCTAGTAGACTTAGTGGGCAGACCGTCGGGCTTGTTGGCGGCACCCACTGAGAACTACTTGGGACGTAGTTCTCACACCCGTCGTGGTGTATTTTTCCCACAGGGACTTCTACTCCGGTTCCTGCTGTTCCTGTTGCTGCTTCTTCTGATCGAGGTAAGGGAGTCGCGAGATAGTTCCCTACCAGTCGTCGTCCAGAGAGTAGGTGTACCCTTATTACTTTTGAGAGTTCCTGTTGAGAGAACTTTGTAGTGAGGTATAGAGTTGTATTTATTTTTACTGCTCGAGAGACTCTTGTACTTTTGGTGAGGACTTGTGTTGTATATAGTTTTTATTTCTAGCAGTTTTACTTTCAGCTCTGATATCTGCATAGTATAGATGCTCTTTTGCAGGTTAGTCGCTTCGTCTATACGGGGCTTCCCGTATGGGCGGCGGATCTGTCGGCGAGCCCGGGTCGCAGTTTGGACGCCGGGGCGTGACACTTTTGCATGCTTGTATGGTCATCTAGTTAGGCCATCTTTTACTGCTACACTACATATTGGAACTTGACTTAGGAGAAACCAAGCTTTTCATTTTCTCCTTCTTTGTGAGTCAGGCGGTTTATGTTGCTCGGGTGCGAGCAGGGGTCTGGGGTAGTGTAGCCAGGACATTGGTGTCAAGGACGGGTTGTGTTGGATCGCGGTTGGCAGGGTTTGCGGTGACCGCGGACTTTGGGTGGTTGACCGGAGGTCGGTTATAGGACGTGATTATAGACGGCAGGGTATTGCAGCAACCGCGGATATTGGGCGGTTGACCGGATATTTATTTATGCACCAGATTGGGTATCTGATCTCTCTAGTGGACGGAGATTCCCACTATTTGAGTACTTTTGCATCTGATTGAGGACCGAGGCTTTCTTTAGTGGTTGGGCTTTCCCACTTTGATCAGGGTCATGATCCAGTCCTGCTGACATTTCTACTTATTTAATGTGCGACCGTGCCGGTCAGGAGCCGGTGTGTTACTTATTTAATGTGCGACCGTGCCGGTCAGGAGCCGGTCTGTTACTTATTTTGTGTGCGACCGTGCCGGTCAGGAGCCGGTCTGTTACTTATTTTGGGATGCGACCGTACCGGTCAGTAGTCGGTCAGTATTCCCGCAGATGAGTTCAGGCATTTACTTTATTGTTGCACTCGTGTCAGGGGGACCGAGTGGAGTCTAGTAGCCGTGTTTAGACCAGTGCTAGTGTTGTTGGGAACCATTTGGGGATCGACGGTTGTCCCAAGGTCATTGTGAGTTGTTGACCGTTGTACGAGACGCATGGCAGGCATAGAAGGCATGGCAGGCATGGCAGGCATGGCAGGCATTGCAGGCATGGCAGGCATAGCAGGCATGGCAGGCATAGCAGCCATAGTAGGCATGGCAGGCATAGCAGGCATAGCAGGCATGGCAGGCATGGCAGGCATAGCAGGCATGGCAGGCATGGCAGGCATAGCAGGCATGGCAGGCATGGCAGGCATAGCAGGCATGGCAGGCATGGCAGGCATAGCAGGCATAGCAGGCAGTGCCAGTGATTACTGGTCTATCGATTGGGTCGATTGTGCACTTCATGTGCTGGTGGTTGCATACCACTCTTTGGTTCTCCCCTTTTGGGCATTTAGATAGAGGCATGATAGCTGTTTAGAGTCTCCAGCTTCCTTATTTCAGTCTTTACGGCTTTGGTTAGTTTTTATCTCTTGAGGACTTAGTGGGCAGACCGTCGGGTCTGGCGATGGTACCCACTGAGAACTCCCTTTTTGGTGTAGTTCTCACACCCTTTGGGGGTTTTCCCCCTCCTTTTTCCTTCCTCTCCTTTGTTTTGCAGAGTCTTAGCGGGTGTTGCTGATTCTGCGGTTGTTGATCGAGGCGAGGGAGTCACGAGCTAGATCCCTACCCATCGTTGGAGAGTAGCGGTACCCCCCTTCAGAGGAGACCTGCAGTATATTGGCTATTTTGTTTTCCTCTTTTGAGAGACTCATGTAGTGAGGATATGATATGTATTGAGAGCCTGTACACTGATGTATTTATTGGAGTTATCTCCCTGTTGAGTTTTGAGCTTTGTATATGAGGATATTGTATCATTATCATTTTGGGAGATGGACATTGTTGTATTATTTCCAGTTGTACAGTGGTTGATTTTAGTTATACAGCAGATTTTCATTTATAGCTCTGGTATCTGTTAGCTGTAGTACTTTTCTTGCAGGTAGGACGCTTCGCCTATGCGGGGTTTGGCGTAGGTGGCGGATCTGTTGGCGAGCCCGGGTCACAGTTTCGACCCCGGGGCGTGACATACTGAATCTAGAACTGAGAAATCATAAGAGTATAATGACTAAGCATGCTAAGCAGGTAATCAATGCATCAAAGGTAGAATAACCAAATACCCAATCGAAGCCACCATGTTGGTCAACAAGACCTCAGGGAAAAACGCCGAATAATCATAAATACATTGCAGAGCATATCAGGATACTAAACTATCATAATAAGAGCATGTTGATATATATATTGAACAAGAACTGAGAAATCATAAGATGATAATGATAAACAGGCAAACAATGCATCAATGGTAGAATGTGATGACCTGGATCTCCGCATAGCAGTTGTTGTGCGTTGGGTGGCTTCTGGAGGCCTACGGGGTGCGTTGGAGGTGTTTGTGCACCAATTGGACACAAGTGGCGGACTTCGGGCTTATTGGATCACGTGGGTGATCGGTGGATTCCGTCGGATCTTTAGAAGTAGTTTCGCGCGAAGCGGATATTAAAAATGGACTCAGCGCGAAGTTTGGACCAAGGATTACCTTTCCGGAAGCCTTCGGCAAATTTTAGAGTTGGAATTTAGCAAAATGGACATCAAATTCGGATTCAGCGCGCGAAAACGGTCAAAATGGACTACCTACTTGTTATTTTGCGCATGGGTTACTGTTCACGCCGGAACAGTAACTCCGGCCGCCGGCGGGCAGCGGCGGCGGCGGCGGGCAGCGGCGGAGCGGCCGCGGGCAGCGCGGCGGGCAGAGGCGCGGGCCGCCCGGTCCACGCGGCAGGCGTGCACCGGGGGCTGGACGCGTGGCGGCTCGGGAGTGGGCCGGTCCGCGGGGCGCGGTCTACGGAGAGTGCGGGGCGCACGGTGGACCGGGGTGGACACGTGGCGGCCGGTGGTTGGTGCGGTGTAGAGCGCTCGGTGCACCGAACGGGAGCGGGTGGCCTCGGGGCGCGTGCCCGGCAGGGTTGGCAGGCCGCGCTGGCAGGCTGCACGTGGGCGCGGCCGCGGTTTCCCGCGCGTTGGGGGGCGCCACGCGTCGGCGGTGTGGTGGGCCACGTGGCGCAAGGCGACTGGGCAGTTCGACTGTCCGCTGTTGCGGGGGCGACGTGGAGGCCCGTGGAGCTTTCGGGCGCGCACAGTGTTGGGCCGGGCCCAACACTGTAGCCGCCCGAAAACGGGAGCGCCCGGAAAAAAGGACATGTTGGGTATTTTGTGGATTGTTTCTTCCAGCTATAAAAAGGCCGAGTTCAACTGAAGAGAACTTCTTCTCTGCGCGGATTTTCACAGTGCAACCTTCCTAAGAAATCCTCCTCTCCCTGTGGCGATTCCATCTGCAGATTCTAGGATTTTTTGGTGGCACACATCCCGAGGTTACCATTTTTACGGCGCGGCGCGACGCTCGTTCGTTTGTGATCTTCTTCGTCGTATTTCGGTGCGAGGACTCCCCCGGCTTACTCCGACCACCGAATGAGGCGATTCTTGCGCCGTTGGACTCACGACAGGTAGGGCTATGATCTTTGTGTTTTGAGCTCCTCCTCATTTCGAGTTTATCTTGGTGTTTCCCGAGCTTCCATTTGACCCTTTTTCTTGGGCGGAGTTTTGGACAGCGGTTCGGTATTTCGGCCATATCTTCGCGCACAGGCATCGGATTGGGGTGGTTCAAAGGTATTTTGCATCTACACATCACGAGGAATATCCCCAAATTTTCTTGGAATTTTCTGAATTTTTCCCCGAAGGTGAATATCCCTGTTTACAGAATCTTGTGGTTCAGTTTTTGAGAGTAGTTTATTTCGGGGTGGTTCCCTTGTCGGATTTGTTTCTCAGTGTAGGAAACTCAGATTTGAGCGTGCTGGTAGTCGTTTCGACGGGTTCGTCGCGAGGATCATGACAGTATTTTTCTTGGAATTTTCCGGGCACTTCTCGCAGGTAAAAACAGGGAAACTGTGGACTGTTGTGTTTGGGGCAGATTTGTGTGAGCATTGTATGTTAATTATGTATGTTCTTTTGGGAATTTTGTACAGCGATCGCGGCGGCTTATCGGTTTGGGCGAGAGCACTTTTGGACTTGGAATTAGCGATCGAGGTGGGTGGTTGTTGTTTACCTCTATTTTGCCATGCTCACTAGGAATATTAGAGTGATCCCTTTATTTGGACATGCAAGCTTAAGTGATATAAAATTGTGAGCCCTTCATATGGAAATTACTATTGTGGGTATTTGATAGTGGTTGGGACTTATACATGTTGGTATGGATGGAATGTTAGCGTTTAACCTTGCATGTGGATTGGGTTATTTATTTTGGGCTTTATGATTATCCTGTTAGTGGTTGATACTATTTGAGGACTTTACGACATGCATACGTGGATAGTGATGCTTTATCATGGATCATAGACATGTGTGGCTGGATAATGTTTTAGCATGATGGTTATATCTATGCAGAGTTATTAATTGTTACACATGTGGAACCACTATTGGTCACCCTTTTCCTTTTTTTCCTTGAGAACACTTGCATGCTTGTTTGGACATCTAGATACGCCATCTTTTATTGCTACACTTTCATGCTGGAACTTGACTTAGGAGAAACCTTGTTTGCTTCTTTCTCCTTTTCGTTAGTCAGGTGGGTTTGCTCGGGTTTGAGCAGGGGTTTGGGATAGTGTAGCCGGGGCCTGGATTATGGATCATGGGTTTTGGCGGCGACCGCGGATATTGGGCGATTGACCGGATGTCGGTTATAGGACATCGGTGATAGGGCATGATTATGGACTAGAGGGTTTTGTGGCAACCGCGGATAATAGGCGGTTGACCAGATGTCGGATGTGGGACATGATTGTGATTGTGGGTTATTACGGCGACCGCGGATATTGGGCGGTTGACCGGAGGTCGGTTGTTAGACCTGGTCGTGGATTGTGGGGTATTGCGGCAATCGCGGATATTGGGCGATTGACCGGATGGTTACTCTTGCATCTGCTTGGGAATCAGTTTTCTTTTAGTGGAGGGTTGTGTTCCACTAGGGCTTTATAGTTGTGATCCAATCCTGCTTTTATCACACCGGCGCGGTTATTGCCCGGTGATGCTTTACTCGTGTGGGTCGCTCCCCTCGAGATCCCCTCCGGAGGCCGGGGCCAGACAGTTATGGACAGTTTTGCTATCACATCGGCGCGGCTTATTTGCCCGATGATGAGGGCGACAGCAGGAATTTTGCTATCACATCGGCGCGGCTTATTTGCCCGATGATAAGGGCGGTACAGATTGGGTTCATCTGGGACGGTTGGTTATTGTTGCATACAGTTATTCCAGTCTAGGACTGTACTTTAGAGGCATAGTAGTGGTAGATTTCCCTTTTGCAGCGGTTTCATTTCTTACCACTCTTCTTTCCTTTTTGCCTCTGGTAGACCTAGTGGGTGTGTCAGAGTTTGAGGTTTTACCCACTAGGGGTGGCTACTGGTTTACTAGTAGTTCTCACCCCCATTCTTCTTTCCTCTTTTTCTTCTTTCTTGTTTTGCAGTGTCTTCTGCGGGTGCTGCTGGGCTTTCAGCGGCGGGTCGAGGAGAGAGGACGGCTGAGTAGGTAGATCTGGAGGCAGGATGAGCGTGTTAGCTGGACTGTTGGTGTACCCAGGTTTCCTCAGACGGATGTACTTTTACATTTGGGACTGGCTTTTGCCAGCAGGTTGTATTTAATTTTGGTGAGCTGGGAGAGACAGATGTATCATTTATACATATGTATTGTATTTTATTTCCAGCTTCAGTCTGAGATGTATTAGTTTTAGTTCAGCTCTGTTTTATTGCTCTTTTATTGTTATCTCTTATATCTGAGCAGGTTTGGCGCTTCGTGTACACGGGGAATACCGTGTGCATGGCGGATCTGTAGACGGGCCCGGGTTCTGGTTTACACCCGGGGCGTGACAGATTAGGTGGTATCAGAGCTTAGGGATAGGTCATTTGGGACTTAGGAAACCCTAGGCTTTTCGGCGGACCCTAGGATGTTAGTGCGTGAGAGACGCGACATTTTGCGAAAGTCGGTTATTTATTTGTTTGACTCTTCCTATGAGTGAAGAGGGATCGACATATTCTATTTTTGTGGGACAGTTATGTTGGCTGCAGACAACATAAAGTTACAAAAATAGAGGGATGTCTTTGACTTTCGCTAGATTGGGTCGAGTGTTTGGGGTGTGCTGATTTGCGGTTTTGTCGTGGTGAGCGGTGTCTCCCCGACGTTGGGCCCTGACCCGGGTGCACCTTGGTGCGGCAGTTGGGTCTGAGCTGGTTGTTTCGGGCCGGATACCCAGATTGGAGTCTGAGAGCTCCGGACCCGAAGGGTAGGTGTTGGAGGCAGATCAGCAGCGCAGTGACACAGTTGTCGGAGCAGCGCAGTGACACAGTTGTCGGATCAGCGAGTGACACAGTTGTCGGAGCAGTGCAGTGACACAGTTGTCGGATCAGTGCAATGACACAGTTGTCGGAGCAGCGCAGTGGCACAGTTGTCGGAGTAGCGAGTAGCCCCCTCCGTGCCGACGTTTAGTGTTGGGGCACCGAGGTAGGGTGGACTGTTGACAGCGGGTAAGCTGTGGGATTGCTTTGATCAAGTGAGCCAGTTTTGGCGGATGAGTCACCCCGATTCGCGGATTGAGTATGGAGCCCTTGGAGACAGGGTCTTGTTCGGTGGGGGATAGAGAGTACTTGGAGGCCTTCTATGGCCAGAGTTAACGCAGTGGCTGAACTGCACGCTCCATGTATAGAGGGACGAGGCGCATAGGATATGAGTGTCTGAGAGTGGATTGCGCCAGGATACCTTTTAATTTGTTTGGTCCCTCCAGTAGGGATTAGGGACGCCTCATTGGAGTAGGCGCCGGGTGTGGAGCGTGGTATTGTAGTTCCTTGGGTTGGGATCTACCGCCTGGGGCGAGTTCTGATTGAGGCGCTTGGCGCCGGGTGATGGAGGACAGATCAGTCGGTGGAGGCATTCCCGATTTCTTTTTCCAGGATAGTGGATTTCTGAGACTGTCGGAGCACATATGTTACATCGGTCGGTGTGGTGGTACTTGTTGGGCTGGCGGGTTCGGTTTCCTTTCGCGGCAGTTGATTATGCCGCAAGGACAGTTTTCTTGGGGAGCCAGGCCCAGAGGTGTTGGTGTACTTGGGTTGCTTGAGGGTTATCTTCGCCTCTATAGTTTTGACCTCGGGAGCGAGGCGGGTGTTTCGCAGTGGATGAGTAGACTTTTGGCTGGTGTGGTTGAGGGACCTACGGCGGCGCTGGGACTCGGGGATACCCCCTTTGGTTTTGAGTTCCTAGCTGTTCTCCTATCGGAGTGGTCTTGCATGTCACTAGTTTGGGAGTTGAGGACACAACTTCAGGATTCGATGTTTTGGAAAGTTTGTCAGACCAAGTGTGTCGCCTTTGGGGCGCCGGTGCTATTCGAGTTATGGAAGGCTGGTTCACTTCGGCTTTGCGTGGATCCCCGGGAATTAGATGAAGTGACCATCTGGAGCTAGCACCCTTGTCGAGCATGGAGGATTTGATTTACTAGCTGTAAGGGTCCCGGGTCTTCCTGAAGGTAGATTTGTAATCTGGTTTTCTCGGCTGCATATGGCTGTGTGTGGATGCCGGAGAGTTGGGGAATTGCTTCTACATCCCGACGGTTTAAAGACTTGAGATCAGAGGCTGCGGGATCAGTTGGGGGACTTATATCGGATGCCTCGGGAGTATCGAGGTACTTGGATCGAGCTTGTGTGCCGATGGACTTGTGGTTGGTTTATCTGAGGCCCTGGGAGGAGCGGATGCTTGTACCGATGCAGACTACTTGGTAGCTCGAGCGGTTAGCCCAGCTGTACTTGGATGAGGTGGTGCGGTTTTTCTGGAGTGCCCGCCTCTATTTTGTTCCAGTTAGAGACCCGAGGATTGCATCGCGTCTCTGGAGGAGGTATTAGACAGCCTTGGGAGCTCGAGTGGTGGATGATTGGATATTTACCCCCTCTATTTGGTTGAGATTCCGGATTGAGGAATGACTTTAGTTTCGAGGACGAAACTTTCTTTTAGTGGGGGAGGATGTGATGACCTGGATCTCCGCATAGCTGTTGCTGTGCGTTGGGTGGCTTCTGGAGGCCTACGGGGTGCGTTGGAGGTGTTTGTGCACCAATTGGACACAAGTGGCGGACTTCGGGCTTATTGGATCACGTGGGTGATCGGTGGACTCCGTCGGATCTTTAGAAGTGGTTTCGCGCGAAGCGGAGATTAAAAATGGACTCAGCGCGAAGTTTGGACCAAGGATTACCTTTCCGGATGCCTTCGGCAAATTTTAGAGTTGGAATTTGGCAAAATGGACATCAAATTCAGATTCAGCGCGCGAAAACGGTCAAAATGGACTACCTACTTGTTATTTTGCGCATGGGTTACTGTTCACGCCGGAACAGTAACTCCGGCCGCCGGCGGGCAGCGGCGACGGTGGCGGGCAGCGGCGGAGCGGCCGCGGGCAGCGCGGCGGGCAGAGGCGCGGGCCGCCCGGTCCACACGGCAGGCGTGCACCGGGGGCTGGACGCGTGGCGGCTCGGGAGTGGGCCGGTCCGCGGGGCGCGGTCTACGGAGAGTGCGGGGCACACGGTGGACCGGGGTGGACACGTGGCGGCCGGTGGTTGGTGCGGTGTAGAGCGCTCGGTGCACCGAACGTGAGCGGGTGGCCTCGGGGCGCGTGCCCAGAAGGGTTGGCAGGCGGCGCTGGCAGGCGGCACGTGGGCGCGACCGCGGTTTCCCGCGCGTTGGGGGGCGCCACGCGTCGGCGGTGTGGTGGGCCACGTGGCGCAAGGCGACTGGGCAGTTCGGCTGTCCGCTGTTGCGGGGGCGACGTGGAGGCCCGTGGAGCTTTCGGGCGCGCACAGTGTTGGGCCGGGCCCAACACTGTAGCCGCCCGAAAACGGGAGCGCCCGGAAAAAAAGGACATGTTGGGTATTTTGTGGATTGTTTCTTCCAGCTATAAAAAGGCCGAGTTCAACTGAAGAGAACTTCTTCTCTGCACGGATTTTCACAGTGCAACCTTCACAAGAAACCCTCCTCTCCCTGTGGCGATTCCATCTGCAGATTCTAGGATTTTTTGGGGCACGCATCCCGAGGTTTCCATTTTTACGGCGCGGCGCGACGCTCGTTCGTTTGTGATCTTCTTCGTCGTATTTCGGTGCGAGGACTCCCCCGGCTTACTCCGACAACGGAATGAGGCAATTCTTGCGCCGCTGGACTCACGATAGGTAGGGCTTTGATCTTCGTGTTTTGAGCTCCTCCTCATTTCGAGTTTATCTTGGAGTTTCACGAGCTTCCATTTGACCCTTTTTCTTGGGCGGAGTTTTGGACAGCGGTTCGGTATTTCGGCCATATCTTCGCGCACAGGCGTCGGATTGGGGTGATTCAAAGGCATTTTTCATCTACACATCACGAGGAATATCCCCAAATTTTCTTGGAATTTTCTGAATTTTGCCCCGAAGGTGAATATCCCTGTTTACAGAATCTTGTGGTTCAGTTTTTGAGAGTAGTTTATTTCGGGGTGGTTCCCTTGTCGGATTTGTTTCTCAGTGTAGGAAACTCGGATTTGAGCGTGCAGGTAGTCGTTTCGACGGGTTCGTCGCGAGGATCGTGACAGTATTTTTCTTGGAATTTTCCGGGCACTTCTCGCAGGTAAAAACAGGGAAACTGTGGACTGTTGTGTTTGGGGCAGATTTGTGTGAGCATTGTATGTTAATTATGTATGTTCTTTTGGGAATTTTGTACAGCGATCGCGGCGGCTTATCGGTTTGGGCGAGAGCACTTTTGGACTTGGAATTAGCGATCGAGGTGGGTGGTTGTTGTTTACCTCTATTTTGACATGCTCACTAGGAATATTAGAGTGATTCCTTTATTTGGACATGCATGCTTAAGTGATATAAAATTGTGAGCCCTTCATATGGAAATTACTATTGTGGGTATTTGATAGTGGTTGGGACTTATACATGTTGGTATGGATGGAATGTTAGCGTTTAACCTTGCATGTGGATTGGGTTATTTATTTTGGGCTTTATGATTATCCTGTTAGTGGTTGATACTATTTGAGGACTTTACGACATGCATAGGTGGATAGTGATGCTTTATCATGGATCATAGACATGTGTGGCTGGATAATGTTTTAGCATGATGGTTATATCTATGCGGAGTTATTAATTGTTACACATGTGGAACCACTATTGGTCACCCTTTTCCTTTATTTCCTTGAGAACACTTGCATGCTTGTTTGGACATCTAGATAGGCCATCTTTTATTGCTACACTTTCATGCTGGAACTTGACTTAGGAGAAACCTTGTTTGCTTCTTTCTCCTTTTCGTTAGTCAGGTGGGTTTGCTCGGGTTTGAGCAGGGGTTTGGGATAGTGTAGCCGGGGCCTGGATTATGGATCATGGGTTTTGGCGGCGACCGCGGATATTGGGCGGTTGACCGGATGTCGGTTATAGGACATCGGTGATAGGGCATGATTATGGACTAGAGGGTTTTGTGGCAACCGCGGATAGTAGGCGGTTGACCAGATGTCGGATGTGGGACATGATTGTGATTGTGGGTTATTACGGCGACCGCGGATATTGGGCGGTTGACCGGAGGTCGGCTGTTAGACCTGGTCGTGGATTGTGGGGTATTGCGGCAATCGCGGATATTGGGCGATTGACCGGATGGTTACTCTTGCATCTGATTGGGAATCAGTTTTCTTTTAGTGGAGGGTTGTGTTCCACTGGGGCTTTATAGTTGTGATCCAATCCTGCTTTTATCACACCGGCGCGGTTATTGCCCGGTGATGCTTTACTCGTGTGGGTCGCTCCCCTCGAGATCCCCTCCGGAGGCCGGGGCCAGACAGTTATGGACAGTTTTGCTATCACATTGGCACGGCTTATTTGCCCGATGATGAGGGCGGTACAGATTGGGTTCATCTGGGACGGTTGGTTATTGTTGCATACGGTTATTCCAGTCTAGGACTGTACTTTAGAGGCATAGTAGTGGTAGATTTCCCTTTTGCAGCGGTTTCATTTCTTATCACTCTTCTTTCCTTTTTGCCTCTGGTAGACCTAGTGGGTGTGTCAGAGTTTGAGGTTTTACCCACTAGGGGAGGCTACTGGTTTACTAGTAGTTCTCACCCCCATTCTTCTTTCCTCTTTTTCTTCTTTCTTGTTTTGCAGTGTCTTCTGCGGGTGCTGCTGGGCTTTCAGCAGCGGGTCGAGGAGAGAGGATGGCTGAGTAGGTAGATCTGGAGGCGGGATGAGCGTGTTAGCTGGACTGTTGGTGTACCCAGGTTTCCTCAGACGGCTGTACTTTTACATTTGGGACTGGCTTTTGCCAGCAGGTTGTATTTAATTTTGGTGAGCTGGGAGAGACAGATGTATCATTTATACATATGTATTGTATTTTATTTCCAGCTTCAGTCTGAGATGTATTAGTTTTAGTTCAGCTCTGTTTTATTGCTCTTTTATTGTTTTCTCTTATATCTGAGCAGGTTTGGCGCTTCGTGTACACGGGGAATACCGTGTGCACGGCGGATCTGTAGACGGGCCCGGGTTCTGGTTTACACCCGGGGCGTGACATAGAATAATAAAATACCCAATCAAAAGCCACCATATTGGTCAACAAGACCTCAGGGAAAATGCCCAACCTAGCACCAACCTGGCTGACATACCCCGCCTGGGGGTCACGGGTCTTTAAACAACCCACTTTACCGGTAAAGAACATACCCACGGGGAGCGAACCCGGCAATGTTCGTGAAGTACAGCGGTGCGGGCGATCATAATGCAAATGCTCAAGCTCACGGTCTAATGACCGGGTAATCGGCAACAAGCCAGGAAAATCCCAACAGGGATGCAACAACAGAATGCCAACTGAACTCATCTTATGCAGAATATAATCAACAACTACTAGAACATGAATCAGGATATACTGATAATCAATAAGGTGTGCAAGCTAGCTAATGACCAATCAAGCATGACAAATGTCCGAGAATAAAATCATGATATCTGGAAGCAACTAAGATCAATCATGCAAGGCATCATATAATCAGATAACTGATAAGGATCATAATATCTGATAGCAAGCTAAAGATCAATCGAGCATGGCAACATATAAGCTAGCAAGCTAAGGATCAATCAAGCACGACAACATATAGGCTGATAACTGATAATGATCAATGAATCAAGTAGATATAGCAATATAAAAGTGATGCTGATCAATAAAAAGAGCAGACTCAACAAGGAAATCTAGGCTATCACAAGAACAGGGGTCCGACCAATTACGATACTTCAGAGGGCCGAGATGATAAAGCCCGGACCGAAGAAAAACCCACCTGTCTACAGGCGAACTATCGACTCCAACAGAAAGCTCGAAGACTGTGCCAACCTGAATCAGATGTTTTGATCAGGAAACAACTCACACATACCCAAACCACAGACTCACTATTCTTACTTAAACCTGGATCTTTTCCAAATTGATGCCAAAATTCCCAAAATACCCCTTCCAAAAATTTATTTTAGATTTCCGGGTGACACGGGCAATCAACCCTTTAATGCTGGCTCAACCAGATTCTACTGGGACACATCAGACAGCCAGGCGGAACCGCCGCAATTGCTCGAATTGCGCGATTGTCACCGGGGTGCCGTTAAACCGACGATTTTGCTGATTTACGGACCAATAACTAATTTCTGCTCAACGAGAGCCGTTGGATCCCTAACGAAAAGCTTAGAGATCATGAACACACTGCTCAAGACAGCACGTGAGGTTACAATTGCGTTTAGACCCCTAGGGTTTCCAAAAACTGCATTTTTACGTGTACTTGAGAGCCGTTTTCGCTCGTTCAAACTATCGGAACATCATTTTGACGAACCGTCACCTCCAGTGGGTGACCCTCGACTTGCTGGACACCGTGCTCACCAATTTGCAGCAGCACGGATCCCCAGAAAAACTTCGGCCCATGAATAACTTGCTAACATAGGCTAAATTGCATTTTTAATTTTTCTACTCGACCAAAACAATTTCTGAGGTGAGCATCGCGTTCAGTGACCTCAAATTAGCCAGAAGCTCACTGTCGCGAAGTTGCTAGGTCACTTAAATAGCCCCTTAGCCAATTTAACCTATTTAAGGCTCTAATTTCCCAAACCTTGGTTTTTGCTTGTGCCATTCAAAAACAAACTTGATCATCTTGCTCAGGACAGATCAGAGGTTCAAGGGCTTGCTCATGCGCAACCCAGAAGCTGCTGGATCCATAGATCCAACGACCAAGCTCTCTAATGACCACAACATACTCCACACAAAATCCACTCAGCCAAATTTGGATATGAAGTGAGCATCAAGCTCAGGGGATTGTGTGGAGATCACTGCCCACTTGTTGGATGTTTAACAATAGCTAAAACGGAATTTGGGTTCTTTGAGGCATTATTACAAACACTTGGTGGGCATAAATATTATACATACAACCTTTCCTATCCCAAGCTGCAACTTCGCAAGGATGGGATCTGGGAGCTTCCAACTTGGATGGAAATGTTTCATTAGACAGCAGGAGCATTTCCCTTGAAACTCGGGTCATCTTGCACACTCGGTTGGCCGCGGACATGATGAGGAAAATGAGGAAGATGAAGCTCGGGCACCCAACAATGGTGATTTTCCACTACTGGGCTCTGGGCCTCTCTCATCAGCACCACAAGGTGATTCTCATCCCCACAAACTTACCTGGACCCATGCCCGGCGACAGGACACGGCGGCGGTGGCGGTGGAGCAAGCTCGGCCCGACCTTCCACCATTAATGGTGAAACTCCATCCGGGCAGCATGGAATCCATGCAAGTGCATGGATGGGATCATATTGATCCCAGGAAGCTTCTCGGGCAAGTGGCCGGCAGTGGGGAGCGACGCCGGCGCCGGAGCAAAGAGCTCGGCCGAAGCACAATAACCCGAAAACTAGGGTTTCGATCTGCGATGCGCTCACTCGACAAAACTCCTTCAAATTTTGTGGAGATGATCTACAGGTCCTATAGTTTTTACTCATGATTTTAGTTTTTGATTTGGACGAGTGGTTGCGACGCAAGGCCGAGGCGGAGCATATTAGGTTTCCGGCGAGAAACTTCTTCCCGCCGGCAACCGGGGCCACCACAAGAGCTAGGACTTGGTGGGAAGCATCACTTGACTCTACAGAAACTACTTCCTAAGGTCTTAGGGGCTAAGAAAATCGAGGGAAGAAAAACTTACCTCGCCGGAGTTGGAGAAGAAGATGTTGCGGCCGGTTCTCCTCCCCGCGTCGCGCAGCCTCACAGCAAGCTCGGGCTCGATCTCAGGACGCAGGAGAACACTCCAGAAGTCACCAGGAGCAAGTTGGAGCAACTTGAGTGCAACCTTTCTCTTCCTTTCTCACTCTCGGGTTGTTCTTAATGGGTGGTGCCTCCTCAGCTTACCCCGCACCCTGGGCCAAACTCAGGAGAGTGAAGAGGACCCAAACACCAAGTATGGCCCCTCGTGCTCCCTGCAAGAAGACCAAAAGCTAAGTTTGGCTTTAATGCAATTTTTTTGCAAAATTGCAAAGAACTACTCACATAGCTAACCTAGAGCCCTAGGGTCCCTGCTGTAGCTTGAAAATACCACTAAGACCCTAGACAATAAGTCCTAAAACATTTGGTCCATGATTAGTATAAGATTTTGCAAAAATAGTTACTTTTCAACACTTTTCACTCATTTCGAGATAAATGGGTCATCGAATTGCGAAACGGACTTTGCCACGACGTCCTGCTCGTCTAGACCTTTCAAGTAGCATATTTGCTTGCTTGATTTGGTGCTCGAATAAAATCTCGAGCCATAATATACTGTAGCCTAAACTGTAATGCACGCATTTCGATGCACCAGAATCGCCAAACGCGAAATCCGTCTGTGCCATTGCGTTCATAACGTCGAAATTAGTTAGAATCGACTACTTATACAGCTATGTTTGGATTTCGGACAGTGAATCGGCCGACGTTTAGTCGAGAGAGGGGACCGAAATCAGGGGGTTACTATTCACAACTTAAGTTGTGGGCCCCGCTTCTCTTTGCTGTTTTGCGGAGAATCCGACCGTCGGATCGAAATCATGTGAATATCAATCTTTCTTGTTTTGACGAGACAGTCGCACTGGTGATCTCAGATTTTCGAGATCAGGCTCCGATCAAAAGTCAATATTTTTACCCCATCAATGAGACGACCTAACCGACCATCTTGCGCCGAACGTGAGAACTCAACCTAGAGTTACACCACCACAACTCCCTTAAAAGGAGCTAATCGACACCACCCAGCGTCGAAAAGCTAGACACCCAATAAATAGTCGCCACTTACGCAAACTTGTGCGAAACTAGGCATGGCCTCTCTAAACAAAACTGAGCCCAAACGAACGAGGTTTACTAGCCCCGGTGGTCTCCTTTTTAACTTAAAGGAGCACCCCAAACCCTTCCATGAAGATTTCTACAACCATCACAGTGTTCAAAGCAACAGTTGAACTGTGGGTAACAGCCGTAGGGGAAGGGTCCTCATTCCCGCGCATACCTTGCTCAAGATGCAAAAGATTCAGCCGACAATCCGCTGTAACCTAAAACCGGAAGACCTAAAAGGTACAACCTTAGACAAGAGCCACCCGGTTACCCGCGTCCGACAAAACAGCTGACACACTAACAACCATCGGCGGATTACACTACCATCAGTTACCATTACTAACGACGACCAGGACGTCGGCAGAGGGTGGGGTTTGGAAGACAAAAGCCGGCGCGAAGGTCTGCTGTGCTAACCGCCGAACTACGTGCATGAACACCGTTAGCAAGCCCACCGTGTCCTGTGCTGGTTGCTTAATCCATTGATTCCTCGCAACCATCAAGACCCTGGTGGCAGTCGGCCTCAGCCCCAACCTCCAAATCAACCCGACCACACTAGCACAACACCCGAGCTAAACCGACAAACACAAATCTTAACAATCCCGCACTCTCGCATCTCTACGCGCCTATACCCTGATCATTTCATTAGTTAGTAGCCAGTGGTAATGTGCTTCTGTGGATGTTGGACAGCGACTACTATGGTTAAAGTTGTTTTTCTCTGATACCATCTTAATCTGTCACGCCCCGGGGGTTTAAATGCGCGGAAGGATAGCCAACGATGCTCCCAAATTTACATACAATTTTTTATTTTTTTTATTATTTTTTTTATTTTTTTGAAACCGATCTACCCCGGCTCGTGCCCAGACCCGCCGCATATACAAATTCGCTCTGCAAACGGGCAGAGTCTCCTTTGTATATGCACGGCGTCCTGACTACAAGGTCCATAATATCATACCTTTAACCACACTAGTTCAATCATCAAATACATATAACCATTTTCCATAAGTAATAAAGAGGCCGACTATTTTTGAAAGGATAAAACCGCAGGGTTTTGAAAGCGGTGCACACACGACACCCTAGTTTTACAAAGCCATTTCGAAATCCATAAATCCACAGGGTTTTGAAAACGGTGCCCACACGACACCCAGGTTTTACAAAACTATTTCGAAATCCATAAATCCACAGGGTTTTGAAAACGGTGCCCACACGACACCCAGGTTTTACAAAACTATTTTCGCAATATTTTCACTTTTCTTGTTTTTTTTGTAGTTCGAAAGCGGCGACTTAAGAGAATTAAAAACCAGCACCCATCCAGACAGGCATGAAAAACAGCCCAACATCCACATCGACCCCACGGGGGTATCGCAATCCACCACAAAGTACTATGAGTAATAAAATGAACAATGGAAGAAATAGTCAACGTCTGCAGCCTTGAAGGCCCAAAAGATCGCTCACGCAGCCTCACCAACGCCCTAGCACTCACCCCTGGAGGAACCTGTCACACAGTGGGAAGTCAGTGACCAGGAAGATAAAGCACGAAAGCAATAAGGGCTATAAAAATGGCAAACCGCAGTAAAAACAGAGTAACCGCTCTCCTCATCGTGCAATCCACAGTGAAAAGCCTCCCCCTGTACAATCCAAACCGGGCACCTGCCCCGGCAACCACACCGAGCACCCATCTCGGCACCACACCGAGCGCCCATCTCGGCACCACACCGAGCACCCATCTCGGCAGCACACCGAGCACCCATCTCGGAGGCACAGCTCACACCCCCCATCCATGAGGGCCTCCATTACATCACCTATACGTGGGGTACACAGGTCAATGTACCACTTTTCCAGAAAAGCACACCCTCGCGGTGGCCAAACCGCTGGTGTGCGTGTAGCTATCTCGAGCCTTGTAACCAAGTATATAGATAATAACTTAAACAGGATTAGCAACACAAACAGGTAATTAATTTATTTTTCACTTTTTCCCAAAACATGCAATTATTTTAACTTCCCCTTTTTCCAAACGTGCAATTTCTATTCTTATACCTTTTCCCAAACAACCATGGAAAAGTACCGACCTTTCGACGTCCAACTGGTCACACCGATCACCGTCCTCATCGCTAGCATGCTCCAAACAACCCTGCTGTTGTTCAGAGAGGGCGAACTGCCCGTCCAGTCTCCCACCACGACGTTCATTAATCCGGAGGTCCACGTCACCCCCACTACCCCTTACAAGATAAATATAACATAACGGAAACATGCATAAAGAGGTTCTAAGGGGTACCCACCTCGAAGTCAGCCGAACGAACCCCCCGAGTGTAGGCCTATCCCGAACTCCCGCTAGACTACCGGGAGGCTGGTGCTGAACTGCTGGGCCCTGAACAGAAACTGTGATCAGAAATAGACTCACTCATACCTATCCCGACAACACTACAGTAACCTGAAACCATTCTTTCATACCGTGGTACGCGAAACCAGCGCCAGAAATTGTAAAACCGATGATTTCGTCGGTTTACGAAACGATATCCATTTTCCGCTCAACGAGAGTCTACGGAAATCTAACAAATTGCCCAGAGGCAGGTTTACTCTCTTTAAATACTGTCCATAAGCTTACAATTGCAAGTTAACTCATTAAACTTCTCTAAATTGCATAATAGCTTTGTTTTAAACGTTGTTTTGACTCGTTCTCGAAATCCCGGAAGCCAAAGACAGCGCCGTAAGTTTCAGTGCATCCGAAACGACGAGACGAAGCTCGTGCTCACGGGCTTAGGCCAGCATGAGGCCCATTAACAAGGTTGGCCCATAAACTCTTAGGGCCCAAAATGACATATTGCTACAACTAATTACACACTTGATCAAACTGAGATCTACTGTGAGCATGGTGCTTAGATTGGACAGAGAAGTGAGATGCTCACCTGAGGTGCGCCGGAGGGTGGCCGGAGAGGTCGCCGGAGCAACACCCTAAAACAAGCTAGGCTCGGGTTGCACCCACTTGGATCAAACCAGGTTTAAACCTGGAACAAAGGTGAGCCTAAGTTAGATAACCATCTCAGATGTGGTTTAGACTCGGCCAAGTCGGCTGCCGGCGGCCGGAGGCGACGGCGACGGTCGGAGCTCGAGCTCGGATTGCAACAATGGTGCAACTACAGAGGTGAACATCCCTACGTCAAAAGCTTCATGCAACCACATGAATAACTTCGAAATGACCAAATAAACTTACCTGGGTCACAACGCGACGGCTGGGAGCGTCGGCGGTTGCCGGCGACGAGATCAACCCAAGCTCGGTTGAAGATGAAGGGCTCAAATGGCGGATCTCCGACGAGAGCCCTTGCGTGCCTCTAACTTGGACCAAGCTTCCTTATTTAATGCTACGGTGCTCGCTGAGGGGGTGGCCAGTGACGCGAGTGAGCGGTGGCGCCGGACGGCGGAGCTCGGCCAAGGAAGTAAAAAGCCCGGTTCTAGGGCTTCTTCGCGTGGCTCTGATCTTGGCCCAATCGTCCAGAGATTTGGTGGACTCCTTTCAGTCGTCAACAAGGATCAATCCAACGGTTAAGATCGGATTCCAACGGTTGGATGGAGCCCGATGACAAGATCGGCCAAAATGAGGATTCCGGTAAGAGATCGCTCCCGCCGGCGATAGGGCCGACGGCAACCACTCCAACTTCACAAAAAAGGTCCACTCGATGTCAGGAACACAATGCTTGGGTCCATGGGCCAATTAAAAAGAAAAAGTTTCGTCATCTTACCTCGCCGGAAAACCGAGGAAGAAGGAAGATGGCCCGCGACGGCGCACGGCGGAGCCCCGCGTCTGGTTCACCCTGGCTCGACGTCACGCACACAGAGGGACTCCCAGATACACTTGGAGCAACCCAACACCTCCCGAGTTGCTTCCCTCGCCCACCACACCAAGAATCCGAGGCTATTCTTGCTTCCTTGAGCAACTCCGGCGACGGGACGGCGGCGCTTGGTGGTGCGAACGGTTGGGAAGAGAGCAGATGGAGACGAAGGGTTTAGGTGAGGCGACTAGAGAGCTAGGCTACGGGTTAGGGTTGCAAGAGAACCCTAATACATATATATATATGCAAATTGCCACAAATGCATTTTGCCCCCTCAACTCTGGATATTTTGTGCTGGGTCCTTCACAGAATACTTATTTCACACTCTGGTCCTTGTCCATGAAGCGGCACAGTAATCGGAGCATAAAATATTAGGGTTATTGCGTAAAATACTACATTTTTTGCTGTTTTTCACGCTTTACGAGACTCTAGGGTCGTCAAACTGAAATTCCGTAAGCGCCATTGAACTCAGATCGATGAAACCGATCAAAACGGCTACCTGGATCGCTATGATCGGAGTCCAGATAGTGAATTGGCTAACGTTGGCACCAGGGAGATTTAGAAAAAGGGGTTACTATTCATCCACTGTTCACATCCACTATTCACTTAAGTCGTGGGTCCCGCCCGCTTCTTCGCTGATTTCTGGACGATCCGACCGTTGGATCGAAATTTGATCAATACCATTTTCGATCAGTTCGACGAGACGGTCGTACTGGAGACCTCAGTTTTCCGAGCTGAGACTCGAATCGGAAAGACGAAATTTGTGCTTCGAAAACTGTGCCATTCGCACACCGGTATACACACCCCTAAGGTTAAATTTTGTTTCCTCGCACACATTCGCACTTGAATTTCACTCTTTATACGAACTCAAATTTCTCGGGTATTACATATTGTCTAGGGTCTTAGTGGTATTTTCAAGCTACAGCAGGGACCCTAGGGCTCTAGGTTAGCTATGTGAGGAGTTCCTTGCAATTTTGCAAAAATAGTTACTTTTCGACACTTTTCACTCATTTCGAGATAAATGGGTCATCGAATTGCGAAACGGACTTCGCCACGACGTCCGGCTCTTCGAGACCTTTTAAGTAGCGTATTTGCTTGCTTGATTCGGTGCTCGAATAAAATCTCGGGCCATAATATACTGTAGGCTAAATTGTAATGCACGTATTTCGATGCACCAGAATCGCCTAACGTGAAATCCGTCTGTGCCATTGCGTTCATAACGTCGAAATTAGTTAGAATCGACTACTTATATCGCTATGTTCGGATTTTGGACAGTGAATCGGCCGACGTTTAGTCGAGAGAGGGGACCTAAATCAGGGGGTTACTATTCACAACTTAAGTTGTGGGCCCCGCTTCTCTTTGCTGTTTTGCGGAGAATCCGACCGTCGGATCGAAATCATGTGAATATCAATCTTTCTTGTTTTGACGAGACGGTCGCACTGGTGATCTCAGATTTTCAAGATCAGGCTCCGATCAAAAGTCGATATTTTTGGGCCACTTTTACACTATTAATAATCCATTTTTGCCATTTAATTAATTCTGAAAACTATTTAAACTTTAAAAATTCAGTTTCAAAAATCATGGTTACTACAGTTGTTACCGCTTATTACTTTACTCTTTTCGTCACTGATTTCCCACACTGTGACAGGTTCAGTCGGGGGTGGGATCTGGGACGACGGTGAGGCCGCAACGTGAGGATTATGGCCTTACTCAGGGCTAGATACTTTACTTTCCCTTTTCTTTTGGCTATTTCATTTGAGTTAGTAGTTATGTGAGTATGATTTGTTGATGTAGATGATGTGGATGTTGGGACGGTTGCATGTTCTGTGGATGAATGTTTTACTTTATTATATGTTGGTCGGCCATTTTCAAACAATTGAAATGAATTGCGAAAATGATTTTGAAAAACATAGGTGTCGTGTGGGCACCGTTTTCCAAACCTGTGGATTTATGGATTGCGAAAATGGTTTTGAAAAACACAGATGTCGTGTGGGCACTGTTTTACAAACCTATGGATTTATCCTTTCATGTTTAGTCGGCCTCTTTGATGCTTATGCAAGATTGTTGTATGTTCTCTTTTACTCGACTCACTCATGGACTATGTGGTTAAAGTGATATTTGTAGTTGTGACGCCGTGCATATACAAAGGAGACTCCGCCCATTTGCGGAGTGAATTTGTATATGCGGCGGGTCTGGCGCGCACCGGAGGAAAGGGTTTTAAAAAAAAAAAAAAATTATGCATCACTTATTGGCTTTTCTTCCGCACATTTAAACCCCCGGGGCGTGACAAATTAAGATAGTATCAGAGTGAAACAACTTTAACCACAGTAGTCGCTGTCCAACATCCATAGAGTACATTACCACTGGCTACTAACCAATGATGGTCAAGGTGTAAATAGTAGAGCGTGAGAGTTTGGGGGGGGGGGGGGGAGTTTTGGGAGTCCCTGTTTGATTGTAGGTCTTGGTGCTAGACTGGTTATGTGAGGACCCGAATTTCCGCAAGAGAATTGCTGTTGGACAAACAGAGCTTCTGCAGTGTGTTTAGCAGCTTTCGGAGGCCTTTGCTGTGTGTTGGAGGTGTTTGCGTACGAATCGGACCTCAGAAATGGACCCAGCGCGATATTTGGATTAAGAACACCTTTCCGGATGCCTTCGACAAATTTTAGAAGCGGAATTTGACAAAACGGACTTCAAATTTGGATTCAGCGCGCGAAAACGATGAAAATAGGCTATTTACTTGTAATTTTCGGAACCCGGATGCGCAAACACGGATTTCGAGACAGTTTTACTGTTCCGGCGGCTGGGGCGGCGCCGGCGGCGGGGGCAGGCGGCGGAGCACGGCGGCGCAGGCGCGGGCGCGGCAGCGGGCAGGCGCGGGCAGGCGCAGGCACGGGCGCGGTCTACAGAGATGAGTGTGCCACGTGGCGGTTCCCCATTGGGCGCACTGGAGACACGTGTCGGCTTTGGATTCGACGGGTGCATCGGGTTCATGCACCGGGCGCAGCGAGTGTTGGCGATGACACGTGGCGCGCAGTGATTGGGCAGTCAACGGACGCGCGACAGGCGGCCGGGCGCGGCGCACGATGGACCGACCGGGCCACATGTCGCCCGCTCATTGGCGGGCGCACTGACCCGACGGATCCGGCGTGAACCGCAGCCCACGGTTCCCACCGTGGACCACGACGCCATGTGGCGCGCGGCGTTTGGCGGGCAGGCGTGGACCGGGCGCGCGGGGCGCGGTGACGTGGCGCGCTGGGAGGAGTTCGGGCGTGAACAGTGTCGGATTTTGGGCCGGATTCGGGCGCCCGAATCCGTATCTTTGGTGGTCTGGGCTGGGCCTATAAATACCCCTCCCATCTCTCCTTTTCTGCTTTTTCCGAGTCTTAGAGAGGGATTGAGAGGGAGAGACCTGTAGGGAACTTGTTCCTTGTGATGTTTTTGATCTTGTGGTGCATCCCCTAGATTTTTGGAGGCTTGGCAGCGGCGATCTTGGTTTTATAGTGCGCCTCGACGTTTCCCTTTTTCGGCCCGTTTCCGTCGCAGTTCAGTCAGGAATTTCCTGTCCACAAACCACGAGGAATTTTTGGACGATTTCTTCGGCAGTGTGTTCCTAAGAGGTAAGCCTTCGATTTCCGTGTTGATCACTTTGCCTCATTTTGGTTTTTTGGCACGGTTCATGAGGTATCTTCTGACCCTTTGTACCGCTATGAGGATTTGGACAGCGGAGGAGTATTCTTGTGATTTCTCGGTCTACGAACATCGGATTAAGGCGTTTGAGGACTCGATTGACATCTACGCTTCGTGAGGAACGCATCCGTATTTTTATCGGAATTTTTGGAGGACTCTTTGAAGGTGATAATTAAGCTTTTTTGGACTGAGTGTCTGCAGGCTTGTGTTCGTGAAAGTTTTGACATACGGCGATGTTCTAATTATTTCTTGACCTACAGGTGTCGGATTTGGACGTGCAAGTACTCGTTTCGATCGGCTCGCCGCGAGGATCGTAATGGTTATTTTTCTGTAATTTTCTGAGGTTATCTCGGAGGTGAAAATTGACCATCTTGTGGACTGTTGTGCGGACAGCGGCATTATGTTAATTGTAGGATTAATTTCTGCACCGTGTCGGTTGTTGTTGCAGTGTTCGCAGTGAGCCGGGATTTTCTTTGTGAGAGGGCGAGTTTGAGGTGGTGTTTCATGTACTTCGCGATCGAGGTGGGTGGTTGCTATATCCCTCTATTTCTGACATACCCACTAGGAATATTAGAGAGATCCTTTCATTGGACTATTGAATGATCACCTATTGGACATGCATGCTTAAATTAAAATAGTTGTGAGCCTATCATATGGAAAATATTATTGTGGAAATCTGATAGTGGTTGGAACTTATACATGTTTGTATGGACAAAATATTAGCACTTAACCTTGCATGCGGAATTTACTTTCATGTTGGGATAATATGAAATGTCTTGTGGGAGGGTACCACTTGAGGATCTTTTGGACATGCATAGGTGGATAATTTATGTGAGGGTAATTAGTGGATTATAGACATGTGTGGTTGGATAATGATTTTAGCATGATGGTTATATCCATGCGGAGTTATTAATTGATACACATGTGGAACCTCTATTTGTCACACTTTCTTTATCTTTCATGAGGACATAAGCATGTGTGGTGACCCGGACTTTTGTAGAAGCTTTTGCGGCTTTATCCATGACTATAGGAAGCTCACACAGTGTCATGGAGCTTGTAGAATCGAAATTGGATTTTTAAAATGGACCCGGCACGAAAATCGGATCAAGTGGGCCTTTCCGGGGGCTTTCGGCAAAATTTCGGATGAGAATTTGGAAAATCGGACAGCGGATTTGGACTCAGCGCGCGAAAACGATCAAAATGGTGTATTCACTTTATTTTCTGCGCCAAAAGTACTGTTCACCGGAACAGTAACTCCGGCCGCCGGAAAATACTGTTCCGGCGACCGGCGGCAGGCGGCGAGCGGCGGCGCACGGCGGAGAACAGTGGCGCAGCGGCGGAGCAGGGCCGCGGGCAGCGCGGGCAGGCGCGGGCGGGCGCGGGCAGGCGCGCAGGCGGGCGGTCCACAGAATAGGCGTGCACCGGGCGCACCGAAGATGCTGAATGCCACGTGGCAGCCTCTGATTGGTTGGACGGCGTCAAAGGAGGCGGCGGCGGTTGTGACACGTGGCATCCCCTGATTGGCCGACAGGATCCGGAAGACCCGGCGCGTGGACCGGGCTCGTGCGCCCCGTGGACCACGTGGGACACGTGTCGGCAGCCGGTTGGCGGGCGCCGCCCGCGTGGCGGGCGAGGCGCCGCCCACGTGCGCCACGTGGCGCCCAGCCATTGGCGGGCGCCGCTGGTGCGGTGTTCGAGCGGGAACACGCGGCGGCGCCCGACTCGCGGGCGCCGCTGTTCGCTGTTCGGGGGTGACGTGGCGCGCCCGGGTGATTCCGGGCGCTGGTCGCGGGCCGGGCTGCGGCCCATTCGGGCGCCCGAATTCGGGGGTGCGCCCGAATATTTGGTGGGCTATAAATAGCCCACCACCCCTCTTTTCTTCTGCCTTTCCCGAGTTTTAGAGAGAGAATCTGAGGGTGCGACCTTAAGAAGACTTCTTCCTCTCTCTGTCCTCCATCTCTCTAGGAAGTTTTGGAATTTTTGGAGTTACCAACAGCGAGTCATCTGCGACGCGGCGCGCTTCGACGTTTCCTATTTTTCAGTCCATTTCCGTCGTAGTTCAGTCAGGATTTTCCTGTGCGCAAACTAGGAGGAATTTTTGGACGATTTCTTCGACAGCGTGTTCCTGAGAGGTAAGGCTTCGATTTCTGTGTTGATCGTTTCGCTTCATTTTGGGTTTTTGGCACGGTTCCCGAGGCATCTTTTGACCCCATTTCTGTGATGGATTTCCTGGACAGCATGGGCTTGTTGATTTTATATCTTGGCATAGGAACATCGGATCGAGGCGTTTAAGGAGTCGATTTTGATCTACTCGTCGGAAGGAACGTTCCCGTATTTTTCTTGGATTTTTCTAAATTTCCCAAAAGTGAGAAAGCACTGTTTCTCCAGAGTTAAGTGCTACAGTTTTTTTTTGGGGATTCTTTATGGAAGGTTACCTTGTCGAATTTATATCTTGACATGCAGAACTCGGATTTGGACGTGCAGGTACTTGTTTCGAAGGTATCGACGCGAGGATTGCTGTGATATTTTTATTGGAATTTTCTGGGCAATTTCAGCAGGTGAAATAAGGGCATCTTTGGGGCTGATTTCTGTATGTGTTTGCGGGGGTAGTTTTTGAGATTTATGGACTTTATGTTGTACCCAGGAGAGTTGCGGGTATTACTGGACCCCTTGGAGTAGGAGATTTGGATTTCCTGGTATTTTCAGCTGTGGGATTTGGACAGTCAGCTTTTCAGGTGGGTAGTTGTTGCTTACCTCTTACTGTGATTTACTCACTAAGTTTATTTAGAGGATTCCCCATTTGGACTTATTGATTGATTACCATGCATGATTGAATGATATAAATGCGAGCCTATCATTTGAGATTAATTATGTGGATATAGCATGTTGGAAATATTACTGGGATAATATTGTTGTTGGAACATGATCATTGAGATATTTTAATAGTGATAATTAAAATGCCGTGTAGCACATAGATTTTATGAAAGTTGGTTAAATGGATTAAGTATTGGGGCATGATGACATATCTATGTGCGGGTACCACTTTGAGATTTATTATGGACCAGGGATTATATACATGTGTAGTTGACTGATGATTTTAGCATGATGGTTATATTTATGCGGAGCTATTACTTAATACACATGTGGAGTTACTGTTTGATACTCTTTCTTTTATCTTTCTTGAGGACTGTTGCATGCTTGTTTGGACATCTAGATAGGCCACTATTTATTGCTACACTATCATGTTGGGATTTGATTTAGGAGAAACCATGATTGTTTTCTTTCTCCTTCTCATTTTGACTTTTGATTCATGTTGCTCGGGTTCGAGCAGGGGTTTGGGATAGTGTAGTCGGGACCTTGGAGTCTGGGACAGGTCGTACATGATTATGGATTGTGGGGCATTGTGGTAACCGCGGATATTAGGCGGTTGACCAGATATTGGTTATTTCATCAGGTTGTGGACTTGTGGGGTATTGCGGTAACCGCGGACATTAGGCGGTTGACCGGATGTTTACCTTTGCATCAGATTGGGGTTTTCTTTTTAGTGGAGGGGTTTTCCACTTTGATCATAGTCATGATCCAGTCCTGCTTTTATGATACTTATGACATGGTTACTTTCCTCGTGTGGGTAGCTCCCCTCGAGTGCCACTTCGAAGCGTGCGGGGTACCAAGTGGGTACCGGACGGCATTGACTCATTGCTATCACTTTGGTACGGATCAGGTTGCACGATGATGATAGCGGCAGCAGGCGGTACCAGTTTTTACTGGTGACTAGATTGGGTTTATTTGGACAGATGCGGTTACTGATGCATACTTACAGTCATTCATTTTGGCACTGCATTTAGAGGCATACTAGTGGTAGTTCCTCTTTATTTGTAGTCTTATAGCTTACCACTTTCTTCATTCTTTGCCTCTGGTAGACTTAGTGGGTACGTCGGAGTTTGAGGCTTTACCCACAGGGGGAGGCTACTGGTTTACTAGTGGTTCTCACCCCCACCGTTGTTTTTCTCTCTTTCTTTTCCTTGTTTTGCAGAGCCTTCTGCGGGAGCTGCTGGGCCATCGGCAGCGGATCGAGGTGAGGGGATCGCTGAGTAGATAGATCTCCTGTGAGGCTGTGAGTTGCTGTTAGACGGATATTGTACCCTTTTAATCAGACTGTAGTAGTTCACTTTTATTTTGTGGTCTGGCTTTGGCCAGCTGGGTGTATTATTTTGGTGAGCTGGGAGTTTATTGTATTTTTACAGCTTATTTCTTTTCCAGTCTGAGATATTATGTAGTTCTTTTAGTTCAGCTCTGTATTATGCTCTTTTATTGTACATTTATATCTGAGCAGGTTACCGACGCTTCGTGTACATGGAAAATTCCGTGTGCATGGCGGATCTGTTGGCGAGCCCGGGTTCTGGTTTCCACCCGGGGCGTGACAGCATGCTTGTATGGTCATCTAGATAGGCCACTATTTTATTGCTACACTATTATTATTGGAACTTGACTTAGGAGAAACCATGCTTGCTTCTTTCTCCTTATTCTTTAATCAGGTGGTTCTTGTTGCTCGGATTCGAGCAGGGGTTTGGGATAGTGTAGCCGGGACCTTAGGGTCAGAGACAGGATGTACTTGATGTTGGATTTGTGGGTTATTGTGGTAACTGTGGACATTAGGCGATTAGCCAAATGTTGATTACCTTATTTGATTATGGATTGGGGGTTATTGCGGCTACCGCGGATAATAGGCGGTTGACCGGATACAGATTATTTTACCCGATTATGGATTAGGGGTTATCGCGGCTACCGCGGATATTAGGCGGTTGACCGAATACAGATTATTTATGCATCAGATTAGGGATCGGGTTTCCCTTTAGTGGATGGGTTTTCCCACTTTGATCAGAGTCGTGATCCAGTCCTGCTATAGTGAGATATCGAGTTCCCCTCTAGAGCTTTGGGGAGTTCCCCTCTAGAGCGTGGGGGTCAGACAGGGATTGAGTTTGTTATCACACCGGCGCGGCTTTATATGCCCGGTGATGCTTTCCTAGTGTGGGTCGCTCCCCTCGAGTTCCCCTCCGGAGTGTCGGGGTCATGTAGAGTTCCCCTCTAGAGCGTGGGGTCAGACAGTTATTGACAGTTTTTGCCATCACATCAGCGCGGTTATTGCCCGATGATGAGGGCGACAGCAAGCAGTACCAGTTTTTACTGGTCTATCGATTGGGTTTACTCAGGCAGGCATTCATGTACTGATCCATTTAGAGGCATAGTAGTGGTAGTTCGTTTTTCAGCAGTTTTGTGGTTTACCACTCTTCTTCTCCCTTTTGCCTCTGGTAGACCTAGTGGGTGCGTCGGAGTTTGAGGCTTAACCCACTAGGGGAGGCTACTGGTTTACTAGTAGTTCTCACCCTCATTTTTCCTTTTCTCTTTGTATTCTCCTTTGTTTTGCACTGCCTTCTGCGGGGGCTGCTGGGTTTTTAGCGGCGTTGTCGAGGTGAGAGGACGGCTGAGTAGATAGATCTCGAGGCAGGATGAGCAA
The DNA here is from genome assembly GCA_029204045.2 of Tillandsia leiboldiana. NCBI lineage: Eukaryota > Viridiplantae > Streptophyta > Magnoliopsida > Poales > Bromeliaceae > Tillandsia > Tillandsia leiboldiana. The sequence goes on from CM055064.1 coordinate 24,969,626, forward strand.
GTTAGCTGGACTATTGGTGTACCCTTTTTCCTCAGACAGTTGTACTTTACTTTTGGGTCTGGCTTTGGCCAGCTGTTTGTATTTTATTTGGTGAGCTGGGAGAGACAGATGTATTATTTTTACAGATGTACTGTATTTTATTTCCAGCTTCAGTCTGAGATGTATTAGTATTTTTAGTTCAGCTCTGTTTTATGCTCTTTTTATTATCTCTTATATCTGAGCAGGTTACTAGCGCTTCGTGTACGCGGGAAATACCGTGTGCACGGCGGATCTGTAGACGGGCCCGGGTTCTGGTTTACACCCGGGGCGTGACAGATTAGGTGGTATCAGAGCTTAGGGATAGGTCAGTTGGGACTTAGGAAACCCTAGGCTTTTGGCGGACCCTAGGATGTTAGGGCGTGAGGGACGCGACATTTTGCGAAAGTCGGTGATTTATTTATTTGACTCTTCCTATGATTGAAGATGGATCGACATATCCTATTTCTGTGGGACAATTATGTTGGCTGCAGACAACATAAAGTTACAGAAATAGGGAGATGTCTTAAACTTTCGCTGGATTGGGTCGAGTGTTTGTTGTGTGCTGATTTGCAGTTTTGTCGTGGTGAGCGGTGTCTCCCCGACGTTGGATTTTGACCCGTGTGCATCCTTTAGCAGCTGTTGAGCATGAGCGGTTGGATTTGGGCCGGATACCCAGATTGAGGTCAGAGAGTTCCGGACCAAGATGGCAGGATTGTTAGAGGCATATCAGCGGCGGATTGAGTAGCTGGTTTAGGTGACACAGTTGTCGGAGCAACGGGCAGCCCGACAGTGCTTTCCTTCCGAGACCACCCGGGTGCAGTATCCTCGGTGGTAATGATTTCTGTGGCGCCGATGGAGCGAGTAGCCCCTTCCGTGCCAATGTTTAGTGCCCAGGCACCGAGGCAGGGTGGATAGCTGACGGCAGATGAGCTGTGGGTCATGATCAATCTTTTGAGCCAGTTTGGAAGATAAACCACCCCGATTCATAGGACCGAGCTTGGAGCCTTTGGAGGCAGAATCGTGGTTGGTAGGATGGAAAGACTGTTTGAGAGCCCCCTTGTGTAGAGAGTTTACACAGTTGTTGAACTACGCGCTCCATGTTAGAGGGACGAGGTATGAGGTCCCGGAATCCCCCGCGTAGGGTTGCTGGTTGTTGGGCAGCTTTCGGTCGCCGTTGGGGGTGTTGGTGCGCGTGTTGGGGACCCAGAAATGGATTTGTGATGCAAATTGGGATTTGCTTGCATCACTGGAGGCCTGCGTGGGTTGCGCGCAATATGGACACAAGTGGTGGACTTCGGGCTTAAATTGAGACCCCGTGGGAAGTTGGTGGACCCGTCGGGTGTTTAGAAGCGATTTCGCGCGATTCAGATGTCAAAATTAGACTCCGGGTGAAGTCCGGATAAAAGTTTACCTCTCCGGTCGCCTTCGGGAATTTTTAGAGTTGGAATTGGGCAAATCGGACTTTAAAAATGGACCCGGCGCGAAAATCGGATCGAGTGGCCATTCGGCAAATTTTTGGGTGAGAATTTGGAGAATTGGACATCGTTTTTGGATTCAGCGCGCGAAATCGCTAAGAATGGACTATTTATTTGTTGGATTTGGAGCCCGGATGAAGTGCGCGTTTTTCGAGGCAAAACGGCACGTTTATCGAGGTGTGCGCGTGGCACGGATCCCGCGGCGCGCGGGTCAAGGCGCGCGGGTCGAGGCGGCCGCGTGATGGGACGGGGCGCAGGCGCGGGACGCGCGGGGGCCGCCACGTGGCGGGCCCCCGTTGGCGCCCGCGCGGGCGCGGGGGCACGCGCGCCCGTGTAACGGGCGCGTGTCCCGCGCCTGGGCTGCGCGGTGCGTGCAACGCGCCCGTGTGGCGGGCGAGTTGCTGCGCGCCGCGTGGCCCTGTGGGCGCGCGCGTGGACCGGGCGCGCGCGCCCGTGTGCTGTGGACCGCGGATGGGGCTTCCCCATTGGCCCGCGCGGTGGACCGGCGCGGTGGACCGGATCCGTGGACCGCCTTCTCTCTCCCTCTTTTCTTCTTCTTCTTCCTCCCCGCGCACGCCATTTTTCCCTCCTCTTCTCTTCCTTTCTTCTTCAACCGAGCGAGAGGGAGATGGTGGGAGGTACGGCGTGGCGTCGTGGGCCCCGTGGAGCGCGCGAGTTTTTCCGTGGGGAGCGTTTCGGCGACGGCGGCCCAGTCGGGGTAGGTCCCGTATGTTTGTTTTTACGGTATTTTTAGCACAGTTTTGGAGCGATATTTTGGACTGTGAATTGACCCTCTTGCTCTTATCTGTGTTTCTCTGTACCGTTTTGCGTGCGGTCCGCGACGCCGTGCACCGTTTTGCGTGCGGACTCCGGCACCGTGCAACGTTTTACGTGCGGACTCCGTTTTGCGTGCGGATCCTGGCACCGTGCACCGTTTTGCGTGCAGACTCCGGCACCGTGCACCGTTTTGCATGCGGACTCCGTTTTGCGTGCGGATCCTGGCACCGTGCACCGTTTTGCATGCGGACTCCGGCACCGTGCACCGTTTTGCGTGCGGACTCCGTTTTGCGTGCGGATCCTGGCACCGTGCACCGTTTTGCGTGCGAACTCCGGCACCGTGCACCGTTTTTTTGTGCGGACTCCGTTTTGCGTCGGGATCCTGGCACCGTGCACCGTTTTGCGTGCGGACTCCGACACCGTGCACCGTTTTGCGTGCGGACTCCGTTTTGCGTGCGGATCCTAGCACCGTGCACCGTTTTGCGTGCGGACTCCGGCACCGTGCACCTTTTTGCGTGCGGACTCCGTTTTGCGTGCGGATCCTGGCACCGTGCACCGTTTTGCGTGCAGACTCCGGCACCGTGCACCGTTTTGCGTGCGGACTCCGTTTTGCGTGCGGATCCTGGCACCGTGCACCGTTTTGCGTGCGGACTCAGGCACCGTGCACCGTTTTGCGTGCGGATCCTGGCACCGTGCACCGTTTTGCGTGCGGACTCCGGCAGCGGACATCGTTTTGCGTGCGGACTCCGTTTGGCGAGCGAATTTCGGCACCGTGCTCCGTTTTGCGTGCGGACTCCGGCAGCGGACATCATTTTGCGTGCGGACTCCGTTTGGCGTGCGGATTCCGGCACCGTGCTCCGTTTTGCGTGCGGACTCCGGCAGCGGACTTCGTTTTGCGTGGGGATCGCGTGGAGGCCAATTGCAAGTGGCTACGAGCAATTGGTGGCAAATCGAGGTGGGTGGCCTTATCTCCAAGTTTTATGGAATGTACATTAATTCTATTAATGTAGGACTATGCATGATAGTATATTTACTTGTGTAGCATGCTAGATTGTTGGAATGGCTATCCCTTTATTATCGGTTAATGTGGTTATCTTGGAACTTGACCTAGCACCCCCGTCATATGTTGTATGTGTAACCAGACTAGTAGAAAACCCTCACTTGGGCTAGGGTTATTTATGCTTAGACATCCACACTGTTCCTTCATCCCTGACATAGTGTTTTCTCGCCCGGGTAGTGGGCCGAGAGGTCGGGACTTGCTTTTAGTGTGGGATGCTTTCGCACTCTAGCTTGGGAGCAGAGTGGAGTCTGGTAGTTGTAGCTGGGTTGCTTATCTGTGCCGGGAGCCGTTTGGGTAAACGGTAGTCCCGGGAGGTCTTGTTTCCCTGTTGTGCCGTCGTGGAGGGAGCCGTTGCGCAGACGGCAGTCCCGGGCCGTCGAGTATCTTCCGGTCCGCCTTGTTGGGAACCGTTGGGGTTGACGGTGGTCCCAGGTCGTTGAGTGTTGTCCGACCTGTTTTGTTACCCTGAGTTGTGGGTCGTTCCTGGCTGTGGAGTATCTCCAGCCAGTGAGCCTTGTGCTGCGAGCCGTTGGCGAGGCTAGTGTCTCGTGTTTCGAGTTAGCCGAGCAGCTGAGTCGTCGAGAGTTCTCCGACTGTCGTGCGAGGTATTTGGGGATCCTGAGTCCTACCGTTCTGAGAGTGAGCGTGGATTTTGACTAGCCTGCTTATGCCAATTTGTGATACTCTATGCCGCGCCGTGTTCCTCAGTTGGAGTCGCGTCCCTGAGATGCCGCTGTGGATACGATGGGCCTGTTGAGGCAGTTTTGCGCGAGGGGTGAGTTAGTCGGGCAGGACGCCCCACGTAAATCCCGTCCTCATGGGGATGCGTGGTAGTGGGCAGGCGCGTTCCTAGTCGACAGGCGCAGGCTTGACTGGACCCTATGAGGTAGTCAGTTCGATTGGGTCTATTGAGCACCTTGGGTGCGAGTGGTCTCTTTTACTTGCATCTGTTCCACTTTTTGAGTATCTAGATAGAGGCATGGTAGCTGTAGAGTAGTTTCCAGCCTTTCTTTCAGATTTCTTGGCCTGTTATCTTTTGCCTCTTGTAGACTTGGTGGGCAGACCGTTGGGCTTGTTGACGGTACCCACTGAGAACTACTGTGGGAAGTAGTTCTCACACCCGTCGTGGTGTCTTTTTTCCCCAGGAACTTCTCCTCCTGTTCCTGTTGCTCCAGTTGCTGATCCTTCTGACCGAGGCGAGGGAGTCGCGAGCTAGTTCCCTACCCGTCATTGGAGTGTAGCGGTACCCCTTCAGAGGAGAGCTTCAGTAGATTAGTTTTCTTCTTTTTCCTCTGTTGAGAGACCTTTGTTGTGAGGTATAGAGTTGTACTTTATTTTACAGTTTGAGAGACTGTTGTAGTGAGGATATTCTTGTATCGAGAGTCTGTACACTGATGTATTCATTGGAGATACCTCCCTTTTGAGTTTTGTATCAGAGGACTTTGTATATGATAGTATTTGGGGAGATGGTTATTGTATTATTTTCAGCTGTACAGTGTTTGGACTTCAGTTTTAGTAGTCTACTTTCAGCTCTCTGATATCTGTATACTGTAGTTGATTCTTTCTGCAGGTTAGACGCTTCATCTGTACGGCAGTTTCCGTACAGATGGCGGATCTGTTGGCGAGCCCGGGTGGCAGTTTCCACCCCGGGGCGTGACAGATTAGAGTGGTATCAGAGCCTAGGTTGTAGGTCGTGGTGGACTTAGAAACCCTAGGCTTGTGGTTGGATATTAGGATGACTACGTGAGAGTCGTGACTTTTAGCGAGAGTCCTGATTGACTTTTTACCTCTCCCAAGAGACGGGATGAGAGTTTGGCATGTTTATTCTCCTAATCGATTATGTTGGTTGCAGACAACATAATGCTATGGAATGGATGACATGTCTTAGACTTTCGCTGGATTGGGTCGTATGGTTGTTGTGTCCTGACGTTTGTAGTTGTGCAGTGGGTTGCGATACCCCTGAGACGTCGTGTTGTGAAAAGGACACGCGTTTTCCCTGGCCGAGTTACCAGGAGGGCATTTTCCCTGGCTGAGTTACCAGGAGGGCATTTTCCCTGGCCGAGTTACCAGGAGGGCATTTTCCCTGGCCGAGTTACCAGGAGGGCATTTTCCCTGGCCGAGTTACCAGGAGGGCATTTTCCCTGGCCGAGTTACCAGGAGGGCATTTTCCCTGGCCGAGTTACCAGGAGGGCATTTTCCCTGGCCGAGTTACCAGGAGGGCATTTTCCCTGGCCGAGTCACCAGGAGGGCATTTGCCCTGGCCGAGTCACCAGGAGGGCATTTTCCCTGGCCGAGTTACCAGGAGAGCGTTTTCCCTGGCTGAGTTACCAGGAGAGCGTTTTCCCTGGCTGAGTTACCAGGAGGGCATTTTCCCTGGCTGAATTACCAGGCGGGCATTTCCACTGGCCGAGTTACCAGATGGATAATTATCGCTAGCCGAGTTACCAGATGGATAATTATCACTGGCCGAGTTACCAGATGGATAATTATCGCTGGCCGAGTTACCAGATGGATAATTATCGCTGGCCGAGTTACCAGATGGATAATTATCACTGGCCGAGTTACCAGATGGATAATTATCGCTGGCCGAGTTACCAGATCAATAATTATCACTGGCCGAGTTACCAGATGATAATTATCACTGGCCGAGTTACCAGATGGATAATTATCGCTGGCCGAGTTACCAGATGGATAATTATCACTGGCCGAGTTACCAGATGATAATTATCACTGGCCGAGTTACCAGATGGATAATTATCGCTGGCCGAGTTACCAGATGGATAATTATCACTGGCCGAGTTACCAGATGGATAATTATCGCTGGCCGAGTTACCAGATGGATAATTATCGCTGGCCGAGTTACCAGATGGATAATTATCACTGGCCGAGTTACCAGATGATAATTATCACTGGCCGAGTTACCAGATGGATAATTATCGCTGGCCGAGTTACCAGATGGATAATTATCGCTGGCCGAGTTACCAGATGGATAATTATCACTGGCCGAGTTACCAGATGGATAATTATCGCTGGCCGAGTTACCAGATGGATAATTATCGCTGGCCGAGTTACTAGATGATAATTATCACTGGCCGAGTTACCAGATGGGTAATTATCACTGGCCGAGTTACCAGATGGATAATTATCACTGGCCGAGTTACCAGATGATAATTATCACTGGCCGAGTTACCAGATGGGTAATTATCACTGGCCGAGTTACCAGATGGATAATTATCACTGGCCGAGTTACCAGATGGATAATTATCACTGGCCGAGTTACCAGATGGATAATTATCACTGGCCGAGTTACCAGATGATAATTATCACTGGCTGAGTTACCAGATGGATACTTTCCCCTGGCCGAGCTACCAGAGGCGATGCCGCCCAGTGAGGGGCGATGCCGCCCAGTGAGTGGCGATGCCGCCCAGCGAGAGGCGAGGCCGCCCAGTGAGGGGCGATGCCGCCCAGTGAGGGGCGATGCCGCCCAGTGAGTGGCGATGCCGCCCAGTGAGGGGCGATGCCGCCCAGTGAGTGGCGATGCCGCCCAGCGAGAGGCGAGGCCGCCCAGTGAGGGGCGATGCCGCCCAGTGAGGGGCGATGCCGCCCAGTGAGTGGCGATGCCGCCCAGCGAGAGGCGAGGCCGCCCAGTGAGTGGCGATGCCGCCCAATGAGTGGCGAAGGTTCGGCCTGTTGAGGCGATTTTCACCTCCGGCCGAGTTACCAGGTGGTTATTTTAGTGAGATTGAGATGACCCGACAGGACGCCGAGATTTGATGGCGTCGAGTTCGTCCTGATGGACTACCGGGAGTGTCTCCAGCCGTGAGCTGCTTGTTGACATAGTTTCCCGCTTTGAACGAGAGGGACCGAATCCCTGAACGGTAAAGGAGCGAAAACTTCGATAGACTGAGCCTAGGGTCTGTTCTTGTTTGGTTAGGGTTCTAGGCACCGCTCTATCAGAATTTTTGGATCTTTGCCGCGTCAGTCGGTTCTTCTCGCCTATGAGTGGGGTGTTGCTGTGAGTTGAGTCGTTGAGGGTTCTCCGACATAGCTGTGAGAGTGCTAGGGCATTTGCATTGATGTATGGGCTAGAGATAGGACCTTTAGCTTGTGCTCGTGAGGTTCAGATACCCGATCACGTGTTGCACATAGATGGGAGTTATTGGTCCTGCCCAGTGCAGTTGGGGCCCTGGCTTTTGCCTGTTGATCTTTTGGCCCTTCCTCAGCTCCGGGTTTTCGAGGTAGTGTTGGGTATAGGGCTGTGAAGATCTGAGGCCTTGATGTTTTAGATACCACACCGTTGATACACGGTGGTGATGCCACATCGTTGATACACGGTGGTGATGCCACGCCGTTGATACACGGCAGTGATGCCACACCGTTGATACACGGTGGTGATGCCACGCCGTTGGCGCACGGCAGTGAGGCCACGCCGTTGGTACACGGCAGTAATGCCACGCCGTGGGTGCACGGCAGTGATGCCACGTTGTAGGTACACAACGGTGAGAGTCTTTTGGATGTTTCGGACTTTTGACCGCGAGTTGGGCATCAGCTTTATGATCGCCTTGTGAGCCAGTTTTCAGTCCCGTTCACCGACGGTTTGGTCCCCGTCAGGGTGTTCTTTATGAGTTGAGGGATCGACTTCGACCCGTGGGTCCGTTGGGGTTATGATAGCATGTTGAGCGACCAACTGTGGCACGAGATTGTGTCTCTTGAGGATCCCTTTTGAGGGTAGCCTACAGTTGAGTAGTCCACTCAGGTGGTTTTGGATAAGGAAGTGACCGAGTGAAGACCCCAACTTATTGGTTTTCCCTTCCTTATTGGACGAGTCTGCAGGTATGCTTCGGGTCGTCTTGTTGAGGGTGGCACCATGATGTGGTTTGGTGCGTATTACACTTGTGGTTATTTCAGTTTTCCCCCAGCCTTTTAATGGAGCCCTTGGTTTTCACGTCTCAGCTCAGTAGTGATGTGTTTTTCCTCGCCCGTGATTTACTTGCCCCTTTGAGATCTGTGATTATTGGAGTACGAGGGACGCCCGTTGCAATTTCTAGCTCGAGAGATGAGAGAATTGCACAGCGGGTCATACCGTACTTGTTGTTGTTGTCGCGGAGTAATCACGAGGAGCGAGTGGGGGAGCTGGAGGCGTATTGTTAGATACCTAGCCGTGGTATTCTTGACTCCTGATGGGCTTGATCTAGTTTCGAGGACGAAACTTTCTTTTAGTGGGGGAGGATGTGAGGTCCCGGAATCCCCCGCGTAGGGTTGCTGGTTGTTGGGCAGCTTTCGGTCGCCGTTGGGGGTGTTGGTGCGCGTGTTGGGGACCCAGAAATGGATTTGTGATGCAAATTGGGATTTGCTTGCATCACTGGAGGCCTGCGTGGGTTGCGCGCAATTTGGACACAAGTGGTGGACTTCGGGCTTAAATTGAGACCGCGTGGGAAGTTGGTGGACCCGTCGGGTGTTTAGAAGTGATTTCGCGCGATTCAGATGTCAAAATTAGACTCCGGGTGAAGTCCGGATAAAAGTTTACCTCTCCGGTCGCCTTCGGGAATTTTTAGAGTTGGAATTGGGCAAATCGGACTTTAAAAATGGACCCGGCGCAAAAATCGGATCGAGTGGGCATTCGGCAAATTTTCGGGTGAGAATTTGGAGAATTGGACATCGTTTTTGGATTCAGCGCGCGAAATCGCTAAGAATGGACTATTTATTTGTTGGATTTGGAGCCCGGATGAAGTGCGCGTTTTTCGAGGCAAAACGGCACGTTTATCGAGGTGTGCGCGTGGCACAGATCCCGAGGCGAGCGCGGCGCGCGGGTCAAGGCGCGCGGGTCGAGGCGGCCGCGTGATGGGACGGGGCGCAGGCGCGGGACGCGCGGGGGCCGCCACGTGGCGGGCCCCCGTTGGCGCCCGCGCGGGCGCGGGGGCACGCGCGCCCGTGTAACGGGCGCGTGTCCCGCGCCTGGGCTGCGCGGTGCGTGCAACGCACCCGTGTGGCGGGCGAGTTGCTGCGCGCCGCGTGGCCCTGTGGGCGCGCGCGTGGACCTGGCGCGCGCGCCCGTGTGCTGTGGACCGCGGATGGGGCTTCCCCATTGGCCCGCGCGGTGGACCGGCGCGGTGGACCGGATCCGTGGACCGCCTTCTCTCTCCCTCTTTTCTTCTTCTTCTTCCTCCCCGCGCACGCCATTTTTCCCTCCTCTTCTCTTCCTTTCTTCTTCAACCGAGCGAGAGGGAGAGCGAGGGAGATGGTGGGAGGTACGGCGTGGCGTCGTGGGCCCCGTGGAGCGCGCGAGTTTTTCCGTGGGGAGCGTTTCGGCGACGGCGGCCCAGTCGGGGTAGGTCCCGTATGTTTGTTTTTACGGTATTTTTAGCACAGTTTTGGAGCGATATTTTGGACTGTGAATTGACCCTCTTGCTCTTATCTGTGTTTCTCTGTACCGTTTTGCGTGCGGTCCCCGACGCCGTGCACCGTTTTGTGTGCGGACTCCGGCACCGTGCACCGTTTTGCGTGCGGACTCCGTTTTGCGTGCGGATCCTGGCACCGTGCACCGTTTTGCGTGCGGACTCCGTTTTGCGTGCGGATCCTGGCACCGTGCACCGTTTTGCGTGCGGACTCCGGCACCGTGCACCGTTTTGCGTGCGGACTCCGTTTTGCGTGCGGATCCTGGCACCGTGCACCGTTTTGCGTGCGGACTCCGGCACCGTGCACCGTTTTGCGTGCGGACTTCGTTTTGCGTGCGGATCCTGGCACCGTGCACCATTTTGCGTGCGGACTTCGGCAGCGGACATCGTTTTGCGTGCGGACTCCGTTTGGCGTGCGGATTCCGGCACCGTGCTCCGTTTTGCGTGCGGACTCCGGCAGCTGACATCGTTTTGCGTGCGGACTCCGTTTGGCGTGCGGATTCCGGCACCGTGCTCCGTTTTGCGTGCGGACTCCGGCAGCGGACTTCGTTTTGCGTGGGGATCGCGTGGAGGCCAATTGCAAGTGGCTACGAGCAATTGGTGGCAAATCGAGGTGGGTGGCCTTATCTCCAAGTTTTATGGAATGTACATTAATTCTATTAATGTAGGACTATGCATGATAGTATATTTACTTGTGTAGCATGCTAGATTGTTGGAATGGCTATCCCTTTATTATCGGTTAATGTGGTTATCTTGGAACTTGACCTAGCACCCCCGTCATATGTTGTATGTGTAACCAGACTAGTAGAAAACCCTCACTTGGGCTAGGGTTATTTATGCTTAGACATCCACACTGTTCCTTCATCCCTGACATAGTGTTTTCTCGCCCGGGTAGTGGGCCGAGAGGTCGGGACTTGCTTTTAGTGTGGGATGCTTTTGCACTCTTGCTTGGGAGCAGAGTGGAGTCTGGTAGTTGTAGCTGGGTTGCTTATCTGTGCCGGGAGCCGTTTGGGTAAACGGTAGTCCCGGGAGGTCTTGTTTCCCTGTTGTGCCGTCGTGGAGGGAGCCGTTGCGCAGACGGCAGTCCCGGGCCGTCGAGTATCTTCCGGTCCGCCTTGTTGGGAACCGTTGGGGTTGACGGTGGTCCCAGGTCGTTGAGTGTTGTCCGACCTTTTTTGTTACCCTGAGTTGTGGGTCGTTCCTGGCTGTGGAGTATCTCCAGCCAGTGAGCCTTGTGCTGCGAGCCATTGGCGAGGCTAGTGTCTCGTGTTTCGAGTTAGCCGAGCAGCTGAGTCGTCGAGAGTTCTCCGACTGTCGTGCGAGGTATTTGGGGATCCTGAGTCCTACCGTTCTGAGAGTGAGCTTGGATTTTGACTAGCGTGCTTATGCCAATTTGTGATACTCTATGCCGCGCCGTGTTCCTCAGTTGGAGTCGCGTCCCTGAGATGCCGCTGTGGATACGATGGGCCTGTTGAGGCAGTTTTGCGCGAGGGGTGAGTTAGTCGGGCAGGACGCCCCACGTAAATCCCGTCCTCATGGGGATGCGTGGTAGTGGGCAGGCGCGTTCCTAGTCGACAGGCGCAGGCTTGACTGGACCCTATGAGGCAGTCAGTTCGATTGGGTCTATTGAGCACCTTGGGTGCGAGTGGTCTCTTTTACTTGCATCTGTTCCACTTTTTGAGTATCTAGATAGAGGCATGGTAGCTGTAGAGTAGTTTCCAGCCTTTCTTTCAGATTTCTTGGCCTGTTATCTTTTGCCTCTTGTAGACTTGGTGGGCAGACCGTTGGGCTTGTTGACGGTACCCACTGAGAACTACTGTGGGAAGTAGTTCTCACACCCGTCGTGGTGTCTTTTTCCCCAGGAACTTCTCCTCCTGTTCCTGTTGCTCCAGTTGCTGATCCTTCTGACCGAGGCGAGGGAGTCGCGAGCTAGTTCCCTACCCGTCATTGGAGTGTAGCGGTACCCCTTCAGAGGAGAGCTTCAGTAGATTAGTTTTCTTCTTTTTCCTCTGTTGAGAGACCTTTGTTGTGAGGTATAGAGTTGTACTTTATTTTACAGTTTGAGAGACTGTTGTAGTGAGGATATTCTTGTATCGAGAGTCTGTACACTGATGTATTCATTGGAGATACCTCCCTTTTGAGTTTTGTATCAGAGGACTTTGTATATGATAGTATTTGGGGAGATGGTTATTGTATTATTTTCAGCTGTACAGTGTTTGGACTTCAGTTTTAGTAGTCTACTTTCAGCTCTCTGATATCTGTATACTGTAGTTGATTCTTTCTGCAGGTTAGACGCTTCATCTGTACGGCAGTTTCCGTACAGATGGCGGATCTGTTGGCGAGCCCGGGTGGCAGTTTCCACCCCGGGGCGTGACACGAGGCGCATAAGATTTGTGTATCTGGGAGTGTTTTGCGCCAGGATACCTTTCATTTTATTCGGTCCCTTCGTTACAGGTTTAGGATGTCTTGATGGAGTAGGCGTTGTGTGTGGAGTGTGGCACTGCAGTTCCCTGGATAGGGATCTACCGCCAGAGGTGAAGTCTAGATAGAAGCGCTTGGCGCCGAGTGTTGGAGGACAGATCGGCCGGCAGAGGCATTCCCGTTTTCCTTTCCCAGGGAAGTGGATTTTGAGACGCCCGGGGATCAGGTGGACCCCGATGGCAGCTTCATTATTAGTATCAGCAACAGCGATAGCATGGATATGTTATCTGCTGAGGGCCGCATTCGTCGCCCCAGTGTGGGCAGTGGCAGGGGTCGTGCTCCCTATGTGGTTAATCAAGATGTGTTTTGGCAGACTGAGCGTCGACCACTTGTATCGAGCGGATGAGTTTGTACCGCCCGGTTGGAGGACGCCACGGTAGTGGATCGAGTTGTCGCAGGTGTGATTTCATCACAGTAGTCGGAGTTAGAGCGTTGTGCATTCCTGCATGGACTAGAGGCAGAGTTGTTGCCACGTGCATTAGAGGTACAGGTTCCTGTTGGTGTGGTGCATGAGGAGGAGACTGTGGATCATGTCCAGTGCAGTTGAGACCGCGAGTTATACCGGCAGACTTAGTGGTAATTGTGGTGGTTCGGTGTTTTGACCCTGTGCCTGAGATTGGTTGGCACAGTGCCCTAGGATGTTTGACTGCGGACAGAGGAGACTCTGATCTTCTACGAGGCAGACAAGAGGAGGTTTGCTGGTTGAGACTGTTAGAGCGCATTGGTTGCAGCGACAATGTGAGAGGTGCTTACGGCGGCATCGGGACTCAAGGATATCCCTGTTGACCGTGAGATCCCGGGTGTGAGTCCCCCTGAGCTGATGTTGATGCCGCTGGTGAGGGAGATTGAGATTGAGATTGACGTGGTTTTGGGAACCGAGCCAACCTCGACAACATCTCATTGAATATTGCCAGTAGAGTTGAGAGAGCTGATGGCGCAGACACGGGATCTGATGGATCGAGGGGTCTGTTGGACCTAGTGCCACGCCGTTGATATACGGTGGTGATGCCACGTCGTGGATGCACGATGGTGAGGGTTCTACTGTGGTTTGAGCGCAAGCATGTCCGGGTTTTATTTAGGACCGTTTGATTGAGTTATGCTACGGCAGTTGTTCTTCTATAAGGCATGTATTTATTGGAATCTTACAGCCGAGGATTTTGCCAAGACGGCGTTCAAGACACGGTAGGGGCATTATGAGCTCATAGTGAGGCCATTGGATTGACTAATACCCTGCCGCCTTTAGGATTTGAGGAGTTGGGTGTTCCAGCAGTACTTGGAGGGATTAGTAGCAGTATTTTCCAAGGATATTTTGATTTACTCCCAGAGTGACTTGGAGCGTGTTAAGCACTTGTGGATGGTGCTGCAATGCCTGTGTGGGAGAAGCTATGTGCCGAGTTGTCGAGGTGCAACTTTTAGCTTCGGAAGCTTACCTTCTTGGGCCACATTATTCTAGCTGTAGTAGCGGCGGTGGAAATCCGGCCAAAGTGGATGCTATTCGGGATTGGCCGAGACCGACACTGATTGTTGAAGCTTGGAGCTTCTTGGACTGGGCAGTGCCAGCAGAGCTTGACGAATGGATGATTAGACTGATACCAGAGCTGATTTTAGCAGCGCCAGTTATGGGAGATGGATTGCGCGTTATAGTGATGCCTCCCATAGTGGCTGTGGAGTTACCGTTGGGTTATTGTTGAGCATTTTGTATCTCCCCGACAAAGCCACTGAAGTGGCGGATATCTTAAGCGGGAGAGCTGTCTGGAGTTGAGTTTGATGATTCCACAGCGGGCGCTGTGTGGGACCGTTGATGCGATCAGGGCTTGTGTAGTGATCCGGCTTTTACGTGTAATTATGACTCACATATTAATTAAGTATTTCTTTTAGTGAAATAAAATTATCGAGTTTCGGTAAGTCGGTCGGTGCAGGGGATGAATAATTTTCTGTAAAAGGGCTCGGAAAAGGAGGACCGACGGTGCGATCGGATCGGGAATCCGATATACGGATCCCCCGGAATAGGGTTTCTAAGATTGCGGTGACTTAAGCGCGCTTCGGAATTCGTGTAAAATATCCAGCACGCTCGGTGGGGAATCTTGGATATTCCGTGTGATTAATTAATTAAGGAATTAATTAATCGGTGACAGGAAATTAAAATAAAGGTGGACTTATCTTGTAGGACTAATCGGTGATAGAGTTTGTTATTCGGTTACGGATGTTATAAAGGTGAATTTATCTTGTAGGATTAATTAATTAAAAAATTAATCGGTGATAGAATTTGTTATTCGGTTACGGATGTTATAAAGGTGAATTTATCTTGTAGGATTAATTAATTAAAGAATTAATTGGTGATAGAATTTGTTATTCGGTTACGGATGTTAAAAAGGTGGATTATCCCGTAGGATTAATTAATTAAGGAATTAGTTAGTCGGTGATGGGAATTTAATAATACGTACGGGGGAAAATCCCACAAAAAGAGAAACCCTAACCGGAAAGAGAGGGTGAGAGAAAAAGAAAAGGGAAAGGCGGAACCCTAACCGAAGGAAAGAAGAGGAAGGAAACGAGGGTGATCGACCACCACGAATAACGAGCCGGAGGCAAGAACGCGATCGGACGACTCCCCCGTCGATCAATCCGGTGAGTAATGTTCGTTGCAACGTTTCGGGATTTTCTTTTGATATATTGGTTTAAGCTTCCGGTTGTCTTCCTCCCCATACCACCGTCGCCTCCGCCGTCGCCACCGCCGCCGCATAAATTAAGGCACGGGACGAGCGGCGGAGATGCACGGTGCCGATAGGGCACCGCGTGGGAGGACACCGCGGGCGGGCGGATGCCGCCCGCGGGCGGCGAAGACGGGCGCCGCGCGGGCGTCGCGCGGGGGACGCACCCGCGGGCGTCGCGTAGTTTGCACCCGCGCGGCTGCCGCGCAGGCGCCCCGCGGGCACCGCGTGGGAGCCCGCACCCGCGGGCGCCGCGCGGCTGCCGCGCGGGTGCCGCACGGGCGCCGCGCGGGCCGCAACCGCACGGGCGCCGCCCGCGGAGGCGCGCCGCGTGGTCTTGGGCTGTGCGGGGCTTCGGCGGGCGGTGACGGCCGCGCAAGGATCCGTCGAGTGGTGCGTTTGACGGTTTTGCAGGGTTTACGTCATAGAGATAAATTCGGACTTCCGTTTTGCGATGTTAGTGTGTGGTTTTGACTATAGTTTACCCTTGTGGACTTTTCTTAGGTCCAGGTGCGCAGCGGGAGTGTGCGAAAGATCTAGGTGCTCCGATCTTCCCGTAACCAGGTGGGTACCCTTGCATTAAGTGCAACAAGTGCAGTAAGTGCACCGTGTCATCTTATAAAGTGCGTTAATCGGTTCAATAAAGTAGATGAATTGTTAAACCTTTCGCATTAACATGTGTAATTCTTTTACCAATTAACGGTGGCGACCGAGGTCGCGGTGCTTCATACATGCCGATTCCGGCAATCCAGTCTTGGATGCTGCACGTACACTGGCGGATTGGCCTCCGCATAGGTGTACTTTTCCGAAGAAGTGGTCTAAACGACCCGTGTGCCCCACAAAGGTGAAGGTGCCCATGGGGACCCCATCACGACAGCTAAAGGTGCCGCACTAGCACCGTGAACGGGGTTAAAAGCATCACGTAAGAAAGGTGAATGTCACGTGGGGAGATCGTCGACTACCCTGACGTGACGGTGACATTAAATCAAGTAAAGGTGACTCAGGTTGAGGGAGAGCGAAAGGTTCCGGTGCAGAGTATTTACTCTAAAGTTTATTGTTCATTATTGTATCATCTACTTTGTTTGTCACTGACGTTACCCACTCCGTGACAGGTCTGACTAGGTGTAGTAGCCGGGATGGCGGTGAGCCTGCGTCGAGAGGACCTTAGCCGTGGGAGGCTTTCTATTTTAGTTCATTCGGTTTATCTCGGTACTTTTACAGTTTAACTGTTGGTTTAATTTGCAAGACTGTGGATCATGTTGAATGCTGTGTAGTTAAATAGTTAGCACTGTGGATTGGACACCTTTTGGTGAATTTGATTGCGGCACGTTTTAAGACCAAATGAAATAGTTGCGAAAATGCTTTCCAAATCAGAGTGCCGAGTAGGCACAGATTTTGTAAACCTATAGATTTATCCTTTCTAAAAGCCGTAGCCGCTTTAGTGAGAAGGCGTAAGTGTTTTCAAAAGGTGGGTGTCGGGTAGACACCGTTTGCAAAAATCCGTAGATAATTATTTCTTACTTGTAACTGATAACTGTATGGTTGAGGATCGACATTGTAAATGGGACGCCGTACATATACAAACGACACTCCGTCCGATTGAGGAGAGAATTTGTATATGTGGCGGTCTGACATGCACCAGTAGAGAGGTCGGCCTGTTAAGAAAAAAAAAATAATCATGCGTTTTCCGCTTAACCTTAGACCTCCGGGGCGTGACAGATTAAATGGTATCAGAGAAAAACAACCTCAACCACAGTAGTCGGTGATCCATATCCACAGTGTATGATGCCACAAGCAAATTGGACATGAGATAACTAAGGTGTAGGTGCGGTAGGACGTGAGAGCACGGGGGAAAAAGGGGCTTAACGTGGGTGTGTTTGTAAGTCAAGGTGCTAGAGTGATGACCTTAGGGTTAACGCGGCTTCTTTGATTACAGCAGACGATGGCCCGGACTAGGTCATCTACCGAGAACGCAGGTGCAGACGATACGGCTCCGGCCGCCGCGGAGAATCAACTTCTCCGACAACAGTTGCGAGAAATGGCCGGACAAATGGCGACGTTGACATAGCAAGTTCGTCAGATAACGCAGCGACAGGCAGCCGCGTCAACGGAGCACGCCCCGACACCCCCGCCCGAAACGACCGTCCCTGCTACGGGACCACCGGGGACCGGGGGTGCAACGGTGGCCGCACCCCATCAGACCTCGATGACGGGTGTGTCAGCAGAGCAACCCACCGCCCCGTCAGATGTACCCACTCCGACAACTTCGGGGCCGGTACTGGGGGCAACGGTGGGGGACTCGGCAAAGGAAGCAGAGACGACCGACCCCTGGGTTGTAGAGAAGTGGGTGGATACCATGGAAAAGCTCTTTGAGGACCTACTGATGGAGGAACACGAGCGGGTTCCCCTGGCCGTCCATTTTCTTGAAGGGAACGCTCGCATCTGGTGGAAGACGGTACGCCCGGACCCGTCCACGAACGCCCCACTACCGACGTGGTTAGCTTTTCGGGAGGAACTCTTTGGAGCGTTCTTTTCCAATAGTGTCAAATAGCAGCTGGAAGACGACCTCAAACGCATTAGACAAGGGAACCGCTCGGTCATGAAGTATCAAAGGGAGTTCATGAGGTTAGTAAACTGTGTCCCGTTCGTGGTGCGGGACGAACCCCACAAGGCCCGTCTCTTTGTGGACGGGTTGCGAAGTGACATCTTCGAGGTAGTTCAGGCGGCAGGCCTACACACCTTCCGGGAAGTGGTGGACCGGGCCACCATTGTTGAACGAGGTTTTGCCATTACTCGAGCTCGGCGTGAGGGATCGGAATACAGCCGGGACAAGAAACGGTCGCAGACTTTTTCCGGAGGGAGCTTCTCTGGTAGGGACCGGCCCCCAAAATACCCCAAGACGCATCAACGAAGTAAGAGTGCGCCTACCGGGGGACAGCGGTCAGCGGATAAACCTTGCGTCATTTGCAGTGGGACGCATCAAGTCATGGAATGCCCTAGGAGACATGACCACTGTTTTCGCTGCGGTAAGCCTGGGCACCTCCGATTTAATTGCCCCATGAGCACGGGGGCGGCGTCCTCTGTGGCTTCCACCTCGACATCGCAGCCGCAAGGACGGGGGAGGGCGCCATCGGGAGTACCCCCACGTCCCTCAGCACCTCGACAAGAAGGGGAGACGCGACCACAACCAGGAGGGAGGGTCTACGTCATGAGCCAGCAAGGAGCAGCACCACCGGAGGAGGTGGTAGCAGGTATTACTACAATTTTTGATTTTCGCGCTCGAACTCTTTTCGACACCGGAGTGTCTCGCTCTTTCATCTCTAGTACTTTTGCGCACACACACCAGCTAGAAAGTAGTCCCCTTTGTGACCAGATGACCGTCCAGACCCCTGGGGGACCCATCGCGGCAACCGGACTGGTACTTTCCTGCTCAATAAAGCTGGGAAGGTTGTCCTACCCATGGGATCTGGTGGTTATCCCGTTAAAAGAATTCGACGTGGTGCTAGGCATGGATTGACTTACCGAGTACCAGGCAGTAATCGATTGCGAGAAACGTCAGGTATGTTACGGAATTTGTGTTGGCGTATTTCGTGAAATTGTTTAAGTCTTGAAGATTGAAGATAAAGAAGTTTGGATCATGTACCTCAATCTCAAGAAAGGAGAATTCAAAAGGATCAGGTACATCTAACTAAATATTTTAGGTGATCCGAATACTTCTTATAGTGTAGAAACACTTGGTTGAATGTTTGATTGCATAAAAATCAAAAACTGGACATACTACATGTTCAGAGTCCGGATCGGGCATCACAGTCCGGACCCCGAACGTAGATTTGTTCATGCGCAATTCCAGTCCCGACCTTGGAATTTCAGTCCGGACCCCGAACGTGGAATTTGCAGGAATTGCATGAACAGTCCGGACCGTGGAATTACAGTCCGGACCCCGAATGTCCTCTTTTCTGGAAAAAGTCTGTTTCGTCATGACAGTCCGGACCGCAGGATTTCCAGTCCGGACCGTCGTCCTGTAAAATTCCAGAAATGGTTAGTTTTTGATCCTTATCTTCTTCCAAGGGTTTCTAACCTATAAATAGCCTCTATGATTCAATTTCTAGGGCATCCGCATATAATAAAAAGACGGCCGAAATTGAAAAATCCACATATAGAGAAGAAAGGAAATCAATAGATTTAATTCTATGTTTCTTCATCTATATTGATTAATTTGATTCTAGGTTTTCCAAACTCAGATTTTGAGTAGAATCAAATTAATGAATACTTAGATGGTATTTCCGATCTATTTCTAATCTAAGTATTCGGCGGATCATCATCACCCAAAAACAACGATTTTCCCAAAATCGGCGCGTGGACTCGCGTGGCCTTGTGGATTCAAGGTGCAACCGCTTTCGTGGATTCAAAGCGAGGTACGTTCGTGGATTCGAGACGTGCTATTGGGTGAAGACCGTGGATTCGGTCGGACGTCGTGGACTCGACGTTGGATGCCGTGGATTCGGCGTTGGACGCAGATCGTGGATTCGAGAAGCGTTGCGGAGCGAGCGGAGAAGATCTACTAGGAGCGTATGAAAAAGGTTGAGTCGTCTGTGAGTATGGTATATCACCTTGTACGTGTGTTAATTCTAGTGGATTTCGCCGTGTTATCGGTCCCGTGGTTTTTTTACTCCGGTTTGGAGTTTTTCCACGTAAAAATCGTGCGTGTTATTTTTTTATTTCCGCATTGGGTTTTATTGCGCAACGATTTTTGAGTGTTTATGGTTTACACCTATTCACCCCCCCTCTAGGTGTTTTTTCCCCTATTTAGATCTAATTAATACATAACCCAACAAGGTATGCCTGCAGAAACCGGGTTTTCCAAAGAACGTCTACCTGGCATGTAAGAGTACTTCCTTCCTAACCGTTATCTCCACGTCTCGAGCTAGGAAACTAATCGAGGGTGGGTGTGTGGCCTATCTGGCCTCGGCGGATTTAACCACTCGACCCGTTCCCTCACTTTCGGATATCCCAGTCGTAAGGGAATTTCCGAATGTATTCCCCGCGGAACTCCCTGGGATGCCACCGGAACGAGAGGTCGACTTTCCTATTGAACTATCTCCAGGCACGAAACCCATCACTAAGGCACCATACAGGATGGCCTTTGCGGAGTTGAGGGAACTCAAGGCACAGCTAGAAGACCTTTTGGACAAAGGCTTTATCAAACCAAGCGCGTCGCCATGGGGCGCGCCCATCCTGTTCGTGAGGAAGAAGGACGGAAGTCTCCGATTGTGTATAGACTACCGGGAGATAAACAAGGTCACGATTAAGAATAAATACCCTCTGCCAAGGATCGACGATCTGTTTGACCAATTACAACGGGGCAACGGTATTTTCAAAAATCGACCTGCAGTCCGGCTACCATCAGCTCAGGGTCAAGGGTGAGGACATCCCTAAAACGGCCTTCCGGACTCGCTACGGCCACTACGAATTTACGGTAATGCCGTTTGGACTCACTAACGCCCCGGCGGTGTTCATGGACATGATGAATAGGGTGTTCAAACCCTTTTTGGATTTATTCGTAGTGGTCTTCATCGATGATATCCTTATCTACTCCCATACGGATGAGGAACACGAGGAGCACTTACGTGTAGTCCTTCAGATCCTCCGGGATCAGAAACTCTATGCCAAACTCAAAAAGTGTGAGTTTTGGCTCCGTGAGGTAGACTTCTTGGGGCATGTTGTCTCGGCGTCCGGTATCGCTGTGGACCCGAGGAAGGTAAATTCGGTGACGGACTGGCCCCGACCGACAACAGTAACGGAGGTGCGAAGCTTTCTGGGGCTGGCAGAGTATTACCGGCGCTTTGTGGAAGGTTTCTCTAAAATTGCTACCCCCTTAAATCGCCTGACTCGGAAGGGGGAGAAGTTTATCTGGACGAATCAGTGTCAGAGGAGTTTCGAGGAACTCAAGGACAGATTGACGCAGGCCCCGGTTCTCGCCCTACCGGAGCCAGGGGAGGATTATGAGGTTTATTGCGATGCGTCGCGAAACGGTCTTGGAGGTGTGCTTATGCAACGGGGTGAGGTCATAGCCTATGCGTCGAGGCAACTCAAGAAGTACGAGAGGAATTACCCCGTGCACGATCTGGAGCTTGCAGCGGTCGTGTTTGTCCTTAAACTATGGAGACATTATTTGTACAGTACACACTGCAATATGTACTCCGATCATCAAAGTCTCAAGTACCTTTTCACCCAAAAGGAGTTAAACTTGCGACAAAGGCGGTGGCTCGAGCTACTGAAAGATTATGATTTGTCAACCCACTATCATCCGGGAAAAGCGAATGTGGTGGCCGACGCCTTGAGCCGCAAGGGGCAGACAGAGAGAGCAGGTGCGAGTGCTATCACCCGGCAGGACCATCTGATCGCGGAATTTTCGCAATTAAGACTGGAAGTGGTGCCAACAGGCACGGTCGCACAACTCTTAACCCTAGTGGTAAAACCCACCCTGCTGGACAGGATTCTGAAAGGGCAATCGACCGATGATCAATTACAACTGGTGCGGGACAGGATACCCGCCGATCAAGGGGGTGACTTCACGGTGAATTCTGGTGGCACGATGCGATTCCGAGGGCGAATCTGCATGTCGGATCTACCATAACTCAAGGAGGAGATTCTGAGGGAAGCGCATACGGCCCCACCCCTATGCGGCGCATCCTGGGGGAACAAAGATGTATAAAGATGTGAAGCAAACCTTCTGGTGGCCCAAGTTGAAGGGAGATGTGACCCGATTCGTGGCACATTGCCTGGTGTGCCAACAAGTGAATGCCGAGCATCAACGCCCGGCGGGAAAATTACAACCGCTACCAGTGCCCGAATGGAAATGGGAAAAGATTACCATGGATTTTGTGACCGGCTTCCCGAGGTCGCCACAAGGACATGATGCGATATGGGTCATAGTGGATCGTTTGACAAAATCGGCCCACTTTCTGCCCATACATACGACGTGGACTCGGGAACGACTGGCACAAACATACATCAATGAGGTAGTGAGGTTGCATGGAGTATCGGCGTCCATTACGTCGGACAGGGACACGCGATTTGTGTCGAACTTTTGGCAGAGCCTGCAACGAGCAATGGGAACCAAGTTGCACTTCAGCACGGCTTTTCACCCGCAAACCGACGGACAATCGGAACGGGTGATCCAAACCCTCGAAGACATGCTCCGGGCGTGTGTGCTTGATCTGGGCGAAGGGTGGTCTCGGTACCTGCCCCTGGTGGAATTCTCCTACAACAACAGTTATCAAGCCAGTATTCAGATGGCGCCATACGAGGCTCTGTATGGGTGCCGCTATCGGTCTCCAATATGCTGGGACGACTTGGGTGAGCGCAAGTTCTTGGGCCCGGATTTGGTGGAGGAGACCGAGGCAAAGGTGCGTTTGATTAGGCAACGGCTGCTGACCGCCCAGAGCAGACAGAAAAGCTACGCGGACCACAGGCGACGGGACTTGGAATTTATGGTGGGAGAACATGTGTTGCTCCGAGTCTCGCCTTCGAAGGGGACCCGGCGTTTCGGACTGAAGGGGAAGTTAATTCCGAGATATGTGGGACCGTTCGAGATCCTAGAACGCGTAGGCCCGGTGGCGTACCGGTTAGCCTTACCACCCAACCTCGAACGAGTCCACAACGTGTTCCATGTTTCAATGCTCTGGAAGTACCTCTCCGACCCCTCTCACACCTTGGATGCCTCTACCATCGAGTTGCAGGAGGATTTGAGCGTCGGGGAGACGCCGGTGCGGATTTTGGCACGAAAGGATAAGAAGTTGCGTAATCGAACCATCCCCTACGTAAAGGTCCAGTGGAGCAATCACGAGGAACGCGAGGCAACGTGGGAATTGGAGTCAAAGATGAGAGAATGTTTTCCCGAGTTGTTTAACGGGAACTGTGTTTAAGTTTCGAGGACGAAACTTGTTTTAAAGTGTGAGTGGTATAGTGATCCGGCTTTTACGTGTAATTATGACTCACATATTAATCAAGTATTTATTTTAGTGAAATAAAATTATCGAGTTTCAGAAAGTCGGTCGGTGCGGGGGATGAATATTTTTCTGTAAAAGGGCTCGGAAAAGGAGGACCGACGGTGCGATCGGATCGGGAATCCGATGTACGGATCCCCCGGAATAGGGTTTCTAAGATTGCGGTGACTTAAGCGCGCTTCGGAATTCGTGTAAAATATCCAGCACGCTCGGTGGGGAATCTTGGATATTCCGTGTGATTAATTAATTAAGGAATTAATTAATCGGTGACAGGAAATTAAAATAAAGGTGGACTTATCTTGTAGGACTAATCGGTGATAGAGTTTGTTATTCGGTTACGCATGTTATAAAGGTGAATTTATCTTGTAGGATTAATTAATTAAAGAATTAATCGGTGATAGAATTTGTTATTCGTTATAAAGGTGAATTCATCTTGTAGGATTAATTAATTAAAGAATTAATCGGTGATAGAATTTGTTATTTGGTTACAGATGTTAAAAAGGTGGATTATCCCGTAGGATTAATTAATTAAGGAATTAGTTAGTCGGTGAAGGGAATTTAATAATACGTACGGGGGAAAATTCCACAAAAAGAGAAACCCTAACCGGAAAGAGAGCGTGAGAGAAAAAGAAAAGGGAAAGGCGGAACCCTAACCGAAGGAAAGAAGAGGAAGGAAACGAAGGTGATCGACCACCCCGAACAACGAACCGGAAGCAAGAACGCGATCGGACGACTCCCCCGTCGATCAATCCGGTGAGTAATGTTCGTTGCAACGTTTCGGGATTTTCTTTTGATATATTGGTTTAATCTTCCGGTTGTCTTCCTCCCCGTATTACCGTCGCCACCGCCGCCGCATAAATTAAGGCACGGGACGAGCGGCGGAGACGCACGGTGCCGATAGGGCACCGCGTGGGAGGACACCGCGGGCGGGCGGATGCCGCCCGCGGGCGGCGAAGACGGGCGCCGCGCGGGGGACACACCCGCGGGCGTCGCGCGGTTTGCACCCGCGCGGCTGCCGCGCGGGCGCCCCGCGGGCACCGCACGGGTGCCCGCACCCGCGGGCGCCGCGCGGGCACCGCGCGGCTGCCGCCCGGGCAGCAACCGCGCGGGCGCCGCACGGGCGCCGCGCGGGCAGCACCCGCGCGGGCGCCGCGCGGGCCGCAACCGCGCGGGCGCCGCCTGCGGAGGCGCGCCGCGCGGTCTTGGGCTGCGCGGGGCTTCGGCGGGCGGTGACGGCCGCGCAAGGATCCGTCGAGTGGTGCGTTTGACGGTTTTGCAGGGTTTACGTCATAGAGATAAATTCGGACTTCCATTTTGCGATGTTAGTGTGTGGTTTTGACTATAGTTTACCCTTGCGGACTTTTCTTAGGTCCAGGTGCGCAGCGGGAGTGTGCGAATGATCTAGGTGCTCCGATCTTCCCGTAACCAGGTGGGTACCCTTGCATTAAGTGCAGTAAGTGCACCGTGTCATCTTATAAAGTGCGTTAATCGGTTCAATAAAGTAGATGAATTGTTAAACCTTTCGCATTAACATGTGTAATTCTTTTACCAATTAACGGTGGCGACCGAGGTTGCGGTGCTTCATACATGCCGATTCCGCCAATCCAGTCTTGGATGCTGCACGTACATTGGCGGGTTGGCCTCCGCATAGGTGTACTTTTCCGGAGAAGTGGTCTAAACGACCCGTGTGCCCCACAAAGGTGAAGATGCCCGTGGGGACCCCGTCACGACAGCTAAAGGTGCCGCACTAGCACCGTGAACTGGGTTAAAAGCATCACGTAAGAAAGGTGAATGTCACGTGGGGAGATCGTCGACTACCCTGACGTGACGGTGACATTAAATCATGTAAAGGTGACTCAGGTTGAGGGAGAGCGAAAGGTTCCGGTGCAGAGTATTTACTCTAAAGTTTATTGTTCATTATTGTATCATCTACTTTGTTTGTCACTGACGTTACCCACTCCGTGACAGGTCTGACTAGGTGTAGTAGCCGGGATGGCGGTGAGCCTGCGTCGAGAGGACCTTAGCCGTGGGAGGCTTTCTATTTTAGTTCATTCGGTTTATCTCATTACTTTTACAGTTTAACTGTTGGTTTAATTTGCAAGACTATGGATCATGTTGAATGCTATGTAGTTAAATAGTTAGCACTGTGGATTGGACACCTTTCGGTGAATTTGATTGCGGCACGTTTTAAGACCAAATGAAATAATTGCGAAAATGCTTTCCAAATCAGAGTGCCGAATGGGCACAGATTTTGTAAACCTCTGGATTTATCCTTTCTAAAAGCCGTAGCCGCTTTAGTGAGAAGGTGTAATTGTTTTCAAAAGGTGGGTGTCGGGTGGACACCGTTTGCAAAAATCCGTAGATAATTGTTTCTTACTTGTAACTGATAACTGTATGGTTGAGGATCGACATTGTAAATGGGACGCCGTACATATACAAAGGAGACTCCGTCCGATTGAGGAGAGAATTTGTATATGTGGCGGTCTGACACGCACCAGTAGAGAGGTCGGCCTGTTAAGAAAAAAAAAATAATCATGCGTTTTCCGCTTAACCTTAGACCTCCGGGGCGTGACAGCTTGAGGGTGTGTTCCTGGGCGTCCCTTTTGATTGTAGCCTGCGGTGGTGCTGTCCACTCGGAAGGTCAGGATCCGAGAATGACCGAGTGAGGACCCCAGCTTGATAGGGCCCTTTCCTTCTTGGAGGAAGTGACCATCCAGAACCAGTACCCTTTTGTTGAGCATGGAGGATTTGATTTACCAGCTGCAAGGGGTACTGGGTCTTCTCGAAGATTGATTGGCATTCTGGTTTTCTCGACCGTGTATGGCTGCGTGTTGATGCAGGAGAGTTTGGGAATTGCTTTTGCATCCCGACGGTTTAAGGATTAGAGATCAGAGTCTGCGCATCAGTTGGGGGGCTATTATTGGATACCTCGGGAGTACAGAGGTACTCGGATCGAGCTTTTGTGCCGATGGACATGTGGTTGGATTACCGGGGACCCTGGAGGAGCGAATGCTTGTGCCGATGCAAACTACTTGGTAGCCCGAGCGGTTAACCCAGTTGTATTTGGTTGAGGTGGTGCGGTTTCCTGGAGTGCCCGCCTCTATTGTTTTGTATCAGATAGAGACCTGAGGATTGTTTTGCGTCTCTGGAGGAGGTATTAGACAGCCTTGGGACCTTGAGTCGTGGATGATTGGATATCTACCCACCCCCCCCCCCTACTTGGTTGAGATTTCGGGTTGAGGAATGACTTTAGTTTCGAGGACGAAACTTTCTTTTAGTGGGGGAGGATGTGAGGACCCGAATTTCCACAAGAGAATTACTGTTGGACAAACAGAGCTTCCGCAGTGTGTTTAGCAGCTTTCGGAGGCCTTTGCTGTGTGTTAGAGGTGTTTGCGCACGAATCGGACCTCAGAAATGGACCCAGCGCGAAATTTGGATTAAGAACACCTTCCCGGATTCCTTCGACAAATTTTAGAAGCGGAATTTGGCAAAACGGACTTCAAATTTGGATTCAGCGCGCGAAAACGATGAAAATAGGCTATTTACTTGTATTTTTCGGAGCCCGGATGTGCAAACACGAATTTCGAGGCAGTTTTACTATTCCGGCGGCTGGGGCGGCGCCGGCGGCGGGGGCAGGCGGCGTAGCACGGCGGCGCAGGCGCGGGCGCGGCAGCGAGCAGGCGCGGGCAGGCGCAGGCGCGGGCGCGGTCTACAGAGATGAGTGTGCCACATGGCGGTTCCCCATTGGGCGCGCTGGAGACACGTGTCGGCTTTGGATTCGACGGGTGCATCAGGTTCATGCACCGGGCGCAGCGAGTTTTGGCGATGACACGTGGCGCGCAGTGATTGCGCAGTCAACGCACGCTCGACAGGCGGCCGAGCGCGGCGCACGATCGACCGACCGGGCCACGTGTCGCCCGCTCATTGGCGGGCGCACTGACCCGGCGGATCCGGCGTGAACCGCGGCCCACGGTTCCCGCCGTGGACCCCGACGCCACGCGGCGAGCCGCGATTGGCGGGCGCGCGTGGACCGGGCGCGCGGGGCGAGGGGCGCGGTGACGTGGTGCGCTGGGAGGAGGTCGGGCATGAACAGTGTCAGATTTTGGGCCGGATTCGGGCGCCCGAATCCGGCGCCCGAAACCGGATCTTTGGTGGGCTGGGCTGGGCCTATAAATACCCCTCCCCTCTCTCTTTTTCTGCTTTTTCCGAGTCTTAGAGAGGGATTGAGAGGGAGAGACCTTTACGGAACTTGTTCCTTGTGATGTTTTTGATCTTGTGGTGCATCCCCTGGATTTTTGGAGGCTTGGCAGCTGCGATCTTGGTTTTACAGTGCGCCTCGACGTTTCCCTTTTTCGGCCCGTTTCCGTCGCAGTTCAGTCAGGAATTTCTTGTGTGCAAACCAGGTGGAATTTTTGGACGATTTCTTCGGCAGTGTTTTCCTAAGAGGTAAGCCTTCGATTTCCGTGTTGATCACTTTGCCTTATTTTGGATTTTTGGCACGGTTCCCGATGTATCTTCTGACCCTTTATACCGCTGTGAGGATTTGGACAGCGGAGGAATATGAGGACTCGATTGACATCTACTCTTCGTGAGGAACGCATCCGTATTTTTATCGGAATTTTTGGAGGACTCTTTGAAGGTGATAATTAAGCTTTTTGGGACAGAGTGTCTGCAGGCTTGTGTTCGTGAAAGTTTTGACATACGGCGATGTTCTAATTATTTCTTGACCTACAGGTGTCGGATTTGGACGTGCAAGTACTCGTTTCGATCGGCTCGCCGCGAGGATCGTAATGGTAATTTTTCTGGAATTTTCGGAGGTTATCTCGCAGGTGAAAATTGACCATCTTGTGGACTATTGTGCGGACAGCGGCATTATGTTAATTGTAGGATTAATTTGTGCACCGTGTTGGTTGTTATTGCAGTGTTCGCAGTGAGCCGGGATTTTCTTTGTGAGAGGGCGAGTTTGAGGTGGTGTTTCATGTACTTCGCGATCGAGGTGGGTGGTTGCTATATCCCTCTATTTCTGACATACCCACTAGGAATATTAGAGAGATCCTTTCATTGGACTTATTGAATGATCACCTATTGGACATGCATGCTTAAATTAAAATAGTTGTGAGCCTATCATATGGAAAATATTATTGTGGAAATCTGATAGTGGTTGGAACTTATACATGTTTGTATGGACAAAATATTAGCACTTAACCTTGCATGCGGAATTTACTTTCATGTTGGGATAATATGAAATGTCTTGTGGGAGGGTACCACTTGAGGATCTTTTGGACATGCATAGGTGGATGATTTATGTGAGGGTAATTAGTGGATTATAGACATGTGTGGTTAGATAATGATTTTAGCATGATGGTTATATCCATGCGGAGTTATTAATTGATACACATGTGGAACCTCTATTTGTCACACTTTCTTTATCTTTCATGAGGACATAAGCATGCTTGTATGGTCATCTAGATAGGCCACTATTTTATTGCTACACTGTCACGCCCCGGGGTCGAAACTGCGACCCGGGCTCGCCAACAGATCCGCCATCTGTACGGAAACTGCCGTACAGACGAGGCGTCTACCCTGCAAGTCAGATCTAAAGCTACACATGTATCGGAGCTGAAAAAAAACTAGTAGCTAACAAAAAAAAACTGAACATCTGAAATAATTAAAGCTCCACTAATACATAATCCTCAATACAGGTCTCTCGAATGAAAAATAAAATACAAGCCTCACCCTCAGGGTACAAAAGTGGAAACATAAAACTAACAGGGTACATCTACCTCTGACTCTCAATGTTGGTAAGGAACTAAACGGCCGCGTCCTCACCTCGAACTGCTGTCTCCCCACGAACCAAGCCGGAACAGCAGCCTCAACCTGTCACCGCAGTGGGTATGAGATCTACTGCAGAAGGCAGATCTCAGTGGGTACCGTCCCAATATCCACGGTATGCCCACCAAGTCTACTGGAGGCAAAACAGATAGGTATGCAGATAGATAGATAGAAGGAAAGCAGGAAAGGAACTACAGCTAATAAGTAACAACATCATGCTGAAGAAACTCAACTCAGACCCTGCTATGCACACACTAACACTGCTAATAATATGCCTCAAGTATCATGCTCAAAGGAAATCTCATCTATGAACATGCAATGAAACTCGCTCACACAAATCACCCAAATCTCAATGACTGTCCCTCTTTGGACCAGTCAAAGTCAAGCCTGCGCTCATCTACTGCCGCACATCCCGGAGGAACGGACTTACGTAGGGTGTCCCTCTAGGACCATCTCAGTAATCACATCGCAGCCTCGTAGGCTCGGTATCATCATCGCATCCGGAGCGTAGCTCGCGGGGAGCGACCCCGCGAACTCAAGTATCTCAAGTATCTCATAACTGGCATAAAATGCCAGGCTCAGCAGGCTATAATCCACGATCAAACAGATCGGTATCTCAAAGCTCGAAAACACAACTCGGTCGGAAAAGAACCTCGACTCAAACATGAATAGCCCAAACGCTCTCACAGCTATGTCGGAGAACCCTCAACGACTCAATCTGATAATGTACGACCATGGCTGAGTCGGAAACCTCCGCGACTCGATCTGCCAGAACCCCAAATATCCTCAAAACTAAGTGGGAGAACTACCTCCACCACTAAATCAGAACACGACCCAAGATCTAGAGTAAACCAAACAGGGAAAATAAGTTCCCAATCTCTCACACGGGAGGCCTGGAAATTCTGAACGACTACCACCTACAACCCTATCAAACAAGAACAGGCTACAGGCGTAGCCGCCCATAGCTTCCGCCCCCGTACTGGAAAAAATAAGTTAAAACTCTCTCATGACACTAGAAAGTCATCTCACAATACTCTAAAAATCTACTCGGCCCTCGGCACGAGTATACAATCAATTCGAACAATCTGGACCATTCATAGTGTTCTCAATAGTTAAAAACCCCTTTTTTAAAAAAATGGAGTTTTACTTAAAACGGGGCACTAAAAATATGTGAAGGTCCAGATGCAGCCTGAATCTCAAATGAACATGCAGTCTAGTGTCAAATAACCTCTAGGTTATACTAAAAAATGTCTGGGGCTCAAGAATATCATTCTACAATTTTCTAGGCAACTATCAGATTTATCAATATATAATAATTTAGCTAATCATGATCGATATATGATAAATAAGCTAAACATGATCAATATGCTTACAGAAGCATTAGAGGGCATCCCATAAATTTTGGAGAAATTCCAACCCACCTGGATCGCTTTTCGCAGGCAAAGCTGAAGTCGGTGAAGCGCCTGATCCTCAAACTGATGAAACCTCGAAAATCGTGCCTTGCGCGCGCACACTGCCACGAACTCGGAAAAATACCCGGAAGAAACAAATAAATTTTCCAAGTTCCCCCAAAAATCCGTGTACCCTCCGACTCACTCCACGGCCAAAACTCGGGGCATACGAAAGCTTAAGAACACCCAAAATCACCACCAAAATACAAAACTCTCAACTAACTCTCTTACTCCTACTTCCTCATAGGACCCAACAGCAAACTCCAAATTTCCTATGTAGTCACAAAGGGTCCACAACACACTCACACTGCTCACAACAACCTTCTTACACTTACTCAAAAAACCACAACACTATCACTTCACACAACAGCAAAAAAGCTCCATTGCACAACAGTAATAACACTCAAATAAATCCAATATTACAACCATCTCCAATCGTACACACACACACAACCAACACCTCTCAATTGCTCAGGTGAAAGGATAATCACGCGCCGCGCACATGAACCGGCTCTGCACGGCAACTCGGCGAAAAAACTGAACAACTCGGCGTTGTCCTGTGAAAGCAAAAGAGACAAAAGCCGCGTTAAAAACGGTCCATAAAACATCCACGCGACCCCCCCCCATTAGCCCGGTGGCCGCACGCAGCAGCCACGGCAACCGCTGTGAGGACCCGAAATTCCCACGTAAGGATTACTGTTGGTTCGGCAGCTTCTGGAAGCCTTTTGTTGAGTGTGGAGTCTTTGCGCGCAAATCGGACTTCAAAACCGGACTCAGCGCGAAAAATGGATCGAGTTGGTGTGTTCGGAAGCCCCCGTAAATTTTTAGAGGTGGTTTCGTACGAAATGGATATCGTATTTGGATTCAGCACGGAAAAACGATGGAAATCGGCTGCTTGGTTGTATTTTTCGGAGTCCGGACGAGTGAAAACGGGCAACCGGAAGTTTCGGGGGTACTTTCGGGTGCATGGCGGGCTGTGGACCGGGGTGCCACGTGTCGGCACCCCATTGGGCCAGCGCAGGAGACCCGGCCCATGGGGGTGCACCAGCGGGACGCGTGGCGGGCCGCAATTGGTCCGCCACCGCGCGCACGTGGGCGCCGCAGCGCGGTCCCCGCGTGGGGACACACGGCGCGCGCCCACTGGGCGGCAGCGTGGCCACCCGGATCAAGCCGCGTGGCTTGATCCGGGCGGCCCAACCGGGCGGCGTGGCGGCCCGGATGACCGCCACGTGTCGGGGTCCCCCATGCTGGCTGTCCGAGGGGGAGAGAGAGAGAGGGAGAGAGAGGGGATTTAATCACTTCTCCTTCTTCTTCTCTTCTTCTTCTTCTTCTTCTTCCTCCTTCCTCCTTCTTTGAGCTTGGTTTTCTTTGGAGGACTTCACAGGCAGAGCATCTTCATCACCTCCTTCATCTTCATCAGCAAAGAGATGGACAAAAAGGGCTTCATCACCATCATTTTCTCCTTGAGGCAAGTACCACCATTGTTGCTGATTGGTGGACCTTCCCGTCGCGTTTCAGTATGAAAATTCCCCAGGCTTCATTTCTTGGAATTTCGAGCTCATTCTTGGTTCTATGTTTCCACAAGAGGTAAGGCTACAATCTTCATATTCAACTCTCCCCTCAGATCTCATGTTTTTATAGAGTTCTAGGGCCATCTTTGGGACCCTTTGTTTCAGTCTGGATTTTTGGGCAGCCTTTAGTCTTTTGGCTATTCTGAATTATAGGAGTGGACTTTTTGGATGATTCTTACGGGAAAATTTCCAGGACTCGAAGATCTACAATATTGGTATGTATCATTTTCCCCAGATCTGAGTTTTTATTAGGTTTTATGCATGATATTTGGAACACCTTGCTGCATTCGTGCACAGATGGAACTTGGTGGATAGTTCAAAGTGTTTATGGGTTTTCTCCTTCATCCGAGCATGAAAATTGGAGTTCTTTAGCTCAATTTGTATCTACTCTCGACAAGGAATCCAATGGTACCTCTCTTGCAAGATTTGGAGCACGTTTGGTTAGGTAAAATTAATGATCTTTTCAAGTGCTATTATATGGATTACTGCAGTCCCTGTTTTAATTTGGATTTGAGCAATGCGCCTTGGAATGCAGATAACTTCGTGGATACAAGGTCTTTTTCAGAAATTCAAGTTGTGACTTCTTCTTAACTTCAAGGTGAGCAAATTCTCTTTTGTGTTATGTGGATAAATCCCTTTGGAAAAGCCTCTAATTAAGTTTGGAAATGCTAGCAAGTTTATGTTAACAGTTTTTGGGCAGCATTGTGAATTTTGCTTCGTTTGAATGTTAAGGGAAATTAATGGTGGATTTTTGGGGACTTGAAGAAATTTGTATGAAAGAGGAGATCTTTGTTTTACTGTTGGAGACTTCATTTTGAGGTATTTGAGGTTGCACATACCTTTTATTTAATCTTGTTGCACTTGCTGAAATTCTGGAATTTGAGTGCGCAGTGTGCATTGTTTAAGTGATTGCGCCCAATCCGTGAGGCGGATTTGGATGATTTTCGCGGCATCGGTCTCCTGGGAGGATAAGGATTACTCACGCCAAATTTGAGCTACAGCGGGCAGCGGATCGTCAAGATTTAGGTGGGTGGTTGTGCTTTGCCGAAAACAACGATTTACCCACTCGGGCTATTGGTTTCTCTCATGACATAGTTGGTTGTTGCTCTCTTTTCCTTGATGAACCATGCTAGAATATCTATGTTTAGATTAAGTTAATCGATCCTCAGTGTATACATGAGTGAATGAATTGTTGATTGGTGTTGTATTATCTCATATGAAGCGATTATAAGCGATCATCCTTAAATTTATGGCTATGTGAGAATATTTGGGAAAATTAATCTTTAGCCTACCCTTTATGATGAATGGTTAACTTGATTCATGTGAGAATGATTTTGGTTGATGTATGTGAAGGATTGGCTATTGTATAAAGAAGACTTGCTTAATTTATGCGAGAATAATTTGGTTGCTTTATGCGAATGGTTCATTAACTCGAGTGTGAATGTTGGGTTGGTTGATGTGAGAAGGACATGGTTGCTACGTGAGAAGGGTTCTTATAGCTTTATGTGAATGTCATATGGGCTAAGTGTGAATGGCTATCATGGGTATGTGAGGGTGATCTTGTTGATGATTCTTGAACCTATGTCATGAAAGGTTATATGTTAAATGATTCACAACCTATCTATGTGAGATCAATGAAGGTTGTAAAGCCTTAGACTATTCATTGGTGATACATGATTGAACGTCTATGATTAAGTAATGTTAAATGATCCTAAGAATATTCATGTATGAATGTGAGGTTTGACAAGCGTTGAATCACCTTATGTGATGTTGATTATGAGTGACTCTTGGGTTAGAATGTTGATTGCGCATCGTGGATAAAATTGCAGGCTTGGTTGAGATCAAAGCATATCATGTTAGAAAGAAAAGGCCAATTTATACCTGTGAGCATCGTGTATGTGGTATAAGCAGGCATAGGCTATGTTGCACTTAATGATCTTATGCAATTATCAATATGTTGGAATAGCATGCTCTAATAAATGTAAGAACATCGACACCTGTTTTCTTTATATCATCTTGGGACATTTTCATGCTTGTATGGTCATCTAGATAGGCCACTTTTTTTTCTGCTACACTATCATGTTGGAATTTGACTTAGGAGAAACCATGCTTTATACTTTTCTCCTTTTCATTTTAGACTCTGGGCATTTGTAGCTCGGGTGCGAGCAGGGGGTTTGGGATAGTGTAGTCAGGTTTCTGGGGATTTGGGACAGGCAGGGCCTGATGGCAGGGATTGTGGCAACCGCGAACTGTGGGCGGTTGACCGGATTATTATTATTGCATCAGATTGGAGGTGAGGGATCGGGCTTCCTTGGTGGATGGTTTTTCCCACTTATTTAGAGTCGTGATCTAGTCCTGCTATATCAGGTTACTTATGACTACTTATTTCACTCGTGTGGGTCGCTCCCCTCGAGTGCCACTCCGGAGTGTGTGACCGTGCCGGTCAGGAGCCGGTCTGTTACTTGTTTTGGGTGCGACCGTACCGGTCAGTAGTCGGTCTGTCACCTATTTCGGGATGCGACCGTACCGGTCAGTAGTCGGTCAGCATTCCCGCAGTTGAGTCGGAAGTTCGGTAGGCATGCCAGGCAGTACCAGTGTTTACTGGTGTATAGATTGGGTTTAGTCAGGCAGGCATTTATATTCTGATGCACATATTTAGCTATCCTTATTAGCTCGGCATTTAGAGGCATTTTTGTGGTAGCTCTCTTTTATCAGTAGTTCTGTTTATAGCTTACCACCTCTCTTATTCTTTTTCTTGCCTCTGGTAGACTTGTGGGTACGTCGGGGTTTGAGGCTTTACCCACAGGGGGAGGCTACTGGTTTTACTAGTGGTTCTCACTCCCATTGTTGTTTTTCCTCTTTCCTCCCTTTGTTTTGCAGTGTTTGCTGCGGGAGTTGCGGATCTTCGATTGACAGTTCGAGGCGAGGGAGTCGCGAGATAGATCCCTACCAGTGTTAATTTCTACAGTGGGATAGATGTACCAACCCGGATTGTGGGTTTCACTGTACTCAGTTGTATTTTATTATTTCAGTTTATCTCCCTTTTTGGATTTATAGATGTTGTATAGGTGGCTTTTACTTGTATTACAGTTTCGGTGGGTTGGATTATTGTACTATTATTTTGGGGGATGGATATTGTACTTTTATTTTTTTCAGTTGTACAGTGATTCGGATTTTTATTACAGCAGTTTTTCTTCAGCTCTGATATCTGTTTAGTTGTTAGATGGTACTTTACAGGTTGGACGCTTCGCCTATGCAGGATTTCGCATAGGTGGCGGATCTGTTGGCGAGCCCGGGTCGCAGTTTCGACCCCGGGGCGTGACAACCGCGCGCGCTGCTGCCGCACGAGCAGTATTCGCGCACTGCGCGTTGCCCAGGCGCATGCCGCGCCGCGCCTGAGCCTGCCGCGCGCTCAACAGAGCCTGCCGCGCGCTCAACTGCGCTGCCGCGCGCCCGCATAGGCAGCCGCATGGGCCGCGCGCGCTCCCGCATGGGCAGCGCGCGCCCGCATGGGCAACACGCACGCCCGCATGGGCAGCGCCCCAAGCTGCGCTCCACTGCTCTGCTTGACGCTCCTCCAATGGACAACAAGTCCAAGCAAAACCAAAAACACCCCAAACCAACTAAAATCAATCCTCCAAAAATCCAAGCTCATCCTCCAATGCCAAAAAGAGCATCTCAAATTACAAAAAAGAAACTGCGCTTACCTCTCTCACAAATCCGTCGCGCGCCGCTCGTCGCGAACTCCGCTCGGCTTCCGACCGTAAGTCCACCATTGCATCTCCCTTGCAAACCCTCTCCTTTACAATTTTTCTCTTCATTTTTCATCACCCTAAACCTTCATTCTCCATTTTTTTCCTTTCCTCTATTTCAAACCAAAAGCTCTGCTTTGCTTTTAAGAAGAAGGAGATGACGTGGAGGGCTACTTAATTAAGGGAGGTGGGTGAGGGGTAGTTGGCAAGCAATAAATGCACAAGAAAACACACTCCTCTAATTAATGCATTCTAATCCACACTCATAATCCAATTAATTAAATTCCCATTCTCTTTCTTTTACTTGCTGCCACACAGACTTAACTCAAAAATTAATTAAATTAATTAATCCGAAAAAGGCCAACTCCAAGTCACTTTTTGCCTTCGGAGACTCCGCACCAGTTGTCACGCCCCGGGGGTTTTATTTTAGCGGAAACGATACCTCAAAGTACGCGTAAAGTGCGTACCCTTTTTTTTTTTTTTTTTTTTTATTGTTTAAAAACCTCCTTCCCCGGCGCGTGCCCAGACCCGCCACATATACAGATTCACTCGAAAATCGGGCAGAGTCTCCTCTGTATATGCACGGCGTCGCGGCTGTTACAATAGTCGAGCATAAGCAACCATTTTCCCTTTTAATCACAACAGTTCGAAGTAGTACGGTGCATGAAGACTAAACAATACCCGTGGCCAGTCTAGTTGAAAGTAAAAACTCACCGTTTGAAAACAGGCCCACACAGCCTTAGGTTTTGAAAACAGATTAGAAAACGGCATAAATCCACAAGGTTTAGAAAACGGCCCAACGGGAACAATAAAGGAATTAGTAGTGCATATCCAGCAAGAAAGTACTCAACATCCACACGACCCCACAAGGGTATCGAGAACCACACAATAACCTACTGTTCTGAATGAAATGCAGAGAAAGTAAATGATACAGCATACTAGGGCTCCCTCAGCCCGTCTGCTACCACCTCGGCCTCACCGTCGCCTACCTCTACCCCCTGGAGGTACCTGTCACAGAGTGGGTAGTCAGCGACACTATCATAAGAGTAGTACTAAAAC
Source organism: Tillandsia leiboldiana (assembly GCA_029204045.2). Classification (NCBI taxonomy): domain Eukaryota; kingdom Viridiplantae; phylum Streptophyta; class Magnoliopsida; order Poales; family Bromeliaceae; genus Tillandsia; species Tillandsia leiboldiana. Next base: position 25,006,214 of record CM055064.1, read on the forward strand.
AGTAAAGTAATACCAAGTCACCAAAGCAAGACTAGCCGGAACAACCGCTCTACTCGTAACGGTAACTCGCAACCACCTGTACCACCTGTAACACCTGTAACCCCGGTAACACCTGTAACACCTGACCGCGTCGGGCACCGGACCCGGCGGTCTCACACCTGACTACATCGGGATCCAATCCCACGGTAGTCTCACACCTGACCACATCGGGATCCAATCCCACGGTGGTCTCACACCTGACCACATCGGGATCCAATCCCACGGTGGTCTCACCGCTCGCACCTCGCTGCCTCAAACCCCCCTGCGGTCAGGGGCCCCCCACTACGTCACCTCGTGGGGTAACACGGGTCAAAGACCGCCTTTCCGGAAAAGAGCACCCTTTGCGGTGGCCAAACCGCGGGTGCGCGTGTCGCAACTCGAGCATAAGTAACCAGTAACCAAGTAACCAAGTATCCAAGTAACCATGTCACCATGTCACGGGGTAAGGTAGTACATCATAGAAACCATCAACGTTAGTACCGATTAATAATGAAAAGTCCTTTTCGGATTACCAACATAATACTCAGCCTCGACCGTAAACCCACCTTGTTGTCGCGCTCCTGACTGATGTAAGGTTCTCTCGCGTCTCGGGTGCCCGCCCGGACCTACACGAATCTGTCATATGGGAGTCAGCAACTTAAGGCTTTGTCAGACTAATGATTAGAGCGCCCGGCGCCCTCTCACCTTGCGTATAATACGCACAGGTACGCGCCTGGCCCCGCACGGCTGGGCGGTGTACTAACAGCGTGCGGCCGTCCGCATGCGGAGGTGCCCGCAAGCGGCGGCGCCCGCATGCGGCGGTGCCCGCAAGCGGCAGCGCCCGCATGCGGCGGCGCCCGCATGCGGCGGCGCACAAGCGGCGGCGCCCACATGCGGCAGCCCGCAAGCGCCGTGCCCGCATGCGGAGGCGCCCGCAAGCGGCGCGCCCGCATGCGGGTGCGCCCGCATGCGGCAGCCCGCAAGCGGCGGCGCCCGCATGCGGTAGCCCGCATGCGGCGCCGCCCGCAAGTGGCGGCGCGCATGCGGCAGCCCGCATGCGGGGCCGCCCGCAAGCGGCAGCCCGCATGCGGCAGCCCGCATGCGGCGCCGCCCGCAAGCGGCGGCGCCCGCATGCGGCAGTCCGCATGCGGTGCCGCCCGCAAGCGGCGGCGCCCGCATGCGGCAGCCCGCATGCGGCGCCGCCCGCAAGTGGCGGCGCGCATGCGGCAGCCCGCATGCGGGGCCGCCCGCAAGCGGCAGCCCGCATGCGGCAGCCCGCATGCGGCGCCGCCCGCAAGCGGCAGCGCCCGCATGCGGCAGTCCGCATGCGGTGCCGCCGTGCGCGCCGGATTCCCGCGATGCCCTTGCCCCCTTCTTTTTCCTTTCTCCCCCCCCCCTCTCGTCCGCTCCAACCAAGAACGGGGTGAGAAGGCAAAACCCTAGCGTGCTCACCTCGGTTGTCGGAGGAAGAGGCGATCCGGTCCTGCGCGTTCGGCTACAAGGAATGTGAGGACGCCTCCTTCTCCTTCCTTGGTCTCGCCTCTTGGGTCCTCCGTGCAGTCGGTGAGGAAGCAGAAGGATTTGGTTGGGAAATAGAAGGGTTGGGGAAATGGGGTTTCGTACGTAGGGGAATTGTGGGGAATACGGGTAGTTAAGGGGGAGTGTGGTGGTTTAAGGAGAGTGGGTAGTTAAAGGGAGTTACGGGTGGTTATGGGGGAATGGGTAGTTAGAGGGAGTGGGTAGTTATGGGAGTTACGGGTAGTGGGTAGGAGTGGGTAGTTAGAGGGGGTGGGTAGTTATTGGAGTTACAGGTAGTTAAGGGTAGTTAGAGGGGGTGGGTAGTTATGGGAGTTACGGTTTGTTTAAGGGGAGTTATACGACGGGGGGGAAAATAACGGGAACGGGGGGGAAAATAACGGGAACGGTTAAGTTGGTAAAAGGGAAAGAACCCAGTTCAAGTTAAAACGGGTCCAAATCAGGTGCGAACTAGAGTCCGGTCTGTCTAAATAACCCGCGTTAACCATCTGAGCCGTTAGCTACCTTCCGGAATTTATTCCGGGAGATTCCGGCGTCGGAATTCAGAACCGATTTCGCCGCCGCTCTCCGTTTCGCGAGTCCTATCAACTAAAAATAGCCACGGGCCCCGACGGTCTGTCCGGAAATAGGGAATTAATCGATCACCCTCCAGCCCCCGAAATGAAATGCGGAGATAACGAAACCAAAAGTAGACCCTTAAAATATTTTAAACTAGCGGCTATTACACCACTCACCTCTTAAAACGAGTTTCGTCCTCGAAACTCAATCCTGATTTTCGGTAAAGAGATAAGAATAGCCCTCTCTCATCTTTGATTCTAGTTCCCATGTCGCTTCCCGCTCCTCGTGGTTGTTCCAGTGTACCTTCACATAGGGAATGTCTCGGTTTCGGAGCGTCTTGCTTTCTCTTGCTAGTATTCGCACAGGGGTTTCCTCGAAACTTAGGTCCTCCTTTAGTTCGAGTGTCGAGACGTCCAGCACATGCGACGGGTCGGGGAGGTATTTCTTGAGCATCGAAACGTGGAACACGTCATGAATCCGGTTGAGGTTCGGTGGTAGGGCAAGGCGGTAAGCCACTGGGCCGATCCGTTCCAGGATCTCGAATGGCCCCACGAACCGCGGGCTTAGCTTGCCTTTTAACCCGAATCGCTTGATTCCCCTGGACGGCGAGACCCGCAAAAACACGTGTTCTCCCACCTGGAACTCTAAATCGCGGCGTCTTCGATCCGCGTAGCTCTTTTGTCGACTCTGGGCAGTTAGTAAGCGCTGTCTGATGAGACGCACCTTCGCTTCTGTTTCTTCTACCAAGTCGGGTCCCAAGAGCTTTCGTTCTCCCAAATCGTCCCAACAGATCGGGGATCGGCAGCGTCTCCCGTATAAAGCTTCGTAGGGTGCCATCAGTATGCTGGCTTGGTGGCTATTGTTGTAAGCGAATTCTACAAGTGGTAGGTATCGCTCCCAACCGACTCCCCAATCGAGTACACAGGCCCGAAGCAGGTCCTCTAGTGTCTGTATCACTCGCTCCGACTGCCCGTCTGTCTGAGGATGGAAGGCTGTGCTGAAGTGCAATTTAGTCCCCAAGGCTTGTTGCAGACTCTGCCAAAACTTCGAGACAAAACGCGTGTCTCTGTCTGATGTGATCGATGCCGGTACCCCATGCAGTCTCACTATCTCGCTGAGATAGACTTGAGCCAACCGCTCTCTGGTCCAGGTTGTGTGAATCGGCAGGAAGTGTGCTGACTTAGTTAGCCGGTCCACCACAACCCATATTGTGTCGTGTCCTTGTGGTGAACGTGGGAACCCGGTGACAAAGTCCATGGTGATATGGTCCCACTTCCACTCCGGTACCGATAAGGGTTGTAACTTTCCCGCCGGTCGTTGATGTTCCGCCTTTATTTGTTGACACACCAGGCAATGAGATACAAATTGAGTTACATCCCTCTTCATCTTGGGCCACCAGAAGGTCTGCTTAAGGTCCCTGTACATCTTTGTACCTCCGGGATGCGCTGCATAAGGGGCGTTGTGTGCCTCCGATAGGATTTCCCTCTTCAATTCTGGGGTATCCGGCACGTAAATCCGCCCGCGGAACCGTAGAGTGCCGTCGCCTTCCGCGGAAAAGTCCCCTTCCTGATTCGGCGAGATCTTGTCTCTTACGAGCTGTAAGTGCGAGTCCGCCTGCTGTTCCTCTCGAATCTTTTCTAACAGTGTTGGTTTGACCATCAGAGTTAGAAGTTGCGCAACCGTGCCTGCTGGCACTACTTCCAACCCTAGTCGTGAAAATTTCACGATCAAGTTGCTCTGTTTAGTCCTCGTACCTACCGATCCTTCCTACAATCGCCCCTACCTGCTCAAAACGTCTGCTAACACGTTTGCTTTCCCGGGGTGATATTGGATCGTTAGGTCGTAATCCTTCAATAATTCAAAACACCGCTTCTGATGTCCTCGTCGGGGGAGGTGACACCTTGTCTGCTACAGTCGCGGTAGTGGCTACTCCCGCGAAGTTCCTCCTCCGGGGTTTTGAAACTAGGTAGGGTTCTCTCCTCAAAACACTTGTAAGGGATTCCTATCTAGCGTTCACAACTCCTCAGGCGGACTAGGGGAGTAACCCCACTCCTATCCTATATAACCCTTCCCCCCCCTGACACAACCGTACAGTACGCGGAGGAAGAAAAAGACATAAACGGAAGATGGGAATCGATGCGTAACCAAAGAAAAACGATAAAGGGGACAAAAGAAAATATATATATACACCTGCTCTAGGCTTCCGCATCACTGCTCCCCGGGGCGGCTGGGGAGGTCCGTCCACAACCTTTGGGCCAGCTACGTTCGACGTGGCGGGGTGGGGTCTCGGTATCGGAGGAGTCCGTCAGGCGTGGGTCGTCGGGTCTCGGTGCCGGGGGTCTGGTGACGCCCGGCCTCCGGGGGCACTCGTAACGTGTGTGGCCCGGCCTGCCACACCGGAAGCAATGCTCATCCCGCCAAGGGCAATCCATCATTGGATGCGCACCGTCACAAATGACGCATGGCGTCGGTGGTGCAGGTCCCTCCCTCATCGCATGTCCGGGTTTCAGCCCGTTCCTCTGGCGCTTGGTTGCTCTGCCACACTGGTAGGGGCCCCCTGTCGGGCCGGGGTAGGGGTGTGCCCGTCGTGTACGCTCTAGCTCCGCGCGCATGGCCAAGTTGACCGCTCCCTGAAAGGTGGAAACGCCCGTCGGTGGTATCCCACGGGGGTTAACCCTACCGGTGCCGTGCTGGGCGCGGTCGACACTCTCGAGCTCCTGGGTCAGTATACCCACTTGCTCCGCGAGAGTTAGCAATTGCACAGCCACGTCGCGCAGCTGGTTGCGTAGTACGCGGTTCGCCTCTGCCGCAAGGTCCATGTCTGGCAGCAGTTACCTACTCAAAATCGGGCTTCTATCTGTCCCCACCAAGGAAACACATTAGTCCCAGCATACCAAGAAAACCGTGCGCAAATAAATCACACAAATTCCCCTTTCCCCCACGTTCACTCACGTCCTACACTCTTACGTCCCACACATTTCATTTATTCGTAGTTAAGTGTGATATCTCGGTGGATGTTGGGCCGTCACTGTTGTGATTAAAGCAAAGTCTCTGATACCATCTTAATCTGTCACGCCCCGGGAGTTTTATTTTAGCGGAAACGATACCTCAAAGTACGCGTAAAGTGCGTACCCTTTTTTTTTTTTTTTTTTTTTTTTTTATTGTTTAAAAACCTCCTTCCCCGGCGCGTGCCCAGACCCGCCACATATACAGATTCACTCGAAAATCGGGCAGAGTCTCCTCTGTATATGCACGGCGTCGCGGCTGTTACAATAGTCGAGCATAAGCAACCATTTTCCCTTTTAATCACAACAGTTCGAAGTAGTACGGTGCATGAAGACTAAACAATACCCGTGGCCAGTCTAGTTGAAAGTAAAAACTCACCGTTTGAAAACAGGCCCACACAGCCTTAGGTTTTGAAAACAGATTGGAAAACGGCATAAATCCACAAGGTTTAGAAAACGGCCCAACGGGAACAATAAAGGAATTAGTAGTGCATATCCAGCAAGAAAGTACTCAACATCCACACGACCCCACAAGGGTATCGAGAACCACACAATAACCTACTGTTCTGAATGAAATGCAGAGAAAGTAAATGATACAGCATACTAGGGCTCCCTCAGCCCGTCTGCTACCACCTCGGCCTCACCGTCGCCTACCTCTACCCCCTGGAGGTACCTGTCACAGAGTGGGTAGTCAGCGACACTATCATAAGAGTAGTACTAAAACAGTAAAGTAATACCAAGTCACCAAAGCAAGACTAGCCGGAACAACCGCTCTACTCGTAACGGTAACTCGCAACTACCTGTACCACCTGTAACACCTGTAACCCCGGTAACACCTGTAACACCTGACCGCGTCGGGCACCGGACCCGGCGGTCTCACACCTGACTACATCGGGATCCAATCCCACGGTAGTCTCACACCTGACCACATCGGGATCCAATCCCACGGTGGTCTCACACCTGACCACATCGGGATCCAATCCCACGGTGGTCTCACCGCTCGCACCTCGCTGCCTCAAACCCCCCTGCGGTCAGGGGCCCCCCACTACGTCACCTCGTGGGGTAACACGGGTCAAAGACCGCCTTTCCGGAAAAGAGCACCCTTTGCGGTGGCCAAACCGCGGGTGCGCGTGTCGCAACTCGAGCATAAGTAACCAGTAACCAAGTAACCAAGTATCCAAGTAACCATGTCACCATGTCACGGGGTAAGGTAGTACATCATAGAAACCATCAACGTTAGTACCGATTAATAATGAAAAGTCCTTTTCGGATTACCAACATAATACTCAGCCTCGACCGTAAACCCACCTTGTTGTCGCGCTCCTGACTGATGTAAGGTTCTCTCGCGTCTCGGGTGCCCGCCCGGACCTACACGAATCTGTCATATGGGAGTCAGCAACTTAAGGCTTTGTCAGACTAATGATTAGAGCGCCCGGCGCCCTCTCACCTTAAGTATAATACGCACAGGTACGCGCCTGGCCCCGCACGGCTGGGCGGTGTACTAACAGCGTGCGGCCGTCCGCATGCGGAGGTGCCCGCAAGCGGCGGCGCCCGCATGCGGCGGTGCCCGCAAGCGGCAGCGCCCGCATGCGGCGGCGCCCGCATGCGGCGGCGCACAAGCGGCGGCGCCCACATGCGGCAGCCCGCAAGCGCCGTGCCCGCATGCGGAGGCGCCCGCAAGCGGCGCGCCCGCATGCGGGTGCGCCCGCATGCGGCAGCCCGCAAGCGGCGGCGCCCGCATGCGGCAGCCCGCATGCGGCGCCGCCCGCAAGTGGCGGCGCGCATGCGGCAGCCCGCATGCGGGGCCGCCCGCAAGCGGCAGCCCGCATGCGGCAGCCCGCATGCGGCGCCGCCCGCAAGCGGCGGCGCCCGCATGCGGCAGTCCGCATGCGGTGCCGCCCGCAAGCGGCGGCGCCCGCATGCGGCAGCCCGCATGCGGCGCCGCCCGCAAGTGGCGGCGCGCATGCGGCAGCCCGCATGCGGGGCCGCCCGCAAGCGGCAGCCCGCATGCGGCAGCCCGCATGCGGCGCCGCCCGCAAGCGGCGCCGCCCGCATGCGGCAGTCCGCATGCGGTGCCGCCGTGCGCGCCGGATTCCCGCGATGCCCTTGCCCCCTTCTTTTTCCTTTCTCCCCCCCCCCCTCTCGTCCGCTCCAACCAAGAACGGGGTGAGAAGGCAAAACCCTAGCGTGCTCACCTCGGTTGTCGGAGGAAGAGGCGATCCGGTCCTGCGCGTTCGGCTACAAGGAATGTGAGGACGCCTCCTTCTCCTTCCTTGGTCTCGCCTCTTGGGTCCTCCGTGCAGTCGGTGAGGAAGCAGAAGGATTTGGTTGGGAAATAGAAGGGTTGGGGAAATGGGGTTTCGTACGTAGGGGAATTGTGGGGAATACGGGTAGTTAAGGGGGAGTGTGGTGGTTTAAGGGGAGTGGGTAGTTAAAGGGAGTTACGGGTGGTTATGGGGGAATGGGTAGTTAGAGGGAGTGGGTAGTTATGGGAGTTACGGGTAGTGGGTAGGAGTGGGTAGTTAGAGGGGGTGGGTAGTTATTGGAGTTACAGGTAGTTAAGGGTAGTTAGAGGGGGTGGGTAGTTATGGGAGTTACGGTTTGTTTAAGGGGAGTTATACGACGGGGGGGAAAATAACGGGAACGGGGGGGAAAATAACGGGAACGGTTAAGTTGGTAAAAGGGAAAGAACCCAGTTCAAGTTAAAACGGGTCCAAATCAGGTGCGAACTAGAGTCCGGTCTGTCTAAATAACCCGCGTTAACCATCTGAGCCGTTAGCTACCTTCCGTAATTTATTCCGGGAGATTCCGGCGTCGGAATTCAGAACCGATTTCGCCGCCGCTCTCCGTTTCGCGAGTCCTATCAACTAAAAATAGCCGCGGGCCCCGACGGTCTGTCCGGAAATAGGGAATTAATCGATCACCCTCCAGCCCCCGAAACGAAATGCGGAGATAACGAAACCAAAAGTAGACCCTTAAAATATTTTAAACTAGCGGCTATTACACCAGTCCGGAACCTCCCGAACCCCGCTGTAATCTGAAAATACACATGTCCACAATTTTTTTCTCCTCAAAAGCTCAACCGTTGAGTCGGGGTGCTCAATCCAAAAACCGGCTCCAAAAATTGCCAGTTCCGACTCACTTTTCGCCTTCGGGTCCTCCGCGTCAGTCCGGAACCTCCCGAACTCCGCTGTAATCTTAAAATATGCCTGTTCCAAGTGTACCCGAATTTCCTGCACTCCACTATGAAGTCGAGGCTTCCCCGAAACCAGTCCTCTAACGGCGGACAATGCCCGAAAAACCCCGAATCAACCTGGGGCTTCCGCGAAGATCCGAGTCGACCCGAACTCATCTGTAAACACATATGGGACACGCTCGAGGCAATTTCTCCGCACCACGCCATCTTGCGAGGTTGGTGCGCTATCCGAAATCCCGGTATTCTACACTCTCCCCTCCTTAAAAGGGTTTCGTCCTCGAAACCAGAATAAATCCATAACTCAGGAGGGGGTCTCGATCAAATGGGAAAAGTAGAAGATCCACAACTCATTCTCAGGCCCTCTGGTGGTCACTCTCACTCATCACGATGACTCCACCGAACTTTCACCAAAGATATATCTCAACTGCACAATTCCTTAACTTTACGAGTAAGAATTTACATCGGTTGCTTCTGATAACTCAAAACCTTGTCCAACTCCAAGGAAGCGGAACTCAAAACATGCGGGGGGATCAAATCCATACATTTCTCAGAATACTGATAACTCTTTCGCTACCCAAACATCCACCCACGGCTTAAACTCAGAATACACTCTCGTATCCATTAAAGAGAAAGAACCCAACATTAGGAACATTCCCCAGTCCCCTAACTCTCGATTTTGAAAACCAGCCGGCAACGTTGAAAAGTTTGAAAATCCCGAATGGCGAGTGCCTTCACCCCAATCAAACAAGAACAGGTTCCGGCACTCTTTTCCATTTCTAGAGTAGCCTTCCGAAATCGTCGATCAGTTCGTCAAGCCTCGGCATAAAGAGAAAATGAGAGAGGGCATTGGAGTTGTTCCTATCTTCACTAACACTCCATATTCCACAATTCCAACGGTGGCATCCACATCAATGCTGGCATCATCCTCAGCTGGAACACACAATCCCACAAATCCTAAAAGCGGCAGGGCCTTAGTCAATCCATTTGACCGCACTGCAAGTTCATAATGCCCCTACCGGTTCTGATCACTCACTGGGCACAGTCCTCGGCTGTATGGTTCCACAAAGATACCTGCCTCACAAATGAGCATCTACTGCAACACATTCCGAGTCTGTTTATACTTGAACCATCAAAGAACTCTCCCCGTTGTGTACCCACAACGTGGCGTCACTGCCGTGCACCAACGGCGTGGCATCACCACTGTGTATCCACGGTGTGGCATCAAACTCAAGTATCCCTCTCTCGGATCCTCACTGTCGTATTCCCACGACGTGGTACTGGGTCACACAGACCTCCCGATCCATCAAATCCCGCAGCTGCACTATCAGCTCTCACTCTCTGTCTCGCAGGTGATACTCCAAGAGGTGCCATCGAGGTTGGTGCAGTTCCAAAACTATGTCAATCGCTATCTCGATCTCAATCTCTCTAAGCGGCGGCTTCAATATCAGATCAGGTAGACTTTCACCCGGGATCACACGGGAGATAAAGATATTCCTTAGTCCCGGTGCCGCCGTAAACACTTCCTCTACAGTCGCTAGCAACGTGATACGACCACGACTCAACTCTGCCGTGGTCTAACTCCCTCTACAACACACTCCTCCTGACCAGGTCCACGGAGGGTCAAAGTCCTCTCTTGGCCATCCATGGTAGCATGGCATTGGGATAACCAAACTCTATCCAAACCCATAACAACACCTCAAAACTGATGTAGGACTAAAACTCAAGGAAACAAATCGAATGTCCTACTTACTCTAGCGGGACCGGCAACACTCATCCATGTGCTAAACGTGATCTGGAACCTGATCCTCACGTGTACAGACCAACAGCCCATCTTTGGCTCACATGAAGCTACCCCTGCTCTATAGAACACACACAAGCGGTATCAGCATCAACATGCTCTAACTCCGACGACTATAAGAAGGTCCACACTTGGTAGAACACGATCCGTTATCCTGGCGCCCTCCAGCCGTCAGTACAAACTCATTCACTACATGTTGGTGGCCATCGCTCTATCTGTCTTGGCGTCGCTGCTCGGTTAGCCTATCGGTAAGTCAGATGAAACTCTTCATCCAGAAGGGGTAGTGGGAGTGCCGTCGCAAGCGGCAAATCCAAGCGCACTATTTAGGGACACTCTGCCTAAAAAGTCCTGACACTGCTACTGGTGCTTCAACTACCGAGAACCTCCAGATCTCTGTCTCCTCTGAGACACATGATCCCGAGACTGGAATCATGACAACCTGATCCACTCAACTAACCCAAAATCCGACAATGCTGGACGTCTCTCACTCGAGCTAGTCCCTCGCTCTTCGTCCCTCAGGGACGTGATCATTGATCCTCGGTCAATCCATCGAGAATGTACACTCGCTGCATCCAAAGTCGGCACTCGCCGCGAATGCACAAAGAGATAGGTATCTCGACGCAGTCCCCTCTCAAACATGATCAACCTTCTAGGCCTCATCCTGGGCAACATGGGGTACTCCGCTCCACAATCGCAGAAACTCGCTCCCGGTCATCAACTACGCTCCCGGTGGTCCAGCAGGACAAACTCGACGCCACTAACTCTCGGCATCCCTATCCAAAGTGCATAACCAAGTGCACATGATGCTTCTCCTGGATGAACAATTTTCAAATAACTTTTCCCATAGCAGCAATCCAGTCCTCGGCCTTCCAAGGCGTAAAAACTTGGTCCCGAATCTGCAGGGGGTGGAACTGGATGAAATAAAACAACCGGTCAGCAACCTCTCGCTGCTTCTGCACCATCAGTGGCGCGATCAGGATCGAAGTCGACGACGTCGCGGCTGGAAGTACTACTAGCGATACCCCGGAAGATACTCTCGGCTCAAGCATGTGCATCAAGCGCTCCATGTTCTCTTCCTGGCGCCGCATCGCCTCAAAGTTTGGCTACTGGGGCCTGGAACTCTCAGACCTCACTCTGCTCTATCCATTTAGCCTCCCGCTGTTCGACTCCTCATCCAAGGTCAGACACGCCCTCGCCGCTGCACGGCGTCTCGGAGACATCGAAAACCACTGCAACAAAATAAACATTAGGACCAAAAACTCTCTCGACCTAATCAAGCGAAAGTCTATAACATGTTACCCATTCAAAAGCATTATGTTGTCTGCAGCCAACATAATCATCTTTAGTAAAATAACATGTAAAATCACTCGCCCCAATCCTCTGGGGGAGGCACAACTCAATCAGGACTCTCGCTAAAGTCACGACTCTCACGATAGTCATCCTACTGTCCAACCAATAGCCTAGGGTTTCTAAGTCCTCAATGACCTACAACCTAGGCTCTGATACCACCTAAATATGTCATGCCCCGGGGTCGAAACTGCGACCCTGGCTCGCCAACAGATCCGCCATCTGTACGGAAACTGCCGTACAGACGAAGCGTCTACCCTGCGCAAGTCAGATCTAAAGCTACACATGTATCAGAGCTGAAAAAAAACTAGTAGCTAACAAAAAAAAACTGAACATCTGAAATAATTAAAGCTCCACTAATACATAATCCTCAATACAGGTCTCTCGAATGAAAAATAAAATACAAGCCTCACCCTCAGGGTACAAAAGTGGAAACATAAAACTAACAGGGTACATCTACCTCTGACTCTCAATGCTGGTAAGGAACTAAACGGCCGCGTCCTCACCTCGAACTGCTGTCTCCGCATGAACCAAGCCGGAACAGCAGCCTCAACCTGTCACCGCAGCGGGTGTGGGATCGACTGTAGAAGGCAGATCTCAGTGGGTACCGTCCCAATATCCACGGTATGCCCACCAAGTCTACTGGAGGCAAAACAGATAGGTATGCAGATAGATAGATAGAAGGAAAGCAGGAAAGGAACTACAGCTAATAAGTAACAACATCATGCTGAAGAAACTCAACTCAGACCCTGCTATGCATACACTAACACTGCTAATAATATGCCTCAAGTATCATGCTCAAAGGAAATCTCATCTATGAACATGCAATGAAACTCGCTCACACAAATCACCCAAATCTCAATGACTGTCCCTCTTTGGACCAGTCAAAGTCAAGCCTGCGCTCATCTACTGTCGCGCATCCCGGAGGAACGGACTTACGTAGGGTGTCCCTCTAGGACCATCTCAGTAATCACATCGCAGCCTCGTCAGGCTCGGTATCATCATCGCATCCGGAGCGTAGCTCGCGGGGACCGACCCCGCGAACTCAAGTATCTCAAGTATCTCATAACTGGCATAAAATGCCAGGCTCAGCAGGCTATAATCCACGATCAAACAGATCGGTATGTCAAAGCTCGAAAACACAACTCGGTCGGAAAAGAACCTCGACTCAAACATGAATAGCCCAAACGCTCTCACAGCTATGTCGGAGGACCCTCAACGACTCAATCTGATAATGCACGACCATGGCTGAGTCGGAAACCTCCGCGACTCGATCTGCCAGAACCCCAAATATCCTCAAAACTAAGTGGGAGAACTACCTCCACCACTAAATCAGAACACGACCCAAGATCTAGAGTAAACCAAACAGGGAAAATAAGTTCCCAATCTCTCACACGGGAGGCCTGGAAATTCTGAACGACTACCACCTACAACCCTATCAAACAAGAACAGGCTACAGGCGTAGCCGCCCATAGCTTCCGCCCCCGTACTGGAAAAAATAAGTTAAAACTCTCTCATGACACTAGAAAGTCATCTCACAATGCTCTAAAAATCTACTCGGCCCTCGGCACGAGTATACAATCAATTCGAACAATCTGGACCATTCATAGTGTTCTCAATAGTTAAAAACCCCCTTTTTAAAAAAATGGAGTTTTACTTAAAACGGGGCACTAAAAATATATGAAGGTCCAGATGCAGCCTGAATCTCAAATGAACATGCAGTCTAGTGTCAAATAACCTCTAGGTTATACTAAAAAATGTCTGGGGCTCAAGAATATCATTCTACAATTTTCTAGGCAACTATCAAATTTATCAATATATAATAATTCAGCTAATCATGATCGATATATGATAAATAAGCTAAACATGATCAATATGCTTACAGAAGCATTAGAGGGCATCCCATAAATTTTGGAGAAATTCCAACCCACCTGGATCGCTTTCCGCAGGCAAAGCTGAAGTCGGTGAAGGCCGGATCCTCAAACTGATGAAACCTCGAAAATCGTGCCTTGCGCGCGCACACTGCCGCGAACTCGAAAAAATCCCCGGAAGAAACAAATAAATTTTCCAAGTTCCCCCAAAAATCCGTGTACCCTCCGGCTCACTCCACGGCCAAAACTCGGGGCATACGAAAGCTTAAGAACACCCAAAATCACCACCAAAATACAAAACTCTCAACTAACTCTCTTACTCCTACTTCCTCATAGGACCCAACAGCATACTCCAAATTTCCTATGTAGTCACAAAGGGTCCACAATGTGACACCCCCGGAATTTGGATTAGTCCTATATATAAATGATATAATAGGACTAAAACTCTTAACCCGGCTATAGCATTTTGGATGGTAGCAGGATCCAAGAGGTTATGAGAGTTAAGTGTGCTAGAGCTAGAGTAGTTCTAGGATGGGTGACCCCCTGGGAAGTGGGGCGTCATAGTTGGTATCAGAGCCATTCACCAGCCGGAAATGTGAGATGAGTCTGGGCTGAGCCAGGGTTATATAGCGGGTAGAGCGAGGCCCCCCGGCTAATGACTGTTGTGAGTGGAGTGCAGCTCCTCACAAGGTCGGCTAAGGCTAGCGAGACAAGTCTCACATCGCCTGGTGCTTGTGAGTGTGCTTGAGCCTGACGTGGACGTCAGGGCTTAAAGGGGGGAAGAATGTGACACTCCCGGAATTTGGATTAGTCCTATATATAAATGATATAATAGGACTAAAACTCTTAACCCGGCTATAGCATTTTGGATGGTAGCAGGATCCAAGAGGTTATAAGAGTTAAGCGTGCTAGAGCTAGAGTAGTTCTAGGATGGGTGACCCCCTGGGAAGTGGGGCGTCATACACAACACACTCACACTGCTCACAACAACCTTATTACACTTACTCAAAAAACCACAACACTATCACTTCACACAACAGCAAAAAAGCTCCATTGCACAACAGTAATAACACTCAAATAAATCCAATATTACAACCATCTCCAATCGTACACACACACACACAACCAACACCTCTCAATTGCTCAGGTGAAAGGATAATCACGCGCCGCGCACATGAACCGGCTCCGCACGGCAACTCGGCGAAAAAACTGAACAACTCGGCGTTGTCCTGTGAAAGCAAAAGTGACAAAAGCCGCGTCAAAAATGGTCCAAAAAACATCCACGCGACCCCCCCCGCTAGCCCGGTGGCCGCACGCAGCAGCCACGGCAACCGCGCGCGCTGCTGCCGCACGCGCAGTACTCGCGCGCTGCGCGCTGCCCAGGCGCATGCAGCGCGGCGCCTGGGCCTGCCGCGCGCTCAACTGCACTACCGCGCGCCCGCATGGGCCGCCGCGCGCGCTCGCATGGGCCGCCGCGCGCGCCCGCATTGGCCGCCGCGCGCGCCCGCATGGGCAGCGCCCCAAGCTGCGCTCCACTGCTCTGCTTGACGCTCCTCCAATGGACAACAAGTCCAAGCAAAACCAAAAACACCCCAAACCAACTAAAATCAAACCTCCAAAAATCCAAGCTCATCCTCCAATGCCAAAAAGAGCATCTCAAATTACAAAAAAGAAACTGCGCTTACCTTTCTCACAAATCCGTCGCGCGCCGCTCGTCGCGAACTCCGCTCGGCTTCCGACCGTAAGTCCACCATTGCATCTCCCTTGCAAACCCTCTCCTTTACAATTTTTCTCTTCATTTTTCATCACCCTAAACCTTCATTCTCCATTTTTTTTCCTTTCCTCTATTTCAAACCAAAAGCTCTGCTTTGCTTTTAAGAAGAAGAAGATGACGTGGAGGGCTACTTAATTAAGGGAGATGGGTGAGGGGTAGTTGGCAAGCAATAAATGCACAAGAAAACACACTCCTCTAATTAATGCATTCTAATCCACACTCATAATCCAATTAATTAAATTCCCATTCTCTTTCTTTTACTTGCTGCCACACAGACTTAACTCAAAATTTAATTAAATTAATTAATCTGAAAAAGGCCAATTCCAAGTCACTTTTTGCCTTCGGAGCCTCCGCACCAGTCCGGAACCTCCCGAACCCCGCTGTAATCTGAAAATACACATGTCTACAATTTTTTTCTCCTCAAAAGCTCAACCGTTGAGTCGGGGTGCTCAATCCAAAAACCGGCTCCAAAAATTGCCAGTTTCGACTCACTTTTCGCCTTCGGGTCCTCCGCGTCAGTCCGGAACCTCCCGAACTCCGCTGTAATCTTAAAATATGCCTGTTCCAAGTGTACCCGAATTTCCAGCACTCCACTGTGAAGTCGAGCCTTCCCCGAAACCAGTCCTCTAACGGCGGACAATGCCCGGGAAACCCCGAATCAACCTGGGGCTTCCGCGAAGATCCGAGTCGACCCGAACTCATCTGTAAACACGTATGGGACACGCTCGAGGCAATTTCTCCGCACCACGCCATCTTGCGAGGTTGGTGCTCTATCCGAAATCCCGGTATTCTACATACACTATTATTATTGGAACTTGACTTAGGAGAAACCATGCTTGCTTCTTTCTCCTTATTCTGTAATCAGGTGGTTCTTGTTGCTCGGATTCGAGCAGGTGTTTGGGATAGTGTAGCCGGGACCTTAGGGTCGGAGGCAGGATGTACTAGATGTTGGATTTGTGGGTTATTGTGGTAACCGTGGACATTAGGCGATTAGCCAGATGTTGATTACCTTATTTGATTATGGATTGGGGGTTATTGCGGCTACCGCGGATAATAGGCGGTTGACCGGATACAGATTATTTTACCCGATTATGGATTAGGGGTTATCGTGGCTACCGCGGATATTAGGCGGTTGACCGGATACAGATTATTTATGCATCAGATTAGGGATCGGGTTTCCCTTTAGTGGATGGGTTTTCCTACTTTGATCAGAGTCGTGATCCAGTCCTGCTATAGTGAGATATCGAGTTCCCCTCTAGAGCGTTGGGGAGTTCCCCTCTAGAGCGTGGGGGTCAGACAGGGATTGAGTTTGTTATCACACCGACGCGGCTTTATATGCCCAGTGATGCTTTCCTCGTGTGGGTCGCTCCCCTCGAGTTCCCCTCCGGAGTGTCGGGGTCATGTAGAGTTCCCCTCTAGAGCGTGGGGTCAGACAGTTATTGACAGTTTTTGCTATCACATCAGCGCGGTTATTGCCCGATGATGAGGGCGACAGCAGGCAGTACCAGTTTTTACTGGTCTATCGATTAGGTTTACTCAGGCAGGCATTCATGTACTGATGCATTTAGAGGCATAGTAGTGGTAGTTCATTTTTCAGTAGTTTTGTGGTTTACCACTCTTTTTCTCCCTTTTGCCTCTGGTAGACCTAGTGGGTGCATCGGAGTTTGAGGCTTAACCCACTAGGGGAGGCTACTGGTTTACTAGTAGTTCTCACCCCCATTTTTCCTTTTCTCTTTGTATTCTCCTTTGTTTTGCAGTGCCTTCTGCGGGGGCTGCTGGGTTTTCAGCGGCATTGTCGAGGTGAGAGGACGGCTGAGTAGATAGATCTCGAGGCAGGATGAGCGAGTTAGCTGAACTATTGGTGTACCCTTTTTCCTCAGACAGTTGCACTTTACTTTTGGGTCTGGCTTTGGCCGGCTGTTTGTATTTTATTTGGTGAGCTGGGAGAGACAGATGTATTATTTTTACAGATGTACTGTATTTTATTTCCAGCTTCAGTCTGAGATATATTAGTTTTTTTAGTTCAGCTCTGTTTTATGCTCTTTTTATTATCTCTTATATCTAAGCAGGTTACTAGCGCTTCGTGTACGCGGGAAATACCGTGTGCACGGCGGATCTGTAGACGGGCCCGGGTTCTGGTTTACACCCGGGGCGTGACAGGTTAAGTCTAGAGTTGACGAGTTTTATGCTTGTGCACAGATCATGGCCGGACTAGTTCGTCAACTGATGACGCTGTTAAACGGAGAAGGACGGTTCAGCGTAGTTAAACCTAAGCAGTGTTATGGCGAGGGTAGTCTCGCTGTTTTCGTTCCATGTCTTTTTCCGACCCTTTAGGTTTCGGATGGGTAGTCTATTCTACCTGGAGGTCATTGTTGAGTGGACCTGGAGCTCAGAGTTCTCCTGTTTGGGAGGGTGACCGTTTAGTCTTGGGGGTAATTTTTGAGTTTTGGCTCTATGTTTGTTTGGAGCAAGTGTGAGTCAACGAGATCTGTTGACTACATAGCGTACCGGCAATGGTCTTTTCGGCGGGAATACCCGAAACGCATCTCTTTCTTTGGGGTAGACCTTGTGGTAGGTCTTAGAGCTGAAACCTAGCTTTAGTTTTGATCGTCGCCTCGGTAGGACGGACAGTCGGAGCGGGCAATCCGGGATGGTGGTTATGCTCCGAGCTAGTGGCCCGTGTTGGTGATGGGTGGAAGTGGCACGTGTTGGTGATGGGTGGAAGTGGTCCGTGTTGGTGACGGGTGGGTTCGTTGTTTTCAGGGGAGAATTTCTTGTAGTTAGTGACCCAGCCTGTTTTGTTGGCACCTCTTAGAGCCATGTGAGGGCGTTAGTGTGGTTTTTCCATTGTCGTTGGGTTTTTTTTTTTTTTTTGACAATTAAGGGCTCATCGGTACGGGTTTGGTGGTATGACTGGGGTACCTAGACGCATCGCGAGACTTTTGTGCTGACTGCTCAGCGCCGTCAGAGGTGGTCTGCGGACCGGTAGCGTCGTGACGGGGAACTCCAAGTCGGGAAGTAGGCTTAATAAGTATCAGGCGGATGTGTAGTCTACCTGGCTTCAGTGGACCTAGCGACTCGACCCTCAGCATCGCTCACTGACTGTCACGCCCCGGGGTCGAAACTGCGACCCGGGCTCGCCAACAGATCCACCACCTATGCCAAACCCCGCATAGGCGAAGCGTCCTACCTGCAAGAAAAGTACTACAGCTAACAGATATCAGAGCTATAAATGAAAATCTGCTGTATAACTAAAATCAACCACTGTACAACTGGAAATAATACAACAATGTCTATCTCCCAAAAATGATAATGATATAATATCCTCATATACAAAGCTCAAAACTCAACAGGGAGATATCTCCAATAAATACATCAGTGTACAGGCTCTCAATACATATCATATCCTCACTACAAGAGTCTCTCAAAAGAGGAAAACAAAATAGCCAATCTACTGCAGGTCTCCTCTGAAGGGGGGTACCGCTACTCTCCAACGACGTGTAGGGATCTAGCTCGTGACTCCCTCGCCTCGATCAACAACCGCAGAATCAGCAACACTCGCTAAGACTCTGCAAAACAAAGGAGAGGAAGGAAAAAGGAGGGGGAAAACCCCAAAAGGGTGTGAGAACTACACCAAAAAGGGAGTTCCCAGTGGGTACCACCGCCAGACCCGACGGTCTGCCCACTAAGTCCTCAAGAGACATAAAATAACCAAGAAAGTGGGAACTGAACAAGAACGCTGATGTCACCTAACAGCTACCAAGCCTCTATCTAAATGCTCAAGAGGGGAGAATCAAAGAATGGTATGCAACCACTAGCACACGAAGTGCACAATCGACCCAATCGAGCAGACTCCCACATCTGGTCCCGTCAAACCTGCGCCCCGCCTACGACCACCTCCCGCTGACAGGCAGGAATTACGTAGGTCGTCCAAACGGACTAACTCGCTATCGAGTAGTGGCTCATGCAGGCTATAGTCAAAATCCACTCTCTCTCTCAGAACGGATAGCCTCAAGATCACCAAACCTCTCGCACAACGGTCGACTAACTCACAACGACCTCGGGACCACCGTCAAACCCCAAACGGTTCCCAACAACACTTGCACTGGTCTAAACAAAGCTACTAGACTACACTCAGTCCCCCTGACACGAGTGCAACAATAAAGTAAATGCCTGTAATAAACTCAATCTAGTGTCACCAGTGAAACTGGTACTGCCTGCTGCCGCCCTCATCATCGGGAAATAACCGTGCCGATGTGATAGCAAAAACTGTCAATAACTGTCTGGCCCCGGCCTCCGGAGGGGATCTCGAAGGGAGCGACCCACACGAGGAAAGCATCACCGGGCAAAAACCGCGCCGGTGTGATAAGTAACCAAAGCAGGACTGGATCATGACTCTGATCAAAGTGGGAAAGCCCAACCACTAAAGAAAGCCTCGATCCTCAATCAGATGCAAAAGTACTCAAATAGTGGGAAACTCTGTCCACTAGAGAGTTCAGATACCCAATCTGGTGCATAAATAAATATCCAGTCAACCGCCCAATATCCGCGGTTGCCGCAAAGCCCCACAACTAATCCAACCTGTCCCAGACACCAAGTCCCGACTACACTACCCAGACCCCTGCTCGAACCCGAGCAACACAGACCACTTGACTAACAAAGAAGGAGAAAGGAAAAGCATGATTTCTCCTAAGTCAAGTTCCAATAAGTAGTGCAGCAGTAAAAGATGGCCTAACTACATGTCCATACAAGCATGCTTTTGTCCTCAGAAACGATAAAAGAGGGTGAAAAATATAATAGCAAAGCATGCTAAAATATTCCTGCTATGATATACCAATCTCACACAAGTAGGCCATTCCTTGCTTACCTCTCGCTCGTATCGGTTGTACATCAAATATGCCTGCTATTAGTCATAGAGGGGTGATGTCCCCACAAGTGCACTTACATTCACCATAATGTAAAAAACCTTATACAGTTACCAAATTAAGCCTACCTACCTGAAGTGCTCAATCCAAGGCAAACCTGGGGTCGGTGAAGAGCGTGGCCACTTGCACGCACAATCCGCTGAACCCGTATCCACGGTACATGTCGCGCAAACCTCGGCTCCTAGCAGTGTTCCAAAAACACTCGCGAACCCTCCTGGGTACAACAAAAGGTCCAAAGTTACCCTTTATGCTAAAATATCTAAGTATACACCATCTGCTGAAACCAGCCCCGAAGATGTGTAATTTTCACCTGTAGAACAGCCTCTGAAAAATCCACCAAAAATACGGACGCGATCGTCGCGTCGAGCCCTTCGAAACGAGTACCTGCACGTCAAAATCCGAGTCCCGGTGGCCGAGTTACAAATTCCACAACGCGGTGAGCGCGAAAGTCCACAACAAACACAACTGTAATACTTTGCACAGTAAAGGGGAAAGAAGTATACCTTCGTGCGAATCTCAAAAAATTTCCCGAAAACACGACTGTAATCCTTGCGACATGTAGATCCAAAGAGTGTACAGGCACGCCTCAATCCGAGTTCGTACAACAAGTTGCATGCAAAACGGTGCACACTTTACGAGTTCGCGCGCAAAACAATCCGCGGCCACCAAACCTGCACGCAAAACGATGTACACCATTAAAACCCGCACGCAAAATGGTGCGCGCCAACACGACCTGCACGCAAAACGGTGCACGTACCTCGAATCTTCACGCAAAACGGAGCATGCTTCCCTTAAGGTTGCACGCAAAACGAGGCGCGTCCAAAATACCAGAAACAGTCCACGCAGTAAAACGGCACAGTAAAACACGGTCCCTAACACGCATGAGGGCGTGGGGTCAAATCCGAAATCCAAAAGGAAACTAAAGGCTGTGCCAAAAATACCGCAAAACAACAAACGGGACCTACCTCGACCCGTCGCGCCGTCCAACGCGTCCAACCGACTCCTTGGAACACCTTGTGCGCTCCACGGGGTCAACGGCGCGCTTGTGCGCCCACGAAAACACCCCCCCCGAATCACCCTCCCCCTGCCCTTAGCCTCTCTGTGCGAGCAAAAAGGAGAAAAGATGAGAAATGGGGCGATTCGGGCCCTTATAGGCCGAAATCCGAGATTCGGGCGCAACTTCCGGGCGCCCGAAACTGGTTTCCGGGCTGCTACAGTAACCAGCCCCGCGGTCCACGCGTCCACGCCGCGCGAGCGAGGCGCCACGTCACCTTCGCTCGGCCAACCAGGGGATGACACGTGTCCATGGACCCGTGCACCGCTACCATCGACCAGTGGAAGCCAATCAGAGGCTGCCACGTGGACCGCACTAGCGCCCCGCCCCGACGCCGGCCACTGTGTCGCGTCGCGCTGAACCGCGTATGGGAGGCCGACACGTGGCCTGCCCCCGCTGACGCCGCGCCAGGGCCCGCCCGCCTTCCCCGCGCGGGTCTGCGCCTCTACCAGGCGCGCTTCCCGAGGCGGTCCCCCGCCTGCACCGTGGTCCCGGTGCACTGCACCGACCAACCACCAACCGCCACGCGTCCTGCCATCCGGTGCACGCTGGCCCCGTGGACCGCGCTCATGCCCGCGCCCCCGCGGGCCTGCCCGCGCGCTGCACGCTGCCCGCGCCTGCCCGCCACCGCGCCTGTGCCTGCCCGAGCCCGCGCCGCCGTCGCCGGCGCTGCCCCAGCCGCCGGAACAGTGATCCCTTGCCTCAAAAATCGTGCACGTCATCCGGGCTCCGAAAAAAGTAAGTGAATAGTCCATTTTCACCGTTTTCGCGCGCTGAATCCAAATTCGTTGTCCGATTTGCCAAATTCTAATTCCAAAATTCGCCGAATGCATCCAGACAAGTG
The DNA here is from genome assembly GCA_029204045.2 of Tillandsia leiboldiana. NCBI lineage: Eukaryota > Viridiplantae > Streptophyta > Magnoliopsida > Poales > Bromeliaceae > Tillandsia > Tillandsia leiboldiana. The sequence goes on from CM055064.1 coordinate 25,028,140, forward strand.
TTTTTACCCCAAATTTCGCGCTGAGTCCAATCTTGACATCTGTTCCGCGTGAGAACACTTCTAAACACTCAACGGGGTCCTCCGATCACTCACGTGATCCATTTTAAGCCCGAAGTCCAACACTTGTGTCCAAACTGTGCACAATCACCACCGACACACCACGTAGGCCTCCAGAAGCCACCCAACGCACTGCAACAGCTCTGCGGAGATCCGGGTCTTCATATCCTCCCCCACTAAAAGAAAGTTTCGTCCTCGAAACTAGCTCGATTCTACCAGGAGTCACAAACACCAAGGGTAAGTACTCATTATCACTGTCTCTAGCTTCCCAAGTCACCTCTCACTCCCCGTGATTACTCCTCAACGACAACAACAACAACCAGTACGGCATAGCCCGATTGCGCAACCTCTAATCTCACGAGCCAAAATTCGCAACGGGCGTCCCTCGTACTCCAAACATTCCTAGATCTCAAATGGGGCGAGTCAATCACGGTCGAGGGATCCAAAAACATAACCTTCCTGAGCTGAGACATGAAACACAACAGGGGTTCCATCAAAAGTTGGGGGAAACAAGATAACCGCCAGTGCAACACGCACCAAACCGCAACCTTTGTCAACTCAACCAAGGCAACCCGAAGCACACCCACACGATTAATCGATATGGAAAAAGAGTCCTAACAAGGAGGGGTCCTCACTCGGTCACTCCCGAATCTTGACCATCCGAGTGAACTACTCAGCCGCGGTCTATCATCCAAAGGAACCCTCAGGGATACAACCACAAGCCATGTTTGCCTTAATAGTCCACACAGCGCCAGCTGTGGAACCATCAAACTCAACCCCAGACAGCTTCCTGCTCCAGGTATCCGCCATCATAGTGGCCCTGTCGGGGTAATCCAAAATGCTCAACAATAACCCAACGGTAATTCCACAGTCGCTTTAGGAGGCATCACTAAAACTCGCAGATCTCTCTCCCTACACTGGAAATGCTAGCATTGGCGCTGGTATCAGTCTCATCATCCGATTGCCAAGCTCTCCTGGCACTGCCCAGCCCAAGAAGCCCCTTACCTTGACCATAATTGTCGACCTCGGCCAATTCCCAAATGGTATCCATATTGGCCGGATTTCCACCGCCGCCCCTACAGCTAACACAATGTAACCCAAGAAATAAGCTTCTGAAGCTAAAACTTGTATTTCAAAAGCTTGGCATACAGCTTCATCCACACAGGCGTGGTAGCACATCCACAAGTGCTCCACGTACTCCAAGTCGCTCTGGGAGTAAATCATAATATCCTTCGGGGAACACCACTCCCAATCCATCCAAGTACAACTGGGACACACAATTTCTCAAATCTTCAAGACAACAGGGCATTAATTATTCCATTTGGCCTCACTATGAGCTCATAATGCCCCTACCGTGTCCTGAACGCCATCTAGGCAAATTCCTCGGCTGTCTAATTCCAAGTAGGTACTCGCATCATACAATAACTGCCTGCATATAGCTCCATCAGAAGGTCCTAGATACCACCCGGACCTGTCTACACTCGAACAATAAAAGGACCCTCACAGTCGTGTATCAACGACGTGGCATCACCACCGTGTAACAACGGCGTGGCATCACCACCGTATATCAACGGCGTGGCACTAGGTCAAACAGACCCCTCGATCCATCAGATCCTGCAACTGCGCCAACAGCTCTCCCAGCTCTACAGGCGATATCCAGTGAGGTGCTGTCGAGGGTGGCGCGGTCCCCCGAACCACGGCAAATGCAATCTCTATCTCCCTAACCGGCGGCATTATCTACAGCTCAGGTGAAATCACACCCGGGATCTCGTGGCAACAGAGATATCCTTGGGTCTCGGTGCCGCCGTAAGCACCTCTCATACTGTCACTATAACCTGTGTGCTATAACTATCTCAACCATCAAGCCTCCTCTCATCTGCCTCGCAGAAGGTCGAAGTCCTCCCTTTCCGCAGTCAAACATCCTGTGGCATTGTGCCAATCAATCTCAAGCACCTGGTCAAAATACCGAACTGCCACAATTACCAATAAGTCTGCCGGTAACTCGCAGTCTCAGCTGCACTGAACATGATCCAAAAGTCTCCTCCACATGCACAACAACAACGGAAACCTGTACCTCTAGTGCACGTGGTAACAATTCTGCCTCTAGTCCATGCAGGAATGCAACATGCTCTAACTCCGGCTGCTGTGATGAAATCACACTTACAACACTCGATCCACTACCGTGGCGCCCTCCAACAGGGCGGCACAGGTTCATCCGCAGATAGCAAATCCACGCTACCGCCGCGCCACTCTGATATAGATGCTGATGTTGCCATCGAGGTCCACCCGATCTCTGGCATCTCGAGAATCCGTTATCCTGGAAAAAAAAAGAAATCAGAAATGCCTCTGCCGGTCGATCTGTCCTCCATCACCCGGCTCCAAGCGCCAATATCCAAAACTCGCCCCTTGCGGCAGATCCCTATCCAAAGGAATTGCAGCGCCACGCTCCATACACAATGCCTACTCCAACGAGGCATCAAAACCTATAATGCAGGGACTGAATAAACTGAAAGGTATCCTGGCGCAATCCACTCCCATCCACACATATCCTATGCGCCTCGTCCCTCGAACCTGGAGTGCGCAGTTAAACAACCGCGTAAACTCCCTAGCACAAGGAGGCTCTCAATTGATCACTCCATCACCACTAGCCACGACTTTGCCTCCAAAGGCTCCAAACTCAATCTTACGAGTTGGGGTGGTTCATCTGCCAAATCTGGCTCAATAAATCGATCATGTCCCCTCAGCTCACTAGCTGTCAAGTATCCACCCTGCCCCGGTGCCTCGGCACTAAACATTGGCACAGAGGGGGCTGCTCACTCCATCGGTGCCACAGCAATCCCCGCCCCTGAGGATACTGCAACCGGGTGGTCTCAAAAGGAAGCACTGTCGAGCTGCCCGTTGCTCCGACAACTATGTCTCTAAAACCAGCTGCTCGCTCACTCTGCCACTGATAAGCCTCTGACAATCCTGTCATCTGGGTCCGGAGTTCTCTGACCTCAATCCGGGTGTCCGGCCCAAAACCAACCGCTCAAGCTCAACTGCTATGACAAGATGCACACAGGCCAAAACTCAGCGTCGGGGAGACACCGCTCGCCACGACGAAACTGCAAAACAGCACACAACAACGCTCGACCCAATCCAGCGAAAGTCTAAAGCATGTCACCCGTTCCACCGCATTATGTTGTCTGCAGCCAACATAATCACTTAGGAGAATAAACATGCCAATCACTCCTCCCGTCCCTTGGGAGAGGTATAAAACTCAATCAGGACTCTCGCTATAAATCACGACTCTCACGAAGTCAACCAAGGGTCAGACCATAAGCCTAGGGTTTCTAAGTCCACCATGACCTACAACCTAGGCTCTGATACCACCCAATCTGTCACGCCCCGGGGTCGAAACTGCGACCCGGGCTCGCCAACAGATCCGCCACCTAAGCCAAACCCCGCATAGGCGAAGCGTCCTATCTGCAAGAAAAGTACTACAGCTAACAGATATCAGAGCTATAAATGAAAATCTGCTGTATAACTAAAATCAACCACTGTACAACTGGAAATAATACAACATTGTCTATCTCCCAAAAATGATAATGATACAATATCCTCATATACAAAGCTCAAAACTCAACAGGGAGATATCTCCAATAAATACATCAGTGTACAGGCTCTCAATACATATCATATCCTCACTACAAGAGTCTCTCAAAAGAGGAAAACAAAATAGCCAATCTACTGCAGGTCTCATCTGAAGGGGGGTACCGCTACTCTCCAACGACGGGTAGGGATCTAGCTCGTGACTCCCTCGCCTCGATCAACAACCGCAGAATCAGCAACACCCGCTAAGACTCTACAAAACAAAGGAGAGGGAGGAAAAATGAGGGGGAAAACCCCCAAAGGGTGTGAGAACTACACCAAAAAGGGAGTTCTCAGTGGGTACCACCGCCAGACCCGACGGTCTGGCCACTAAATCCTCAAGAGACATAAAATAACCAAGAAAGTGGGAACTGAACAAGAACGCTGATGTCACCTAACAGCTACCAAGCCTCCATCTAAATGCTCAAGAGGGGAGAATCAAAGAACGGTATGCAACCACTAGCACACGAAGTGCACAATCGACCCAATCGAGCTGACTGCCACATCTGGTCCCGTTAAACCTGCGCCCCGCCTACGACCACCTCCCGCTGACAGGCAGGAATTACGTAGGTCGTCCAAACGGACTAACTCGCTATCGAGTAGTGGCTCATGCAGGCTATAGTCAAAATCCACTCTCTCTCTCAGAACGGATAGCCTCAAGATCACCAAACCTCTCGCACAACGGTCAACTAACTCACAACGACCTCGGGACCACCGTCAATCCCCAAACGGTTCCCGACAACACTAGCACTAGTCAAAACAAAGCTACTAGACTCCACTCGGTCCCCCTGACACGAGTGCAACAATAAAGTAAATGCCTGTAATAAACTCAATCTAGTGTCACCAGTGAAACTGGTACTGCCTGATGCCGCCCTCATCATCGGGCAATAACCGCGCCGATGTGATAGCAAAAACTGTCAATAACAGTCTGGCCCCGGCCTCCGGAGGGGATCTCGAGGGGAGCGACCCACACGAGGAAAGCATCACCGGGCAATAACCGCGCCGGTGTGATAAGTAACCAAAGAAGGACTGGATCATGACTCTGATCAAAGTGGGAAAGCCCAACCACTAAAGAAAGCCTCGGTCCTCAATCAGATGCAAAAGTACTCAAATAGTGGGAAACTCTGTCCACTAGAGAGTTCAGATACCCAATCTGGTGCATAAATAAATATCCGGTCAACCGCCCAATTTCCGCCGTTGCCGCAATGCCCCACAACTAATCCAACCTGTCCCAGACACCAAGTCCCGACTACACTACCCAGACCCCTGCTCGAACCCAAGCAACACAGACCACTTGACTAACAAAGAAGGAGAAAGGAAGAGCATGGATTCTCCTAAGTCAAGTTCAAATAAGTAGTGCAGCAGTAAAAGATAGCCTAACTACATGTCCATACAAGCATGCTTTTGTCCTCAGAAACGATAAAAGAGGGTGAAACATATAATAGCAAAGCATGCTAAAATATTCCTGCTATGATATACCAATCTCACACAAGTAGGCCATTCCTTGCTTACCTCTCGCTCATATCGGTTGTACATCAAATATGCCTGTTATCAGTCATAGAGGGGTGACATCCCCACAAGTGCACTTACATTCACCATAATGTAAAAAACCTTATACAGTTACCAAATTAAGCCTACCCACCTAAAGTGCTCAATCCAAGGCAAACCTGGGGTCGGTGAAGAGCGTGGCCACTTGCACGCACAATCCGCTGAACCCGTATCCACGGTACATGTCGCGCAAACCTCGGCTCCTAGCAGTGTTCCCAAAACACTCGCGAACCCTCCAGGGTACAACAAAAGGTCCAAAGTTACCCTTTATGCTAAAATATCCAAGTATACACCATCTGCTGAAACCAGCCCCGAAGATGTGTAATTTTCACCTGCAGAACGGCCTCTGAAAAATCCACAAAAAATACGGACGCGATCGTCGCGTCGAGCCCTTCGAAACGAGTACCTGCACGTCAAAATCCGAGTCCCGGTGGCCGAGTTACAAATTCCACAGCGCGGTGAGCGCGAAAGTCCACAACAAACACTACTGTAATACTCTGCACAGTAAAGGGGAAAGAAATATACCTTCGGGCGAATCTCAGAAAATTCCCTGAAAACACGACTGTAATCCTTACGACGTGTAGATCCAAAGAGTGTAAAGGCACGCCTCAATCCGAGTTCGTACAACAAGTTGCACGCAAAACGGTGCACACTTTACGAGTCCGCGCGCAAAACGATGCGCGACCACCAAACTTGCACGCAAAACGATGTACGCCATTAAAACCCACATGCAAAATGCTGCACGCTAACACGAACTGCACGCGAAACGGTGCACGTACCTCGAATCTGCACGCAAAACGGAGCTCGCTTCCCTTAAAGTTGCACGCAAAACGAGGCGCGTCCAAAATGCCAGCAACAGTCCACGCAGTAAAACGGCACAGTAAAACATGGTCCCTAACACGCATGAGGGCGTGGGGTCAAATCCGAAATCCAAAGGGAAACTCAAGGCTGTGCCAAAAATACCGCAAAACAACAAACGGGACCTACCTCGACCTGTCGCGCCGTCCAACGCGTCCAACCGACTCCTTGGAACACCTTGTGCGCTCCACAGGGTCAACGGCGCGCTCGTGCACACACGAAACCCCCCCCCCCCGAATCGCCCTCCCCCTCCCCTTAGCCTCTCTGTGCGAGCAAAAAGGAGAAAAGAGGAGAAATGGGGCGATTCGGGCCCTTATAGGCCGAAATCCCAGATTCGGGCGCAACTTCCGGTCGCCCGAAACTGGTTTCCGGGCTGATACAGTAACCAGCCCCGCGGTCCACGAGTCCACGCCGCGCCAGCGAGGCGCCACGTCACCTTCGCTCGGCCAACCAGGGGATGACACGTGTCCTTGGACCCGTGCACCGCGACCACCGACCAGTGGCAGCCAATCAGAGGCTGCCACGTGGACCGCACTAGCGCCCCGCGCTGACGCCGGCCACAGTGTCGCGTTGCGTCGCGCGTCGCGTCACGCTGACCCGCGTATGGGAGGCCAACACGTGGCCTGCCCCTGCTGATGTCTGCGCCTCTGCCAGGCGGGCTTCCCGAGGCGGTCCCCCGCCTGCACCGTGGTCCCGGTGCACTGCACCGACCAACCACCAACCGCCACGCGTCCTGCCATCCGGTGCACGCCGGCCCCGTGGACCGCGCTCCTGCCCGCGCGCCCGCACGCCTGCCCGCGCGCCTGCCCGCGCACCGCACGTTGCCCGCGCCTGCCCGCCGCCGCACCTGTGCCTGCCCGAGCCCGCGCCGCCGTCCGCCGCCGTCGCCGGCGCTGCCCCAGCCGCCGGAACAGTGATCCCTTGCCTCAAAAATCGTGCGCGTCATCCGGGCTCCGAAAAAAGCAAGTGAATAGTCCATTTTCACCGTTTTCGTGCGCTGAATCCAAATTTGCTGTCCGATTTGCCAAATTCTAATTCCAAAATTCGCCGAATGCATCCAGACAAGTGTTTTTACCCCAAATTTCGTGCTGAGTCCAATCTTGACATCTGTTCCGCGCGAGAACACTTCTAAACACTCAACGGGGTCCTCCAATCACTCACGTGATCTATTTTAAACCCGAAGTCCAACACTTGTGTCCAAACTATGCACAATCACCACCGACACACCACGTAGGCCTCCAGAAGCCACCCAACGCACTGCAACAGCTCTGCGGAGATCCGGGTCTTCACACTGACATCACAGTTGTAAGGGATTTTTCTGACGTCTTCCCGACCGAACTGCCGGGAATGCCCCCCGAGCGAGAGGTAGTCTTCCCTTTCGAGCTTCTACAAGGCACGCAACCTATCACAAAGGCGCCTTACAGAATGGCTTTCGCGGAACTGAGGGAACTTATGGCACAACTAGAAGATCTTCTAGATAAAGGGTTCATCAGACCGAGTGTGTCGCCTTTGGGCGCACCCGTGCTCTTCGTTCGAAAGAACGACGGAAGTCTACGTCTATGCATCGACTACAGGGAGATAAATAAGGTTACAGTGAAGAATAAGTACCCCTTGCCTCGGATTGATGATCTCTTCGATCAACTACGAGGAGCAATGGTATTCTTTTAAATTGTTTTGCAGTCTGGCTATCACCAGCTTAGAGTTCGGGGTGAGAATATCCCTAAAACAGCTTTCCGGACCCGATACGGCCACTACGAGTTTACAGTCATGCCGTTTTGGCTTACGAATGCCCCAGCGGTGTTCATGGATTTGATGAACAGGATTTTCAGACCCTTCTTACACCAATTTTTAGTGGTCTTTATTGACGACTTCCTGATTTACTCGCATACAGATGAGGAACATGATGAGCACTTGAGGATAATTCTCCAGACTCTCAGGGACCAGAATTTGTTTGCTAAGCTTAAGAAATGTGAGTTCTGGCTTCTCGAAGTGGAATTTTTGGGGCACATAGTTACAGCAACAGAAATTGCAGTGGATCCCAAGAAGGTGGAGTCGGTGACTAACTGGCCCCGACCGACTACAGTAACGGAAATCCGGAGTTTCTTGGGCTTGGCAGGATACTATAGACGCTTCGTGGAGGGTTTCTCAAAAATCGCTACCCCTCTAAACTATTTAACCCGGAAAGGAGAAGGATTTATTTGGACGGCCCAATGCCAGGAGAGCTTCGAGGAACTCAAAGACAGGCTAACACGGGCACCTGTGCTTGCACTACCGACACCCGGTGAGGATTATGAGATTTATTGTGATGCATCACGGATCGGTCTTGGAGGCGTACTGATGCAACAGGGAAGAGTCATAGCCTACGCTTCAAGACAACTCAAAGAATATGAGCGGAACTACCCGACACCCGATCAGGAACTGGCAGCAGTCGTCTTCGTTTTAAAGCTTGGGAGGCATTACCTTTTTGGAGTTCATTGTAATGTGTTTTCGGATCGCCAAAGCCTTAAGTTTTTGTTCACACAGAAGGAATTGAATTTGCGGCAGAGACGTTGGTTGGAGTTGCTGAAGGACAACGATTTGTCCATTCATTATCACCCCGGAAAGGCAAATGTAGTAGCTGATGCTTTGAGCAGGAAGGGTGTCACGCCCCGGGGTCGAACTGCGACCCGGGCTCCCCAACAGATCCGCCGTCGATACGGGAAGCCCCGCACCGACGAAGCGTCTAACCTGCAAAAGATAGAACTATAGCTATACAGATATCAGAGCGAAAATAATAGCTGCAGGAAAACTGAAATCCAATCACTGTACAACTGAAAATAATACAATATCCATCTCCCAAATACAATCGTATGAAAAGTCCTCTGATACAAAACTCAAAAGGCAGATAACGCCAATAAATACATCAGTGTACAAGCTCTCAATACAACCATATCCTCACTACATCAGTCTCTCAAACTGTAAAATAAAATACAACTCTATACCTCACAACAAAGGTCTCTCAACAAGAAACTCTCAATATATAAAAAGGGTACATCTACCACACTCTAAAGAAACTAGGCTGGTAGGGAACTATCACGCGACTCCCTGTGTGGCACCCCCGGAATTTGGATTAGTCCTATATATAAATGATATAATAGGACTAAATCTCAAAACCCGGCTATAGCATTTTGGATGGTAGCAAGATCCAAGAGGTTATGAGAGTTAAGCGTGCTAGAGCTAGAGTAGTTCTAGGATGGGTGACCCCCTGGGAAGTGGGGCGTCACAGTTGGTATCAGAGACATTCACCAGTCGGAAATGTGAGATGAGTCTCGGCTGAGCCAGGGTTATATAGCGGGTAGAGCGAGGCTCCCCGGCTAATGACCGTTGTGGGTTGAGTGCAGCTCCCCACAAGGTCGGCTAAGGCTAGCGAGACGAGTCTCACATCGCCTGGTGTTTGTGAGTGTGCTTGAGCCTGACGTGGACGTCAGGGCTTAAAGGGGGGAAGAATGTGACACCCCCGGAATTTGGATTAGTCCTATATATAAATGATATAATAGGACTAAATCTCAAAACCCGGCTATAGCATTTTGGATGGTAGCAAGATCCAAGAGGTTATGAGAGTTAAGCGTGCTAGAGCTAGAGTAGTTCTAGGATGGGTGACCCCCTGGGAAGTGGGGCGTCACACCCTGTCCTCGGTCCGTCAAGCCAGCTCGGGCAGGAACGGAAGAAAAGCCTCAGCAACCTGTCACCGACAGAGGGTGTGGGAACTACATCCTACAGTAGTTCTCAGTGGGTACCGTCTCCAAGACCCACGGTCTGCCCACTAAGTCTACTAGAGGCATAAGATAACAGAAAAAGACTGGGATAGGAAAACAAAGCTGGATAAGTATCAACAGCTATCATGCCTCTATCTACTATGCTCAAGGGGAAAAACACAGATGATGGTATGCAAGCACTCACTACTGACAATATGTCAAGTACAATGCTCAAAGGAAAACTCACTAAGACACATGATATGCATACTCTCTCACAGTAACCCAAATCTCAGTGACTGCCACATAGGGTCCAGTCAAGCCTGCGCCAAACCTACTGCCACTACGCCCAAATAGGACTTGGTCTTACGTAGGGTGTCCCACATGGACTAACTCAATCTCAAGAGAACTCTAGTGTATCAACTAGTCGCATCATCGCAGCCTCGTCAGGCTCGATATCATCATCGCACCCGGGGCGTAGCTCGAGGGGAGCGACCCCACCGAACTCAAGTATCTCAACTATCTCATAACTGGCATAGAATGCCAGGCTCAGCAGGCTATAATCCTCGATCAAACAGATCGGTACTCAATGCTCAACTAGCATAACTCAGTCAGAGAAAGACTCCACGACTCGATCTCACAACACTAACCCACTAAAAGAAGGTACAACACCGCTGGGACCGCCGTCACTCCAAACGGCTCCCAAAACGACTCCCCACTCATAAGCGAGAAGAACCGACTGACGCAGCAAAGGTCTGAGAATCCCGTTAGGCCGGTGCCTAGAACCCCAATCAAACAAGAACAGACTCTAGGCTCAGCCTATCGAAGTTCTCGATCCTTTACCGTTCAGGGATTCGGCCCCTCTCGGATAAAGTGGGAACCCATCTCAACCTACAAATCTCACGGGCTGGAGATGCTCTACAACCAGATCCACGAAGAGTCCGAAAACCCCGGGAGACTAATACCTACGACCCCAATCAAACAAGAATAGGCTATAGGCGTAGCCTCCCGTTGCTTCCGACTCGCTTTCGACCCCATAAAGAAATCAGCCCTTAGAACCCAGACCACTCGAATCATCTCGAGTGGGTAAGTTTATAAGCAACAGTGACATTTATTACTGAAAACCATTTGATCTAAGAGAAATCCATTTTTTAATGATTTTTAGTCTTTTTAGGAAAACAATTTAAAAACAAGTTTTATATCCAAACCTCGAAGAGCTAATGCCCTCGTCCTATCAAACAAGAACAGACTCAGGCGACCCTGCGAGGCTTGGAAGAAAACATTGGCTGACTAAAATCATGTGTGCGCCCAAAAAGGTTCTGGGTTCAAGGTCCTGCTGTCACTAGTACGCCACTGCCACTACCACTGTAGTGACAACCAACTCAAGAACACAACGTCTTTGGACCACCGTCTACCCGAACGGCTCCCGCCAGAACTAAACGACTGGCTCTAACCACCAGACTCCACTCGGCCCCCAGGCCCGAGTGCAACATACGTCCCACAATGTCCTGACCACTCGGCCCACTACCCGGGCGAGGAACTCTAAGTCCAGAAAGAAATACACTGTGTGGGATGTCTAAAGCATAAAAGAACCTAGCCCAGATTAAGGTTCTCTATTGGTCTGGTTACACATGCAACATATGACGGGGGTGCTAGTCAAAGTTCCAATGAAACACTTAAACTAGCATGCAAAATTCTATCATAATAGAATTAGAGAGAAGTCCGCAGACTTGGAGATAAAAACCAACCCACCTCGGTAAGCCACCAATTGCTCGTAGACACTTGCAATTGGCCTCCACGCGATTCCTTGCCTCCACCGGAGTCCGCACGCAAAACAGTGCACGCCGCCGGAGTCCACATGCAAAACGGAGCACGGTGCCGCAACCCGCGAGCAAAATAGAGTCTGCATGCAAAACGGTGCACGCCGCCGGAGACCGCACGCAAAACGGAGCGCAGTGCCGAAACCCGTGGGCAAAACGGAGTCCGCACGTAAAACGGTGCACGCCGCCGGAGTCCGCACGCAAAACGGAGCACGGTGCTGAAACCCGCGCACAAAACGGAGTCCACACGCAAAACGGTGCACGTCGTCAGAGTCCGCATGCAAAACAGAGCTCGGTGCCGAAATCCGCACGCAAAATAGAGTCCGCACGCAAAACGGTGCACCGTGCCGAAATCCGCGCGCAAAATAGTGTCCGCACGCAAAACGGAGCACGCCGTCGAGGTCCGCACGCAAAACTGAGCAGTAAAAATACGGTCCCTCGACTGCGCCGCCCGCCCATCTGGCTAAATGGGACGCCTAGCGTGCTCCATGAGGTCGCCGACGCACCGCCGCACCCAACGAACTCCCCTCTCTCACTCTCCCTCTCGCGCTCGGTTGGAGAAGAAAAGGAAAAGAGGAAGAGAAATGGCGCGGGGGAGAAGGAAGAAGAAGAAGAAAAAGAGGAGGAGGGAGGGTGGTCCACGGACCCGGTCCACGGCGGCCACCCAATGGGGAGCCCCAACCAGCGGTCCACCAAGCTGGGGCGCGTGCACCGGGTCCACGCGCGCGCCTCGTGCGCCACGTGGCGCGCACCCAAGCGCGCCACGCGGGCGCGCAGCCCGCGCGCCACACGGGCACGTGACACCACGCCCGTGCAGGCGCGGGACACCCCGGGTGCCACACGGGCGCGTGTCCCCCGCGCCCGCGCGGGCGCCAACGGGGGCCCGCCACGTGGCGGCCCCTGCGCGACCCACGCGGAAGGCGCGCGTTCCCAACGCTCCAGCTGCGTGCGTTGCGCAGCGCGCCGCACGCCTCGAGCCGCCTCGGGATCCGTGCCGCACCACGAGATCCACGCACACACCTCGAAAAACGCGCGCATCAACCGGGCTCCGAAAAAAGCAAGTAAATAGTCCATTCTCAACGATTTCGCGCGCTGAATCCAAAAACGATGTCCATTTCTCCAAATTCTCATCCGAAAATTGCCGAATGCCCCCGGATAGCCCACTTGTTCCGATTTCCGCACCGGGCCCAATTCTGAAGTCCGATTCGCCAAATTCCAACTCTAAAAAATTCCCGAAGGCAACCGGAGAGGTAATTTCTTATCCAAACTTCGCCCGGAGTCCAAATTTGACATCCGTGTCGCGCGAAAACACTTCTAAACACTCGATGGGTCCTCTAATTACCCACGTGATCCCTTTTTAAGCCCGAAGTCCATCACTTGTGTCCAAATTGCGCACAAACACCACCGACACATCACGCAGGCCTCCAGTGATGCAAACTTAAACCCAAATTGCACCACAAATCCATTTCTTGGGCCCGACACGCGCACAAACACTCCCAAAGGCCACCAATCCGACAGTAATCTCTTAAGTGGGGATTCGGGTCCTCACACTCCCCCCCACTAAAAGAAAGTTTCGTCCTCGAATCTAACACGGCTCAAAAGGGGAGTTCCAAAGCCAAAGGTAAGTATCCATCAACACCGTCTCCAGCTTCCCAGTCGCTACGCATCCTCCGCGAAGCGAGTCCACACGGCTAGGAGTCCAAAAGCTGGGAAAACCTCACGAAAACGCCAACACAACCAACAAGAAAGGTAAAGGCCCCACCAGCAGGAAAGTCGTCAACCACAACTCTCAGTTTAGTAAACGGCTGAAATTAACGAAAAGTCCGAAAATTACGGAAGGACCAGTGCCCTTGCCCCAATCAAACAAGAACAGGTTCTGGCACCGTCTCCATTTCTGGAGCAGTCTTTCGAAGTTTTCGTCCTGTTCGAAAATTTCAGCATACCGGCGAGAAAAAGGGAGAGAAGTGTTGAAGTCGTTCCTGTCGTGGCTACAAAACGGAAGCTACGATCTAAACGTGACCCCTAAGGACACAACCTCTAGTCCTAATCATCACCAACGATCCAGAAGTAGCACCACGCCGCAAACCACTGAAGCCACAGCTGTAGGAAGGATACCCCGGTGATCTGTGAAAATGAACTCCTCTAGTCCAACTCGCGGAATGGTAACTGATCTCATTCCACAATCAGCAGTTACACTATACCGCACCAACTGGTCCATCCTGTGTGCTCAATCTGAGTCGTGGGGCTGCCACTGAACCGTAACACCTATCGGTATAATTCCAAGTCTCAACTATACTGGACACAATCCACAAGGCTCCCCCACATGCACAACACCAACAGAAATCTGTACCTCTAGTGCACGTGGTAATAACTCTACCTCCAGTCCAGACAGGAAAGACAAAAACACTCAAATCAGACTGCTGTAAAGGAATCATGCCCGCGACAACCTGGTCCACTGCCGTAGCGCCCTCCAACCGGGCAGTACAGACTCATCCGCTCGATGTAGATGGTCGTCGCTCAGTCTGCCCCGACGTCGTGTCCCTGTCTGCCTGGCGGTAATCGGAGGAGGTAGCGGGGGTGCCGTCGCAAGCGGTACTGCCGTAAGCACTGCTCGAGGGCATGCTGCCTGAAAATGTCCCTACTGTCCACACGAAAAACATCGCCCCTGCCTGTGGTCACACTGCGGCGCAGAAAACGGCCCACCACAAATGACACAGTCATCCCGCTGCTGTTGCTAATACATCGGCTATGGAAAACCTCCTGATCTCTGTCTCCTTTGAGATTCACGACCCTCAGACTGGGATCGTGGCGGCCCCGGGGGTCTCGATCTACTCAACTGTCCAAACTCAGGCGGCACAGGATGCCTCTCCCCGGAGCTGGTCCCTGGCGCTCCGTCTCTCTCTGACATGATCACTGATCCTCGGTCAACCCACCGAGCCTGCTCAAACGCTGAATCTAACGACGGCGCTCGCCGAGAATACACCAAGTGATAGATATTCCGATGTAGTCCTCTCTCACTAAAAATACGGTCCCTCGACTGCGCCGCCCGCCCATCTGGCTAAATGGGACGCCTAGCGCGCTCCACGAGGTCGCCGACGTGCCGCCGCACCCAACGAACTCCCCTCTCTCACTCTCCCTCTCGCGCTCGGTTGGAGAAGAAAAGGAAAAGGAGAAGAGAAATGGCGCGGGGGAGAAGGAAGAAGAAGAAGAAAAAGAGGAGGAGGGAGGGTAGTCCACGGACCCGGTCCACGGCGGCCACCCAATGGGGAGCCCCAACCAGCGGTCCACCAAGCCGGGGCGCGTGCACCGGGTCCACGCGCGCCCCGTGCGCCATGTGGCGCGCACCCAAGCGCGCCACGCGGGCGCGCAGCCCGCGCGCCACACGGGCGCGTGACACCGCGCCCGTGCAGGCGCGGGACACCCCGGGCGCCACACGGGCGCGTGTCCCCCGCGCCCGCGCGGGCGCCAACGGGGGCCCGCCGCGTGGCGGCCCCTGCGCGACCCGCGCGGAAGGCGCGCGTTCCCAACGCGCCAGCTGCGCGCATTGCGCAGCGCGCAGCGCGCCGCGCGCCTCGAGCCGCCTTGGGATCCGAGCCGCACCTCGAGATCCGCGCACACACCTCGAAAAATGCGCGCATCAACCGGGCTCCGAAAAAAGCAAGTAAATAGTCCATTCTCAACGATTTCGCGCGCTGAATCCAAAAACGATGTCCATTTCTCCAAATTCTCATCCGAAAATTGCCGAATGCCCCCGGATAGCCCACTTGTTCCGATTTCCGCGCCGGGCCCAATTCTGAAGTCCGATTCGCCAAATTCCAACTCTAAAAAATTCCCGAAGGCAACCGGAGAGGTAATCTCTTATCCAAACTTCGCCCGGAGTCCAAATTTGACATCCGTGTCGCGCAAAAACACTTCTAAACACTCGATGGGTCCTCTAATTACCCACGTGATCCCTTTTTCAGCCCGAAGTCCATCACTTGTGTCCAAATTGCGCACAAACACCACCGACACATCACGCAGGCCTCCAGTGATGCAAACTAAAACCCAAATTGCACCACAAATTCATTTCTTGGGCCCGACACGCCCACAAACACTCCCAAAGGCCACCAATCCGACAGTAATCTCTTAAGTGGGGATTCGGGTCCTCATAAAGGGTCAAACTAAGGAGGTATTGATGAGCGTGATTACTCAGCAGGACAGTTTGATCGTGGATTTTTTCACGATAGAGGTTAGAGGTAGTATCGGCACGTACGATTGCGCGACTTTTCTCCTTGATAGTCAAGCCTACCTTATTGGAGAAAATCCTGGAAGGTCAGAAGACAGACGCACAGCTACAGCTTGTTCGGGACAAGATATCCCCGGACCAAACGGGCGACTTTTCGGTTGGTGCAGACGGCACATTACATTTTTCGAGGGCGGATTTGTGTGCCCGAGCTACCAGAGTTGAAGGAAGATATACTGTCAGAGGCACACTGCGCTCCCTATGCGGCGCATCCTGGTGGCACGAAGATGTACAAGGACCTCAAGCAGAATTTTTGGTGGCCTAAACTAAAAGGGGATGTAACACAGTTCGTTGCTCACTGTTTTGTTTGTTAATAAGTAAAGGCCGAACATCAGCGCCCGGCGGGGAAACTACAATCTCTATCTTTACCAGAGTGGAAATGGGAGAGAATCACCATGGATTTTGTCACAGGTTTTTCGCGATCACAACAAGGACACGATGCGGTTTGGGTCACAGTGGATCGATTGACGAAGTCGGCTCATTTCCTACCCATCCATACGACGTGGACTAGAGACCGTTTGGCGCAGGCCTACATCAATGAGGTCGTGAGATTGCATGAGGTGCCGACATCTATTGCTTCTGATAGAGACACTCGGTTTGTGTCGAACTTTTGGCAGAGTCTACAGCGGGCCCTGGGGACTAAACTACACTTCAGCACGGTGTTTCACCCCCAGACCGACGGACAATCCGAGCGAGTGATCCAGATTCTCGAAGATATGCTCCGAGCCTGCGTACTTGATTCGGGTGATGGATGGTCACGTTATCTACCTCTCGTGGAATCTGCCTACAACAACAGTTACCAAGCTAGCATCCAAATGGCACCGTACGAAGCCTTGTACGGGCGTCGCTGTCGGTCCCCTATTTGTTGGGATGACTTAGGGGAGCGGAAGTTTTTGGGTCCGGACTTAGTGGAGGAGATCGAGGAAAAGGTGCGCCTTATCTGGAAGCGGTTGTTGACCGCCCAGAGTCGACAGAAGAGCTATGCTGATCGGAGACGACGTGACTTGGTGTTTCAGGCGAGGAAGCACGTTTTGCCCCGGGTTTCACCATCCAAAGGGATTAAACGATTCGGCTTGAGGGGCAAGTTGAGCCCACGGTTCGTTGGACCTTACGAAATTTTGGAACGCGTTGACCCGGTAGCCTATCGTTTGGCCTACCGCCAAACCTCGACCTGGTACACAACATTTTTCAGGTTTCAATGCTCCGGAAATACCTCCTCGACCCGTCGCATGTTCTCGACGTTACTACTATTAAGCTTAGAGAGGATTGGAGCCTTGAAGAAAGCCCGATATGAATCTTGGCACGGGAGAACAAAAATCTGCGCAACCGGATTATTTCCTATGTGAAGGTGTTGTGGAGAAATCACGAAGAGCGTGAAGCGACGTGGGAATTGGAGTCGAAGATGAGAGAGTGTTATCCTGGTTTGTTCAACGCGGACCAAGATTAAGTTTCGATGACGAAACTTCTTTTAAGGGGTAAGTGATGTAGTATCCTGACCCTTTCGTTTTTCCTGTTCTTTTTATTTTAATTGAATTAGTTAGTTTGGGGTCGAAATCTTCGAAGATTTCGGGATTGATCGTTGGTGGTTGCGGGTTTGTTTTCGTGGTAGAGCTCGCGAAACGGTGCACGGCAGAATGATCGAATCCGGATTCCGAGTTACGGATCTCCCGGAAAGGGGTTTCGAAGGTTTCGTCTCACGAAGTGTGCATCGGAATCCGTGCCGGGCGATCGGCACGCTTTTCGAGGCAATCGGAACCCCTCGTTTAAATTTTAAACGACAAAGGGATTCTTTTTATTATTTTTTAGTACGTACTTGGGAGGGAAGAAATAATTAATTTATTAATTATTTAGTTTATTCCTTCTTTTCCCTTTTTTTTTTTCAAGAAACGATCGCACGAGAAAATAAAAAGAGAGAAACCCTAGACGGGAGAAATAGGCGTTTTCTTCTCCAAGGTTGCTCAAGCGCGTTGGAGGCGGAGAAGCGGAATCGGAGTTCCATCACCTGCGAGGAGCGCGCGATGCTTCTCCTTCCTCTTCCGTCCCCGCGAGATCAAAGTAAGCGTTTCGTTTTTACGTATTTCGTTGTTTTAGTTTTTTATTCATGTTCATGGGTGGATCCGTCGCGCCGCCGCCGCCACCGCGGAACCCAGGCCGCCGGCAGCACGGGGCTGCCCGCAGGCAGCGCACCGCGCGGGCTGGTGCCGCGCGGGGCTGCCTGCAGGCAGCACACCCACGCGGGCTAGACAGCGCGGGGCTGCCTGCAGGCAGGCGCCCGCGCGGGCTGGCGCCGCGCGGGGCCGCCAGCAAGCAGGGCGCCCGCGCGGGCTGGTGCAGCGCGGGACCGCCGCCAGCAAGGCGCCCACGCGGGCTGGTGCCATGCGGGGCCGCCCGCAGGCAGGCCGCGCCGCGCGGGCTGGTGCCGCGCGGGGCTGCCGCAGGCGGTGCGCGCCCGCACGGGCTGGTGCTGTGCGGGGATTTTTGCCGCGCAGGTTTTGTTTAGCCGTCGTAGGGTTCCTAGGACCACATCGGCGTTCCGGTCTCGGTCCGATGTTCGGTGTTTCTTTTTGGGTGTTCAATTTTAGTGTTACTAATACTTGTTTTTCGGGGGCCTTTAGGTCCGGGAACCGTACAGGGGACACGAGACGGGTCCGAGTGTTTTCGGTCGACGCACGCTAAGGTGGGTTCCTCTTTCGACAGTTCTCGAGTCGGGAAATGTGGGTAATTGGTAAGAGTAAAGTATTGACATGTTAAAATATTGTTAACCCCTGTATAAGCTTTTGTTTTATTATCATTATGTTTATGGCGACTGAGGGTCGCCGTGCTCGATGATATATCATGTTCTGGGTTACGATTCTCGAGGTTGCTTACACGTACACCCGCGGTTTGGCCACCGCGTGGGTGTACTTTTTCGAAAAAGTGGTACATTGACCCGTGTACCCCACAAGGTGACGTAGTGGGGGCCCCTATAGGTGGGGGGTTAAACGCACCAAGGTGAGAGAGGTGTGGATTACCGAGGCAGGTGCTCGGTCTGGTTTGGCGGTGTGGATTACCGAGGCTGGTGCTCGGTCTGGTTTAGCGGTGTGGATTACCGAGGTAGGTGCTCGGTCCGATTTCGTCACAGGGGGTTACGGTTGACCGCACGATGAGGAGTGCGTATGCTCTGGTTCTTGGGTAGCATTTTTAAAAGAGAAAGCGGATACTTTCAATTCTTTCTATGAGATATGTCATCGTGTTATGATTGAGAAAAATGAAAAGATCGTTCGTGTTCGAAGTGATAGAGGTGGAGAATTTATAAATTCAAAATTCATTGATTTTTGCACTTCTAATGGCATAAAACATGAATTCTCTGCACCCTATACACCGCAACAGAATGGTGTAGTCGAGCGCAAAAACAGAGTAGTACAAAAGATGGCGCGTGTTATGCTTCACAGCCGGAAACTCCCGTTACATTTTTGGGCTGAAGCAGTTAATACCGCGGTCTATGTAATCAATCGAGTTTATTTGCGCCCGGGTACTTTGAATACACCATATGAGCTATGGTTTTGTAGAAAGCCAAATATCAAGTATTTTCGAATCTTTGGGAGTCGCTGTTACATTTTACATGATCGCGAAAATCTTGGAAAATTTGACTCTCAAAGTGACGAAGGAATTTTCATGGGTTATTCTACAAACAGTAGAGCATATCGGGTATTTAATCTCGAATCTAAAACGATGGTAGAATCTTTTAATGTTAAAGTAGATGAAGCTTTTCATTTTTCAACTGATAAATCTACTCCTGATATCTCTATTGATGATGAATCTCCTGCTAATGATAATGCATCTTCTCATGATAATTCTTCCGATAATGTTGATGCATCTCATGGTTCTTCTAGTTCATCTAATGTGCAGGAATCATCCCAAATACCTCCGAGCACTCCGTTACCTCAAACGCTACGTATCTCCAAGGATCATCCAGAGTCAAATATCTTTGGAGATCCACAAGAATGAGTCAGGACTCGGAAACAATTGGTTTGTGGAGTTGCGTGTTACGTCTCCATGTTGGAACCAAAGAACATTGATGAAGCTCTTTAGGATGATTATTGGATTGAAGCAATGCAAGAAGAGCTCCATCAATTCGAAAGGAACAAAGTCTGGGAATTAACGAAGCCCCCGAAGTAACAAAACATCATCGGTACAAAGTGGATTTTCAAGAACAAGAAAAATAAAGAAGGTACCGTTGTCCGGAACAAAGCTCGATTAGTTGCTCAGGGCTATTCACAAGTTGAAGGTATAGACTTTGATGAGACGTTCGCCCCGGTAGCTCGTCTCGAGTCAATTCGTATCCTTTTCGCAATTGCTTGTCATTTCAAAATTAAACTTTTTCAAATGGACGTTAAGAGCGCCTTTTTAAATGGTTTTCTAAATGAGGAAGTTTATGTGGCTCAACCGAAAGGTTTCATTGATCATAAACTACCTAACCATGTGTTTCGACTGAAAAAGGCTCTTTACGGTCTAAAACAAGCACCGCGAGCATGGTACGAAAGGTTGACAAAGCACTTTTTAGAAAAGGGCTACACTCGAGGAGGAGCGGATCGGACACTCTTTGTGAAGCATTTTCAGGATAACTTCATTGTAGCACAAATTTATGTGGACGACATTGTATTTGGAGCTACAAGGAATAATGATGCTTCAAAATTCGCTGAAACAATGGAAAGCGAATTTGAGATGTCCATGATGGGCGAGTTGACATACTTTCTTGGATTGCAAGTAAAACAAAGTGAAGATGGAATTCATTTATTTCAATCCAAGTATGCAATGGAGTTGGTCAAGAAATTCGGATTAGAGAACTCTAAAGACTTTCCGACTCCTATGGGAACTAGCAATAAAGGACTTGGATGTGAATCTCACGGAGAAAAAGTAGACGAGAAACTCTATCGAAGCATGATTGGAAGTCTACTTTACCTTACGGCTAGTCGCCCGGATATTGCCTTCAGTGTAGGGATTTGCGCTAGATATCAATCTGCACCGAAGGAAATTCACCTAAAAGCGGTGAAACGGATCATCCGGTACGTCAAAGGTACGCTAAATTTTGAAATTTGGTATCCTATGGGCACATCTCTCGACATAATAGGATATTCGGATGCCGATTGGGCTGGATCAGTGGATGATCGAAAGAGCACGAGTGGTGCATGCTTTTACTGTAAGACCTGGCTTTTCCGTGACCCTTCCCGTTATCCCTTTTCTTACGACTGTCCGACTGTGGAACAATTTTTGGTGTTTTTCCGGAAAGTCCGTCGGGGCTCGCGGACATTTTTAGGCGGAAGGGCTCGCGAAACGGAGAACGGGGACGCGACCGGTTTCAGATTCCGACTCCCGATTCTCCCAGAATAAAATTTTGAAGTTCGGACCCCTTTAAGGCGCCCCGGGATCCGTGCGAACGATCGGCACGTTTCTCGGGGTAATTCTAGCCGCCGGATCTGTTCCTAATATTTCTCTTTTATTCCTTTGAGAACCTAGGGTTTTAGGTTTCCCTCTTAGGTTCCTTCGTTCGGCGGCTAGGGTTTTTAAGAGACACTACGAGAGGAAAAAGAAAAAAAAAAAAAAAAAATATGGGACCCAACCTTTTTCGCTCTTGTTACGACCGACGGCGGGGCTTTCGGGAGAAGGACGGAGGTTTCTTGCTCGTGGGATCAACCGGGCAACGACAGGACGATCCTCTCCTTCTCTTTTTCCGGCGGATCGAAGGTGAGTTTTTCCTTTAGGTTTTAGTTTGGCGTTTCGGGGTGGAGTTTTTGCGGGGAGGGCCGCCGCCGCCGGGCCGGCCGCGGGCGGGGCGCCGCGCGGCAGCGACGTCGCGCGGGCACCACCCGCAGGCGGGCACCACGCGGGCACATGCCGCGCGGGCCGCCTGCGGATGGGGCACCGCGCGGCAGGCGCGCCGCGCGGGCACCGCCCGCAGGCGAGCACCGCGCGGCGCTTGGCCGCGCGGGGCCGCCCGCAGGTGGGGCGCCCGCGCGGGCTAGGGCCGCGCGGGGTCGCCCCCGCACCGCGGGCAACGCACCCGCGCGGCGCTTGGCCGCGCGGGGCCGCCCGCAGGAGGGGCGCCCGCGCGGGCTGGTGCCGCGCGGGGTCGCCCCCGCACCGCGGGCAACGCACCCGCGCGGCGCTTGGCCGCGCGGGGCCGCCCGCAGGAGGGGCGCCCGCGCGGGCTAGGGCCGCGCGGGGTCGCCCCCGCACCGCGGGCAACGCACCCGCGCGGCGCTTGGCCGCGCGGGGCCGCCCGCAGGAGGGGCGCCCGCGCAGGCTAGGGCCGCGCGGGGTCGCCCCCGCACCGCGGGCAACGCACCCGCGCGGCGCTTGGCCGCGCGGGGCCGCCCGCAGGTGGGGCGCCCGCGCGGGCTAGGGCCGCGCGGGGTCGGCCCCGCACCGCGGGGCCGCCCGCAGGAGGGGCGCCCGCGCGGGCTGGTGCCGCGCGGGGTCGCCCCGCACCGCGGGCAGCGCACCCGCGCGGCGCTTGGCCGCGCGGGGCCGCCCGCAGGAGGGGCGCCCGCGCGGGCTGGTGCCGCGCGGGGTCGCCCAGCACCGCGGGCAGCGCGCCCGCGCGGCGCTTGGCTGCACGGGGCCGCCCGCAGGAGGGGCGCCCGCGCGGGGTCGCCCCGCACCGCGGGCAGCGCGCCCGCGCGGCGCTTGGCCGCGCGGGGCCGCCCGCAGGAGGGGCGCCCGTGCGGGCTGGTGCCGCACGGGGTCGCCCCGCACCGCGGGCAGCGCGCCCGCGCGGCGCTTGGCCGCGCGGGGCCGCCCGCAGGAGGGGCGCCCGCGCGGGCTGGTGCCGCGCGGGGTCGCCCCGCACCGCGGGCAGCGCGCCCGCGCGGCGCTCGGCCGCGCGGGGCCGCCGCAGGTGGGTCGCCCGCGCGGGCTGGTGCCGCGCGGGGCTGTGCCCAGGCGGAGTGTGCGCCGCACGGGCCGGTGCCGTGCGGGGAACTCCGCCGCACGTTGTTGGGAGTCGGTGTGAGTTTCGGACCCCTTAGTCTTGACTTGCCCATGTTCCTTCAGGAGTGCAGGACGTTGTTGGCGAATGACGCACGATCACGGACGTGCCGAACACCGGACGACACACACAAGGTGGGTACTTTCGCCAAGGTTAATTGGGTAAGGGCAGACATGAGCAAAGGTGTTTTCTCGTTAAGTTAATTCTCATGAGCAAAGGTGTTTTCTCGTTAAGTTAATTCTCATGAGCAAAGGTGTTTTCTTTTTAAGTTAATTCTCATAAGCAAAGGTGTTTTCTCTTTAAGTTATTCTTCGTGAGCAAAGGTGTTTTCTCTTCTAGTTATCCTTATGAGCAATGCTGACCCCGATTTTTACTTCATTCGATTTATCATCTGAGGTTCAAGTTCTGCTACACGCACACCAGCGGTTTGGCCACCGCAAGGGTGTGTTTTTCCGGAAAAGTGGTACGTTGACCCGTGTACCCCACGCGACGGTGGCGTTAGGAATGGGGGCCCTCATGGGTGGAGGGTGTGAGTGGTGACGCCGAGGCTGGTGCTCGGCGGCCGAGGCTGGTGCTCGGCGGCCGAGGCAGGTGCTCGGCAGAGGGGGGGGCACCGGGGTAGGGGCCCGGTGCGGTGTTCGGGGAGGGTGCCCGGTTTATGTTTGGTGCAGGTTGTAATCGTTGTTGGCGGTGTATGAGGGGCGACGGTTGCTCTGGTTACAGTGGTTTGCTTTATTTTAACTTTCTTTGCTCATTATGTTTATTCTAGTCACTGACTTCCCACTCCGTGACAGGTTCGTCCAGGGGCGTGTGCTAGGGCACCGGTGAGGCCGCGAGGGTGCTGTTCTGACTTTGAGTGACTTCAAATACAGTGACTCTTCTTTCCCTTTACTTTTATTACTCATGCTAGCTAGTTGTGGATTGCGACACCCCCGTGGGGTCGAAGTGGATGTTGCCTTTTCCCTTCTTGAATAAACGAATGATTGATACATTCTTTCTTACTTGGCCGTTTCAAACAATGAAAAGCAAAGAAAACCGTTTGCAAAAACTACTTTTAAAACGTGGGTGTCGTGTGGGCACCGAATTTTACAACCCTGTGGATTTATGTGGTTTTCAAACGGTCTTTCCTAAAATGATGGCATCGTGTGGATGCCGCTTTCAAAACCTTGTGATTATTTATCCTTTCAAAACATCGGCCTCTATGTTCTAAGTGAATATTAGAATATCATGTGAGTTGTTTGGTTGTATGTGAACGAGACCCCAACTGATGTGGTTAGAGATTGTATGTGCTACGCCTCGTGAGACGTTTTGTATTTGAGACGCCGTGCATATACAAAGGAGACTCTGCCCGTTTGCAGAGTGAATTTGTGTATGCGGCGGGTCTGGACACGCACCGGGGAGCGTTGGTTTACAAAAAAAAATTATGGCTGAATTAGGAGCCTCGGTGGCTCCTCTTCCGCGCGATTCGAACCCCCGGGGCATGACATTTACCTTGGCCATTGTCTTGTTGCATGGCATAGTAAAAAGCAAAACTGCATTGCACTCTCGACTGCCGAAGCGGAATACATTTCAGCGGGAAGTTGTTCAACTCAATTGATTTGGATGAAAAGCGTATTGAGCGACTTCTGAATTTCTGCGACTTCGGTAACAATTCTTTGTGACAACACTAGTGCCATTAACATTTCTAAAAACCATGTGTTGCACTCAAGAATAAAACACATTGAACTTAGATATCATTTTCTTAGAGAGCTAGTTGAATCAAGTTCTTTACAACTTTCTTATGTTTCAACTGAAGATCAATTAGCTGATATTTTGACAAAACCTTTGGATCAAAAACGTCTTACTCATTTGCGAAAAGCAATAGGAATGCTTTCTTTGAAATAACAATCTTTGAACCATTGCTTAGGTTTTGTTTTGTGTTTTTGTTCTTTCTTTTTGTATACATATAGAACATTGACTGAGCATTAGTTAATTGACTTTAATTGCATCCTTTCATACTTTAAGAAATTTATTATGATTTGGATATCATGATAATTCATTTGATGCGATGATCATTTATATCAATTAGTTCATCTTTAATTGATCAAAGTCAATTTCTCTCTCAAATGATCTCTTGGTATAGTTTTTATCTTATTTGATAGTTAAGTCAAGTATGAACACGAGATCAATTTTTGGTTGAATACTTCATATCTTAAATAATTGATAACCAATTCAGGGGGAGTTTAATTATCAAAGTTTCATGCTCGAAAGATGTGGAAAGAGTTACATCCTTAAGTGGAGTGTGAAAACTACCACCACATGGAGGAAAGAGCTACCACCTCGGTCGTCCGAGTACTGTGTGCAGCTACCACATGTTTACCAAGCATGGTTTTTCTTGTTTATTAAATAAAATGCTTTTTGGAATACTTGACTCTGTCAAAATCCAAGGTTGGTATAAGGTGGGATTTTCATTGAAAGATGCTCAAAGAGCCACTCCTTACAATAAATTGACTAGATACATTATCTAATTTATTTGGGATTTCAAACATCTATCGATCTTTGTGCTTCATTTTCTTTACTAAATTGATGATTTGATAAACGCATTACTCATTAGATCGTGATTGATGTTTTGAACTTGTTCAACTTTAAAAGATTTAATTTTTATAAATTTTCATTTCATTGTTTGGATATTATTGATAGATTGAGCATAATCTATTTCTTTAATGTGAAACGATGATTTCTGTTTAACGTTGATATGCATAAATGCTTACATATTTTTCCTGGATTTTCTGGAATTTTTCGGAATTTTTCTGAAGGAAAAAATTGAAGCCAATCCGGACTGCATGAAATTGATCCGTATCCCGAACGGTGGAAATTTTTTGCGGGTAGCCTGTGAGGACCTGGATCCCCACGACGTGATTACTGGTTAATCAGCAGCTCCTGGAGGCCCATGTGGCATGTCGGTGGCGTTTGTACACCAATTGGACACTAGTGATGGGCTCGGTGTGTTAAATGGATCACGGGAGTAGTCAGATGACCCCGTCGAATGCTTAGAAGTGGTTTTGCGCGCAATGGATATTAAAATTGGGCTCAGCGCGAAGTTTGGATAAAGGATCACCTCTCCGGATGCCTTCTGTAAATTTTAGAGTTGGAATTTGGCAAATCGGACTTCGGATTTGGATTCAGCGTGCGAAAACGATGAAAATGGACTATTCACTTTCATTTTTCGGAGCCCGGATGACTTGGCACGATTTTCGAGGCGCAGGGTACTGTTCCGGCGTACGGCCGGCACCGGCACGGCGGCGGGCAGCGGCGGCGCGGGCCCGGGCAGGCGGCGCGCGGCCGCGGGCAGGCGCGCAGGGCCGCGGGCAGGTGCACATGGGCGCGGACAGGTGCGCGGTCCACGGTGCCGGCGTGCACTGGAGGCGGGCCACGTGGCAGCTCGTGGTTTGTTGGCGTTGTGGGCGCGGTCCACGGGGAAAACGAGCGGGTGCACGGTGGACCAGGGGAAGGACGCGTGGCGGTCGTTGGTTGTTTGGTTCTCATGCGCGCGGTCCACGGAGCGGGTGCGGGCCGCCTCGGGACGCGTGCGTGCACAGTGCGCAGGCGGCGCTGACACGCGCATGTGCGCGTGCCAGGCGCGCGTTGACCCCTGGCCGGGCCGCGTGTCGGCGTTGGGGGTCGCCACGTGTCGCCGGCGCAATGGCTGCCTTCGGTGTCGCCTGTGTGGCGGGCTACGTGGAGGCCCGTGGAAGGTTCGGGCCTGCACAGTGTTGGGCCGGGCCCAACACTGTAGCAGCCCGGATCTTCCGAGCACCCGGAAGTGGGGACATGGCCGTCATTTTTCGATTTGTTTTTGGAGCCTATAAAAAGCGATACGAGCCTTCTTCTTTCCCCTTTTTCCGCCATTTCTGAGCTGCAAACCAACTTGAGGCCCTCAGTAAAGTTGATCCACACCCTGTGCTGCATCCATCTGCAGAGTTTGGAGATTTTTGGTGGCACGCTTATCGAGGTTTCCATTTTTACGGCGCGGCGCGACGCTCGTCCATTTGTGTTCCCCTTCGTCGCATTTCGGTGCGAGAGCTCCCCCGGCCTACTCCGACCATATTTTCGAGCTATTTCTTCTCTGTTGGATCCGCGACAGGTAAGGCTACGATTTTGGTTTCTTCAGTGTTTTCTCGTTTCATGCTTTTCGAGGAGTTTTTCCATGCTTACTGGGACCCCTTTTTCTGATGGAATTTCTGGACAACGACACCTTGCCGGATATTTATCTCCGCAACCGGGCATCGGTTGGAGACGTGCCTATACACTTTTTTCATCTACCCGACACGAGGATTATCACCTTATTTTTATTGGATTTTTCTGAGGCTTGCCCGGAGGTAGATTTTTCTTCCTTTATCTGTGCATGGAAATACAGATGTATGGTTGTGTGTTTGTGAGCGCCCTGTGTTGTGGAATTTGTAACTCGGCCTACGTGGCTCGGAATTTGGCGTGCAGGTACTCGTTTCGAAGGTATCGACGCGAGGAACGCGATACTATTTTTGTTGGATTTTTCTGGGTTCTTGCTATAGGTGAAAAATCCGCATCTTTGGAACTGTTCCAACAGAATTGTACGTACTTGGATATTTTGGAATAAAAAAGTAATCTGGAACCTTATTGTTGTACCCAGGAAGGTTAGCGACCGTTTCTGAACCTGTTGGAACTGGGGAAAATTGGAGATAGTGAATTCTGGGTGTTTTTAGCTGTTTGGAGCTGAGGCTCGCGCAACTTATACCGAGGGAGTAGTTTTAGCAGATTTTGGACTGAGAGCGTCTACACTCTTCGCCGACCCCAGGTTTGCCTTGGATTGAGCACTTCAGGTGGGTAAGCTTAATTTTGGTAACTGTATAAGGTTTTATATCATGGTGAATGCAAGTGCACATGTGGGGATATCACCCCTCTATGATTGATAACAGGCATATTGTTGTACAACCGATATGAGCGAGAGGTAAGCAAGGAATGACCTACTTGGGTGAGATTGGTGTGCCATAGTAGGAATATTTCAGCATGCTTTACTAATATATGTTTCACCCACTTTTATTGTTTCTGAGGACAAAGCATGCTTGCATGGACATGTAGTTAGGCCATCTTTTACTGCTACACTACTTTTGGAACTTGACTTAGGAGAAACCATGTATTCCTTTTCTTCTTCTTTGTTAGTCAGGTGGTCTGTGTTGCTCAGGTTCGAGCAGGGGTTCTGGGTAGTGTAGTCGGGACTTGGTGTCTGGGACAGGTTGGATTAGTTGTGGGGCTTTGCGGCAACCGCGGATATTGGGCGGTTGACCGGACATTTATTTATGCACCAGATTGGGTATCTGATTTCTCTAGTGGACAAAGTTTCCCACTATTTGAGTATTTTTGCATCTGATTGAGGACCGAGGCTTTCTTTAGTTGTTGGGCTTTCCCACTTTGATCAGAGTCATGATCTAGTCCTGCTGATTTACGATACTTGTTACTGAGGCACTTTACTCGTGTGGGTCGCTCCCCTCGAGTGCCACTCCGGAGTGTGCGATTTTCAGACCTTTGAGTCCTTGAGACTCCTATCCCCCATCGGTGTTATGCGTAGGCTGGCATACCCGATTTGGCAGGCACCTTTGAGTCCTTGAGACTCCTATCCCCTATCGGTGTTATGCGTTGGCCCGCATACCCGATTTGGCAGGCACAGTAGGCAGTATCAGTTTTACTAGTGGCACTAGGTTGAGGTCATGGCAGGCATAGTAGGCATAGCAGGCAGGCAGGCATAGCAGGCAGGCAGGCATGGCGGGCATAGTAGGCATAGCAGGCAGGCAGGCAGGCATGGCAGGCATAGTAGGCATAGCAGGCAGGCAGGCATAGCAGGCAGGCAGGCATGGCAGGCATAGTAGGCATAGCAGGCAGGCAGGCAGGCATGGCAGACATAGTAGGCATAGCAGGCAGGCAGGCATGGCAGGCATAGTAGGCATGGCAGGCATAGCAGGCATGGAAGGCATAGTAGGCATGGCAGGCAGGCAGGCATGGCAGGCATAGTAGGCATGGCAGGCATAGCAGGCATGGAAGGCATAGTAGGCATGGCAGGCAGGCAGGCATGGAAGGCATAGTAGGCATGGCAGGCAGGCAGGCATGGCAGGCATAGTAGGCATGGCAGGCATAGCAGGCATGGAAGGCATAGTAGGCATAGCAGGCAGGCAGGCATGGCAGGCATAGTAGGCATAGCAGGCAGGCAGGCATAGCAGGCATGGCAGGCATGGCAGGCATAGCAGGCAGGCATAGCAGGCATGGCAGGCATAGCAGGTAGTGCTAGTGATTACTGGTCTATCGATTGGGTCGATTGTGCACTTCATGTGCTAGTGGTTGCATACCATTCTTTGGTTCTCCCATCTTGGGCATTTAGATAGAAGCTTGGTAGCTGTTGAGAGTCTCCAGCTTCCTTATTTCAGTCTTTACGGCTTTGGTTAGTTTTTGTCTCTTGAGGTCTTGGTGAGCAGACCGTCGGGATTGGCGGTGGTACCCACTGAGAACTCCCTTTTCGGTGTAATTCTCACACCCTCTGGGGGTTTTTCCCCCTCCTTTTCTTCCTCTCCTTTGTCTTGCAGAGTCTTAGCGGGTGTTGCTGATTCTGCGATTGCTGATCGAGGCGAGAGAGTCGCGAGATAGATCCCTACCCATCGTTGGAGAGTAGCGGTACCCCTTCAGAGGAGATCTACAGCGGATTAGTTGTTTTACTTTTCCTCTTTTGAGAGACTGATGTAGTGAGGACATATTATGTACCGAGAGACTGTACACTGTTATATTTATTGGAGACATCTCCCAGTTGAGTTTTGAGCTTTGTATATGAGGATATTGTATCATTATCTTTTTGGGGGACAGACTTATTGCATTATTTCCAGTTGTACAGTGATTGATTTTAGTTATACAGCAGAACTTTTATTTATAGCTCTGATATCTGTTAGCTGTAGTACTTTTCTTGCAGGTAGGACGCTTCGCCTATGCGGGGTTTGGCATAGGTGGCGGATCTGTTGGCGAGCCCGGGTCGCAGTTTCGACCCCGGGGCGTGACATAGCCGATCCGGACTGGATTCCCGACCTGATCCGGACCGCGGCTAGGGTTTAATAGAAACGAAAGGGTATTTGATTTCTTTTTACCTCAAGCTTTTGTTTCTACCGTCCCAGAGCTTCTCTCTCTAGAATCCAACAGATTTGGACCCTTCCTAACTCAAGTTCTTTCGATTCAAGTAAGTTTCCTTGTTCAAAAACTCGAATTTCTTCACTATTTTCCTCTGTTCTTCAAAACGTGAGTGAAATTCATGAATCTTTTTCGATTTTGAACGGTTTTTGGTCAAATTTCTTTTGAAATTAGGACTCTTGGTAGATTAGTTTTGTTTCTATGCCTTGTATTCACTTGATTAACGGATTCTTGAGCTTCGTTTTCTAAAAATTCGATTTTAGGGCATATGTTAGGAATTTTCGAAAAACATGGAATTGATCTATTTTTAAAATTCTTTTTGCAAAACTAACTTGATTCCTAGTCTCTATACACGATAATGATTGTTTGAATATGATTTTTCAAATTTTTGAAAAATTAATCCTTTTCCCGTGTTCTTGAGCTCTTGCTCGCGGGCTCTGTTTTTCAAATCATTTGCAGCAATGGTGTTTGGATGGGTTCTTGTACTGATTGTAGCAATGGTTGGCACTCGAGCAACCAATAAGCTAAAGAGAGCAAGAAAGAATCAAGAAGAAGGTGACTGCATCTCTTTGGATGAGTCTGAATCGGAGACCGAGTCTGTGGACTGGGATGAACTCATGGAAGAAACCGCAGCACCTGCGGCAGCGACATCAAAGGGCAAGGCCCCTGCAACTTCAAAGGCGAAGACATTGCCTTCAGCAATTGAGAAAGGGAAAGCCCCTGGTTCAACGAAGGCAAAGACAACGCCTACCGCCGCAGAGAAAGGCAAAGCTCCGATGCAACCTGTCTCAATTAAGCGAAAAATAGTTGCTTCAAGGAAATGAAGGGTACATGGAATTGAAATCAATGAACCACTTCCAGAGGACGTTTTTCACGTCAACAGTCAAAGAATCAAGGACTTTGAGAAGAGAGAATGCATCGGGGAAAGGCATGTCAATGACAAAGCTCTTAAGGAGCGTTCTGAACTGTTTGGCATTCTGTTTGAACAAGCGGGACTTGCACCGATTTGCAACTTCCCGGAATCAACTGGCTATTGTCTTCACATGGTGAGGACATTCTATCAGAATGCATCAAGATTTATAGATCTTGAAGACGGACCGAGAGAATTTCAAATAACGGTTCGAAATGTCAAGCTGAAGATCACACCTCAGTTGATCAGAGAGGTGTTGGGAATGAATGCCCGGGTAGATGGGGTTCATTACCTAAAAGGTCATGTTTTCACCAACACAACCTGGAGAGTGGTTGTCGATGGGATTTGCCTGCCAGATACTCGGTCGGCTGGGAATTCAATTCTTTCTAAAGAATAACGACCAGAGTACAGATTCTTGAACTTCATTGTTTGCTACGACATTATGCCTAACATGCAAACAAAACTTCTTCGCTGGGATAGTGTCACGCCCCGGGTGTAAACCAGAACCCGGGACCGTCTACAGATCCGCCGTGCACACGGTATTTCCCGTGTACACGAAGCGCCAAACCTGTTCAGATATAAGAGATAATAATAAAAGAGCAATAAAGACAGAGCAGAACTAAAAACTAATACATCTTAGACTGAAGCTGGAAATAAAATACAATACATCTGTATAAATGATACATCAGTCTCTCCCAGTTCACCAAAATAAATACAACCTGCTGGCAAAAGCCAGTCCCAAATGTAAAAGTACAACCGTCTGAGGAAACCTGGGTACACCAACAGTCCAGCTAACTCGCTCTTCCTGCCTCGAGATCTATCTACTCAGCCGTCCTCTCTCCTCGACCCGCCGCTGAAAGCCCAGCAGCACCCGCAGAAGACACTGCAAAAACAAGGGAGAAGAAAAAGAGGAAAGAAGAATGGGGGTGAGAACTACTAATAAACCAGTAGCCTCCCCTAGTGGGTAAAACCTCAAACTCTGACACACCCACTAGGTCTACCAGAGGCAAAAAGGAAAGAAGAGTGGTAAGAAATGAAACCGCTGCAAAAAGGAAATCTACCACTACTATGCCTCTAAAATACAGTCCTAGACTGGAATAACCGTATGCAACAATAACCAACCGTTCCAGATGAACCCAATCTGTATCGCCCTTATCATCGGGCAAGGAAGCCGCGCCGATGTGATAGCAAACCTCCTGCTGCCGCCCTCATCATCGGGCAAATAAGCCGCGCCGATGTGATAGCAAAACTGTCCATAACTGTCTGGCCCCGGCCTCCGGAGGGGATCTCGAGGGGAGCGACCCACACGAGTAAAGCATCACCGCGCAATAACCGCGCCGGTGAAATAAGTAACAAAAGCAGGATTGGATCACAACTATAAAGCCCCAGTGGAACACAACCCTCCACTAAAAGAAAACTGATTCCCAATCAGATGCAAACGTAACCATCCGGTCAATTGCCCAATATCCGCGACTGCCGCAATACCCCACAATCAACAACCAAGTCTCACAACCGACCTCTGGTCAACCGCCCAATATCCGCGGTCGCCGGAATAACCCACAATCACAATCATGTCCCACATCCGACATCTGGTCAACCGCCTACTATCCGCGGTTGCCACAAAACCCTCTAGTCCATAATCATGCCCTATCACCGATGTCCTATAACCGACATCCGGTCAACCGCCCAATATCCGCGGTCGCCGCCAAAACCCATAATCCACAATCCAGGCCCCGGCTACACTATCCCAAACCCCTGCTCAAACCCGAGCAACAAATACCACCTGACTAGCGAAAGGAGAAAAGAAACAAACAAGGTTTCTCCTAAGTCAAGTTCCAGCATGAAAGTGTAGCAATAAAAGATGGCCTATCTAGATGTCCAAACAAGCATGCAAGTGTTCTCAAGGAAATAAAGGAAAAGGTGACCAATAGTGGTTCCACATGTGTAACAATTAATGGCTCCGCATAGATATAACCATCATGCTAAAACATTATCCAACCACACAAGCCTATAATCCATGTTCCATAATAAAGCATCACTATCCACCTATGCATGTCATAAAATCCTCAAATAGTACCAACCACTAACAGGATAATCATATAGTCCAAAATAAATATTCCAATCCACATGCAAGGTTAAACGCTAACATTCCATCCATACCAACATGTATAAGTCCCAACCACTATCAGATATCCACAATAGTATTTTCCATATGATAGGCTCACAATTTTATATTATTTAAGCATGCATGTCCAAATAAAGGGATCACTCTAATATTCCTAGCGAGCATGTGAAAATAGAGGTAAACAACAACCACCCACCTCGATCGCTAATTCCAAGTCCAAATAGTGCTCTCGCCCAAACCGATAAGCCGCCGCGATCGCTGTACAAAATTCCCAAAACAACATACATAATTAACATACAATGCTCACACAAAATCTGTCCCAAATACAAAAGTCCACAGTTTCCCTGTTTTCACCTGCGAAAAATGCTTGGAAAAATCCAAGAAAAATATTGTCACGATCCTCGCGACGAACCCGTCGAAACAAGTACCTGTACGCTCAAATCCGAGTTTCCTACACTGAGAAACAAATCCGACAAGGGAACCACCCCGAAATAAACTGCTCTCAAAAACTGAACCACAAGGTTCTGTAAACAGGGACATTCACCTTCGGGAAAAATTCAGAAAATTCCAAGAAAATTTGGCGATATTCCTCGTGATGTGAAGATGCAAAATGCCTTTTGAATCACCCCAATCCGATTCTGTACGCGAAGATATGGCTGAAATACCACACCGCTGTCCAAAACTCCGCCCAAGAAAAAGGATCAAATGGAAGCTCAGGGAACTCCAAGATAAACTCGAAATGAGGAGGAGCTCAAACACGAAGATCAAAACCCTACCTGTCGTGAGTCCAACGGCGCAAGAATCGCCTCAATCGGAGGTCGGAGTAAGCCGGGGGAGTCCTCGCACCAAAATGCGACGAAGAAGATCACAAAGGAACGAGCGTCGTGCCGCGCCATAAAAATGGTAACCTCGGGATGCGTGCCGTAGAAAAATCCTGGAATCTGCAGATGGATCCGGCTCTGGGAGATGAAGATTTCTTGTGAAGGTGGCACTGTGAAAATCCGCGCAGAGAAGAAGCTCTTCAGTGCAGATGTGGTGACCCTGATCCCCGTGTAGCTTCTCCCATGAACCGTGGTGTAGAACACCTAGTGTTGCTGTATCTGGTCCACAGTGCATCAAAGGGATGCCACAGATGGACCCTGTGTGATATCCACAGCTGGATTGGCCTTCGGCTGCATTTGCCGAATTTTCGAATTTGATTTGGGCCAAACAGAGGGTGGATTTGGATTCAGCGCGGAAAAACGCTTGAAAACGGCTATTTGCTTGTTTGATTTGGAGTCCGGATGCCCAAAAACGGACCCCCGGAAGTTTTCGCTGAATTTCGGTGCATGGGAGGGGCCGTGGACCGCCGGCTGCCACGTGGCGGCTTGTGATTGGGCCGGTCCGCAGCGCTCGGTCCACAGAGGGGAGCGGCTGGGTGCACGGACCCGGCGCATGGACACGTGGTGCCGCCTGATTGGCGGGCTCGTGAGGCGCGGTCCACAGGTTTTGCGCGGCGGTGCATGGACCGGGGCAGGGGGACACGTGGCATCCCCCGGTTGGTCGGTGCACGCGGCGCGGTCCACGGAACCTGAATCGGGTGCGTGGACCGGGTGCATGGGACACGTGTCAACGTGTCATTGGTCGGCTCAACGGGTGCGGCGTACGGGGACGCGGGACCCCGCCTCGGGGCGCGTGCGCGGCAGGCGCCGCCTGCCCGCACGTGTGACCGCGACAGTGGCAGGGACGCGTGTCGCCCTGCCACTGGCGGGCGCCACCTACCCGGTTTGACCGGGGAGGTGCCACGCGTCGGCGGCTCATGCGCCCCGCACAGCTGTTCGCTGTGCGGGACGCGTGTCGGGCGCCAGGGCGTGCGACGTGGCCGCAGCGGAGCGGCTCGGGCCGCTGTCGCCTGTTGGTCGGGCTACGTGGCGGCCCCGGGCCGTTTCGGGCGCGCACAGTGTTGGGCCGGCCCAACACTGTAGCCGCCCGAAAGTTGCCATGCGCCCGAAAACCGGGACACAGCGGGTATTTCTTCATTTGTTTTTTTGGGGCCTATTTATAGCCCGAGCTCCCCTCCTCTTCCTCCTTTTGGCTTTTCTGGGCCTCAAACCGAAGGGAGTTCTTCACCAAAGTTGATCCTCTCTCTGTCAAGCTTCCATCTGCATAGTTTGGGGATTTTTGGGGGCACGCTTTTCGAGATTCTCTTTTTCTTGGCTCGGCGCGACGTTCCTTCTTCGGTGCTTCTTCCGTCGCTCTTCGGTGTACGAGCTCCCCCGACCTACTCCGACGATCGTTTTGAGTGATTTCTTTGCTGCTGGATTCGTAACAGGTGAGGCTACGATTTTGTGTTTCTCGCACATTTTCAGATTTCGCGTTTTTCAAGGAGTTTTCTCATGCTCACTGGGACCCTTTTTGCTGTGAGATTTTGGTGAGGGCAGCACCTTCCCTTGAGGAGTTCTTCGCGCACGAGTCTCGGATCAAGACGTGCTTATAGACTTTTTTCATCTACTCGACGCGAGGATCATTATGAATTTTTCTTGGAATTTTTGGAGACCTTCCCGAAGGTATACACTTTTCCTTTTATCTGTACAAGAGTTTACAGTTGAATGGTTTTGGGATTGTGCGCACCGATGCTGTGGAATTTATAACTTGGCCTACGGTGCTCGGAATTGGACGTGCAGGTACCCGTTTCGAAGCTATCGACGCGAGGATCGCTGTGGTATTTTTCTCAGAATTTTTGGAGTTCGTTTTACAGGTGAAAATTTCGCAGCAAGTGGACTGTTTCCAGCAGATTTGTAAAACCTGGATTTTATTGGATTTAAAGTATAACTGTAGCCTTATGTTGTACCCAGGAGGGATTGTGGACTGTGCTGGACCTGTTGGACCTAGAGTTGTTATTTTCCTGGTTTTCTCAGCTGTACGACTCCGGACAGTTAGCGTCTTCAGGTGGGTGGCTTGCTTTCAAGATCTATGGACTGTACTCTAATTCTATGGATATAGAATCATGCATGATAGGGATTGGACTTGGGTAGTATGCTAGAAATAGGAATTGTTGTTCCTAGTATTATCTGTTGATCTTGTGATCTTTTACTTCCTTCTATCATGTTAAATATTCGTTATCTTGGAACCTGACCTAGCACCCCCGTCATATGTTGCATGTGTAACCAGACCAGTAGAAAACCCTCACTTGGGCTAGGGTTATTTATGCTTAGACATCCACACTTTATGTTTCATTCCTGGACTTAGTGTTATCCTCGCCCGGGTAGTGGGCCGAGCGGTCGGGACATCTTTTTAGTGTGGGTTGCATTTGCACTCGTGCTTGGGAGCAGAGTGGAGTCTGGTAGATGTAGTGGATCGCTTGTCTGTACCGGGAACCGTTTGAGAGAAACGGTGGTCCCGAGAGGTCTTGTTTTCCCCTGTTGGGGTTGTCGCCACTGTGTCAGTGGTAGTAGTATACTAGTGTTAGCCGAACCTAGAACCCTTTTTGACATACACATGATTTTAGTCTACCAATGTTTTCTTCCAAGCATCGAAGGGCCGCTAGAGTCTGTTCTTGTTTGATTGGACAAAAGCATCAGCCCTTCGGGGTTTGGGTAAAACCCTTATTTTTCTAACTGATTTTCTAAAAAGAACTAAAATCGTTAAATATGGATTTCTTCCAGATCAAAATAATTTTTAATAACAAATGTCACCATTTCATATAAATCTCCTCACTCGAAAGGATTCGAGTGATCCGGGTTCTAGGGGCCGTTCCTTTATCGGGACGAAAGCCACAGGGGCCGAGCCTGGAACCTGTTCTTGTTTGATAGGGTTGTAGGTGTAGGTCTCCCGGGACTTTCGGGCCCTGTTGGTGCCTTCTACGTGTCGTGCCGAGGTTTTGCTTTCCCGAACTATAAGGGGATCGGGAACTTCGATAGGCGGAGCCTGGAGTCTGTTCTTGTTTGATAGGGTTCTTAGCACCGGTCTATCGGGTTTCCGAACCCTTATGGTGTCAGTCTTTCCTGTGAGTTAGTGTTCTGTTGTGGGAGCCGTCTGGTGGACGGTGGCCCCAGTTGTGTGGTTTTCCAGCCTGTGGTTGAGAGTTGTTGTTGTTGGTCGATCTTGTTGATCGTGGTTTGGACTATAGCCTGCATGAGCCATATTTGAGCTCGACAGAGTTACGCGGATACTTTCCTCGGTGGGGTCGCTCCCCCCGAGAGCCACTCCGGAGTTGGGCCTGTTACTTGCTATCGCGACTTGTCGACGCCGTCCCTCTGACTGTGCCAATTAGTGGCAGTCACGGACACCCTAGGTAGACCCGTCCTGTTGAGGATGTGCGGCAGTAGGTGGGTGCAGGTTTGACTGGACCCTTGGAGGCAGTCAGTATAGATTTGGTGAGTTTACTGTGTGTGTTAGTAGATGCATCATGTTCCATCGGTTCCTTTTCTTGAGCTTCTAGATAGAGGCATAGTAGCTATAGAGTTACTTTTCCAGCCCTTTCATTTCAGTATTATTATTGTTACTTTATGCCTCTAGTAGACTTAGTGGGCAGACCGTCGGGCTTGTTGGCGGTACCCACTGAGAACTACTTGGGACGTAGTTCTCACACCCGTCGTGGTGTATTTTTCCCACAGGGACTTCTACTCCGGTTCCTGCTGTTCCTGTTGCTGCTTCTTCTGATCGAGGTAAGGGAGTCGCGAGATAGTTCCCTACCAGTCGTCGTCCAGAGAGTAGATGTACCCTTATTACTTTTGAGAGTTCCTGTTGAGAGAACTTTGTAGTGAGGTATAGAGTTGTATTTATTTTACTGCTCCAGAGACTTTTGTACTTTTGGTGAGGACTTGTGTTGTATATAGTTTTTATTCTAGCAGTTTTACTTTCAGCTCTGATATCTGCATAGTATAGATGTTCTTTTGCAGGTTAGTCGCTTCGTCTATACGGGGCTTCCCGTATGGGCGGCGGATCTGTTGGCGAGCCCGGGGCGCAGTTTCGACGCCGGGGCGTGACAGATTAGGTAGTATCAGAGCCTAGGTTGTAGGTCATTGTGGACTTAGAAACCCTAGGCTTGTGGTTGGACATTAGGATGACTACGTGAGAGTCGTGACTGTTAGCGAGAGTCCTGATTGAGTTTGATACCTCTCCCAGGGGTGGGATGAGTGACTGGCATGTTTATTCTCCTAAGCGATTATGTTGGCTGCAGACAACATAGTGCTAGGGAATGGATGACATGTCCTAGACTTTCGCTGGATTGGGTCGAGTATTGTTTGGTACTGTCCTGATGGTTGCTTGTGTGTTGCAGGTAGGCACGATGCCTCCCCGACGCCGGGTGCAGACGCGTTCTCAGCCTTTCCCCTCCGAGGAGCCCGAGCAGGAGGACTCGGGGCAGGGGCAGCAGAGGGAGGTTCTGGAGCTCCGTGCCCAGGTGGCACAGTTGTCTGAGGCGGTGCGGCGCCAGGAGGAGACATCTCAGCGCCAGGAGGAGGCTTCTCGGCGCCAGGAGGAGGCCTTTAGTCGGATGATGCTTCTTTTAGAGCAGAGGACGCAGCCTGTGGTAGCACCCCCTGTGTGTTCGCCTGTGCCTTCTTCGCCAGCTGTGGCGCCCCCTGTGGTTCCGTCAGCGCCGGCTATTCCTGTCGAGCCGGTTTCTATCATACCACCGCCTGGGTCGATGGGACCTTTGACTTCAGCTGAGCAGAGTGCGGTGGTGGATCTGTTGATGAGGTTCCGCCGGTTTGATCCACCCCATTTTTCTGGTATGAGTACTGAGCCGTGGGAGGCAGAGTCTTGGATCACGGCCATGGAGCGTCATTTTGAGAGTTTGTTCGTTGAGGATCGATTTCGGGTCTTTTTGGCTGCACACTACTTGGAGGGCAACGCCGAGGCTTGGTGGCGGCGTGTGCGGCCTGCTGGTCCGCCTGGGACGCAGATTCTTCCCTGGGCGGAGTTCCGCAGACTTCTTTTAGGGGCCTTCTTTCCTGAGAGTGTTCGCTAGAGATTGGAGGAGCAGCTGAGAAATCTCCGCCAGGGAGATCGGCCCGTGAATGCATACATAGCCGAATTCAATCAGCTGTTGGCTAGTATGCCTCACGTGGCCAGGGACGAGTCTCACCGGATCTACATGTTCGAGCGGGGGCTGCGCCGGGATATTTATCAGCTTGTTCGCTCCTGCAGATTACAGACTTTGGAGGCATCGATGGAGCAGGCGTTATATGTTGAGTCTGGAGAGGCAGTGATGTCAGAGGTGGCTCTAGCCCCCGTAGTGATTCCTGGGGCGAAGCGCCCAGCACTGGATGATGAGGGTCAGACGAGCGGGCAGGGACCTCCGAGACCTCCACGATCTCATCCTGAGGGTCGTGGGTTTCGTAGGCGCCGGAGATCTGGTGAGCCCCAGCAGCAGCATCAGCGGTATCGGCAGCAGCGGCAAGAGCGGTGTGTCATCTGTGGCGGGCCTCATCCACCGTCGCAGTGTGATCAGAGACAGGGGCGGTGTTTCCTCTGTGGAGAGTTGGGACTTTTCCGCGCAGCTTGCCCCCAGGCCATTTTGTCAGTGCGGCCGATTGCGACAGCACCCCCCTTGCCTATCCATGCAGCGGGAACCCCTCCGGCACACCAGCAGACAGAGTGGGTCACGACGTCGGGACAGACGGGACGACGACCTGCAGCACCCAGTGGACGGGTTTATGCAGCCCTGGTGGAGGACACCCCGGCAGCGGATCATGCCGCGGTAGGTATGATTTTATTTCTGTTAGCTGAGTTGAGCATTTCTTTACTGCTGCATCCTTCTGCATTATTAGTTGAGTATCTGCATCGGCATCTTTGCATGGGTATGGGTTAGGAATTTCTGCTACATGTTTTAGCAATTGGTTTCTTCCCTATATCCTACGAGTAGAGGAGGTTCGCGGTGTATGATCAGTGCAGTTGTGACTTGGGACTTCACTTGCTGATGTGACGATTCAGGGACAGCTCCAGGACTTGGTTTGAGCACCCAGGTTGGACTGTTTGGTGCGGTGCTGTGCTACGACTGATGATGGAATGAGAGCAGTATCCTTCTGCGAGTGGGACTGGAGGAGTTCGTTTTCTCGGATTGTCGGCGTATCCTTCCTGCAGCATCAGCTTCAGCGGCTTGGGCAGACGCCGCCTCGGGAGCAGATGTGATGTCTAGGACTAGAGGTTATGTCCTTAGGAGTCTCGTTAGTGGTAGCTTCCCTTTTGTGGCCACAGCAGGAACGACACCAACACTACTCTCACTCTTCTCGCCTTTGAACTAAAATTTACGAACAGGACGAAAACTTCGAAGGATTGCTCCAGAAATGGAGACAGTGCCCGAACCTGTTCTCGTTTGATTGGGGCGAAGGCACTGATCTTTCAAAGTTTTCGGACTTTTCGCTAATTTCAGCAGTTTTTCTAAATTGAGAGTTGGGGTTTATGACTTTCCTGCTGGTGGAGCCGAACCTTTCTTGTTAGTTTTGTGTTGTGTTCTTGGTTGTTTGGATTGTCTTGGTTTTGTGGTTGTGGTGCTTTTGTTTCGGGGACGAAACTTCCTTTTAGTGGGGGAGGATGTGGTGACCCTGATCCCCGTGTAGCTTCTCCCACGAACCGTGGTGTAGAACACCTAGTGTTGGTGTATCTGGTCCACAGTGCATCAAAGGGATGCCACAGATGGACCCTGTGTGATATCCATAGCTGGATTGGCCTTCGGCTGCATTTGCCGAATTTTCGAATTTGATTTGGGCCAAACAGAGGGTGGATTTGGATTCAGCGTGGAAAAACGCTTGAAAACGGCTATTTGCTTGTTTGATTTGGAGTCCGGATGCCCAAAAACGGACCCCCGAAAGTTTTCGCTGAATTTCGGTGCATGGGAGGGGCCGTGGACCGCCGGCTGCCACGTGGCGGCTTGTGATTGGGCCGGTCCGCAGTGCTCGGTCCACAGAGGGGAGCGGCTGGGTACACGGACCCGGCGCATGGACACGTGGCGCCGCCTGATTGGCGGGCTCGTGAGGCGCGGTCCACAGGTTTTGCGCGGCGGTGCATGGACCGGGGCGGGGGGACACGTGGCATCCCCCGGTTGGTCGGTGCACGCGGCGCGGTCCACGGAACCTGAATCGGGTGCGTGGACCGGGTGCATGGGACACGTGTCAACGTGTCATTGGTCGGCTCACCGGGTGCGGCGCACGGGGACGCGGGACCCCGCCTCGGGGCGCGTGCGCGGCAGGCGCCGCCTGCCCGCACGTGTGACCGCGACAGTGGCAGGGACGCGTGTCGCCCTGCCACTGGCGGGCGCCACCTACCCGGTTTGACCGGGGAGGTGCCACGCGTCGGCGGCTCATGCGCCCCGCACAGCTGTTCGCTGTGCGGGACGCGTGTCGGGCGCCGGGGCGTGCGACGTGGCCGCAGCGGAGCGGCTCGGGCCGCTGTCGCCTGTTGGTCGGGCTACGTGGCGGCCCCGGGCCGTTTCGGGCGCGCACAGTGTTGGGCCGGCCCAACACTGTAGCCGCCCGAAAGTTGCCATGCGCCCGAAAACCGGGACACAGCGGGTATTTCTTCATTTGTTTTTTTGGGTCCTATTTATAGCCCGAGCTCCCCTCCTCTTCCTCCTTTTGGCTTTTCTGGGCCTCAAACCGAAGGGAGTTCTTCACCAAAGTTGATCCTCTCTCTGTCAAGCTTCCATCTGCAGAGTTTGGGGATTTTTGGGGGCACGCTTTTCGAGATTCTCTTTTTCTTGGCTCGGCGCGACGTTCCTTCTTCGGTGCTTCTTCCGTCGCTCTTCGGTGTACGAGCTCCCCCGACCTACTCCGACGATCTTTTCGAGCGATTTCTTGGCTGCTGGATTCGTAACAGGTGAGGCTAGGATTTTGGGTTTCTCGTATATTTTCAGATTTTGCATTTTTCGAGGAGTTTTCTCATGCTCACTGGGACGCTTTTTGCTGTGAGATTTTGGTGAGGGTAGCACCTTCCCTTGAGGAGATCTTCGCGCACGAGTCTCAGATCAAGACGTGCTTATAGACTTTTTTCATCTAATCGACGCGAGGATCATCGTGGATTTTTCTTGGAATTTTTGGAGATCTTCCCGAAGGCATACACTTTTCCTTTTATCTGTACAAGAGTTTACAGTTGAATGGTTTTGGGATTGTGCGCACCGATGCTGTGGAATTTATAACTTGGCCTACGGTGCTCGGAATTGGACGTGCAGGTACCCGTTTCGAAGCTATCGACGCGAGGATCACTGTGGTATTTTTCTCAGAATTTTTGGAGTTCGTTTTATAGGTGAAAATTTCGCAGCAAGTGGACTGTTTCCAGCAGATTTGTAAAACCTGGATTTTATTGGATTTAAAGTATAACTGTAGCCTTATGTTGTACCCAGGAGGGATTGTGGACTGTGCTGGACCTGTTGGACCTAGAGTTGTTATTTTCCTGGTTTTCTCAGCTGTACGACTCCGGACAGTTAGCGTCTTCAGGTGGGTGGCTTGCTTTCAAGATCTATGGACTGTACTCTAATTCTATGGATATAGAATCATGCATGATAGGGATTGGACTTGGGTAGTATGCTAGAAATAGGAATTGTTGTTCCTAGTATTATCTGTTGATCTTGTGATCTTTTACTTCCTTCTATCATGTTAAATATTCGTTATCTTGGAACCTGACCTAGCACCCCCGTCATATGTTGCATGTGTAACCAGACCAGTAGAAAACCCTCACTTGGGCTAGGGTTATTTATGCTTAGACATCCACACTTTATGTTTCATTCCTGGACTTAGTGTTATCCTCGCCCGGGTAGTGGGCCGAGCGGTCGGGACATCTTTTTAGTGTGGGATGCATTTGCACT
The DNA here is from genome assembly GCA_029204045.2 of Tillandsia leiboldiana. Classification (NCBI taxonomy): domain Eukaryota; kingdom Viridiplantae; phylum Streptophyta; class Magnoliopsida; order Poales; family Bromeliaceae; genus Tillandsia; species Tillandsia leiboldiana. Next base: position 25,071,031 of record CM055064.1, read on the forward strand.
CGTGCTTGGGAGCAGAGTGGAGTCTGGTAGATGTAGTGGATCGCTTGTCTGTACCGGGAACCGTTTGAGAGAAACGGTGGTCCCGAGAGGTCTTGTTTTCCCCTGTTGGGGTTGTCACCATTTCATATAAATCTCCTCACTCGAAAGGATTCGAGTGATCCGGGTTCTAGGGGCCGTTCCTTTGTCGGGACGAAAGCCACGGGGGCCGAGGCTGGAACCTGTTCTTGTTTGATAAGGTTGTAGGTGTAGGTCTCCCGGGACTTTCGGGCCCTGTTGGTGCCTTCTGCGTGTCGTGCCGAGGTTTTGCTTTCCCGAACTATAAGGGGATCGGGAACTTCGATAAGCGGAGCCTGGAGTCTGTTCTTGTTTGATAGGGTTCTTAGCACCGGTCTATCGAGTTTCCGAACCCTTATGGTGTCGGTCTTTCCTGTGAGTTAGTGTTCTGTTGTGGGAGCCGTCTGGTGGACGGTGGCCCCAGCTGTGTGGTTTTCCAGCCTGTGGTTGAGAGTTGTTGTTGTTGGTCGATCTTGTTGATCGTGGTTTGGACTATAGCCTGCATGAGCCATATTTGAGCTCGACAGAGTTACGCGGATACTTTCCTCGGTGGGGTCGCTCCCCCCGAGAGCCACTCCGGAGTTGGGCCTGTTACTTGCTATCGCGACTTGTCGACGCCGTCCCTCTGACTGTGCCAGTTAGTGGCAGTCACGGACACCCTACGGTAGACCCGTCCTGTTGAGGATGTGCGGCAGTAGGTGGGCGCAGGTTTGACTGGACCCTTGGAGGCAGTCAGTATAGATTTGGTGAGTTTACTGTGTGTGTTAGAAGATGCATCATGTTCCATCGGTTCCTTTTCTTGAGCATCTAGATAGAGGCATAGTAGCTATAGAGTTACTTTTCCAGCCCTTTCATTTCAGTATTATTATTGTTACTTTATGCCTCTATTAGACTTAGTGGGCAGACCGTCGGGCTTGTTGGCGGCACCCACTGAGAACTACTTGGGACGTAGTTCTCACACCCGTCGTGGTGTATTTTTCCCACAGGGACTTCTACTCCGGTTCCTGCTGTTCCTGTTGCTGCTTCTTCTGATCGAGGTAAGGGAGTCGCGAGATAGTTCCCTACCAGTCGTCGTCCAGAGAGTAGATGTACCCTTATTACTTTTGAGAGTTCCTGTTGAGAGAACTTTGTAGTGAGGTATAGAGTTGTATTTATTTTACTGCTCGAGAGACTTTTGTACTCTTGGTGAGGACTTGTGTTGTATATAGTTTTTATTCTAGCAGTTTTACTTTCAGCTCTGATATCTGCATAGTATAGATGTTCTTTTGCAGGTTAGTCGCTTCGTCTATACGGGGCTTCCCGTATGGGCGGCGGATCTGTTGGCGAGCCCGGGGCGTAGTTTCGACGCCGGGGCGTGACAGCAGAACAGGGGCCTATTTAAAGGCTGGAAAAACAAATCAACAAATACCAATTCTGTCCCAACTTTCGGGCGCAGGGAGTTTCCGGGCTGCTACAGTGTTGGGCCCGGCCCAACACTGTTCACGCCCGGATTCTTCCTGGGCCTCCACGTTGCCCACAAAATAGGCAACAGCGGGAGCCACCACTCCCGCTGCGCCGCGTGGCCACCCCCGGGGATGAACACGTGGCGCCCCCAACGCGCGGGAAACCGCGGTCAGCGCCCACGTGCCGCCTGCCAGCGCCGCCAGCCAACCCTGCCGGGCACGCGCCCCGAGGCCACCCGCACCCGTTCGGTGCACCGAGCGCGCGACACCGCACCAACCACCGGCCGCCACGTGTCCACCCCGGTCCACCGTGCGCCCCGCGCTCTCCGTAGACCGCGCCCCGCGGACCGGCCCACTCCCGAGCCGCCACGCGTCCAGCCCCCGGTGCACGCCCGCCGCGTGGACCGGGCGGCCCGCGCCTCTGCCCGCCGCGCTGCCCGCGGCTGCTCCGCCGCTGCCCCCCGCCGCCGGCGCCGCCCGCCGGCCGGAACAGTGACCCCAAGCCTCGAAAAACGCGCTTTTGCATCCGGACTCCAAAAAATACAAGTAGGTAGTCCATTTTGACCGTTTTCGCGCGCTGAATCCGAATTTGATGTCCATTTTGCCAAATTCCAACTCCAAAATTTTCCAAAGGCATCCGGAAAGGTGTTCCTTGGTCCAAACTTCGCGCTGAGTCCATTTTTAATATCCGCTTCGTGCGAAACCACTTCTAAAGATCCGACGGAGTCCACTGATCACCCACGTGATCCATTAAGCCCAAAGTCTGCCACTTGTGTCCAATTGGTGCACTAACACCTCCAACACACAGTACAGGCTCCCCAGATGTCACCAATGACTCTACCACAGCTCTGCAGAGATCCAGGTCATCACATCCTCCCCCACTAAAAGAAAGTTTCGTCCTCGAAACTAAAGTCAATCCTCAATCCGGAACCTCAACCAAGTAGAGGGGGTAAATATCCAATCATCCACCACTCAAGCTCCCAAAGCTGTCTAGTACCTCCTCCAGAGACGCGATGCAATCCTCGGGTCTCTAACTAGAACAAAATAGAGGCGGGCATTCCAGAAAAACCGCACCACCTCATCCAAGTACAGCTGGGCTAACCGCTCGAGCTACCAAGTAGTCTGCATCGGTACAAGCATCCGCTCCTCCCAGGGCCCCGATAATCCAACCACAAGTCCATCGGCACAAAAGCTTGATCCCAATACCTCTGTACTCCCAAGGTATCCAGTATAAGTCCCCCCCCCCCCCCCCCCCCCCCCCCAACTGATCACGTAGACTCTGATCTCTAATCTTTAAACCGTCGGGGTGTAGAAGCAATTCCCCAACTCTCCGGTATCAACACACAGCCATATGCAGTCGAAAAAACCAGATTGCAAATCCACCATTTGAAAGACCCGGGACCCTTACAGCTGGTAAATCAAATCCTCCATGCTCGACAAGGGTGCTAGCTCCAGATGGTCACTTCATCTAATTCCCGGGAATCCACGCAAAGCCGAAGTGAACCAACCTTCCATAACTCAAATAGCACCAGCGCCCCCAAAGGCGACACACATGGTCTGACAAACTTCCCAAAACATCGAATCCTGGAGTTGTGTCCTCAACTCCCAAACTAGTGACATGTAAGGCCACTCCAATAGGAGAACAGCCGGGAACTCGCAACCAAAGGGGGTATCCCCGAGTCCCAGCGCCGCCGTAGGTCCCTCAACCATACCAGCCAAAAGGCTACTCATCCACTGCGAAACATCCGCCTCGCTCACGAAGTCAAAACCATAGAGGGGAAGATAACCTTCAAGCAACCCAAGTACACCAACACCTCCGGGCCTGGCTCCCCAAGAAAATTGTCCTCGCGGCATAATCATCCGCCGCGAAAGGAAACCGAACCAGCCAGCCCAACAAGTACCAAAACAACATCCCTCAGCTGAGCTAAGACCATCAGGTCTACCGGTAAAATCCAGGACTCAAGCTGCACCGGGCAGGACCAACAACTCTCCTCCACATGCTAAGCGCGATCGGGAAAATAAGCCTCCCGTGCGCGAGGTGACCATCCTGCCCCCCTAACCCAAGCAATGAAGCAAGAGCACTACCCACCAAGAAGGGAATTCTCCCGTATCAAGAAGATACGAACCCAAAAGTCTGGAACAACTCAAACCTACCACCACACCGACCGCTGTAACCTATGTGCTCAGACAGTCTCAAAATTCCACTATCCTGGAAAAAGGAGTCGGGAATGCCTCTTCCGACTGATCTGTCCTCCATCACCCGGCGCCAAGCGCCTCAATCAGAACTCGCCTCAGGCGGTAGATCCCAATCCAAAGGAACCACAATGCCACGCTCCATACTCAATCCCACAAATCGGGGTGACTCATCCGCCAAAACTGGCTCACTTGATCAAAGCAATCCCACAGCTTACCCGCTGTCAACTGTCCACCCTACCTCGGTGCCCCAACACTAAACGTCGGCACGGAGGGGGCTACTCGCTACTCCGACAACTGTGCCACTGCGCTGCTCCGACAACTGTGTCACTCGTCCGACAACTGTGCCACTGTGCTGATCCGACAACTGTGCCACTGCGCTGATCCGACAACTGTGTCACCACGCTGATCCGACAACTGTGTCACCGCTCCGCTGATCTGCCTCCAGCACACCTACCCTTCGGGTCCGAAGCTCTCAGACTCCAATCTGGGTATCCGGCCCGAAACAACTAGCTCAGACCCAACTGCCGCACCAAGGTGCACCCGGGTCAGGGCCCAACGTCGGGGAGACACCGCTCACAACGACAAAACCGCAAATCAGCACACCCCAAACACTCGACCCAATCTAGACAAAGTCAAAGACATCCCTCTATTTTTGTAACTTTATGTTGTCTGCAGCCAACATAACTATCCCACAAAATAGGATATGTCGATCCCTCTTCACTCGCAGGAAGAGTCAAACAAATAAAACACCGACTTTCGCAAAATGTCGCGTCTCTCACGCACTAACATCCTAGCGTCCGCCGACAAGCCTAGGGTTTCCTAAGTCCCAAATGACCTATCCCTAAGCTCTGATACCACCTAATCTGTCACGCCCCGGGTGTAAACCAGAACCCGGGACCGTCTACAGATCCGCAGTGCACACGGTATTTCCCGTGTACACGAAGCGCCAAACCTGCTCAGATATAAGAGATAATAATAAAAGAGCAATAAAAACATAGCTGAACTAAAAACTAATACATCTCAGACTGAAGCTGGAAATAAAATACAATACATCTGTATAAATGATACATCAGTCTCTCCCAGCTCACCAAAATAAATACAACCTGCTGGCAAAAGCCAGTCCCAAATGTAAAAGTACAACCGTCTGAGGAAACCTGGGTACACCAACAGTCCAGCTAACTCGCTCATCCTGCCTCGAGATCTATCTACTCACCCGTCCTCTCTCCTCGACCCGCCGCTGAAAGCCCAGCAGCACCCGCAGAAGACACTGCAAAAATAAGGGAGAAGAAAAAGAGGAAAGAAGAATGGGGGTGAGAACTACTAGTAAACCAGTAGCCTCCCCTAGTGGGTAAAACCTCAAACTCTGACACACCCACTAGGTCTACCAGAGGCAAAAAGGAAAGAAGAGTGGTAAGAAATGTAACCGCTGCAAAAGGGAAATCTACCACTACTATGCCTCTAAAATACAGTCGTAGACTGGAATAACCGTATGCAACAATAACCAACCGTCCCAGATGAACCCAATCTGTACCGCCCTCATCATCGGGCAAGGAAGCCGCGCCGATGTGATAGCAAACCTCCTGCTGCCGCCCTCATCATCGGGCAAATAAGCCGCGCCGATGTGATAGCAAAACTGGCCATAACTGTCTGGCCCCGGCCTCCGGAGGGGATCTCGAGGGGAGCGACCCACACGAGTAAAGCATCACCGGGCAATAACCGCACCGGTGAGATAAGTAACAAAAGCAGGATTGGATCACAACTATAAAGCCCCAGTGGAACACAACCCTCCACTAAAAGAAAACTGATTCCCAATCAGATGCAAACGTAACCATCCGGTCAATCGCCCAATATCCGCGACTGCCGCAATACCCCACAATCGACAACCAAGTCTCACAACCGACCTCCGGTCAACCGCCCAATATCCGCGGTCGCCGGAATAACCCACAATCACAATCATGTCCCACATCCGACATCTGGTCAACCGCCTACTATCCGCGGTTGCCACAAAACCCTCTAGTCCATAATCATGCCCTATCACCGATGTCCTATAACCGACATCCGGTCAACCGCCCAATATCCGCGGTCGCCGCCAAAACACATAATCCACAATCCAGGCCCCGGCTACACTATCCCAAACCCCTGCTCAAACCCGAGCAACAAATACCACCTGACTAACGAAAGGAGAAAAGAAACAAACAAGGTTTCTCCTAAGTCAAGTTCCAGCATGAAAGTGTAGCAATAAAAGATGGCCTATCTAGATGTCCAAACAAGCATGCAAGTGTTCTCAAGGAAATAAAGGAAAAGGTGACCAATAGTGGTTCCACATGTGTAACAATTAATGGCTCCGCATAGATATAACCATCATGCTAAAACATTATCCAACCACACATGTCTATAATCCATGTTCCATAATAAAGCATCACTATCCACCTATGCATGTCATAAAATACTCAAATAGTACCAACCACTAACAGGATAATCATATTGTGACGCCCCACTTCCCAGGGGGTCACCCATCCTAGAACTACTCTAGCTCTAGCACGCTTAACTCTCATGTTCCTCTTGGATCTTGCTACCATCCAAAACGCTATAGCCGGGTTAGAGATTTAGTCCTATTATATCATTTATATAGAGGACTAATCCAAATTCCGGGGTGTCACATTCTTCCCCCCTTTAAGCCCTGACGTCCACGTCAGGCTCAAGCACACTCACAAGCACCAGGCGATGTGAGACTCGTCTCGCTAGCCTTAGCCGACCTTGTGAGGAGCTGCACTCCACTCACAACGGTCATTAGCCGGGGAGCCTCGCTCTACCCGCTATATAACCCTGGCTCAGCCGAGACTCATCTCACATTTCCGGCTGGTGAATGGCTCTGATACCAACTGTGACGCCCCACTTCCCAGGGGGTCACCCAACCTAGAACTACTCTAGCTCTAGCACGCTTAACTCTCATGTTCCTCTTGGATCTTGCTACCATCCAAAATGCTATAGCCGGGTTAGAGATTTAGTCCTATTATATCATTTATATAGAGGACTAATCCAAATTCCGGGGTGTCACACATATAGTCCAAAATAAATATTCCAATCCACATGCAAGGTTAAACGCTAACATTCCATCCATACCAACATGTATAAGTCCCAACCACTATCAGATATCCACAATAGTATTTTCCATATGATAGGCTCACAATTTTATATTACTTAAGCATGCATGTCCAAATAAAGGGATCACTCTAATATTCCTAGTGAGCATGTCAAAATAGAGGTAAACAACAACCACCCACCTCGATCGCTAATTCCAAGTCCAAATAGTGCTCTCGCCCAAACCGATAAGCCACCGCGATCGCTGTACAAAATTCCCAAAAGAACATACATAATTAACATACAATGCTCACACAAAATCTGTCCCAAATACAACAGTCCATAGTTTCCCTGTTTTCACCTACGAAAAATGCTCGGAAAAATCCAAGAAAAATACTGTCACGATCCTCGCGACGAACCCGTCGAAACAAGTATCTGCGCGCTCGAATCCGAGTTTCCTACACTGAGAAACAAATCCGACAAGGGAACCACCCCGAAATAAACTGCTCTCAAAAACTGAACCACAAGGTTCTGTAAACAGGGACCTTCACCTTCGGGCAAAATTCAAAAAATTCCAAGAAAATTTGGGGATATTCCTCGTGATGTGAAGATGCAAAATGCCTTTTGAATCACCCCAATCCGATGTATGTACGCGAAGATATGGCCGAAATACCACACCACTGTCCAAAACTCCGCCCAAGAAAAAGGGTCAAATGGAAGCTCAGGGAACTCCAAGATAAACTCGAAATGAGGAGGAGCTCAAAACACGAAGATCAAAACCCTACCTGTCGTGAGTCCAACGGCGCAAGAATCGCCTCAATCGGAGGTCGGAGTAAGCCGGGGGAGTCCTCGCACCAAAATGCGACGAAGAAGATCACAAACGAACGAGCGTCGTGCTGCGCCGTAAAAATGGTAACCTCGGGATGCGTGCCGCAAAAAAATCCTGGAATCTGCAGATGGATCCGGCTCTGGGAGATGAAGATTTCTTGTGAAGGTGGCACTATGAAAATCCGCGCAGAGAAGAAGCTCTTCAGTGCAGAACAGGGGCCTATTTAAAGGCTAGAAAAACAAATCAACAAATACCAATTCTGTCCCAACTTTCGGGCGCAGGGAGTTTCCGGGCTGCTACAATGTTGGGCCCGGCCCAACACTGTTCACGCCCGGATTCTTCCTGGTCCTCCACGTTGCCCACAAAATAGGCAACAGCGGGAGCCACCACTCCCGCTGCGCCACGTGGCCACCCCCGGGGATCGACACGTGGCGCCCCCAACGTGCGGGAAACCGCGGTCAGCGCCCACGTGCCACCTGCCAGCGCCGCCTGCCAACCCTGCCGGGCACGCGCCCCGAGGCCACCCGCACCCGTTCGGTGCACCGAGCGCGCGACACCGCACCAACCACCGGCCACCACGTGTCCACCCCGGTCCACCGCGCGCCCCGCGCTCTCCGTAGACCGCGCCCCGCAGACCGGCCACTCCCGAGCCGCCACGCGTCCAGCCCCCGGTGCACGCCCGCCGCGTGGACCGGGCGGCCCGCGCCTCTGCCCGCCGCGCTGCCCGCGGCTGCTCCGCCGCCGCCGGCCGGAACAGTGACCCCAACCCTCGAAAAACGCGCTTTTGCATCCGGACTCCGAAAAATACAAGTAGGTAGTCCATTTTGACCGTTTTCGCGCGCTGAATCCGAATTTGATGTCCATTTTGCCAAATTCCAACTCCAAAATTTGCCGAAGGCATCCGGAAAGGTGTTCCTTGGTCCAAACTTTGTGCTGAGTCCATTTTTAATATCCGCTTCGCGCGAAACCACTTCTAAAGATCCGACGGAGTGCACTGATCACCCACGTGATCCGTTAAGCCCGAAGTCCGCCACTTGTGTCCAATTGGTGCACTAACACCTCCAACACACAGTACAGGCTCCCCAGATGTCACCAATGACTCTACCACAGCTCTGCAGAGATCCAGGTCATCACAGATAGGATGCTGTTTTTGTATCTTCTTGGACACCGTACAGCAGCCTTGGGATCAAACTACAACATTCCTTACCTTATTTGGTCAAGGATGGCGCGATATGTTGAAAATGCACATCCTACGGAGAGACTTCCGTTCCTGATGATAGTTATGCGCATCTTCAGAAAGTTCAAGATCAACACCAGCTCGATGGCATATGTGCATAGTTTGGGAACTATTAATGATACAACAATTGTGAAGTCCCTCTCCATGAGACAGGATGAGACTCTCACGCCTCCTCGCAGCAAGAGATCAGCAGCACCAGCAACAACAGCAGCAACAGCAGCAACAACAGCAGCAGCAGTAGCTTCTACATCAGAGGATGACGCCTCTGTTACATCAATCTATCGAGTGCAACAACGGCTCTCGTCGGAACAAGAACGCATGTAAAAAGAAATAACGCAGATATCTTCCGACATGGCTAAGGTTACTGCCACCCAAGTCGACATAAAAAGGAAGTTTAAATCTTTTGCGAAGTTGGTCAAGAAGATCTTTACCAAACTTGGGTGTAGTGACTCCAACGACACAGATTCAGATTGATGTTTCTGACATTGTTAATCATGTTTATTTTGCAGGTTTTTAGTTTCTTATCTTAAATTTTGGAAACTTTGCATAACCCTCCTTTAATTTTGGCTTATTTGTTGACAAAAAGGGGGAGAAGATTTGGAACTTGTAAGTACTTTGGAACGTACTTTGGAACTAACTAAGGTAAGTAGGACATTATACATGCCATACTAACTATTTGACTAATTATTTGGGCATGTAATATTTTCTAACAAGTGATGACTTTCTGACTTTTGAAACTTGTTGGAACTTGACGTGGCAGTTGAAATTTAATGCTTAGAAGATATGTCTATCTCTGATTACATATTCTAATACATATCTGATTTTGTATATGTCATGGTGAGCATAAACTCTATATCTCTATTCGATTTTTGGATATTTAAATTCTTGAGGTATCTAACGATTTCTTTTGTCAAGAATTATTTCTTTTGCAGAGAGTACAAACGTCTAAGTCTAGAGTCTGTTTTAGGAGTTTATCTCTTGTATTTTTATTTGGATCACTTTTGTAAATTTTTGTTGTATGGTGATAGCAACAAAAATATCCTTTAGATTTTTTTTAAGTGAATTTTTGTTTTGTCACGAAACCGCCAAAGGGGGAGATTGTTAAGGATTTTATTTTGGCGTATTTCATGAAGTGGTTAAGTCTTGAAGATTGAAGTTGAAGAATTGTGGAACACATGCATCAATCTCAAGAAGAAAGAATTCAAAAGGATCAGGTACGTTTAACTAAATAATTTTGGTGATCCAAATACTTTCTTATAGTGTAGAAACACTTGGATGAATTTTTAATTACATAAAAATCAAAAACTGAACATGTAATATGTTCAGGATCCGGATCAGGGCATTCTAGTCCAGACCCCCAACATAGTTTAGTTCATGCGGAATTTCAGTCCGGACCTCCCCTGTTTCAGTCCGGACCCCGAACATTGATTCTGCAGAAATCGCATGAACAGTCCGGACTGCCCACATTTCAGTCCGGACCCCGAACATGTTTTTCTGGAAAAGTTCTATTTAATGACGACAGTCCGGACCCTACTTATTCCAGTCCGGACCGTCGACCCGAAAAATTCCAGATAAGGTAGTTTTTGATGCTTATCTCTTTCCAAAGGTTTCTAACCTATAAATAAACCCTAATTTCATCTTTTAGGGTATCCGTGAATTAATCAAAAAATCGATTAAGTAAAATTAGAAAAATTCACAAATATAGAGAAGAAAGGAAAACACGATTAAATTCATGTTTCTTTATCTATATTGTTCAATTAGATTCTAGGGTCTCAATAATCCTATTTTTCATAGAATCAAATTGAAGAATACTTAGATGGTATTTCCTTATGTATCTTTGATCTAAGTATTTGGCGGATCATCATCACCAATCAAAACAACGATTTTACCAAAAATCGGCGCGAGGATTCGCGTGGCCTTATGGATTCAAGGTGCTACCGCTCTCGTGGATTCGGAGCGAGGCGCGTTCGTGTGATCGAGGCGTGCCGCATTGGTGAAGACCATGGATTTAGTTGGACGTCGTGGATTCGACGTTGGACTTCGTGGATTCGAAGTTGGAGCGCAAATCGTGGATTCGAGGAGCGTTCGGAGCGAGCGGAGAAGATCAACTAGGAGCGTATGAAAAAGGTTGAGTCGTAGGTTTACGGTAAATCACCTTGTACGTGTTTTAATTCTAGTGGATTTCGCCGTGTTATCGGTCCCGTGGTTTTTTACTCCTGTGACGGTGTTTTTCACGTAAATCTTGCGTACTTTATTTATTTTCCGCATTGGGTTATTTTTTACGCAACGATTTGGTGTGTTTATTGTTTACACCTATTCACCCCCCCTCTAGGTGGTTTTTCCCCTATTCAGATCCATATATTCCATAACGCACAATTTAAACCCCCGGGGCGTGACATACGCAGCTTCAAGATCATGAGGACGGAGCTAAAGAATTTGTCACAATGGTCCGGAACACCAAGCTCACGATCACGCCTCAACTAATTGGTGAAGTGCTGGGAATGAATGCCCAAATTGAAGGGATTCATTACATGAAGGGACATGTTATGACAAATACAACTTGGAGGACGGTTGTTGATGGAATTTGCATGCCGGATACTCGGTCGGCGGGAAACTCCGTTCTTTCAAAAGAACTTCGACCGGAGTATAGATTTTTGAACTTCATTGTTTGCTATAATATTTTGCCAAACATGCAAACAAAGGTTCTTCGTTGGGATAGAATGTTATTTCTATATCTTCTTAAACACCCTGCAGCTTCGTTGGGATCAAATTTCAATATTCCGTATCTTATCTAGTCAAGGATGGCGAGATATGTGGAAAATGCTCATCCTACCGAGTGACTTCCATTCCCGTTGATTATAATGCGGATTTTGAGAAAGTTTGATGTCGATATTCGTTCATCAACTTATATGCATAGTCTAAGAACTATCAATGATTCTACAATTGTGAAGTCTCTCTCGAGCCAACCGGATGAGACCCCAACCCCGCCAAGGAGCAAAAGACCTTCAGCCCCAACAGCACAACCAGCAACAACAGCACAAGCAGTAACAACAGCAACAGCAAAAGTAGCAGCGACAGCTTATATCTCAGAGGATGAAGCCTCTGTTACGTCAATTTATCGGGAACAACAACGGTTATCGTCTGAACATGAGCGGATTGCAATTGAACAAGGTCGGATCTCTACAGACCTTGCAGCGATTACTGCAACCCAAGTTGACTTGAAAAAGAAGTACAAGTCATTAACCAAGTTGGTTAAGAAATTTTTTGCAAAACTTGGTTGTAGCAGCTCAGACGACAACGACTCAGACTGACCTTTTCCTTTGTTGTTCTAATGATTTTTTTTTGCAGGTTTTTAAATTTTGTTCTTGATATTTGTGAACTTTGCACTCCTTTCTTTTTCATTTTGGCTGATTTTCTATGACAAAAAGGGGGAGAGAACATATACAGCATTGAACTTGAAACCTTGAACTGAAACATTGAACTTTGAAGGTAAGTTGAAGGTAAGTTGAACTTGAACAGGCCACTAACTATTTGACTAACTATTTGGGCATGTAATATTATTAACAAGTTGCTTGATAACTGACATAACTTTGAACTTGTTATATGTTTTGACATTGTCACGCCCCGGGGTCGAAACTGCGACCCGGGCTCGCCAACAGATCCGCCGCCCATACGGGAAGCCCCGCATAGACGAAGCATCTAACCTGCAAAAGATAGTACTACAGCTATACATATATCAGAGCAAAAAATAAACTGCTGAAATATAAAAATCCAAACCACTGTACAACTGGAATAAGGTATAAAATCCATCTCCCAAATTTAAATAATACAAAATCTGATCCACAGGAATAGTACAAATAAAATAATCCTCCTATACAACATCTATGAATCCAAAAAGGGAGGTAAACTAAAACAATAATACATCAGTGTACAATAAAATCCCACAATCCGGGATGGTACATCTATCTCACTAAAATGAACTACACTGGTAGGGATCTATCTCATGACTCCCTGTCCTCGGTCCGTCGGGCCAACTAGAGCAGGAACGGAGGAAAAGTCTCAGCAAACCTGTCACCGACAGACGGTGTGAGAACTACATCCTACAGCAGTTCTCAGTGGGTACCGTCTCCAAGACCAACGGTCTGCCCACTAAGTCTACTAGAGGCATAAGATAATAGAATACTGAAGAAAGGAAAACTGAAAATAACTCTACAGCTACCATGCCTCTATCTACTATGCTCAACGGGTGATACAGATGAAAATGATGCATCGACTCTAACCCAGTATACTCAATCAACCCAATCACACTGACTGCCACATGGGGTGTGGTGACCTGGATCTCTGCAGGGCTTCTATAGTGTGACCAGCAGCTTCTGGAGGCCTTTGTGGCGTGTCGGTGGTGTTTGTGCACCAATTGGACGCTAGTGATGGACTCAGTGTGTTAAATGGATCACAAGAGTAGTCAGAGGACCCTGTCGGATGTTTAGAAGTGGTTTCGCGCAAAACAGATATTAAAATTGGACCCAGAGTGAAATTTGGGTTAAAAACACTTTTCCGGATGCCTTCGGCAATTTTTAGAGTTGGAATTTGGCAAAACGGACAGCGGATTTGGATTCAGCGCGCAAAAACGATGAAAATGGACTACTTACTTGTATTTTTCGGAGCCCGGATGCCGTGCACGGATTTCGAGGCAAGGCGGTACTGTTCTGGCGGCGGCGGCGGCGGCGGAGCGCGGCGGCGCGGGCTCGGGCAGGTGGCGGAGCGACCGCGAGCAGGCGCGCGGGCGCGGGCAGGCGCGCGGTCCACAGGCCGGCGTGCACCGGAGGGCAGGACACGTGGCAGCTTCTGACTTGTTGGTGTTGTGGTCGCGGTCCACGGAGTTGGTGCAGCTGGCCTCAGGAAGCGTGCATGGCAGGGGTCGCAGGCGGCTGGCGCAGGCGCGCACGTGGGCGCGTTGACGCCGTTTCCCGCGTTCGAGCGCGCCACGTGTCGGCAGCTGGGGTGGGCCATGTGGCGCATTCTTGGTGGCTGGATCGGCTGTAGCGTGTTTGGTGGTGACGTGGCGCAACCAGAGCATTCCGGACGCGCGATGGACGGCCACGATTTGGTTACTGTTTGAGCCCGAAATGTCCGGGCGCCCGAAAGTGGGGACTCAAGCATCATTTTCTGATTTGTTTCTTCCAGCCTATATATAGGCCGAGAACAACTGCAGTGAGCTCTTTTTTTACTCATCTCCTCACAGTGAAACCTTCACGAGAATTTCTCCTCTCCCAGAGCTGGTTCCAACTGTCGATTCCAGGATTTTTCCGTGGCATGCACTTCGAGGTATCCATTTTTACGGCACGGCGCGACGCTCGTTCATTTGTGACACCCCTTCGTCACGTTTCGGTGCGAGGACTCCCCCGGCTTACTCCGACCTCCGTTTTTGGCGATTCTTGCGCCGTTGGATTGGCGACAGACAGAGCTATGATCTTGGTATTTCTTGGTTCCCCTTGTTTCGCGCTTTTTGAGGAGTTTCTCCAAGCTTTCTGTGACCCTTTTTGCTGTGGTTGAGTTTTGGACAGCGGCTCAGTTTCTTGGCGATATCTCCGCTCTCGGACATCGGATGGAAACGTGCCTGTACACTTTTTGCATCTACGCGTCGCAAGGATTCTCGTCATATTTTTCTGGGATTTTTCTGAGTTTTACCCGAAGGTATACTTTTCCCTTTCTTCTGTGCAATGTGATACAGTTGTGTATGTTGTGGAGTTTCGCGCTCACCGCGTTGTGGAATTTGTAACTCGGCCTCCGGGACTCGGATTTTGACGTGCAAGTACTCGTTTCGAAGGGCTCGACGCGACGATCACGATTGTATTTTTGTCGGATTTTTCTGAGTTCTTGCTGCAGATGAAAAATCAGCATCTTTGGGACTGTTCCTACAGATTTGTATGTACTTGGATATTTTTAGCATAAAGTGTAACTTTGGACCTTATTGTCGTATCCAGGGGTATTCGCGAGTGTTTTTGGAACACTGCTAGGAGCCGAGGTTTGCGCGACATGTACCGTGGATACGGGTTCAGCAGATGTTACTAGCAAGTGGCCACGCTCTTCACTGACCTCAGGTTTGCCTTGGTTTAAGCACTTCAGGTGGGTAAGCTTAATATTAGTAACTGTATAAGGATTGATAAGGTTTCTATGTTATGATGAATGTAAGCGCACTTGTGGGGAAGTCACCCTTCTATGACTGATAGCAGGCATATTTAATGTACAACCGATGTGAGCAAGAGGTAAGCAGGGAATGGCCTAGATCTTGTGGTTATTGTACATTTTGGGTGAGTTGGAGACTTAGCATATGGTAGACGGCTATATTTATCCCATGCTAGATGACATAGAGATCTTACATGTTTATTCATTGGCCTACTTGTGTGAGATTGGTATATCATAGTAGGATTACTTTAGCGTGCTTTGCTACCATATGTTTCACTCTCTTTTATCGTTCCTGAGGACAAAAGCATGCTTGAATGGACATCTAGATAGGCCATCTTTTACTGCTGCACTACTTACTGGAACTTGATTTAGGAGAAACCATGCTTTTCCTTTTCTCCTTCTTTGTTAGTCAGGCGGTCTGTGTTGCTCGGGTGCGAGCAGGGGTCTGGGGTAGTGTAGCCGGGACATGGGTGTCAGGGACGGGTTGTGCTGGATTGCGGCTGGCAGGGTGTTGCGGTGACCGCGGACTTTGGGCGGTTGATCGGAGGTCAGTTATAGGACCTGATTATAGATGGCAGGGTATTGCGGCAACCACGGATATTGGGCGGTTGACCGAATATTTATTTATGCATCTGATTGGGTATCAGATTTCTCTAGTGGACAGAGTTTCCCACTATTTGAGTACTTTTGCATCTGATTGAGGACCAGGGTCTTCTTTAGTGGTTGGATTTTTCCACTTTGATCATAGTCATGATCTAGTCCTGGTATATAGAGATACTTGTGATACTGATGACAGAGATACTTTACTCGTGTGGGTCGCTCCCCTCAAGTGCCACTCCGGAGTAGGCTTTAGACCGTGTTGGGTTCCGGTCATTTGGACAGTGGAGATACTGAGTTCGTGAGATTGATGACAGAGCAGGCAGTACCGGGTTTTATACCGGTTCATTCGATCGGGTTTGTTCGGTCAGATACTTTTATTGTTGCACTCGTGCCTGGGGGCTGAGTGGAGTATAGTAGCTATGTTTAGACCAGTGCTAGTGTTGTTGGGAGCCGTTTGGTTTGACGGTGGTCCCGTGTCGTTGTGAGTGCTTTGACCGTTGTGTGAGAGGTTGAGCATCTTGAGTCTATCCGTTCTGAGAGAGAGCTTGGATTTCGACTATAGCCTGCAAGAGCCACTACTCGATAGCGAGTTAGTCTGTTTGGACGCCCTACGTAATTCTTGCCCGTCAGCGGGAGGTGGTTGTAGGTGGGCGCAGGTTTGACTGGACCAGATATGGCAGTCAGCTCGATTGGGTCGATTGTGCACTTCATGTGCTAGTGGTGGCATACCATTCTTGGATTCTCCTCTCTTGAGTATTTAGATGGAGGCATGGTAGCTGTAGAGTATCTCCAGCCTTTCTAGTTCAGTTTTTACTGCAGGGTTATTTAGTGCCTCTAGTGGTCTTGGTGGGCTAATCGTTGGGCCTGGTGATGGTACCTACTGAGAACTCCCTTTTTGGTGTAGTTCTCACACCCGTTGGGGGTTTTCCCCCTCCCTTTCTTTTCTCTCCTTTGTTTTGCAGAGTCTTAGCGGGTGTTGCTGATTCTGCGGTTGTTGATCGAGGCGAGGAAGTCGCGTGCTAGATCCCTACCTGTCGTTGGAGAGTAGCGGTACCCCTTCAAAGGAGGGCTTCAGTAGATTAGCTATTTTATTTTTCTCTTTTGAGAGACTGATGTAGTGAGGACATGATATGTATTGAGAGCCTGTACACTGATGTATTTATTGGAGATACCTCCCTATTGAGTTCTGATTTTTGTATATGAGGATGTTGTATGATTATCATTTTGGGAGATGGACATTGTTGTATTATTTCTAGTTGTACAGTGATCGATTTTAGTTTTACAGCATATTTTCATTTATAGCTCTGATATCTGTTAGCTGTAGCACTTTTCTTGCAGGTAGGACGCTTCGCCTATGCGGAGTTTGGCATAGGTGGCGGATCTGTTGGCGAGCCCGGGTCGCAGTTTCGACCCCGGGGCGTGACAGATTAGGTTGGTATCAGAGCCTAGGTTGTAGGTCATGGTGGACTTAGAAACCCTAGGCTTATGGTTTGACCCTTGGTTGACTTCGTGAGAGTCGTGATTTATAGCGAGTGTCCTGATTGAGTTTTATATCTCTCCTAAGGGACGGGAGGAGTGATTGGCATGTTTATTCTCCTAAGTGATTATGTTGGCTGCAGACAACATAATGCTGTTGAACGGGTGACATGCTTTAGACTTTCGCTGGATTGGGTCGAGTGGCTTTTGTGTGCTGATTTGCAGTTTCGTCGTGGCGAGCGGTGTCTCCCCGATGCTGGGTGTTGACCCGTGTGCATCCTGTCATAGCAGTTGAGGTTGAGCGGTTGGTTTTGGGCCGGATACCCGAATTGAGGTCAGAGAGCTCCGGACCCAGATGACAGGATTGTCAGAGGTTTATCAGCGGCAGAGTGAGCGAGCGCTAGTTTTAGTGACACAGTTGTCGGAGCACTGAGTAACCCTCTCTGTGCCAACGCTTAGTGCCGAGGCACTGAGGCAGGGTGGATAGTTGACAGCAGAGGACCTGTGGGGCATGTTTGATTGAGTAAGCAAGATTTGGTAGATGAACCACCCCGACTCGTAAGATTGAGTTTGGAGCCTTTGGAGGCAGAGTCGTGGTTGGTGGTGATGGTGTGATCAATTGAGAGCCTCCCTGTGCTAGAGAGTGTAGGTTTTTATAGGATCCACAAGGATCTAAATAGGTACTATCAAACAACTAGAGGGGGGGTGAATAGGTGTAATACTTATAAAACCAAAACTCAGTGCAAAATAAAAACCAATGCGGAAAATAAAAACAGCACACCGAGATATACGTGGAAACTCCAATCCAGGAGAAAAACCACGGGACCAACACGCAATAACAATCCACTAAGAATAGAAGAATAACAAGGTGATTACCGACTCCACGGACTCAACCCCTCCTTCAGCTTCTTCGGACCTTGCGCTGACCGGTTGGATATCCACGCAATAAAAATCCCTAAGAAAAGAAGAATAACAAGGTGATTACCGTCTCCACGGATTTAACCCCTCCTTCAATTTCTTGGACCTCGCGCTCCACCGATTTTGCACGTCCACTGCACACGTTCGAATCCACGAACGCCACTCGAATCCACGAGCACACGTTTCGAATCCACGAAACGCCTTTAGCACACCGAATCCACGATGCCACGTCGAATCCACGACGCAAACTCAGTCGATAAGAATATTGACTTCGATGGTGATCCTTCGCTTAGATTATCAATGAAGATCCATGGGAAAAATCTCTAAGCAAAGATTAGATCAATTCGACAAAAAACAGATCTTGGAAGAACCGTCGAATTGACCTAAAAGAGGCTATTAAGAAGAACAGTGAAAACCTAGCCTCTAGGGTTGCTCTCAAGTGTTTTATAAATTAATCGGCCGTAGCTCCCACGTTTTTGAGAAACCCTAAACGTCTATTTATAGTTTAGAAACCTTTGGAAAGAGATAAGAATCAAAAACATACCTTATCTGGAAATTTTCAGGACGGCGATCCGGATCGGATTTACTGCGATCCGGATCGTCGTAACGAGATTGACGATTCCAGAAAAACAAGGGTTCGGGATCCGGATTGCAACTTCCCGATCCGGATCGTTCATGAAATTCAGCAACATCCAATGTTCGGGATCCGGATCAGAATAGGCTTGGATCCGGATTGGATTTGCACATGAACTAATACCCTTCGGGATCCGGATTGGATCATCTGATAAGGATCCTGAACATGCCCCATGTCCAGTTTTTGATTTTTATGCAATTAAAAATTCTTCCAAGTGTTTCTACACTATAAGAAAGTATTCGGATCACCACAATTATTTAGTTAAACATACCTGATCC
This sequence comes from Tillandsia leiboldiana, assembly GCA_029204045.2. Classification (NCBI taxonomy): domain Eukaryota; kingdom Viridiplantae; phylum Streptophyta; class Magnoliopsida; order Poales; family Bromeliaceae; genus Tillandsia; species Tillandsia leiboldiana. The sequence continues at coordinate 25,089,962 of CM055064.1, forward strand.
TCTTGAATACTTTCTTCTTGAGATTGATGTAACTGATCCACAATTCTTCAACTTCAATCTTCAAGACTCAAGACACTGAGTGCCAACTTGAGCTCTTGTTGAATCTTTTCTAAGTCTTTGATTGCTGATTGACAATTTGATCCCTTTAAGACTCCGACTCAACTCACTGACTTGACTCACGAAATATGCCAACACCAAAAAGCCGTAACAATCTCCCCCTTTGGCAATTTCGTGACAAAACCCAAAAATACATAAAAGCGCTCAAGTCACTCATCTTAAACCAAAAAGTCGAAATTCAATGTTATCACCAAAACATTGATTTTCTTTGCGTGAAAGATCCAATAAATACAAAATTACATTTGAACCAAACAGTCCTAGAACATACTCTATGACTTAGGACTTGGAGTCTTAAAGTGATGTAATTCCTGCAAAAAAAAACTCCAAACAAAATCAAACGTTAGTCGTTAGAAATTAGAATCCTACATTTGATTCGTCCTTTTGGTTCTTTTGTTTTTCGGCTCTTTCAATCTTTTCTTTATCTCCCCTTATCATGAGCATCTCTAACATGTTCTCCATGTTCTCCATGTTCTCCCCCTGTCTTTAGCATTTATGTTCTCCCCCTTTGTGATACGATCATTATTTTCTGTTCTCCCCCTTTTTGTCACAAATTGTCAAACAGTGAACATACTAGACAAAAGAAAATCACTAACAGCATTAGTTCATAGAGAAAGAGAGATAAAGGCTCAGTTCCGGTATATAACAAAAATGCAGATTGCGTACCTGTACCAGAAAGCAAAAAACAAATAATTTCTTGAAACAAATACAGATTTTGAAATATTTGAATTACCGATTTGTATTCCATCAAGAAAACAATTTAAGTGCTTTAAACAATGAATTCACACAGATACCATTCAAACCAATTAATTTCACGAAATTAAAAAGATTTACTCCAAAATCATGAAAAACAAAGATAAAACATTATAAACAGTTTTTCATGTTATATTCATCAAACACAAGTCATCAAAAATAATCTTAAGATCCAAACTCTATCAAGATGTAACGGATTTACAAAGATGACTTACGGAGATTTCCAAACGACATCAATTCTGAATTCTACCCTTTCAAATTTGAGATAAGCACTAAAATACCTAAGGGTGGCTCTTTGAGCATCTTTCAACTATCCCACCTTATACCAACCAGGAGATTGTTCAAAATAAGAGCTTTAAAATTAAATCTCCGAATGCTTCAACTAAACAAAATTTCATAAATAATTTTCAAGCATCCATAACATGTGGTAGCTTCACACACAGACCGGACGACCGGGGTGGCAGCTCTTTCCAACATGTGGTGGTAGTTTTCACACTCCTTTCGGATGTAACTCTTTCCACATCTTTTACAATTCATTTATTTACCCTTGTAAGAATGCAATCTCTTACGTGAAAGAATTAAATCCCAAATTTTAGTCTATCAGTTGTCTCACATTTATCACAATGAAATCACACAACCGAGATAGATTAAGCATCTAAAGATCACACATGATTTCTAAAATTTGATGCTTATAATATCAAAAACTCCTATAATGAAGTATCTTCAAGATTATGATTATGGAGTAAAGTTGATAATTTAAATAAAATTAAATTGGAGTGATTGAAAGTGGAAAACCCTTTTTATTCAATGCACTTGTTCGTTAAAATCCTTTCGTTTTTTTTTTTTTTTTTTTTTTTTTTTAAAAAAAAAACAAAACATAAAAACGAAGAGCATTGAAAACATGTAATGCAGAGATTCGGAAAAATATGAAAGGAAAACCAATCAAAGCATTACATACAGTCATAAGCTATTTAGGACTTAAGACAAGGAAAGATATCACCTTTCCGAATCCAAAATTGTCGAATTCTGGGTTGTCTTGATTCATTGTGGTTGGGAGATGATAGCTTTGACTGTTGATCCACCTTAGGTCTTTGCCTCGCAGTGATCCACTTGTATGATTGATGTTGTGGCTCGGACCTTTGGTGGTTTGAGTGAACTCCATTGACTTGATGTGTCTTTTGATTCCGTTGAGTTCGCTCCGTAGATGAAGTTGCCGAAGAATTCTTCTTTCTCTTTTTCGGGCAATCCTTCACCAAATGTCCTTCAAGTCCACAAAGGTGACACGTTCTTCCTTTCAATTTGAATGTGGAACTTGAAGCATGCACAGTTTGATCCTTTTTAAAACCCAAACCAACTTTGGTCGTTTGACCTAATCCGCACATACAATCTAGTTTCTTGGAAACGGTTGAAAGCCTTTGTATGTCGGATTTGAGTTCATGAACTTGCTTGGTCAATGCTTGGTTGGTGACATGAATCTCCTCAAACTGCTTTTCAAGAAAATCAATCTTGTTAATATGGGAATTAACGATCATTTCCGATTGATTTAACTTTTCTTGGAGGATTTTATTATTATCCAATAAAAGCTCTCGATCCTCCTCGAGATCATGAAGTTTTATCTTTAAAGCTTGATTCTCGTCTTGAACTTCAAGTCGTTGCTTCCTCAACTTCTTGATATGCTTGGCCATCTTCTTTGATTCCGCAAGAAGTTGTTGGTATGCCTCAACGAGTTCTTCTTCGTCCGACTCCCCCTCACTTGATGACTCTCCGCCGGTTGTTGATGTTTCATACAAAATCAAAGGAGGATAGTCAGTGACTAAAGATGATAAACACAAATTAGAAGAGGGAATTTGAGAGGCATGAAAAGCAACGGCGTTTTCCTCTTTACTTGAGGTCGATTCATTAGAAGTAGAATCGTCCCAAGTTTTCGCTTGCAAAGCCTTCTTTTTGTATGATTTCTTAGAAGGACAATCCGTTGAAAAATGGCCGTAGCCTTTGCATCGATAGCATTGGATTTTCCCTTCGAAATCATCTTTTTCTTTTTCTTTAGAAGGTTTTGCAACACCTTTGAGTTTAGAGGATTTAGAACCCGATGATCCTTTAGATTGTTTCGTTGATGAAGATCCATCGGTTCGATTCTTCCAAAATTTCCGACGAAATTTCTTTGTGATCCGCGCCAATTGTTCTTCAAAATTGGCAAAAGAGATTTCATCGTCGGAACTTGATTCGCAATCTTCTTCCTTTGTGGATTTGAATGCAATACCTGTAAGCTTAGAAGAAGACTTGGAAGAAACTTGATTAGTAGGAAAAGTCATCTCATAAGTTTGCAAAGCACCTACTAATTCCTCTACACTCATCTCATCCGGATGACTAACGGTTTCAATGGCGGTAACCTTTGCCCTAAACCGTTCCGGAAGAGTCCGAAGTATCTTTCTTACAATTTTCGACTCCGGGATCTTTTCTCCTAAATTAGCACATGTATTTATTACATCTTGAAGTCTAGTGTAATAATCTGTAAACAATTCATGCTCTTCCATATGAATAGAGTCAAATTGACTTGTAAGCATCTGGAGCTTTTGAATTTTTACAAGATTAGTACCCTCATGTGTAATTTTGAGAATATCCCAAATTTCCTTCGCGGTTTCACACGCGGAAATTCTTGTGAACTCAGTCGAGGAAAGAGAGTTAAAAAGAGCGTTCATACCTTTCCCATTGTAAGAAGATCTTTCGAGTTCCTCTTTGGACCATCTAGAGCGAGGTTTTGGGGTAGTAGAATTTCCTACTTCCTCAACAGGATGCACCCAACCGTATTCCACGGATTGCCATACCCGCTCATCAATTGCGATGAGAAAAGCCCTCATCCGCACTTTCCAATAAGCATAATTAGTCCCATCAAAAAGAGGAGGTCTATAAATATTACCACTTTCACCCATCATGATAGATAAACCTAAAACCCGCTCTGATACCAATTGTAGGTTTTTATAGGATCCACAAGGATCTAAATAGGTACTATCAAACAACTAGAGGGGGGTGAATAGGTGTAATACTTATAAAACCAAAACTCAGTGCAAAATAAAAACCAATGCGGAAAATAAAAACAGCACATCGAGATATACGTGGAAACTCCAATCCAGGAGAAAAACCACGGGACCAACACGCAATAACAATCCACTAAGAATAGAAGAATAACAAGGTGATTACCGACTCCACGGACTCAACCCCTCCTTCAGCTTCTTCGGACCTTGCGCTGACCGGTTGGATATCCACGCAATAACAATCCCTAAGAAAAGAAGAATAACAAGGTGATTACCGTCTCCACGGATTTAACCCCTCCTTCAATTTCTTGGACCTCGCGCTCCACCGATTTTGCACGTCCACTGCACACGTTCGAATCCACGAACGCCACTCGAATCCACGAGCACACGTTTCGAATCCACGAAACGCCTTTAGCACACCGAATCCACGATGCCACGTCGAATCCACGACGCAAACTCAGTCGATAAGAATATTGACTTCGATGGTGATCCTTCGCTTAGATTATCAATGAAGATCCATGGGAAAAATCTCTAAGCAAAGATTAGATCAATTCGACAAAAAACAGATCTTGGAAGAACCGTCGAATTGACCTAAAAGAGGCTATTAAGAAGAACAGTGAAAACCTAGCCTCTAGGGTTGCTCTCAAGTGTTTTATAAATTAATCGGCCGTAGCTCCCACGTTTTTGAGAAACCCTAAACGTCTATTTATAGTTTAGAAACCTTTGGAAAGAGATAAGAATCAAAAACATACCTTATCTGGAAATTTTCAGGACGGCGATCCGGATCGGATTTACTGCGATCCGGATCGTCGTAACGAGATTGACGATTCCAGAAAAACAAGGGTTCGGGATCCGGATTGAAACTTCCCGATCCGGATCTTTCATGAAATTCAGCAACATCCAATGTTCGGGATCCGGATCAGAATAGGCTTGGATCCGGATTGGATTTGTGTTGGGTTATATGTAATAAGGATCTAAATAGGGGAAAAAACACCTAGAGGGGGGTGAATAGGTGTAAACGCATAAACACTCAAAAAAATCGTTGCGATAAAAACCCAATGCGGAAATAAAAATAATACGCAAGATTTTTACGTGGAAAACTCCATCACCGGAGTAAAAAACCACGGGACCGATAACACGGCAGAAATCCACTAGAATTAAAACACGTACAAGGTGATTTACCGTACACACTTACGACTCAACCTTTTCCATACGCTCCTAGAGGATCTTCTCCGCTCGCTCCGCGACGCTTCTCGAATCCACGATCTGCGCCCAACGCCGAATCCACGGCGTCCAACGTCGAATCCACGACGTCCGACCGAATCCACGGTCTTCACCCAATAGCACCCTTCGAATCCACGAACGTGCCTCGCTCCGAATCCACGAGAGCGGTTGAACCTTGAATCCACAAGGACACGCGAATCCACGCGCCGATTTTTGGGGTAAATTGTTGTTTTGGGTGGTGATGATCCGCCGAATACTTAGATCAAAGAGAGATCGGAAATACCATCTAAGTATTCATTAGTTTGATTCAACTCAAGATGTGAGTATGAAAACCTAGAATCAAACTAATCAATATAGATGAAGAAACATAGAGTATTCTCTAATGATTTCCTTTCTTCTCTATATGTGGATCTAGAGGCGTATATATGAAAATGACGGCTATTGTTATTTTCGGCCTCTTTTTGGATTAACCCTAGAAGAAGAGTCATAGGGTCTATTTATAGGTTAGAAACCCTAGGAAGGAGATAAGAATCAAAAACCTAACATTTCTGGAGATTTTACGGACGGCGATCCGGATCGGATTAACTGTGATCCGGATCGTCGTAACGAGTCAGGCAATTCCAGAAAAACGAAGGTTCGGGATCCGGATCGAAGTGCTTGATCCGGATCGTTCATACAGTTCACCAAACATCAACGTTCGGGATCCGGATTGCGAAGCCTGATCCGGATCGTTCAAGGAAGATGGTAAACTCAGTGTTCGGGATCCGGATCAAGAGAGGCTACGATCCGGATTGAACTGGTGTATGAACGAACCACCTTCGGGATCCGGATCGAACAACCTGATCCGGATCCTGAACATGTCCCAAGTCCAGTTTTTGATTTTTATGCAATGAAAGATTCTTCCAAGTGTTTCTACACTACAAGAAGTATTCGGATCACACAAAATCTTTAGTAAAACATACCTGATCCTTTTGAATTCTTCTTTCTTGAGATTGAGTTAAACGATCCAACTTTCTTCACCTTCAATCTTCAAGACTTGAGACTTTCACGAAACTATGCCAACTCAAATTCCGTAACAATCTCCCCCTTTGGCGGTTTCGTGACAAAACACAGATCCACTAAAGAAAATTCAAAAAGATATTTTTGTTGCTATCACCATACAACAAAAATTTACAATGGAGATCCAAAAATTTAAAAACATGAGATAAACTCCTAAAACAGACTCTAGACTTAGACATCTGTACTCTCTGCACAAAGAAATCATTCTTGACAAAAAGAGATCGTTAGATACCTCAAGAATATTTAGCATACAAAACATAGTACAGAGATAGAGTTTATCTAATCATCATGACATTTGAGAATTCAGATATGTAAGAGAATCATAGTCAAAAACCAACATATCTTCTAGCAATTAAAAACCAAATGTCACACAATGTTAGTCCAACATCAACTTGTTAGTTATATTACATGCCCAAATAGTTAGTCGAATAGTTAGTCGAGACATGCAAACAATCACAAGATGAAAACCAAAGTTGAAGTTGAAGAGATACTTACCTTGATGTATACAAAATCTTCATCAGCAAGATTTTCACAATCATTGTTCAAGTTCCCTTGATGTTCATTCACATCATCATTGTACCTTGATGCAGTCATCATTGATGTATACAAGATCACAATTTTCACAATATCATTGTTCAAGTTCTCTAAACTCTCTCCCCCTTTTTGTCACAAACAAAGCCAAAGTTACCAAAAGATCGAAGGAGAGTTAAAAAATATCAACGAAAATGTTCCGAAAATTTAAGAACTAGAACTAAAAGTGAGTCCTAAAAACTGAAAAACCTGCACAAAAGGATTAAAAATCTGCAAAAGAATAAAAAAGAAGAAATCAGTCATCAGATTCTGAGTCTTCAGAGCTTGTGCAGCCCATCTTTGAGAACATCTTTTTCACCCGCTTGTTCATAGAATTGATCTTCTTAGTTATGGTAATGTGAGCTGCCGTGATGAGCTCGAGCTCATTGGAGATTCTCGTTTGTGCCTTCGAGATCTGTTCCTGCTCAACCGATAATCGTTGTTGTTCTTTGTAGATGGATGAGACTGATGCTTCATCCGCTGGTGTGGGTGCTGGTTGTGATGGTGATGCGGAAGTGCCGTTACCAGGTTTTGTTCCGCACGTTGGGACTGGAGTGACATGGGGTAATTTGTGAAGTGACTTCACGACGGTGGACTCATCGATCATGCCCAAACACTGATGATAAGTCGGTGAGGTAATGTCAACCTGAAATTTCTTCAAAATCCTCATTATAATCAGTGGAAATGGAATTCTCTCTGTGGGATGAGGGTGCTCAACATATCTTGTCATTCTATTCCAAATGATGTATGGAATGTTGATATTCAATCCCATTGCCTCAGACGGATGTCCTAAGAGATACAAAAATAGCATTCGATCCCATCTCACGACTTTCGTCTGCAAATTTGGAAGGATATTGTAACAAATGATGAAGTTTAGAAATCGGTACTCAAGACGAAGTTCCTTGGATCTGATCGATTTCTCCGTTGATTGCGTCCCTTCCAAACAAATTCCCTTTATAACCCTCTGCCACACAGTGTTTATCAAAACCTGTCCCTTCAAGTAATTAACTCCTGTCTTGTTGGCAGGCATTCCCAAAACCTCGCCAATCAATTGTGGAGTAATTTTGAATCTTGTGCCTTGGATGTTCGTGTAAAATTCCATTGGACCGTTTTCAATTTCACGAAGGTGCCGTGCATTTGTATAGAAGGCCCTTACAAGATGCAGACAGTATCCAAGCACTTCTGGAAATCGACAAACTTGAATAAGGTTTGCTTGTTCAATTAGAGCGCCAAACTCAGGGGAGTGATCTCGTAGAGCCTCTATATTGACATGCCTCTCACCAATGCATTCACGATTCTCAAATGCCTTTAGGCGATCCGAATTAACGAACACTGGTTCCTCCCGAGGTGGAGAATCCGGAATAATCGGTTCGTTAGCCATGAAACCTCGTGCTCGTCCAAACCGTCGAGCGAGTCGTTTCCTTTTTACTGAGATGTTTGGTGCAGTCATTGGTGCTTTACCTTTGTCCGTGGGTGCTTTTTCTTTCGATGCATCGGACGCCTTTTGTTCAGGCAATGAGTCATCATCATCTGTCAATGCAGTCCAATCTACCTCGTGACAATCTACTTCTGTGTCGCTGATCACATGAACCTCACCCTTTTGTTGTGTTTTCTTAGCTCTTTTTAACTTATTTGTGGCCCGAGTGTGCACCATAGTGACCAATAAAAGAATGATCCATGAGAATCCCATTGATCCAAGTGCTTTAAGAAGATTAAAATCCTGTGAGCAACAACTCAAGAACACAAAAAAAATTGTTAATTTTTAAAGATTGAAAAATTGTACCCAAACAATCATAATCATGTAGAGAGACTAAGAATCAAATTAGTTTTGCAAAAGGACTTTTTAAAAATAGATCAATTGCATGATTTTCGAAAATCCTTATTATATGCCCTAAAACCGAAATTTTAGAAATCGAAGCCTAAAAATCCGTTAATCAGGAGAATACCTAGCATATAATCAAAACTAATCTACCCAGAGTTCTTATTTCAAAAGAAATTTGATCAAAAACCATCCACAAACAAAGTTGATCCAAGAAATTCATCACGTTTGAGGAGGAAAAGAGAAAAACGGTGAAAAACCGAGATTTTGATCAATAAAACTTACTTGGAGTTGAAGAACTTGAGTTTGAAAGCTTCCAGGAAGGATGAAATCTAGAGAGAGAGGCTCTGGAAACTTTGGAACAAAAGATTGGAGTAAAGAAATCAAAAACCCCTTTCGTTCTTTATAAAACCTAGCCGCGATCCGGATCAGTTCATAACTGCGATCCGGATCGGCTACCCGCAGTGAGAAACTGCGTTCGGGATCCGGATCGGCAGATACAATCCGGATCGTCAGCCCGCAGAAGAATTCCTGCGTTCGGGATCCGGATCATCTAGCCCGATCCGGATCGGCCCCAACTTTTTCTTTAGAAAATTTCAGAGAAATTCAAGAAAAAAACAGAAAAAGATTGTAAGCGCAAATGTGTATCAACTTTAAACAAAATCATCGTTTCATACAACAAGAATTAGATTATGCCAAATCTATCAATAATATCCAAAAATGAAACGAAAATTTACAAAATTAAATCCCTTAAAGTTGAACACCTTCAATTACATCTAACTTGATCTTATGAGTAATGCCTTTATCAAATCATCAATTCAGTAAAGAAAATGAAATACAAAGATCAATAGATGTTTGAAATCCCAAATATAATAGATAATGTATCTAGACAATCTGTTGAAGAGAGTGGCTCTTTGAGCATCTTTCTTTAAAAACCCACCTTATACCAACCTTGAAATTGACAGAGTCAAGTATTTCAACATGCATTTTACTTAATCAAAATTTGAACAACCATGCTTGGTATACATGTGGTAGCTGCAAACAATACTCGGACGACCGAGGTGGTAGCTCTTTCCTCCATGTGGTGGTAGTTTTCACACTCCTCATTGGGATGTAAGTCTTTCCACATCTTTTGAGCATTTTACCTTTTCTATGACTCCCCCTCAATTGGCTATCAATTATTTAAGATATAAAGATATTCAACCAAATATTGATCTCGATTTCATACTCGCTAAGCAGTCAAATAAGATAATGACTATACCAAGAGAGATCATAGAGAGAGAAAATTGACTTTGATCACTTTAGAAGATGATTAATTAACATAAATGATCATTGCAACAGTGAAATATATGATGGCAAAAGCATAATAATTTCTAAATGTGCGAAAAGATGCAATTAAAGTCAATTATGATCCTATGCTCAATTAATGTCCTAAGAACAACATAGATAATGAACAAAACAAAAACAATACAAAACCTATCCTAAGCAAAGATTTCAAAAAGAAGATTATTTCAAGGAAAGCATCCCAATTGCTTTTCGTAAATTGAATAAAACGTTTTTTGATCCAAAGGTTTTGTTAGAAATGTCAGCTAATTGATCCTCAGTTGAAATATAGGAGTTGAAGAGTATTTGATTCAACTAGCTCTCTAAGAAAATGATATCTAAGTTCAATATGTTTTGTTCTAGAGCGCAACACAGGGTTTTAGAAATGTTAACTAGCACTAGTGTTGTCACAAAGTATTGTACCGAAGATGCTGAAATGCGGAAGTCGCTCAATACGCTTTTCATCCAAATGAGTTGAGGTGAGCAACTTCCAGCTGAAATGTATTCCGCTTCGGCAGTCGAGAGTGCTATGCAGTTCTGCTTTTTACTGTGCCATGCAACAAGGCAATGGGCCAAGATAGAAGCATGCACCACTCGTGCTTTTTCGATCATCCACTGATCCTGCCCAATCGGCATCTGAGTATCCACAATATCCAAACTTGTTCCCATAGGATACCAAATTCCGAAATTAATTGATCCTTGATATACCGGATGATCCTTTTCACCGCTTTCAGGTGAACCTCCTTTGGTGCTGATTGATATCTCGCGCAAATCCCAACACCAAAAGATATATCCGGGCGACTAGCCGTGAGGTAAAGTAGACTTCCAATCATACTTCGTACAGTTTCTCGTCTACTTCTCACTATGTGATTCACTTCCAAGTTCCCTTT
>CM055064.1:25100845-25170303 GCA_029204045.2 Tillandsia leiboldiana
ACAAAAATTCCCTTTATAACCCTTGCCACACAGTGTTTATCAAAAACCTTGTCCCTTCAAGTACATTAACTCCTGTCTTGTTGGCAGGCATTTCCCAAAAACCTCGCCAATCAATTGTGGAGTAATTTTGAATCTTGTGCCTTGGATGTTCGTGTAAAATTCCATTGGACCGTTTTCAATTTCACGAAGGTGCCGTTGCATTTGTATAGAAGGCCCTTACAAGATGCAGACAGTATCCAAGCACTTCTGGAAATCGACAACTTGAATAAGTTTGCTTGTTCAATTAGAGCGCCAAACTCAGGGGAGTGATCTCGTAGAGCCTCTATTTGACATGCCTTCACCAATGCATTCACGATTCTCAAATGCCTTTAGGCGATCCGAATTAACGAACACTGTTCCTCCCGAGGTGGAGAATCCGGAATAATCGGTTCGTTAGCCATGAAACCTCGTGCTCGTCCAAACCGTCGAGCGAGTCGTTTCCTTTTTCAACTGAGATGGTTGGTGCAGTCATAGGTGCTTTACCTTTGTCCTGGTGCTTTTTCTTCGAGCATCGGACGCCTTTGTTCAGGCAATGAGTCATCATCATCTGTCAATGCAGTCCAATCTAACTCGTGACAATCTACTTCTGTGTCGCTGATCACATGAACTCACCCTTTTGTTGTGTTTTCTTAGCTCTTTTAACTTATTTGTGGCCCGAGTGTGCACCATAGTGACCAATAAAAGAATGATCCATGAGAATCCATTGATCCAAGTGCTTTAAGAAGATTAAAATCCTGTGAGCAACAACTCAAGAACACAAAAAATTGTTAATTTTCAAAGATTGAAAAATTGTACCCAAACAATCATAATCATGTAGAGAGACTAAGAATCAAATTAGTTTTGCAAAAGGACTTTTAAAAATAGATCAATTGCATGATTTTCGAAAATCCTTATTATATGCCCTAAAACCGAAATTTTAGAAATCGAAGCCTAAAAATCCGTTAATCAGGAGAATACCTAGCATATAATCAAAACTAATCTACCCAGAGTTCTTATTTCAAAAGAAATTTGATCAAAAACCATCCACAAACAAAGTTGATCCAAGAAATTCATCACGTTTGAGGAGGAGGAAAAGAGAAAAACGGTGAAAAACCGAGATTTTGATCAATAAAACTTACTTGGAGTTGAAGAACTTGAGTTTGAAAGCTTCCAGGAAGGATGAAATCTAGAGAGAGAGGCTCTGGAAACTTTGGAACAAAAGATTGGAGTAAAAGAAATCAAAAACCCTTTTGTTCTTTATAAAACCTAGCCGCGATCCGGATCAGTTCATAACTGCGATCCGGATCGGCTACCCGCAGTGAGAAACTGCGTTCGGGATCCGGATCGGCAGATCCAATCCGGATCGTCAGCCCGCAGAAGAATTCCTGCGTTCGGGATCCGGATCATCTTGCCCGATCCGGATCGGCCCAACTTTTTCTTTAGAAAATTTCAGAGAAATTCAAGAAAAACCAGAAAAAGATTGTAAGCACAAATGTGTATCAACTTTAAACAAAAATCATCGTTTCATACAACAAGAATTAGATTATGCCAAATCTATCAATAATATCCAAAAATGAAACGAAAATTTACAAAAATTAAATCCCTTAAAGTTGAACACCTTCAATTACATCTAACTTGATCTTATGAGTAATGCCTTTATCAAATCATCAATTCAGTAAAGAAAATGAAATACAAAGATCAATAGATGTTTGAAATCCCAAATATAGTAGATAATGTATCTAGACAATCTGTTGAAGAGAGTGGCTCTTTGAGCATCTTTCTTTAAAAACCCACCTTATACCAACCTTGAAATTTGACAGAGTCAAGTATTTCAACATGCATTTTACTTAATCAAAAATTTGAACAACCATGCTTGGTATACATGTGGTAGCTGCAAACAATACTCGGACGACCGAGGTGGTAGCTCTTTCCTCCATGTGGTGGTAGTTTTCACACTCCTCATTGGGATGTAAGTCTTTCCACATCTTTTGAGCATTTTACCTTTTCTATGACTCCCCCTCAATTGGCTATCAATTATTTAAGATATAAAGTATTCAACCAAATATTGATCTCGATTTCATACTCGACTAAGCAGTCAAATAAGATAATGACTATACCAAGAGATCATAGAGAGAGAGAAATTGACTTTGATCACTTTAGAAGATGATTTAATTAACATAAATGATCATTGCAACAGTGAAATATTATGATGGCAAAAGCATAATAAATTTCTAAATGTGCGAAAAGATGCAATTAAAGTCAATTATGATCTATGCTCAATTAATGTCCTAAGAACAAACATAGATAATGAACAAAACAAAAACAAATACAAAACCTATCCTAAGCAAAGATTTCAAAAAGAAGATTATTTCAAGGAAAGCATCCCAATTGCTTTTCGTAAATGAATAAAACGTTTTTGATCCAAAGGTTTTGTTAGAATGTCAGCTAATTGATCCTCAGTTGAAATATATGAGAGTTGAAGAGTATTTGATTCAACTAGCTCTCTAAGAAAATGATATCTAAGTTCAATATGTTTTGTTCTAGAGCGCAACACAGGGTTTTTAGAAATGTTAATAGCACTAGTGTTGTCACAAAGTATTGTTACCGAAGATGCTGAAATGCGGAAGTCGCTCAATACGCTTTTTCATCCAAATGAGTTGAGTTGAGCAACTTCCAGCTGAAATGTATTCCGCTTCGGCAGTCGAGAGTGCTATGCAGTTCTGCTTTTTACTGTGCCATGCAACAAGGCAATGGCCAAGATAGAAGCATGCACCACTCGTGCTTTTTCGATCATCCACTGATCCTGCCCAATCGGCATCTGAGTATCCAACAATATCCAAACTTGTTCCCATAGGATACCAAATTCCGAAATTAATTGATCCTTTGATATACCGGATGATCCTTTTCACCGCTTTCAGGTGAACCTCCTTTGGTGCTGATTGATATCTCGCGCAAATCCCAACACCAAAAGATATATCCGGGCGACTAGCCGTGAGGTAAAGTAGACTTCCAATCATACTTCGATACAGTTTCTCGTCTACATTCTCACTATGTGATTCACTTCCAAGTCCCTTGTGGCTAGTTCCCATTGGAGTCCGAAAATCTTTACAATTTTCTAGATCAAACTTTTTGACCAACTCCATTGCATACTTGGATTGACTCAAGTGAATACCTTCATCATTTTGTTTAATTTGCAATCCAAGGAAATAAGTCAATTCGCCCATCATGGACATCTCAAATTCGCTTTCCATGGTCTCCGCGAATTTAGAAGCATCGTTATCTCTTGTTGCGCCAAATATAATGTCATCGACATAGATTTGTGCTACAATGAAATTGCTTTGATAATGCTTCACAAAGAGAGTCCTATCAGCTCCCCCTCGAGTATAGCCCTTCTCCAAAAGGTGCTTTGTTAACCTTTCGTACCATGCTCGCGGTGCTTATTTCAGACCGTAAAGAGCCTTTTTCAAACGAAAAACATGGTTAGGTTGTTTATGATCTACAAAACCTTTCGGTTGAGCCACATAAACTTCCTCATTTAAAAACCCATTTAGAAATGCGCTCTTAACGTCCATTTGAAATAATTTGATTTTAAAATGACAAGCAATAGCAAATAGTATACGAATGGACTCGAGTCTAGCTACAGGGGCGAATGTTTCATCAAAGTCTATACCTTCTACTTGAGAATAGCCTTGGGCAACTAATCGTGCCTTGTTCCTGATGATAGTACCATCCTCATTTTTCTTGTTCTTGAAGATCCATTTGGTACCTATCACATTGTGTTGCTTTGGAGGCTTCGTTAATTCCCAGACTTTGTTTCGCTCAAATTGATGGAGCTCTTCCTGCATTGCTTTAATCCAGTAGTCATCCTGAAGAGCTTCATCTATGTTCTTTGGTTCGATTAAAGATACGTAGCAAGCGAATCCACAAACCAACTGCCTCCGAGTTCTGACTCCTTCTTGTGGATCTCCAATAATATTCGATTCCGGATGATCCTTGGAGATTCGTAACGTTTGTTGAAATGGAGTACTCGGAGATATATGAGATGATTCCTGCACATCAGATAAACTAGAAGAACCATTAGATGCATCATTAATATTGGAAGTATTATTATGAGAAGATGCACTAGCAGGAGAATCATCATCTAGAGAGATATCGAGGGTAGATTTTCTAGTTTCAAAGTGAAAAGCTTCATCTACTTTAACATTTATAGATTCTACGATCGTCTTAGATTCAATGTTAAAAACTCGATATGCTCTGCTATTCGTAGAATAACCCAAAAAGATCCCTTCATCACTTCGAGAGTCGAACTTTCCAAGATTTTCACGGTCACGTAAAATGTAACATCGACTCCCGAAGACACGAAAATATTTATATTGGGTTTTCTACTAAACCACAGCTCATATGGTGTATTTAAGGTTCCTGGGCGCAAGTAAACTCTATTAATGACATAGACAGCGGTGTTCACAGCTTCAGCCCAAAAATGTAGCGGTAAATTCCGGCTATGAAGCATCACACACGCCATCTCTTGAACAACCCTGTTCTTGTGCTCAACAACACCATTCTGCTGAGGTGTATAGGGTGCCGAGAATTCATGTTTAATTCCATTTGAAGTGCAAAAATCAATGAATTTTGAATTTATGAATTCTCCACCTCTATCACTTCTAACACGAATGATCTTTTCATTCTTTTCAATCATAATACGATGGCAAATCTCATGAAAAGAGTCAAACGTATCAGCTTTCTCTTTTAAAAATGCTACCCAAGAAAACCGAGAGAAATCATCAACCAATAAAAAAATGTACCATTTTCCTCCCAAAGATGGGTGACGGGTCGGCCAAAAGAAAAAGAAGAAAAGAAAATAGTCTACATAAACTACACAAGATTTAATCGTAAAACGATTAAAGACAAGGAGGGGTTTCACCTTTGCATACCCAAACCTTTTGAGTTTTGAAGTATGTTGGCAATGGTTGAGAAGTTTTCCTTGATGAAGACGTCTTGCAAGATTGGTCTTTTTCTTTTGTCATCGTCTTGTTTGAAGTACTACCAATGTCCTTTTCTTTAGGAGAATCCTTCTTTGAATTCCATGGAGTGAACTTATTGGTAGCAGTTGCAAGATGTGGTTGATTTGATCCTTGAGCTCCAATCTTGCAATTTCTTCCAATGTGCCCTGCAAATTACAACGAAAGCATACCTTTGTGCTTGATGATTCTGAAGAGGATGAAGTAGGCTTGTTGTCGTTGGTTGTCATGATTTCCGGTGTCGGAGAAGGAGATACCGACTGAGGCACAAAGACTGTCCCAACCGAACTAAAATTGTCTTCAGTTCGATTGTATCCGAGGCCGAACTTGTTTGTTTGACCAAGACCAAGAAGTTTATCCAACTTACTCCTTCCTAAAGAGAATTGCTGTAAGTCATCCTTGAGTTGGCAAATGGTCTCTGTCATTTCCAATTTTTCCCGTCGGGCCTCGCCGTAGAGCTTCAAGAAATAGTTCGCTTTGTTCACCATATCTATATAGTTCTTCTCGAGTTGCTCATTGGACTCTTGAAGGGAAACATTTTCTTTTATCAGTTTATCCCTTTCCACTTCAAGATCGGTCGAGAGAGAAGTTACCCTTTTTACTTCTTCTTCGAGATCCTGCAATCTCCCTCTCAACCCCTTGTTTTGCTTAGCCGGTTTCTTTAAATCCCGTAAAGATCTGTGATAGGCTAGAGCAAAATCTTCACCTTCCGAATCATCCGATTCGTTGTCCGTAGCATTCTTTTCAACAGTGGAGTTGGACAACGACTCGGATGTACTTGCCATAAAGCACATGAAGGGTGAAGATACGGACGCGTGGAATGCGGTGGAGCTCTTTTCTTCATCACTCGAAGACGACTCATTTGACGTTGAGTTGTCATCCCAAGTGACGACTTGCATCGCCTTCTTCTTTGCCGGATACTTGTTAGGACATTCCGTTGCAATGTGGCCGTAGCCTCGACATTTGAAGCATTGTAGTTGTCCTTCTGAACTTTTCTTATCCTTTGAGAAGTTCTCTTGCTTTCTTGACTTGTGACTTGAAGTACCCTTGCCTTTGTTCGACTTTCCGAAGGATGGAGATTTGCTTGAATTACCCCTTCGAAAGTTGCGGCGAAACTTCCTTGTCAAGAGAGCGAGCTGTTTCTCAAATTCCTCCATAGAAAGGTTCTCGTCATCGTCTGAGGAGGACGTATCCGCGTCTTCTTCCTTAGTTGTTTTCAACGCATAACCTGAAGACTTAGAAGTGGATGCCTTTCCAGAAGAATTGTTAGTAGTAAATGTCATTTCATAAGTTTGTAATGAACCAACTAATTCTTCTACACGTATTTCGTCCGGGTGTTTAATAGTTTCAATGGCAGTAACCTTTGGGCGAAATCGTTCAGGAAGAGTTCTTAAGATCTTTCTTACAATCTTAAATTCTGGAATCTTCTCTCCCAGATTAGCACATGAGTTTACGATGTCTTGCAATCGTGTATAGTAGTCCGTGAAAGATTCATTTTCTGCCATTAAGATAGAGTCAAACTTGCTCGTAAGCATTTGCAGTTTCTGAATCTTCACGAGGTTAGTTCCCTCATGTGTAACCTGAAGAACATCCCAGATTTCTTTCGCAGTCTCACATGCCGAGACGCGAGAGAATTCAGTTTGAGATAAGGCATTAAAGATAGCATTAATTCCCTTGCCATTGTAAGAAGATGAATCTAACTCTTCCTTGGTCCATTTCGACCTAGGTTTTAAGGTGTGAACATCATCAATAAATTCTGTTGCATTAGTCCATCCTAATTCAATCGATTGCCACACCCGTTCGTCGATGGAAATTAAAAAGGCTTTCATCCGTACTTTCCAGTACGCATAATTTGTTCCATCGAAGAACGGGGGTCGGTTGATGTTTCCACCTTCAACCATTGTTTACAACCCTATTCCCGCTCTGATACCACTTGTTGGGTTATATGTAATAAGGATCTAAATAGGGGAAAAAACACCAAGAGGGGGGTGAATAGGTGTAAACGCATAAACACTCAAAAAAATCGTTGCGATAAAAACCCAATGCGGAAATAAAAATAATACGCAAGATTTTTACGTGGAAAACTCCATCACCGGAGTAAAAAACCACGGGACCGATAACACGGCAGAAATCCACTAGAATTAAAACACGTACAAGGTGATTTACCGTACACACTTACGACTCAACCTTTTCCATACGCTCCTAGAGGATCTTCTCCGCTCGCTCCGCGACGCTTCTCGAATCCACGATCTGCGCCCAACGCCGAATCCACGGCGTCCAACGTCGAATCCACGACGTCCGACCGAATCCACGGTCTTCACCCAATAGCACCCTTCGAATCCACGAACGTGCCTCGCTCCGAATCCACGAGAGCGGTTGAACCTTGAATCCACAAGGACACGCGAATCCACGCGCCGATTTTTGGGGTAAATCGTTGTTTTGGGTGGTGATGATCCGCTGAATACTTAGATCAAAGATAGATCGGAAATACCATCTAAGTATTCATTAGTTTGATTCAACTCAAGATGTGAGTATGAAAACCTAGAATCAAACTAATCAATATAGATGAAGAAACATAGAGTATTCTCTAATGATTTCCTTTCTTCTCTATATGTGGATCTAGAGGCGTATATATGAAAATGACGGCTATTGTTATTTTCGGCCTCTTTTTGGATTAACCCTAGAAGAAGAGTCATAGGGTCTATTTATAGGTTAGAAACCCTAGGAAGGAGATAAGAATCAAAAACCTAACATTTCTGGAGATTTTACGGACGGCGATCCGGATCGGATTAACTGTGATCCGGATCGTCATAACGAGTCAGGCAATTCCAGAAAAACGAAGGTTCGGGATCCGGATCGAAGTGCTTGATCCGGATCGTTCATACAATTCACCAAACATCAACGTTCGGGATCCGGATTGCGAAGCCTGATCCGGATCGTTCAAGGAAGATGGTAAACTCAGTGTTCGGGATCCGGATCAAGAGAGGCTACGATCCGGATTGAACTGGTGTATGAACGAACCACCTTCGGGATCCGGATCAAACAACCTGATCCGGATCCTGAACATGTCCCAAGTCCAGTTTTTGATTTTTATGCAATGAAAGATTCTTCCAAGTGTTTCTACACTACAAGAAGTATTCGGATCACACAAAATCTTTAGTAAAACATACCTGATCCTTTTGAATTCTTCTTTCTTGAGATTGAGTTAAACGATCCAACTTTCTTCACCTTCAATCTTCAAGACTTGAGACTTTCACGAAACTACGCCAACTCAAATTCCGTAACAATTTGCACATGAACTAATACCCTTCGGGATCCGGATTGGATCATCTGATCCGGATCCTGAACATGCCCCATGTCCAGTTTTTGATTTTTATGCAATTAAAAATTCTTCCAAGTGTTTCTACACTATAAGAAAGTATTCAGATCACCACAATTATTTAGTTAAACATACCTGATCCTCTTGAATACTTTCTTCTTGAGATTGATGTAACTGATCCACAATTCTTCAACTTCAATCTTCAAGACTCAAGACACTGAGTGCCAACTTGAGCTCTTGTTGAATCTTTTCTATGTCTTTCATTGCTGATTGACAATTTGATCCCTTTAAGACTCCGACTCAACTCACTGACTTGACTCACGAAATATGCCAACACCAAAAAGCCGTAACAGAGAGTTTATGCAGTTGTTGAACTACGCGCTCCAGGTTTCGAGGGACGAGGCGCATAGGATATGTGAGACTGGGAGCGGATTGCGCCAGGATACCTTTCAGTTTATTTGGTCCCTCCGTTATGGATTATTGACGCCTCGATGGTGTAGGTGTTGTGTATGGAGCGTGGCGCTGCAGTTCCTTTGGATAGGGATCTGCCGCCAGAGGCGAGTTCTGGATATTGGTGCTTGGCGCCAGGTGAGGGAGGACAGATCGGCCGGCAGAGGCATTCCTGATTTCTTTTTCCAGGACGGCGAATTCCTAAGACGCCAGAGATCGGGTGGACCCCGATGGCAGTATCAGCGTCTTTATCAGAGTGGCGCAGCGGTAGCGTGGATTTGTTATCTGCGGAGGAACCTATTCGTCGCCTCAATGTGAGTAGAGACAGAGGTCGTGCTCCCTTGTGGATAGTCTTGATTTTCATGCAGATTGAGCGATGACCACCTGCATCGAGCGGATGAATCTGTGCTGCCCTGTTGGAGGGCGCCACGGTAGTGGATCGAGTGTCGCAGGTGGGATTTCATCACAGCAGCCGGAGTTAGAGCATGTTGCATTCCTGCATGGACTAGAGGCAGATTTGTTACCACATGCACTAGAGGTATGGGTTCCTATTAGTGTTGTGCATGTGGAGGAGGCTTGTGGATCATGTCCAGTGCAGTAGAGGCCGCGAGTTATGCCGGCAGACTTATTGGTAATTGTGGCAATTCGGTGCTTTGACCTAGTGCTTGGGTTTTGGTTGGCACAGTGCCACAGAATGTTTGACTGCGGCAAGAGAGGACTTTGACCTTCTGCAAGGCAGACGAGGGGAGGCTTGGTTGTTGAGACAGTTAGAGCACACAGGTTTTAGCGACAGTGTGAGAGGTGCTTACGGCGGCACCGGGACTCAAGGATATCGTTGTTGCCCACGAGATCCCGGGTGTGATTTCACCTGAGCTGTTGGTAATGCCGCCGGTTAGGGAGATAGAGATTGCGTTTGACGTGGTTCGGAGAATCGCGCCACCCTTGACAGCACCTCATTGGATATCGCCGGTAGAGCTGAGAGAGCTAATGGCACAGTTGCAGGATCTGATGGATCGAGGGGTCTGTTTGACCTAGTGCCACGCCGTTGATATACGGTGGTGATGCCACGTCGTTGGTACACAACAGTGAGGGTTCTTTTATGGTTCGAGTGTAGACAGGTCCGGGTGGTATCTAGGACCTTTTGATGGAGCTATACTCTGGCAGTTATTGTATGATGCAAGTACCTACTTGGAATCAGACAGCCGAGGACTTTACCTAGATGGCGTTCAGGACACGGTAGGGCATCATGAACTTATAGTGAGGCCAATTGGATTGATTAATGGCCTGCCACTCTTATGATTTGAGGAATTGTGCTCCAGTTGTACTTGATTGGATTGGTAACAAGATCCTCCAGGGATATTTTGATTTACACCCAGAGCGATTTGGAGTACGTGGAGCACTTGTGGATGTGCTACCATGCCTGTGTGGATGAAGCTGTATGCCAAGTTATTGAGGTTCAAGTTTTAGCTCCAAGTGCATGCCTTCTTGGGTCACCTTATTTTAGCCGTTGGAGCGGCGGTGGAACCCGACCAAATGGATGTTATTCGAGATTGGCTGAGACCAACATTTATTCTTGAGGCGAGGAGCTTCTTGGGCTTGGCAGTGCCAGGAGAGCATGGCTGATGGATGATGAGACTGATACCAGCGCCAATTCTAGTTTTGTCAGTGTTGGGAGAGAGATTTGCGAGTTATAGTGATGCCTCCCTTAGTGACTGTGGAGTTACTGTTGGTTTATTATTGAGCATTCTGGAATACCCTGACAAGGCCACTGTGGTGGCGGATACCTGGAACAGGAGGGCTTTCGGGGTTGAGTTTGATGATTCCACAGCTGGCGCTGTGTGGACTGTTGAGGCAAACAGGGCTTGTGGTTGTGTCCCTGAGGGTTCCTTTGGATGATAGACCGCGGCTGAGTAGTTCACTCGGAGGGTCAAGATTCGGGAGTGACCGAGTGAGGACCCCTTCTTGTTAGGGCTCTTTTCCTTATTGGAAAATAGGGTGGGTATGCTTCGGGTTGCCTTGGTTGAGTTAACACAGGATGTGGTTTGGTGCGTGTTGCACTGGCGGTTATTTTTGTTTCCCCCAGCTTTTGACGGAGCCCCTGTGGTGTTTCACGTCTCAGCTCAGGAGTGTTTTGCTTTTGGATCCCTCGCCCGTGATTGACTCGCACCATTTGAGAGCTAAGAGTGTTCGGAGTACGAGGGACACCCGTTGCGAATTTCGGCTCGTGAAGTGAGGGAATTGCGCAATCGGGCTATGCCGTACTGGTTGTTATGGTTGTTGTTATTGTGGAGTAATCACGGGGAGTGAGCGGTGACTTAGGAGCTGGAGACGGGAATGTTGAGTACCTACCCTTGATTTTGTGACACCTTTGGAGTTGCGTAAGTTTCGAGGACGAAACTCTCTTTTAGTGGGGGAGGATGTGGTGACCTGGATCTCTGCAGGGCTTCTATAGTGTGACCAGCAGCTTCTGGAGGCCTTTGTCGCGTGTCGGTGGTGTTCGTGAACCAATTGGACGCAAGTGATGGACTCAGTGTGTTAAATGGATCACGAGAGTAGTCAGAGGACCCCGTCGGATGTTTAGAAGTGGTTTCGCACAAACAGATATTAAAATTGGACTCAGAGTGAAATTTGGGTTAAGAACACTTTTTCGGATGCCTTCGGCAATTTTTAGAGTTGGAATTTGGCAAAACGGACAGCGGATTTGGATTCAGCGCGCGAAAACGATGAAAATGGACTACTTACTTGTATTTTTCGGAGCCCAGATGCCGCGCACGGATTTTGAGGAGCCGGTGGGCGGCGGCGGCGGAGGGCAGCGGCGGAGCGCGGCGGCGCGGGCTCGGGCAGGCGGCGGAGCGACCGCGGGCAGGCGCGCGGGCGCGGGCAGGCGCGCGGTCCACGGGCCGGCGTGCACCGGAGGGCAGGACACGTGGCAGCTTCTGACTTGTTGGTGTTGTGGTCGCGGTCCACGGAGTTGGTGTAGCTGGCCTCGGGAAGCGTGCATGGCAGGGGGGCGCAGGCGGCTGGCGCAGGCGCGCACGTGGGCACGTTGACGCCGTTACCCGCATTCGGGCGCGCCACGTGTCGGCAGCTGGGGTGGGCCACGTGGCGCATTCTTGGTGGCTGGATCGGCTATAGCGTGTTTGGTGGTGACGTGGCGCAACCAGAGCATTCCGGACGCGCGATGGACGGCCACGATTTGGTTACTGTTTGAGCCCGAAATGTCCGGGCGCCCGAAAGTGGGGACTCAAGCGTCATTTTCTGATTTGTTTCTTCCAGCCTATATATAGGCCGAGAACAACTGCAGTGAGCTCTTTTCCTGCTCATCTCCTCACAGTGCAACCTTCACGAGAATTTCTCCTCTCCCAGAGCTGATTCCAACTGTGGATTCCCGGATTTTTCCATGGCACGCACTTCGAGGTTTCCATTTTTACGGCGCGGCACGATGCTCGTTCATTTGTGACACCCCTTCGTCGCGTTTCGGTGCGAGGACTCCCCCGGCTTACTCCGACCTCCGTTTTCGGCGATTCTTGCGCCGTTGGATTGGCGACAGACAGAGCTATGATCTTGGTATTTCTTGCTTCCCCTCATTTTGCGCCTTTCGAGGAGTTTTTCCAAGCTTTCTGTGACCCTTTTTGCTGTGGTTGAGTTTTGGACAGCAGCTCAGTTTCTTGGCGATATCTCCGCGCTCGGACATCGGATGGAGACGTGCCTGTACACTTTTTCCATCTACGCGTCGCAAGGATTCTCGTCGTATTTTTCTAGATTTTTCTGAGTTTTGCCTTAAGGTATTCTTTTCCCTTTCTTCTGTGCAATGTGATACAGTTGTGTATGTTGTGGAGTTTCGCGCTCACCGCGTTGTGGAATTTGTAACTCGGCCTCCGGGACTCGGATTTTGACGTGCCGGTACTCGTTTCGAAGGGCTCGACGCGACGATCGCGATTGTATTTTTGCTGCAGGTGAAAAATCAGCATCTTTGGGACTGTTCCTACAAATTTGTATATACTTGGATATTTTTAGCATAAAGTGTAACTTTGGACCTTATTGTCGTATCCAGGGGTATTCGCGAGTGTTTTTGGAACACTGCTAGGAGCCGAGGTTTGCGCGACATGTACCGTGGATACGGGTTCAGCAGATGTTACTAGCAAGTGGCCACGCTCTTCACCGACCTCAGGTTTGCCTTGGTTTAAGCACTTCAGGTGGGTAAGCTTAATATTAGTAACTGTATAAGGATTGATAAGGTTTCTATGTTATGATGAATGTAAGCGCACTTGTCGGGATGTCACCCCTCTATGACTGATAGCAGGCATATTTAATGTACACCCGATATGAGCAAGAGGTAAGTAGGGAATGGCCTAGATCTTGTGGTTATTGTACATTTTGGGTGAGTTGGAGACTTAGCATATGGTAGACGGTTATATTTATCCCATGCTAGATGACATAGAGATCTTACATGTTTATTCATTGGCCTACTTGTGTGAGATTCGTATATCATAGTAGGATTACTTTAGCGTGCTTTGCTACCATATGTTTCACTCACTTTTATCGTTCCTGAGGACAAAAGCATGCTTGAATGGACATCTAGATAGGCCATCTTTTACTGCTGCACTACTTATTAGAACTTGACTTAGGAGAAACCATGCTTTTCCTTTTCTCCTTCTTTGTTAGTCAGGCGGTCTGTGTTGCTCGGGTCCGAGCAGGGGTCTGGGGTAGTGTAGCCGGGACATGGGTGTCAGGGACGGGTTGTGCTGGATTGCGGCTGGCAGGGTGTTGCGGTGACCGCGGACTTTGGGCGGTTGACCGGAGGTCAGTTATAGGACCTGATTATAGACGACAGGGTATTGCGGCAACCGCGGATATTGGGCGGTTGGCCGGATATTTATTTATGCATCAGATTGGGTATCAGATTTCTCTAGTGGACAGAGTTTCCCACCATTTGAGTGCTTTTGCATCAGATTGAGGACCAGGGTCTTCTTTAGTGGCTGGGCTTTCCCACTTTGATCATAGTCATGATCTAGTCCTGCTATATAGAGATACTTGTGATACTGATGACAGAGATACTTTACTCATGTGGGTCGCTCCCCTCGAGTGCCACTCCGGAGTAGGCTTTAGACCGTGTTGGGTTCCGGTCAGACCGTGTTGGGTTCCGGTCATTTGGACATTGGAGATACTGAGTTCGTGAGATTGATGACAGAGCAGGCAGTACCGGGTTTTATACCGGTTCATTCGATTGGGTTTGTTCGGTCAGATACTTTTATTGTTGCACTCGTGCCTGGGGGCTGAGTGGAGTCTAGTAGCTGTGTTTAGACCAGTGCTAGTGTTGTTGGGAGCCGTTTGGTTTGACGGTGGTCCCGTGTCGTTGTGAGTACTTTGACCGTTGTGTGAGAGGTTGAGCATCTTGAGTCTATCCGTTCTGAGAGAGAGCGTGGATTTCGACTATAGCCTGCATGAGCCACTACTCGATAGCGAGTTAGTCCGTTTGGACGCCCTATGTAATTCCTGCCCGTCAGCGGGAGGTGGTTGTAGGTGGGCGCAGGTTTGACTGGACCAGATGTGGCAGTCAGCTCGATTGGGTCGATTGTGCACTTCGTGTGCTAGCGGTGGCATACCATTCTTGGATTCTCCCCTCTTGAGTATTTAGATGGAGGCATGGTAGCTGTAGAGTATCTCCAGCCTTTCTAGTTCAGTTTTTACTACAGGGTTATTTATTGCCTCTAGTGGTCTTGGTGGGCTAATCGTCGGGCCTGGCTGTAGAGTACTGGGACTTTGTAGAGTGTACCGACCTCGCAAGATGGCGTGGTGCGGAGAAATCGCCTCAGACGTGTTCCATTTTTGTTTGCAGATGATTTCGGGTTGATTCGGATCGACGCGGAAGCCCCAGCTTGAATCGGAGTTTTCCGGGCTTTGTGCGCCGTTAGAGGACTGGGTTGTTAGAGCCGCGACTCCACTGTGGTTTGCAGAAAATTGGGAAAGGTTTGGAACAGGTTTATTTTCTGTTTACAGATGAGTTCGGGAGGTTTCGGACTGGTGCGGAGACTCCAAAGGCGAAAAGTGAGTTGGAATCGGCAGTTATGGGAGCCGGTTTTTGGATTGAGTACATTGACTCTACGGTTGAGTTTTTTGAGTGGGGAAAACTCTGGACATGTGTATTTTTAGATTACAACGGAGTTCGGGAAGTTCCGGACTGATGCGGAGGCCCCGAGGGCAAAAAGTGAGTTGAAGTTGGCTTAAAATGGATTAATTAATTAATTAATTAAGTTAGTTAATTAGCCTGAGAGAAGGATTAGAGATAAATGAGAAGATGTGAGAGAGGGAGTTGGTTTAGTTGATGTTGGTGTTGGAGAGAGTGCTTTGGGTTGCTTGTTCACCATGCACCATGCACCATGCACCAAGCACCTCAAATTAGCACTAATTAGCACCATGCCATGTCATCACCTTCTCCAAAATCAAAACAGAGGAATTTTCCTCAAACAGAGGAATGAGAAGATTGGGAAGGAGGAGAAGAAGAAGAAGAATTGAGGTGTGGAAAAAGAGGATTTTGATCGTCTTGACGGCGCGGATCTATTGCTAGTAGCCGCGTGGTGCCGAGCGGAGCAAGCGTGCGTCGAACCTCTTGGAAGGTGCTTTGTAGTTTTTAGTGAGAGAGAGAGAAAGCTTGGTTTGACCTTGGTGATGGTGTTGGAGGTGTGGGTGAGTGTGTGTGTGGGTTGGTCGCTGCCCATGAGTGGTGGAGAGGCGCGCGTAGCGGGCGCCGCGCGGCGGGCGCGTGGGCGCCGCGCACCAGTTTGGGGTTTGTGTTCCGAAACATTAGCTTAGTTCCGGAACCATTGTAACTTGGTACCGGTACCCCACTATGGGTACCGGTACCCAATGTTACTTGTAGCCCGGTTTGAGCTGGGGATGGTTTAGTGAAGGGCTCTTTGGTAAATTCACCTCCCATTGTGCTTTGCCCACTCCTCCTCCTCCTATATAGGAGCCCTCTCCCCTACTTCTTCTCCACGACAAGGAAAGAAAAGAAAAGAAAGAAAAGAGAGTGAGCAAGGGAAGAAAAGAGAAGAGGAAAAGAGAGTGAGAGAAGTTGAGGAAGGTTTGTGCAGCTTGGCTATATGCTGTTGGAGTCGAGTGGAGCCGCGCGTATCGAGCAATATACACGGTGAGTTAACAGATTTTTGTAGTTTGGATCCTTGGATTATTTTACGGATTTAGAAGGAAATTTTGAATTGGATATTGGTTGTGATGCTTCTCTTTTGTGCTGGTTGAGCTGAGATTGTGGATTTTACTGAGCGGAGCCGAGGTGCCGCGCACGTACTGTGAGCTGGCCGTGGAGAGAACCGGAGTGCGCGCAGATTTTTTCTAGAGGACTCGAGGGTTTTGTTCGAGCTGCCGGGGATTTTTCCGAGGATTGCGACAGAGTGCGCGCGCGCGTGGCGCGTTTTTCGTGTTTTCGACAATTTTTTGGCAGTGAATGGTGCGACTCTTCACCGACTTCAGCGTTTGCCTACGGAAAGCGTTCCAGGTGGGTTGGAACTTCTTCAAGATGTATAGAATGCCTTCTAAAGCTATTGTATGCATGTTGATCATGAGTAGCTTATTATTTATATAGCTGGTGAATCTGATAGTTGCCTAGAAAATTATAGAAAAATATTTATGAGCCCCAGGTATTTTTAGCATGATCTAGGGAGGATATGACACTAGACTGCATGATTAGTTGGCATTAGATTGGCATCTGAACCGTTTTAAAAATCGGCCGGTTTTAATGAAATTGAGACTTTAAAAATAGTTTGGAATTTTTGTGAGCTTCCAGAGGGTTTGAGTAGGTTCAGCATGCATGTATTCTCGTGCCAGGGGGCCGAGTGGATTTTTAGAGCTCTGTGTGACGAGCTTCTAGTGTCAGGTGAGTTGAGATCCCTGGTGGGATTGTTCTAGATCATGGATTGGTATTTCTGATTTAGTAATGGAGATGACTCTCCGATGTGGTTTTGAGAGGTTGGGCTCGGGCAGATTGAGTCGTGGAGTTTCCCGACTTAGCCATGGGATGTGCATTATCAGATTAGGTCGTTGAGGGTTCTCCGGCATAGCTATGAGAGGGTTTAGCATTCCTTGATCCAGTCGTGGAGGGTTCCCGACTGTGATGTGTTAACTGGTATTGGGTATCCGATCTGTTTGATCGAGGATCATTGCCTGCATGTGCCATTTATGAGACAGTTGAGACTGACTAGATACTAGAGCTCGGTGGGGTCGCTCCCCTCGAGTACGCTCTGAATGCGTGACGATGGTTGAGATGGACCGACTAGGATGCCCCACGCGGAGTGGGCAGGTACGTTCGTAGTAGTCGGCAGGACGCCCCACGTGGAGTGGGCAGGTGCGTCCATAGTAGTCAGTAGTACGCCCCACGCGGAGTGGGCAGGTGAGTAGTACGCCCCACAGGGAGTGGGCAAGTGCGTAGGACGCCCCACGGGGAGTGGACAGGTGCGTCCATAGTGGTCGGTAGGACGCCCCACGTGGAGTGGGCAGGTGCGTTCCTAGACGACAAGCGCGGGCTTGACTGTGCCAGTTTTGGACAGTCATTGAGATTTGGGTTTTGAGAGCACCTCGTGTGCGAGTGGTGCATAGCTTGCTCTTAGATGAGTATTCCTTTGAACATGATACTTGAGGCATTTAGTAGTGAGGGTGTATGCATAGCAGGTTCATAGTAGAGATTTCCATGAGCATGATGTTGAGGCATATTAGTTGTAGCTCATTTCCTGCTTTCATTTATCTATCTATCTGCATACCTATCTTTTGTGCCTCCAGTAGACTTAGTGGACATACCGTGGATATTGGTGACGGTACCCACTGAGATCTACCTTCTGCAGTAGATCTCACACCCGCTGCGGTGACAGGTTCCTGAGGTAGCTGTTCCGGTTGGGTTCGGGTGGAGACAGCTGATCGAGGTGAGGACGTGGCTGAGTAGTTCCTTACTCGTATTGAGAGTCAGAGGTAGATGTACCCTGTATTTTATGTTTCCACTTTTGTACTTGACAGTCTGAGAGATTGGTGAGGTTTTTGTTTTTATTTTACAGCTGAGAGGTGTTGTATTGAGGATCTTTATTTTATTTTTACATCTGATGTTCAGTGGTTTTCTATAGCTTGTGGTTTTAGTTCTAGTCAGCTCTGATACATGTTTAGCTATAGATCTGACTTGCAGGGTAGACGCTTCGTCTGTGCGGCAGTTTCCGTACAGATGGCGGATCTGTTGGCGAGCCCGGGTCGCAGTTTCGACCCCGGGGCGTGACACTGGCGTTGGTACCCACTGAGAACTCCCTTTTTGGTGTAGTTCTCACACCCATTGGGGGTTTTTCCCCTCCCTTTCTTTTCTCTCCTTTGTTTTGCAGAGTCTTAGCGGGTGTTGCTGATTCTGCGGTTGTTGATCGAGGCGAGGGAGTCGCGTGCTAGATCCCTACCCGTCGTTGGAGAGTAGCGGTACCCCTTCAGAGGAGGGCTTCAGTAGATTAGCTATTTTATTTTCCTGTTTTGAGAGACTGATGTAGTGAGGACATGATATGTATTGAGAGCCTGTACACTGATGTATTTATTGGAGATACCTCCCTGTTGAGTTCTGATTTTTGTATATGAGGATATTGTATGATTATCATTTTGGGAGATGGACATTGTTGTATTATTTCTAGTTGTACAGTGATTGATTTTAGTTTTACAGCAGATTTTCATTTATAGCTCTGATATATGTTAGCTGTAGCACTTTTCTTGCAGGTAGGACGCTTCGCCTATGCGGAGTTTGGCATAGGTGGCGGATCTGTTGGCGAGCCCGGGTCGCAGTTTCGACCCTGGGGCGTGACATGGGGTCCAGTCAAACTTGCGCCCACCTACTGCCACACGTCCATAAGAGGACGGGACTTACGTAGGGCGTCCCATTCGGACGACATCGACAAGTCGCGATAGCAAAGTAACAGGCCCAGCTCCGGAGCGGCACTCAAGGGGCGCGACCCCACTGAGGAAAGTATCCGCACATCTCTGTCGAGCTCAATCTGGCTCATGCAGGCTATAGTCCAAATCCACGATCCACCAGATCAACAATACTCATATCACATCTCTAACTCACTGGCTAGAAATACTCGACAGCCGGGACCGCCGTCAACCCAACGGCTCCCCAAATAGGACATCAACTCGACATGCAAACTCACTAGCTGGGTATACTCCACAACCGACGACAATGAAGGGTCCGAAAACCCCGAAAGACTAGAACCTACAACCCAAATCAAACAAGAATAGGCTTTAGGCATAGCCTCTCATTGTTCTCGACCCAAAGAGAAAGACAACCCTTAGAACCCAGAACACTCGCACCCTCCCGAGTGAGGGAGTTTACAGAAAAATATGATATTTATTACTGAAAACCATTTTCACTTGAACCCCCTCGGGGTGAGGAATGAAAGTAGTTCTTTTTCTTTTTTGTAAAACCATCTTGATTTGAGGAAACCCATTTTAATGATTTTTAGCTCTTTTTAGGAAAATCAGTTAGAAAACAAGTTTTATTCCCAAACCCCGAAGGGCTAATACCTTCGCCCAATCAGACAAGAACAGACTCCGGCGACCTTTCGACATTTGGAAGGAAAATATTGGTTTACTGAAATCATGTGTGTCAAAAAAGATTCTGGATTCAAGGTGTCACGCCCCGGGGTCGAAACTGCGACCCGGGCTCGCCAACAGATCCGCCGCCTATACAAAACCCCGAATAGGCGAAGCGTCCAACCTGCAAGAAAAGGTGCTACAGCTAACAGATATCAGAGCAATAAATAAAAATTTGCTGTAAAATTAAAAGCAACCACTGTACAACTAGAAATAATAGTATAATGTCCATCTCCCAAAAAGATAATCATACAATATCCTCAAATACAAAACCCAGAACTCAACAGGGAGGTATCTCCAATAAAACATCAGTGTACAGGCTCTCAATACATATCATATCCTCACTACATCAGTCTCTCAAAAAAGGAAATAAAATAACTAATCTATTGAAGATCTCCTCTGAAGGGGTACCGCTACTCTCCAACGACGGGTAGGGATCTAGCTCGCGACTTCCTCACCTCCATCAACAACCGCAGAATCAGCAACACCCGCTAAGACTCTGCAAAACAAAGGAGAGAAAAGAAAGGGAGGGGG
Organism: Tillandsia leiboldiana; assembly: GCA_029204045.2. Taxonomy (NCBI): domain Eukaryota; kingdom Viridiplantae; phylum Streptophyta; class Magnoliopsida; order Poales; family Bromeliaceae; genus Tillandsia; species Tillandsia leiboldiana. The sequence goes on from CM055064.1 coordinate 25,120,805, forward strand.
AAAACCCCCAACGGGTATGAGAACTACATCAACACGTAGTTCTCAGTGGGTACTGCCACCAAGCCCGACGATCTGCCCACTAAGTCTACTAGAGGCATTAGATAACAATGCAGTAAAAACTGAACAAGAAAGGCTGGAGATACTCTACAACTACCATGCCTCTATCTAAATGCTCAATGGGTGGTACAGATGGAGATATATGCAACAACCCGGACCCAAGGTGCTCAATCGACCCAATCGAACTGACTGTCTCATAGGGTCCAGTCAAGCTTGCGCCTACCTACTGCCACACATCCACAACAGGACGAGACTTACGTAAGGTGTCTGTGACTGCCAAAACTGGCCCAGCCAGAGGGACTACATCCGTGACTGCCTAAAAAAGGCCCAGCCAGAGGGACAGCATCGACAAGTCGCGATACAAAAGTAACAGGCCCACTCCGGACGGGGCACTCGAGGGGCGCGACCCCATCGAGGAAAAAGGTATCCGCGCACTCTGTCGAGCTCAAAGTGGCTCCTGCAGGCTATAGTCAAAATCCACGCTCACCCTCAAAACGGAAAGACCCAAGATCCTCAAACATCTCGCACAACGATCGGAGTACTCTCGACGACTCAGCTGATCATCTCTCTCGAATCTCGAGACACTAGCAAACTCCACCAACTCGTGGCACAAAACACACTGGCAGGAGATACTCCACAGCCGGGATCGACCCACAACTTAGGGCTAATAAAACTGGTCGGACAACACTCAACGACCCGGGACCACCGTCAACCCCAACGGTTCCCAACAACACTGACCGGAAGATACTCGACGGCCCGGGACCACCGTCTACCCAAACGGCTCCCCACGACACTAGCACAATCTAAACTCAGCTACCAGACTCCACTCAGCCCCCAAGCATAAGTGCAACAATGTCCCACAGAAACCTGACCCCTCGACCCACTACCCGGGCGAGGCAACACTATGTCCAGGAAAGATGCAGAGTGTGGGATGTCTAAAGCATAAAAGAACCTAGCCCAAGTGAAGGTTCTCTACTGGTCTGGTTAAACATGTAGCATATGACGGGGGTGCTAGGTCAAGTTCCAATAATAGCATTTAAATAAACTGAATCATAAGCAGGGAACATTAATGGATATAATCACCAAAACCAATCAAAATAAGCTTCATCTTCCTAAACATGCTCTCAACTAGCATAGGTAAATCCAATCATTGAACATTCAATATCTCGAAGGTATCTAATGTGTACCATAAATCATGTAAGCCTCAATCCACATGAACTATATCATTCTTATGCTCACATCTGAAAGCTATAGGTTGTACAATAAATTATGCATGCTCTCAATTACCAGACATGAATATCTTATCTGGCAAGTTTTCATTAGGCATATATGAATATCATATCATACAATTCCTCAAACCAATGTCATTACCAAGCTTGCATCTCAATCAAATATTGGTACACTAACATGCATGCATTCTATCAAATAGAATTAGAGAACCGTCCACCGGTTCTGGAGACAAGCAACCCACCTGTAACGCTTTCCGCAGGCAAAGCCGAAGTCGGTGAAGTGTGTAGTCGCTCACAATCCAAAATCTGTCGAAACTGCACCCTCGGTACTCGATCGCACAAGCCTCGGCTCCAATCAACACCACGCCAACAACGCGACACCACAACAATAATCAACAACACAACACTCTAGTCAAAACCCCACACATACACTTGCTGTTTTTCCAAAACGCACAAAGAATGGAATTTCTCACCTCCAAGAAGTGCTCCAAAAATCCCAGAAAAATCACGGTTGCGATCCTCGCGATGAGTAGCCCCAAAACGAGTATTTATACGCCCCGTTCCGACACCTGTAGCCTAATATATACATATAACATTGCGGTAACATCCAAAATTTCGGCATAAAGTTTGTAGATTTTTAGGAATTAATCTAGCAGGAATTCCACTTAAGTATCAACATAAAAAATGTTCCTCTTAACCCTGTTAACACATCCAGACAAAGAAATTCCCTAAAAACATGCTGAATCCAAAGATATCACCATACAAACATGCAATTCCAACAAAATTCTGCTCTGTAAAAACCAGCACTACAGGGCTGGAACGATTGGGACTTTACCTGTCCAAATGAGCTCCAAATATAGTGAGAAAGGTGGCAATGGATTCCTTGTCGAGAGTAGATAGAGATTGAGCTAAAGATCTCCCAATTCCGAGCTCGTATGAAAGAGAAAACCCAAAATTACTCCAAAGTGTCAAATAATAAGATCTGTGCGCGAGGGTTGTGGGAAAACCAGAAATGCTCCAAGAAAACTTATGATCCAAGCAAAATACTGAATACTAAGTTTGTAGATTTACCTGTCGTGGAGATCGCCTCGAAATTTCAGCTCAAAATACCAAGAAACGAAGCTTGGGGAATTTTTTTACTAAAAGGTGACAGTGAAGCTCCGAAATCCAGCAATGGTGCTTGTGCTCCATCATGGGGAAGAAGATGACCAAGCTAGCTCTAATGGCTCCCCCAAGATGATGAATTTGAAGAAGACATGTTGGTCATGATCTGCACAAAACCCTCCAACAATCCATGGTCCATGGTGGAAGAAGGAGGAAGAAGAAGAAGGAGAAAAGAAGAAGAGGAAGAAGAAGAAGAAAGGAAAAAGAATTAAAACAATCCTCTCTCTCTCTCTCTCTCTCTCTCTCTCTCTCTCTCTCTCTCTCTCTATCTCTCTCTCTCTCTCTCTCCCACACACCACGGTCAAATTGTGTACGGCTGGCCCATCATGGCCAGCCACATGGCAACATGGTGTGCCTGATGGACCACACTCCCAACACTGGACCAATGGGGTGCCGCCACGTGGCACCCCCGGTCCACAGCCCATCCATGCACCCGAAAATCCCCCAAAACTTCAGGTTGCCCGTTTTTGTTCATCCGGACTCCAAAAAATACAAGTAATTAGTCAATTTCCATCGTTTTCGCGCGCTGAATCCAAATCCGCTGTCCGTTTTGTCAAATTCTATTTCTAAAATTTGTCGAAGGCATCCAAATAAGTAATCTTGATCTAGATTTTTCGCTGAGTCTAATTCTTGGGTCCAATTTGTGCACAAACACTCCCAATACTCAACATAAGCCTCCAGAAGCTATTGATCCCACAGTAATCCTTACGTGGGAATTTTGGGTCCTCACACAAGGTCCTGCTATCACCAGTACACCACTGCCACGAACGCAGTGGCGACAAATAAATCGAAGAACTCGACAACCCAGGACCACCGTTTACCCAAACGGCTCCCGCCACTGGTACAAGACTAGCCACATCTACCAGACTCCAATCTGCCCCCAAGCACGAGTGTAACATGCATCCTACACTAAGAGAAATCCCGACCACTCGGCCCACTACCCGGGCGAGGAAAACACTATGTCTTGGGATAGAATGTAAAGTGTGGATGTCTAAAGCATAAATGAACCTAGCCCAAGTGGGGGTTTTCTACTAGTCTGGTTACACATTCAATATATGACAGGGTGCTAGGTCAAAGTTCTAATAAAATCATTGTTAAGAGCACTGAATCAACTACTAACTTTATCATAAGCATGATTCAACTTAGCCTGTAGGCTCTCAATCATAAGCATGGTTTATCTCAATATGAAGCTCTCTGTCATAACTTAGAACATTACTCATGCATGAATTCCAATCGTACAAATTGTACATTTAACATGCATGCTTACTAACAATAGAGTTAGAGAGCAGTCCGCCAATTTCGGAGACCAAAACAACCCACCTGGATGCGCGTGTCGATCCGAAGTCCAAATGAGCCAAAACTGAACGTGGGTAATGTCACGCCCCGGAGTCGAAACTGCGACCCGGGCTCGCCAACAGATCCGCCACCTATACAAAACCCCACATAGGCGAAGCGTCCTACCTGCAAGAAAAGGCTACAGCTAAACAGATATCAGAGCTATAAAATAAAAGTGCTGTAAAACTAAAACCAACCATCTGTACAACTGGAATAATGATACAATATTCATCTCCCATAAATGATAATCATATAATTTCCTCAGATACAAAACCCAGAACTCAACAGGGAGGTATCTCCAATAAATACATCAGTGTACATGCTCTCAAAACATATCATAACCTCACTACATCAGTCTCTCAAAAAAGGAAAATAAAATAGCTAATCTACTAAAGCTCTCCTCTGAAGGGGGGTATCGCTACTCTCCAACGACGGGTAGGGGTCTAGCACGCAACTCCCTCGCCACGATCAACAACCGCAGAATCGGCAACACCCGCTAAGACTCTGCAAAACAAAGGAGATGAAGGAAAAAAATGGGGAAAAAACCCCAATGGGCGTGAGAACTACACCAAAAAGGGAGTTCTCAGTGAGTACCACCGCCAGCCCGACGGTCTGCCCACTAAGTCCTCAAGAGGCAAGAAAATAACTAATGCAGTAAGAATTAAACAAGAAAGCCGGAGACTCTCCGCGGCTACCATGCCTCTATCTAAAGGCTCAAAAGGGGAACAACTCTGATAAATATATGCAACACTCGCACACGAGGTGCTCAATCGACCCAATCGAGCTGACTGCCACATCGGGTCCAGTCAAGCCTGCGCCTCCCCCGTGTATCAACGTAGGGTGTCCAATCGGACTAACTCGCTATCGAATACTGGCACATGCAGGCTATAGTCAAAATCCACGCTCTCTCACAGAACGGATAGACTCAAGATGCTCAACCTCTCACACAACGATCAAAGTACTCACAACGACACAAGACCACCGTCAAACCAAACGGCTCCCAACAACACTAGCACCGGTCTAAACACAACTGCCAGCCTCCACTCGTCCCCCAGGCACGAGTGCAAAAGTAAAAGTATCCGTCTGAATAGACCCTATCGATGGACCAGTAAAACTGGCACTGCCTGCTCCGCCTGCCGCAACGGGTATGCCAGCCTATGCATAACACCGAAGTAAAGGAGTCTCAAGGACTCAAAGTCTGTCTGACGCACACTCCGGAGTGGCACTCGAGGGGAGCGACCCACACGAGTAAAGTACCTCAGTAACTAGTAACATAAGTATCGTAAAAGAGCAGGACTGGATCAAGACTCTGATCAAAGTGGGAAAATCCATCCACTGAAGAAAACCCCGGTCCTCATACAGAGGCAATAGTACTCAAAAGTGGGAAACTCCGTCCACTAGAGAAACCTGATACCCAATCTGATGCATAAGTAAATATCCGGTCAACCGCCCAATATCTGTGGTTGCCGTATTACCCTGCCATATATAATCAAATCCTATAACCGACCTCCGGTCAACCGCCCAAAGTCCGCGGTCACCGCCAAAACCCTGCCAGCCGCAATCCAGCACAACCCGTCCCTGACACCAATGTCCCTGCTACACTACCCCAGACCCCTGCTCGCACCCGAGCAACACAGACCGCCTGACTAACAAGAAGGAGAAAAGAATAGCATGGTTTCTCCTAAGTCAAGTTCCAATATGTAGTGCAGCAGTAAAAGATGGCCTAACTACGTGTCCATACAAGCATGCTTTTATCTTCAGAAACGATGAAAGAGATTGAAACACAAAATAACACAGCATGCTAAAGTATTTCTACTATGATATACCAATCTCACACAAGTAGGCCAATACATGAACATGCATGATCTCTATATCATCTAGTGTTGGATAAATATAACCGTCTGTCATGTGATAAAACTCTAATTCACCAAACGTGAACCATGATCAGGTATGCATCAATTCCCAAAATCTAGGCCATTCTCTGCTTACCTCTCATTCATATCAGTTGAACATTAGTTCTGCATGCTAACAGTCATAGGGGTGACATTCCCACAGGTGTACTTACATTAACCATAACACAAACATCCATAACAACCCTATCATTTCCTTATACAGATACCAATATTATGTTTACCCACCTGAAGTGCTTACTTCAAGGCAAACCTGAGGTCGGTGAAGAGCGTGGCCATTTGCCATCAATATCCGTTGAACCCGTATCCGCGGTACACGTCGCGCCAGCCTCGGCTCCTAACAGCTGAAATACCCGGAAACCATCATCTCCAGTTCCAACAGGTTCAAAGTTACACCTTTATTCCAAAATATCCAAGTAAATACAAATCTATTGGAACAGTCCCAAAGCTGCGGATTTTTCACCTGCAGAAAGAACTCATAAAAATTCGACAAAAATACAGTCACAATCGTCGCGTCGAGCCCTTCGAAACGAGTACCTGCACGTCAAAATCCGAGTCCCGTAGGCCGAGTTACAAATTCCACAGTACAGGCGCGCAAAAACTCACAACCACCCAACTGTAATAATCTGCACAGTAAAAGGGGAAATAGTATACCTTCGGGAAAGCCTCAGAAAAATCCCAGAAAAATACGATGGTAATCCTCGCGACGAGTAGATGCAAAAAGTGTACAGGCTCGTCTCGATCCGACGCTCAAGCGCGGAGATAAAATTCCGGCAAGGGGCTGCTGTCCAAAACTCTACCAGCAAAACAGCGGCTTAGAAAAGTCTCGAAAACCATGCCACGAACTCAGAATCAAATAAGGTGATCAACACAGAAATCGAAGACGTACCTCTCATGAATCTAAAGCCATGAAAATCGTCCAAAAATACTGTCGGAGCAGCTCTGTGGACCTCGCAGACCGAAATGCGACGATAACGGGTCTCAGATGAAAGATCGTCGCTCTGTGCTCCGATGCCGAAGTCGTCGACGCCGCGGCTTCCAAAAATTCCGGGCCTCTACCAGAAGTTGCGCAACACGAAGATCTCCAACTTTGCTGAAGGGTCCAAGGGCAGAGGGGTTCGGGAAAAGGGTCAAAAATCCCGAGCAAAGGGGCTATTTATAGGCCCAGCTCGAAAAAATCCGAACTTGGACTTTTGGCCCAAAAATCCGGGCGCCCGGTACTTTCGGGCTCCGAAAAATACAAGTAAATAGTCCATCTTGACCGTTTTCGCGCGCTGAATCCAAATCCGATGTCCATTTTGCCAAATTCCAATTCCAAAATTTGTCGAAGGCATCCGGAAGGGCGTTTTTAATCCAAATTCCGCACTGAGTCCAATTTTGATGCCCGATTCGCGCGAAACCACTTCTAAATAATCGACGGGGTCCCCCAATTACCCACGTGATCCATTATACACCCGAAGTCCATCACTTGTGTCCAAATTGGTGCAGAAACACTGCCGACACGCCACATAGGCCTCCAGAAGCTGCTGATCGCACTGTAGAAGCCCTGCAGAGATCTGGGTCACCACATCCTCCCCCACTAAAAGAAAGTTTCGTCCTCGAAACTAAAGCAACTTACACGGAGTCTGAGAAACCAAGGATAGGTACTCAACACCGCCGTCTCCAGCTCCCAATTCACTAGTCACTCCCCGTGATTACTCCTCAACAACAACAACAACCGGTACGGCATGGCCCAATTGCGTAATTCTCTCATCTCACGAGCCAGAATTCGCAATGGGCGTCCCTCGTACCACAAATACTCGCAGATCTCAAAGGAAACAAGTCCATCACGGGCGAGGAATCCACAAGCCTAACGCTCCTGAGCTGAGACGTGGAAGGACCAACAAGAACTCAAACAAAAGGCTGGGGGAAAAGAAAGAACAACCAGTGTAACACACACCCAAAACCGCCCCCTGGTGCCAGCACAACTAGGCGATCCGAAAATACCCACACCAGCAACCAAAAGAAAAGGGGCCCTAATAAGCTGGGGTTCTCACTCGGTCACTCTCAAAACCGACTACCCGAGGGGACTGTTCAGCCGCAGTCAATCATCGAAAGGGATCCTCCGGGACACAAACTCAACCCGGTATACCATAATGGTCCCACACAGCGCCAGCTGTGGAATCATCAAACTCAACCCCAAAAAGCTCTCCTGCTTCAGGTATCCGCCACCACGGTGGCCCTGTCGGGGTGATACTGAATGCTCATCAATAATCCAACTGTAACTCCAAAGCCACTATGGGAGGCATCACTGCATCTCGCAAATCCATCTCCCATCACTGGCGATGCTAAAATCGGCGCTGGTATCAGTCTAATCATCCATTCGACCTCGCTACACTCATAATACCCTTACCGTGTCCTGAACGCCATCTAGGCAAAGCCCTCGGCTGTCTAATTCCAAAATCTGTACATGCATCAGTCGAACAACTGCCGGAGTATAACTCCATCAAAAGGTCCAGAATAATACTCGGACCTGCCTGTGCTCAAACCACAAAAGAGCTCTCACAGTCGTGTATCAACGACGTGGCATCACTACCGTGTATCAACGGCGTGGCACGAGGTCAAACAGACCCTCGATCCATCAGATCCCTGCACCTGTGCCATCAACTTTCCCAGCTCTTACAGATAATATCCATGAGGTGTTGTTGAGATTGGCGCGGTTTCCAGAACCACGTCAATCGCAATCTCAATCTCCCTAACTGGCGGCATAATCATCGGCTCGAGTGAACTCACACCCGGGATCTCGCAGCAATAGAAATATCCTTTAATCCTGGTGCCGCCATAAGCTCCTCTCACCCTGTCGCTACAACCTGTGTGCTCTTACTATCTCAACAAACAAGCCTCGCTTGTCTACCTCGCAGAAGGTCATAGCCTTCCCTCTCCGTGGTCAAACATCATGTGGTACTGTGCCAACCAATCCCAAGCACTGGGTCAAAACACCAAACTGACACGAATACCAAAAAGTCTGCCGATACAACTCACGGCCTCAACTGCGCTGCACATAATCCACAAGCCTCCTCCACATGCACAACACCAACAGTAACCTGTATCTCAAGTGCACGTGGTATCAACTCTGCCTCTAGTCCATGCCGGAACGTGAAGTGCACTAACTACGACTGCTGTGATGAAATCACACCTGCATCAACCCGATCCACTGCCGTGGCGCCCTCCGACCAAGCGGCACAAACTCATCCACACGATGCAAGCGGTTGCCACTCAGTCTGCCAGAAAATATCCAAACCAATCACAAAGGGAGCATGTAGTGGTCCGGGTTCCCATGCTATGTTTCCCGTGAAACCAATGTGTAAAACACCTGTTGATGGTGTGTCTGGTCCATAGTGTATCGAAGGGATAGCACAGATGGACCCATTGAGGTATCTATTGTCATATTGGCCTTCGGCTGCATTTGCCGAATTTTAGAAAAGGTTTTGGGCCAAACAAAGGTTGGATTTGGATTCAGCGCGGAAAAACGCTTGAAAACGGCTATTTGCTTGTTAAATTTGGAGTCCGGATGACCGAAGACGGGCTTCCGGAAGTTTTCGGGGATTTTCGGTGCATGGGAGGTGACCGTGGACCAGCCTGAGCCACGTGGCGGCCTGTCATTGGCCGGCTCATGTAGCTCGGTCCACGGGGAGGCGCGGCGGTGCATGGACCGCGGGCGCGGGACACGTGGCGTGCCCGGAATGGCCGGCGCACGCGGCGCGGACCAGTGGGTTTGTGCGGGTTCTGTGGACCGGGTGCATGGACACGTGGAGGCCTGGCATTGGCTGGCTCACGAAGACGCGGTCCACGGTGTGCGCGGAGGGGCGCCTCGGGACGGCGCGCGCGCAGAGGCGCCAGGCGCGCTGTCGGCCGCACTCGAGTGCGGCCACGTGTCGGCCCGCCATTGGCGGGCCGTACCTACCGCCTTTGATCGTGAGGGACGCGTGGCGCGCGGCGGAGGCCTTTGCACCGCTGTTTCCTGTTGTAGGGACACGTGGCATCACCACAGCGTTTCGGGCGTGTCACGCCCCGAGTCCGCCAATTTGTACGGTTCGGGCACGCCAACAGACCCGCCAATCGGGTAAGACCTTTTCCTACCCGAAAGGAACGGTAACATCCATAATAACACAACAAGTGTATGCGGAAGCTCAATATCAGAGTACTAAAAATCACTACAAATTAAAACTTTCGTTCAATAACAACAGTTAAAGCGGAAATGAAAGCATACAAGAGTGAACCATGCATTACTTTATTACACTTTACATCTTTGAACTTGCCAATAAAATTATTACAATTCTTTTACATCATTTCCTCACCATACAAGGTTCACTCAAGAAATATAAAAATGGGATACCTCTGCTAGACCCTCTAGGTCTCTATGCTACTGGGCCCTTGCCCCTGTCGTATACCTCGCCGTCTGCCTCTGAACCATCGCGATCACTGCATCCATACCTGAACCTGTGGGGGGGACTGTCCCAAGGGGTGTGAGAACTACGACATAGTTCCCAGTGGGTTCAACCACCGAGATAAAGTGTCCTACACCACTTGGTCCAATGGAAGCAATAATAATAGTGCTAGGAAATTAAAATCCTCAATATCATAATGCTACTATGTATATACTGGCCACTACACTATCTGTGTATACTCACCAATCCATCACTACTCTGTCTAGCCACACTAGGCAACTAACCACCAACTCGGCCGCTAAGCCGCTGTATACTGGGTTACCCTAACCCGGCCACCTTGGCCACTCTCTGTTCTTCTTATTCTTTACCCTATGGTGGTTTAATTTAAGTTAACCCTCAGAAATTCTTATCCAACGGGCCCCAGCCCGGTAGTCCTGCTACCATCAGATAAGATTTCTAAGGTTGCCGATAACACTCGCAAGTGTTACCCGGTCCTGCCGGGAGGACTTGTCATACGGGACACTACCCGATAGGGACACTGCCCAACTCTGACAAGAGTACTCTAGAACCTGTCATACGGGTCGCTGCCCGGGAGAGGGACCCTGTCCAACTCCGACAGTTGTACGTTCGCCCCCGGAGGTACGCCCATTTTATCTTTTTCTTTTCTTTTCTTTCTCTTTTCTTTTCTTTCTCTTTTCTTTCTCTTTTACTTTAGCACTTGGCCTCTTTGCTCTTAACACTTGCTTTTCTGTCTTATACGAGCTTGTAGCTCCCTTTTTGCCACTGGCAATCTCTTTCTTTAAGCATTTAGCTCTTTACTTTCACTTTTAGCCTTTCGAAAGTACCTCGTCCGACGGGTCACTGCCCAGGGAGTCCTGCTCCACAATGACGAGTCTCAAATTCGAAGGCGCCATTTACATTCTCGATATGCTCTTTTAGCCGCTTTCAGCTTGCTATTAAACTTTACCTTTTGCATTTATTACCTCTTATCCTAGGTCTTGCCATAAGGATAATTAGAGAGTCTCCTGGACTCTTAAACATTTCCCCTTCATTTATTTAACTCAAATTGAAGTTAAAGTTATTGTCCATTTGCCCAGACACCCTATGACTTTCTAGGGTTATATTTGATCAACTCTTTAACCTTGGGATCTTATCCCACTTTCCTGATTCCTCATTGAATCATAGAGTTAACTTCACTCTATTTTCCTGTTCCACTATTAACTTAGAGTTACACTGACTCTAATTTCATATTCCACTATTATCTTAGAGTTACATCGACTCTAATTTCCTGTTTTTCCTTTCATGTCTCCACACTTGATCCATTTTTCCATTCTCTTGATTCCTTACTGAATCCTAGAGTCAACTTGACTCTATTTTTCTGTCTGTGAGTTTAAACTCTTCTAGCTCAACTTAGGTTCCCTTTACCTAAGTTCCATGTCATACTTGTCCTAGAGTTCCTTGACTCTATGCTGATCACTAGTTCACCTTAGGTTCTCTTTACCTAAGTTCCAGGTCATATCCATTCTAGAGTTCCCTGACTCTATGTTGATCACTAGTTCTCCTTAGTTTTCCTTTACCTAAGTTCCATGTCATATACATCCTAGAGTTCTCTGACTCTATGTTGATCACTAGTTCTCCTTAGGTTTCCTTTACCTAAGTTCCATGTCATATACATCCTAGAGTTCTCTGACTCTATGTTGATCACTAGTTCTCCTTAGGTTTCCTTTACCTAAGTTCCATGTCATATACATCCTAGAGTTCTCTGACTCTATGTTGATCACTCTATCCAGTGTCCTTAGGTTGTCACCTAAGACCATGCCACTCGTCCTCCCTAGGATAACTCCTAAGTTGATGTCACTCGTCAAACCCCTATACTAGGTTTTCTCCTAGTCTTACTACCAACAACTGTTGTTCCCCTATGTCACGTGATTCCTAGGGTTATACCCTAACATGCTCATAATCATGAACAGCTAATCATTTTCATGCATGCAATTATTTTCATCTCATTCACAAAATAACAATTATCTCTACGCATGCATATTCATCATATATCTTTGGCAACCAACAGTTGCACTTTTTCTCTGTGTCTCTTTGCACATGCACAACTATTCCCCTATCTCTGGCAACCAACAGTTGCTCTTTTTCACCTGAATCCATCTATACAGGCAATCATAATCATAATTACCTAACGCCTCTAACAGGCTACTATCATGCTTCTAATCGAAAAGCAAAGGAGCAAGGGGAGAGGTCACCCAATCTCGACAGAATTTCCCACCTTGTGATGCCCCCAATTGCTTGTAGACACTTGCAATTGGTCTCTGCGCGATTCCACTTGTTTCCTCGAGCTTGCACGCAAAACGGTGCACATCTCTCGAGTTTGCGCGAAAACGGAGCATTCTTCTCTTAAGGTTGCACGCAAAACGGTGCACATGTTTTCTGACCCTGCACAAAAAACGATGCACATATTAGGGTCGGCGCGCAAAACTGTGCACGACAACATGAACTGCACGCGAAATGGTGCACGTACCTCAAATCTGCACGCAAAACGGTGCACGTCTGACTGTAGGGTTGCACGCAAAATGGTGCAGATTTTTCCCTAGCCCTGCACGAAAAACGATGCAAACCATTAGATTCTACACGTGAAACTGCGCGCATTGGTCCAACCCGCACGCAAAACGGAGCACATACCCCATATTGGCACGCAAAATGGTGCACACTCTACTGTAGGATTGCACGCAAAACGATGCATATTTTTCGGCCCTGCACGTAAAACGAAATGCATTATTAGAGTCTGCACGCAAAACGGTGCCCGTTAGTCCAACCTGCACGCAAAACGGAGCACATACCTCACATTGGCACGCAAAACGGTGCAGGTTCTTTTCTCAACGTTGCACGCAAAACGGTGCACGATTTACGAGTTCGCGTTCAAAACTGCGCGCATTTGCCGAATCCGCACGCAAAACGGTGCATGTCTCCCACGAACGGCACGCAAAACGAGGCGCGTCCAAAACGCCCGCGAAACTCGCGCAGTAATATGGCACAGAAAAGTTGGGTCCCTAACATGCACGTGGGCAAAGGGGTCAAATCCAAATCCAAAGGAGGCCTAAAAACTGTGCCAAAAATACCGTAAAAATAACGTGCGGGGCTTACCTCGTACAGTCGCGCCGCCCATCTAGCTTTTGGAACAGCTCGCGCGCTCCACAAGGTTCACGGCGCGCCCGCGAGCCCCACGAAATCCCCTCTTTCTCTCTCTCTCTCTCTCTCTCTCTCTCTCCTCTCGTCTCTCTCTCTCTCTCTCCTCTCTCTCGATGCTCGGTTGGAGAAGAAGAAAAGAAAAGAGAGAAGGGAAGGTCTGCGGGGAGAAGGAAGAAGAAGGAAGGGAGAGGAGGGCTTGTAGACCAGGTCCACGGGCCCCCCAATGGGGGCCCGCCACCTGGCGGTCCCTCTCTCACAGTGGCGCGCGCACCTGCATAGGCGCGCGCCCCTGCGCCGCGCGGGCGCTTCCCGCGCCCGCGCGGGCGCCAATGGGGGCCCGCCACCTGGCGGTCCCCCCGTTGACCCGCGCATGAGTGCGCACCAGATGTGCGCATTGCGCAGCTGGCCGCGCGCCTCGAACCGCGCGCCGATGCCTTGGAAAAATTCGTTTTTGTCCCGTTTTCTGTCCGTTTTTCGTCCGTTTCCGTCCAAATTTGACAGGCGGCTTCGTTTCAGCTTAATTTACCATAAAAAATTTTAAATTTTCAGTTTGGGCCACTTCTGGGTCCCCAAAAGCCTCGCTGTATCCAGAATCGCTGGCGGACCCCGTTCTCACAATCCGGGTATCCGATCAACACGAAACTTTTACTGTGACCTTAAAACATAATTACGAAGCTCTCCAAATTTTCTCAGAATTTTCCGACACTGTTGGCGGAGCCCGTTCTCACTATCCGGCATCTGATCAACGCGAAACTTTTTCTGTGGTCTTATAACATATTTACGGGGTTCCCGTAATTTTCTCGGAATTTTCTGACACTGTGAATTTTCCACTAAAAATCTGGGCCCCCTTTCTCAAATAAATTTTTAGATCCCTCCATTTTAACCCGATTTGGGCCCAACTCGCGTCCAAATGTTCTTTACTTCCCTAACTTTCATAACACTAGTATTTCATACCACCTTTATTTACATTTATTTATGTGCCGAAAATCTGGTACTTTACAGGGCGCGTCGGACGGGAGCGGTGCGACCTGCTTGGCGGATTCGGGCGCCCGGAAGTTGCGCCCGAATCCGGCCCAAAGCTGCTTGCGGGCTGGGCCTATAAATAGTGGACTTTGGGCTCACCTAGCTCTTTTTCTGGGCAGTTTTTCACAGTGTTTCCATTAGGGATTTTCTTCCTCCACCTGAGATACATTTCACAGAGCATCCTTGGGATTTTTTCCGGCGCGGCGCGACGCTCGTTCTCCGGCGACCCGTTTCGTCACAGTTCAGTGCGTGGTCTCCCCCGGCTCACTCCGACCTCCGATTTTGGAGATTCTTGCGCCGTTGGACTCTCGACAGGTAGGACTCCAACTTCTGTGTTTTGAGTTTCCTCGTTTTCCGTGCTAACCTTGGAGTTTCCTGAGCTTCCATTTGACCCATTTTTCTTCGCGGATTTTTGGACAGCACTGCGGTGTTTTAGCTGTATCGTTTCGCACAGGCGTCGGATCGAGGCGATTCAAGAGGCATTTTTCATCTTCACTTCGCAAGGAACCTCTTGGATTTTTCCCTGAATTTTTGGAATATTTTCCGAAGGTGAAAGTCTCCTTTTACTGTAGTTCTTTGTTACAGAATTTCTGTACAGTGTTTGTTGAGGTGTTCCCCTTGCCGAATTTGTATCTCAGCGTAGGAAACTCGGATTTGAGCGTGCAGGTACTTGTTTCGACGGGTTCATCGCGAGGATCGTGGCAGTATTTATCTTGGATTTTTCCGGGCGTTTTTCACAGGTGAAAATAGGCAAATAGTGGACTACTGTAATTTGGGACAGATTTTGTGATGTATTGTGTGATTAAATGTTGTATGTTCTTTTGGGGAATGTTGTACAGTTTTGTGGAGGTTGTTTGGACCGAGCGTGGACATCACTTTTGGGACCAGGATTTAGCGCTCGAGGTGGGTGTTGTTGTAAACCTCCTACTTTTGATTTCCCACTAGGCGTATTAGAGTGTTGCTTGATCATGTTGCTAGTTAGAATTGTGAAATGGACCTAGCATGCTTGTATGAGATCACGGATTCATTGTTACTACTTGCATTGGTAGAGAACTAAATGTTAGTAAGTTGTGTTTCCTTGCCTTAGATGTGTAGTTTAAACACTTGGAATCATGCTAAATCCATATCATGTTGTATGTATAATGGAAGGTTTGGGCATGTGGTTAGAGTTCATGTTTTGGAAAGATTATTTGTTAGTAAGTTCCTATCTTTGCAACAACATATTGAAAGTGATTGTATCTGGAAAAGCAAGGTGTTAGGGAAATTCATTATGCTTGTGAAAGCATGTGGTTAGGGCTCGCATCTTGAAAAGCTTATTGTTAGTAGATCATGTATCAAGATTGTATCAAGTATTATGTACTATGCATCATGTACATTGGAGGTTCCATGCACTTAGTTTTGTAAAAGTTAGAATACTTGTAATTGCTTTATCAAGTAAAGGACTTTGCATGCTTGTATGCTCATCTAGCTAGGCCACCTTTATCTGCTACACAACATGTTGGGACATGACTTAGGAGAAACCATGTTTAGCTGTTCTCCTTTCTATTCAGTTGCATATTGCTCGAGTTAGAGCAGGGGTATGGGATAGTGTAGTCGAGATCATCGAGTCAGTGTCAGGTTGGACTCGATTATGGACTGTGGGGCTTTGTGGCAACCGCGGACATTGGGCGGTTAGCCAGATATTGATTACTTTATCAGATTTGGACTTGTGGGGTGTTGCGGCGACCGCGAACATTGGGCGGTTGACCGGATGTTTTACTTATGCATCAGATTTGGGTATCAGATTTCTCTAGTGGATGGAGTTTCCCACTTATTGAGTATTATTGCACCAGATTGGGGATCGGGGTTTCGTTAGTGGATGGATTTTCCCACTTTGATCATAGTCATGATCTAGTCCTGCTATATTGTGATACTGATGACAGAGATACTTTACTCGTGTGGGTCGCTCCCCTCGAGTGCCACTCCGGAGGTAGGCTTTTCGGACCCAGCCTTGTGTGCCGGTCTAATACTTATGTTGGGATGCGAGCCGTGCGGGCCGATCCCGCGGTTTCGAGCCTTGTGTGCAGATTCCGCTGAGCAGGCAATGCCAGTTTTACTGGTGGCACATGATTGGGTTATTTGGACAGATACGGTTTTCTGATGCATTCATACAGTCATCTCTTTTGATACTGCATTTAGAGGCATAGTAGTGATAGTTTTTCCTTATCAGTAGCCTTTATAGCTTACTACGGTTCTTTCCCCTTTTTGCCTCTAGTAGTCCTAGTGGGCCGTCAGAGTTTGAGGTTTTACCACTAGGGGAGGCTACTGTTCTTTATAGTAGTTCTCACCCCCATTGTCTTTCTCTTCTTTTCCCCCTTTGTTTTGCAGAGTCTTCTGCGGGAGTTGCAGGGCCGTCTCGGGCAGACCGGGGTAAGAAGATCGCTGATTAGATAGTTCATCTACCCCGACTTCGAGCATAGTCGTGTATCAGTTGTACCCCTTCCTTTTCTCAGACAGTTGTAGTTATTTTGGGCCAGGCTCTTGCCAGCTATTTGTACTTATTTGGTGAGCTAGGAGAGACACTTGTATTTTGAGAGTTTTTATTATGCTTTTACTTTCCAGCTGTAGTCTGAGATGTAGTAGTTTTATTTTAGCTCTGTTTTATGCTCCTTTATTATATCTTTTATATCTGAGCAGGTTACCAGCGCTTCGTGTTCACGGGAAATTCTGTGTGCACAGCGGATCTGTGGACGGGCCCGGGTTCTGGTTTACACCCGGGGCGTGACAGATTAGTTTGGTATCAGAGCTTAGGGATAGGTCAGTTGGGACTTAGGAAAACCCTAGGCTTTTGGCAGACCCTAGGATGATAGGGCGTGAGTAGTGTGATATTTTGCGAAAGTCGGTGATTTTGGTCAGTTGACTCTTCCAGTGAGTGAAGAGGGATCGACATACCCTATTTCTGTTGAACAATTATGTTGGCTGCAGACAACATAAAGTTGCAGAAAATAGGGGGGATGTCTTTGACTTTCTCTAGATTGGGTCTTGTGGGGTTTTGTTACTGATGTTTGGTTTCCCGTGGCAGGATGTCTCCGCGTCGTCGTTCGCCCACCCGGGGTACCCCTGCACCTTCCGAGGAGTCTGAGCGGGTGGTATCCGCCGAGTTGGGAGAACTGCGGGCTTTGGTGACCCAGTTGGTGGCGAGGAGCTTTCGTCAGGACCAGCGCCTGGAGCAGTTACTGGCGCAGCGGGGTGACGTGGCGGTTGGCGAGGGGGCCGGGGCTTCAGAACAACGTCCAGACAGGAAACGCCCTGTCACGCCCCGGGGTCGAAACTGCGACCCGGGCCCGCCAACAAATCCGCCACCTATGCCAAATCCGCATAGGCGAAGCGTCAAACCTGCAAGAAAGGTATTATAGCTAAACAGATATCAGAGCTATAAATAAAAGATCTGCTGTATAACCAGAATCAATCACTGTACAACTGGAAATAAAACAACACTGTCCGCCTCCCAAAATAATAATAAAACAATATCCTCAAATACAAGCTCTGAACCCAACCGGGAGGTAACTCCAATAATACAATAGTGTACAGTCTCTCAATACATAAAATATCCTCACTACAACAGTCTCTCAAAAGAGGAAAACAAAACAACTAAACTACTGAAGATCTCCTCTGTAGGGGACACCGCTACTCTCCAACGATGGGTAGGGATCTAGCTCACGACTCCCTCGCCTCGATCAACAACCACAGAATCAGCATCACCCGCTAAGACTCTACAAAACAAAGGAGAGGAAGAAAAAAGGGGGGGGGGGGGGGGGGGGGGGGGGGGGGGGGGGGGGAGACCCCCAAAGGGTGTGAGAACTACACCAAAAAGGGAGTTCTCAGTGGGTACCACCGCCAGACCTGACGGTCTGCCCACTAAGTCCTCAAGAGACATAAACTAACCCAAGTCATAAGACTGAAATGAGTAAGCTGGAAACTCTCAACAGCTACCATGCCCCTATCTAAAGGCCAAAAGGGGAGAACCAAACAGTGGTATGCAACCACTAGCACACGAAGTGCACAATCGACCCAATCGAGCTGACTACCACATCTGGTCCAGTCAAACCTGCGCCCACCTACAACCACCTCCCACTGACGGACAGGAATTACGTAGGGCGTCCAAACTGACTAACTCGCTATCGAGTAGTGGCTCATGCAGGCTATAGTCAAAATCCACGCTCTCTCAGAACGGATAGAATCATGATGCTCAACCTCTCACATAGCGGTCAAAGTACTCTCAACGACACGGGACCACCGTCAACCAAACGGCTCTCAATAATACTAGCACTGATCTAAACTCAACTACCAGTCTGCACTCGGCCCCCAGGCACGAGTGTAACAATAAAATTATTTGACCGAAATAAACCCAATCGAATGAACCGGTATAAAACCCGGTACTGCCTGCTCTGTCATCACTCACAACTCACCAACTCTGTCATCACTCACAACTCACCAACTCTGTCATCACTCACAACTCACCAACTGACCGGCCCATCACGGTCAAAAGCCTACTCCGGAGTGGCACTCGAGGGGAGCGACCCACACGAGTAAAGTATCTCTGTAATCAATGTCTCACAAGTATCTCTATATAGCAGGACTGGATCACGACACTGATCAAAGTGGGAAAACTCATCCACTAAAGGAAAGGCCCGATCTCAATCGGATGCAACTAAACGATAAGTGGGAAACTCCATCCATAAGAGAAAACCAATACCCAAATCTGGTGCATAGATAAGCATCCGGTCAACCGCCCAATATCCGCGGTTGCCGCAAAGCCCCACAACTAATCCAACCTGTCCCAAACACGAAGTCCCGCCTACACTACCCAGACCCCTGCTCGAACTCGAGCAACACTGACCACCAGACTAACAAGAAGGAGAAAGGAAAAGCATGGTTTCTCCTAAGTCAAGTTCCAATAAGTAGTGTAGCAATAAAAAGGGGGCCTAACTACAAGTCCAATCAAGCATGCTTTTGTCCTTGGAAACAATAAAAGAGAGTAAAACATATGGTAGCAAAGCATACTACAATATTCCCACTATGATATGCCAATCTCGCATCAATAGGCCACTGAATAAACATGTATGATCTCTATATCATCTAGTGTGCGATAAATATAATCTGTCTATCGCATGCTAAGTCTCTAGTTCAACAAGCATGTACAATTATCAGGGAAACATCAAACCACATGATCTAGGCCGTTTCCATGCTTACCTCTTGCTCATAACGGTTGCACATTAAATTAGGCATGCTATCAATCATAGAGGGTGACATTCCCATAGGTAAGCTCATCTTAACCATACATGAACATCCACCATTACATCTCCCATAAGGCATAACATGCATATAAACTCTGTTATTCCCTCTAACAGTTGCAAGTACTAGTTTACCCACCTGAAGAGCTTAAACCAAGGCAAACCTGAAGTCGGTGAAGTGGGTAGACGCTCACAGTCCAAAATCTGCCAAAATTACACCCTCGGTACATTTTGCGCAAGCCTTGGCTCCAACAACTGAAAACACCCCTGAGTACAACAATTAAGGTCCAACATTACACTTTTATTCCAAAATAATCCACATATACAACATCAGAAAACAGTCCCGAAGACGTGCAGTTTTCACCTGCAGAAAGTGCCCAGAAAAATCCAATAAAAATATCACAGCAATCCTCGCGTCGATACCTTCGAAACGAGTACCTGCACGTCCAATTCCGAGCCCCGTAGGACGAGTTACAAATTCCACAGTACAGGTGCGCAAAACCACACAGCAACATAACTGTAATTCCATTTACAGACAAGGGGAAGAACATATACCTTCGGGCAAAACTCAGAAAAATCCAAGAAAAATACTGTAATATTCCTTGCGTCGAGTAGATAAAAAAAGTGTACAAGCACGTCGCCATACGATGCCCGGTTGCGGAGATAACGCCGAAAGACCATGCCGCTGTCCAAATCTCCTTCACAGAAATGGGGTCACAGTAAGCTCGAACAAACACCTCGAAAAGCACGAAATGTGGGAAAGCTGAAAATACCAAGATCGTAGATCTGTCCGTCGCGGATCCAGCGGCGAAGAAATCACTCGAAAAGGTGGTCGGAGTAGGCCGGGGGAGCTCGCGCACCGAAACGCGACGAAGGGGAACCCAAATGGACGAGCGTCGCGCCGTGCCGTAAAAATGGAAACCTCGATAAGCGTGCCACCAAAAATCTCAAAACTTTGCAGAAGGATGCAGCCAAGCTCGGGGATCATCTTTGCTGAAGGCACCATGGCGAGAGGAGGCTCGGAAAAGCTGGAAAAAGGGGAAAGAAGGAAGCTCGGATCGCTTTTATTGGCTCCAAAAACAAATCACGAAATACCGAACAAGTCCCATTTTCCGGGCGCATGGGACTTTCGGGCGCGTACTGTAGCAGCCCGAATCTCCCATGGGCGAGCACTGTAGCAGCCCGGAACTCAGCTGGGCCTCCACGTCGCCCGCCAAACAGGCGACAGCAACTCCCGCCGCTCACAACGCGACACGTGGCGCCCCCAGACGCCGACACGTGGCCGCCCACGCGCGGGAACAGCGCGTCAACGCGCCCACGTGCGCCCTGCGCCCGCCGCCTGCGCCTCTGCACGCACGCTTCCCGAGGCGCCCGCAGCTGCACCGTGGACCGAGTGCACGTGGACCGGCCAACCGGTGTGCGCCACATGTCCCCCCACCGGTCCACCGTACACCCGCCTTTCCCGTGGACCGCGCCCGCTGCGCCGGCCCAACCGGGAGCCGCCACGTGGCCCGCGACCGCTGCATGCCTCCGCGGTGGACCGCGCACCTGCCCGAGCCTGCTCCGCAGCGCTCCGCCGCTGCCCGCCGCCGCCGCCGGTGCCGGAACAGTAACCTTGCCTCAAAAAATGTGCCGAATCATCCGGACTCCGGAAAAAGCAAGTGAATAGTCCGTTTTCATCATTTTCGCGCGCCGAATCCAAATCCGAAGTCCATTTTGCCAAATTCCAACTCTAAAAATTGCCGAAGGCGTCCGGGAAGATGTTCCTTGATCCAAACTTCGCGCTGAGCCCAATTTTAATATCCATGGCGCGCGAAACCACTTCTGGAGCTCCGACGGAGTCCACCGATCACCCACGTGATCCATTTAACACACTGAGCCCATCACTTGTGTCCAATTGGTGCACAAATACCACTGACACTCCCCATAAGCCTCCAGGAGCTGCTGGTCAACTAGTAATCTCACCGTGGGGATCCGGGTCCTCACATCCTCCCCCACTAAAGAACGTTTCGTCCTCGAAACTAGCTCAATCCACCAAGAGTCACAAATACCACGGGTAGGTATCCATCAATAACGCCTCCAGCTCCCGAAACACCACTCACTCCCCGTGATTACTCCCCACCAACAACAACAACAAGTACGGCATGGCCCGAAGTGCAATTCTCTCATCTCTCGAGCCAGAAATCGCAACCGGCGTCCCTCGTACTCCAACAATCACAGATCTCAAATGGGCAAGTCAATCACGGGCGAGGGATCCAAAAGCAAAACACTCCTGAGCTGAGACGTGAAACAACACTGAGGCTCCATCAAGAGCTGGGGGAAACAGAATAACCATCCGTGCAACACGCACCAAACCACATCCTGGTGTCAATCTCAACAAGGCGACCCGAAGCACACGCACAAATTCATCCTATGAAGAAAAGAATCCAATAAGCTGGGGTCTTCACTCGGTTACTTTCCGATCCAAAATCACCCGAGTGGCCTACTCAACCACGGGCTATCCTCAAAAGGGATCCTCAAGAGACACAATCTCATGCCATAGTTGGTCACTCAACATGCCAACATAACCCCAACAGACCCACGGGTCGAAGCCGATCTCTCAACTAATAAGGACACCCTGACGGGGACCAAACCGTCAGTGAACGGGACTGAAAACTGGCTAAAAAGGCGATCATAATGCTGATGCCCAAACTCGCGATCAAAAACTCCGAACCAGCAACGACAATCCGCGTAAATCCCATTCAAGATGCTGAAAGCTGTAGGCTCCACTGATGCCACCTGGTAGAAACTGTAAACTGAAGCTGAAATCTTAATCTATCATATGGTATAGAACGGAAATGCTGAATAATCAACACCGATAGCCAAGCAGGCATGGCCTACGCCCAGGTATATCAATCAAAGCTGGGAATAAAAGGCGTACTGAAAGGCTCAACTGTGGGATCCAAGCTGCCTGCAAAACAGCGGTTCGTCCTGCCACAACACTCATAAGGTTGGACTAATGAAGTGTGGACCGAAAATCAACCCACGGTAACTCTACAGCCACAATGGGAGGCATCACTAAAACACACAAATCCATCTCCCAACACTGGAAACACTAGCATTGGCGCTGGCATCAGTCTCATTATCCATTGGCCATGCTCTTCCGGCACTGCTAAGTCTAAGAAGCTCCTCACCTCAAGGATAAATGTTGGTTTCAGCCAAACTCGGATAACATCCATTTGGGCGGATTCCACCGCCGCTCCAAAGGCTAGAATAAGGTGACCCAAGAAGGCATGCACTTGGAGCTAAAACTTGTACCTCAATAACTTGGCATACAGCTTCATCCACACAGGTATGGTAGCACATCCACAAAGTGCTCCTCATGCTCCAAGTCGCTCTGGGAGTAAAGCAAAATATCCTCGGGAAACACTACTCCCAGTCCGTCCAAGTACAACTGGGACATACAATTCCTCAGATCTTGAAGTCACAGGGCATTAGTCATTCCATTTGGCCTCACTATGCCCTCATAATGCCCTTACCGTGTCCTGAACGCCATCTAGGCGAAGTCCTCGGCTGTCTGATTCCGAGTAGGTACTCGCATTATACAATAACTGCCGGAGTATAGTTCCATAAAAAGGTCCTAGATACCACCCGGACCTGTCTACACTCGAACCATAAAAGGACCCTCACAGTCGTGTATCAACGACGTGGCATCACCACCGTATAGCAACGGCGTGGCACTAGGTCAAACAGACCCCTCAATCCATCAGATCCTGCAACTGTGCCATCAGCTCTCTCAGCTCTACCGGCGATATCCAATGAGGTGCTGTCCAGGGTGGCGCGCTTCCCCGAACCACGTCAAACGCAATCTCTATCTCCCTAACTGGCGGCATTACCAACAACTAAGGTGAAATCACACCCGGGATCTCGTGGGCAACAGAGATATCCCTGAGTCCCGGTGCCGCCGTAAGCACCTCTCACCCTGTCGCTAAAACCTGAGTGCTCTAACAATCTCAACAAGCAAGCCTTCCCTTGTCTGCCTCGCAGAAGGTCAAAGTCCTCTCTTTCCGCAGTCAAACATCCTGTGGCATTGTGCCAATCAATCTCAACCACAGGGTCAAAATACCGAACTGCCACTATTAATAAATCTGCCGGTAACTCACGGCCTCGGCCGCACTGGACATGATCCAAAAGTCTCCTCTACGTGCACAACAACAACAGGAACCTGTACCTCTAGTGCACGTGGTAACAAATCTGCCTCTAGCCCATGTAAGAGTGGAACATGCTCTAACTCCGACTACTGTGGTGAAATCCCACCTGCGACACTCGATCCACTACCGTGGCGCCCTCCAACCGGGCGGCACAAATTCATCCGCTCAAAGCAAGTGGTTGTCGCCCAATCTGCCTAAAAATCAGGACTATCCACAAGGGAGCACGACCTCTGTCTCTGATCCCATTGAGGCGACGAATAAGGTCCTCCGCAGATAACAAATCCACGCTACCGCTGCGCCACTCTGATATAAATACTGATGCTGCCTTCGGGGTCCACCCGATCTCTGGCATCTCGGAAACTCGTTATCCTGGAGAAAGAAATCAGAAATGCCTCTGCCGGCCGATCTGTCCTCCGTCACCCGGCGCCAAGCGCCAATATCCCGAACTCGCCTCTAGCGGCAGATCCCTATCCAAAGGAACTGCAGTGCCAAGCTCCATATACAATGCCTACTCCATTGAGGCGTCAATAATCCATAACAGAGGGACCAACTAAGCTGAAAGGTATCCTGGCGCAAGCCACTCCCAGTCTCACATATCCTATGCGCCTCGTCCCTCGAAACCTGGAGCGCGCAGTTCAACAACTGCATACACTCTCTAGCACAGGGAGGCTCTCAATTAATCACTCCATCACCACCAACCACGACTCTGCCTCCAAAGGCTCCAAACTCAATCTTACGAGTCGGGGTGGTTCATCTGCCAAATCTGGCTCAATAGATCGATCATGTCCCACAGCTCCTCTACTGTCAATTATCCACCCTGCCTCGGTGCCTCGACACTAAACTTTGGCACAGAGGGGGCTACTCAGTGCTCCGACAACTGTGTCACCAAGACCAGCTGCTCACTCTGTCGCTGATAAACCTCAGATAATCCTGTCATCTGGGTCCGGAGTTCTCTGACCTCAATCCGGGTATCCGGCCCAAAACCAACTGCTCAAGCTCAACTGCTATGACAGGATGCACATGGGTCAAAACCCAGCGTCGGGGAGACACCGCTCGCCACGACAAAACCACAAAACAACACAAAACAGCGCTCGACCCAATCCAGCGAAAGTCTAAAGCATGTCACCCATTCCACAGCATTATGTTGTCTGCAGCCAACATAATCACTTAGGAGAATAAACATGCCAATCTCTCTTCCCGTCCCTTGGGAGAGGTATAAAACTCAATCAGGACTCTCGCTAAAAATCACGACTCTCACGAAGTCAACCAAGGGTCAAACCATAAGCCTAGGGTTTCTAAGTCCTCCATGACCTACAACCTAGGCTCTGATACCACTCTAATCTGTCACGCCCCGGGGTCGAAACTGCGACCCGGGCCCGCCAACAAATCCGCCACCTATGCCAAATCCGCATAGGCGAAGCGTCCAACCTGCAAGAAAGGTACTATAGCTAAACAGATATCAGAGCTATAAATAAAAGATCTGCTGTATAACCAGAATCAATCACTGTACAACTGGAAATAAAACAACACTGTCCGCCTCCCAAAATAATAATAAAACAATATCCTCAAATACAAGCTCTGAACCCAACCGGGAGGTAACTCCAATAAATACAACAGTGTACAGTCTCTCAATACATAAAATATCCTCACTACAACAGTCTCTCAAAAGAGGAAAACAAAACAACTAAACTACTGAAGATCTCCTCTGTAGGGGACACCGCTACTCTCCAACGACGGGTAGGGATCTAGCTCGCGACTCCCTCGCCTCGATCAACAACCGCAGAATCAGCATCACCCGCTAAGACTCTGCAAAACAAAGGAGAGGAAGGAAAAAGAGGGGGGGGGAGACCCCCAAAGGGTGTGAGAACTACACCAAAAAGGGAGTTCTCAGTGGGTACCACCGCCAGACCTGACGGTCTGCCCACTAAGTCCTCAAGAGACATAAACTAACCCAAGTCATAAGACTGAAATGAGTAAGCTGGAAACTCTCAACAGCTACCATGCCCCTATCTAAAGGCCAAAAGGGGAGAACCAAACAGTGGTATGCAACCACTAGCACACGAAGTGCACAATCGACCCAATCGAGCTGACTGCCACATCTGGTCCAGTCAAACCTGCGCCCACCTACAACCACCTCCCGCTGACGGACAGGAATTACGTAGGGCGTCCAAACTGACTAACTCGCTATCGAGTAGTGGCTCATGCAGGCTATAGTCAAAATCCACGCTCTCTCTCAGAACGGATAGAATCATGATGCTCAACCTCTCACATAGCGGTCAAAGTACTCTCAACGACACGGGACCACCGTCAACCAAACGGCTCTCAATAATACTAGCACTGATCTAAACTCAACTACCAGTCTGCACTCGGCCCCCAGGCACGAGTGTAACAATAAAAGTATTTGACCGAAATAAACGCAATCGAATGAACCGGTATAAAACCCGGTACTGCCTGCTCTGTCATCACTCACAACTCACCAACTCTGTCATCACTCACAACTCACCAACTCTGTCATCACTCACAACTCACCAATTGACCGGCCCGTCACGGTCAAAAGCCTACTCCGGAGTGGCACTCGAGGGGAGCGACCCACACGAGTAAAGTATCTCTGTAATCAATGTCTCACAAGTATCTCTATATAGCAGGACTGGATCACGACACTGATCAAAGTGGGAAAACTCATCCACTAAAGGAAAGGCCCGATCTCAATCGGATGCAACTAAACGATAAGTGGGAAACTCCATCCATAAGAGAAAACTGATACCCAAATCTGGTGCATAGATAAGCATCCGGTCAACCGCCCAATATCCGCGGTTGCCGCAAAGCCCCACAACTAATCCAACCTGTCCCAAACACGAAGTCCCGCCTACACTACCCAGACCCCTGCTCGAACCCGAGCAACACTGACCACCAGACTAACAAGAAGGAGAAAGGAAAAGCATGGTTTCTCCTAAGTCAAGTTCCAATAAGTAGTGTAGCAATAAAAAGGGGGCCTAACTACAAGTCCAATCAAGCATGCTTTTGTCCTTGGAAACAATAAAAGAGAGTAAAACATATGGTAGCAAAGCATACTACAATATTCCCACTATGATATGCAATCTCGCATCAATAGGCCACTGAATAAACATGTATGATCTCTATATCATCTAGTGTGGGATAAATATAATCTGTCTATCGCATGCTAAGTCTCTAGTTCAACAAGCATGTACAATTATCAGGGAAACATCAAACCACATGATCTAGGCCGTTTCCATGCTTACCTCTTGCTCATAACGGTTGCACATTAAATTAGGCATGCTATCAATCATAGTGGGCGACATTCCCATAGGTAAGCTCATCTTAACCATACATGAACATCCACTATTACATCTCCCATAAGGCATAACATGCATATAAACTCTGTTATTCCCTCTAACAGTTGCAAGTACTAGTTTACCCACCTGAAGCGCTTAAACCAAGGCAAACCTGAAGTCAGTAAAGTGGGTAGACGCTCACAGTCCAAAATCTGCCAAAATTACACCCTCGGTACATTTCGCGCAAGCCTTGGCTCCAACAACTGAAACACCCCTGAGTACAACAATTAAGGTCCAACATTACACTTTTATTCCAAAATAATCCACATATACAACATCAGAAAATAGTCCCGAAGACGTGCAGTTTTCACCTGCAGAAAGTGCCCAGAAAAATCCAATAAAAATATAATAGTAATCCTCGCGTCGATACCTTCGAAACGAGTACCTGCACATCCAATTCCGAGCCACGTAGGACGAGTTACAAATTCCACAGTACAGGTGCGCAAAACCAAACAGCAACATAACTGTAATTCAATTTACAGACAAGGGGAAGAACATATACCTTCGGGAAAAACTCAGAAAAATCCAAGAAAAATAGTGTGATATTCCTTGCGTCGAGTAGATAAAAAAAGTGTAAAAGCACGTCGCCATACGATGCCCGGTTGCGGAGATAACGCCGAAAGACCATGCCGCTGTCCAAATCTCCTTCACAGAAATGGGGTCACAGTAAGCTAGAACAAACACCTCGAAAAGCATGAAATTTGGGAAAGATGAAAATACCAAGATCGTAGATCTGTCCGTCGCGGATCCAGTGGCGAAGACATCACTCGAAAAGGTGGTCGGAGTAGGCCGGGGGAGC
Source organism: Tillandsia leiboldiana (assembly GCA_029204045.2). Classification (NCBI taxonomy): domain Eukaryota; kingdom Viridiplantae; phylum Streptophyta; class Magnoliopsida; order Poales; family Bromeliaceae; genus Tillandsia; species Tillandsia leiboldiana. The sequence continues at coordinate 25,148,760 of CM055064.1, forward strand.
TCGCGCACCGAAATGCGACGAAGGGGAACCCAAATGGACGAGCGTCGCGCCGTGCCGTAAAAATGGAAACCTCGATAAGCGTGCCACCAAAAATCTCAAAACTTTGCAGAAGGATGCAGCCAAGCTCGGGGATCATCTTTGCTGAAGGCACCATGGCGAGAGGAGGCTCGGAAAAGCTGGAAAAAGGGGAAAGAACGAAGCTCGGATCGCTTTTATAGGCTCCAAAAACAAATCACGAAATACCAAACAAGTCCCATTTTCCGGGCGCATGGGACTTTCGGGCGCGTACTGTAGCAGCCCGAATCTCCCATGGGCGAGCACTGTAGCAGCTCGGAACTCAGCTGGGCCTCCACGTCGCCCGCCAAACAGGCGACAGCAACTCCCGCCGCTCACAACGCGACACGTGGCGCCCCCAGACGCCGACACGTGGCCGCCCACGCGCGGGAACAGCGCGTCAACGCGCCCACCTGCGCCCTGCACCCGCCGCCTGCGCCTCTACACGCACGCTTCCCGAGGCGCCCGCAGCTGCACCGTGGACCGAGTGCACGTGGACCGGCCAACCGGTGTGCGCCACGTGTCCCCCCACTGGTCCACCGTACACCCGCCTTTCCCGTGGACCGCGCCCGCTGCACCGGCCCAACCGGGAGCCGCCACGTGGCCCGCGACCGGTGCACGCCTCCGCGGTGGACCGCGCACCTGCCCGAGCCTGCTCCGCCGCGCTCCGCCGCTGCCCGCCGCCGGTGCCGGAACAGTAACCTTGCCTCGAAAAATGTGCCGAATCATCCGGACTCAGGAAAAAGCAAGTGAATAGTCCGTTTTTATCGTTTTCGCACACCGAATCCAAATCCGAAGTCCATTTTGCCAAATTCCAACTCTTAAAATTGCCGAAGGCGTCCGGGAAGATGTTCCTTGATCCAAACTTCGCGCTGAGCCCAATTTTAATATCCATGGCGCGCGAAACCACTTCTGGAGCTCCGACGGAGTCCACCGATCACCCACGTGATCCATTTAACACACTGAGCCCATCACTTGTGTCCAATTGGTGCACAAATACCACTGACACTCCCCATAAGCCTCCAGGAGCTGCTGGTCAACCAGTAATCTCGTCGTGGGGATCCGGGTCCTCACACGCCCAGCCCCCGATGGTGATGGACAGGCCAGTTCTGGGAGGTCATCACGACCCCCGCGACCCCAGCCTCCTGGCCGTGGGCGTCTTGATCGACGAGGACCTGGTGGATTTCAGAGGCCACCGCAGCAGCAGTCTCTACGGTCTCGAGCGTTAGCCCGGTGCGTTTTCTGTAGAGAGCAGCATCCATCTGATATTTGTGGCTTGAGGGAGGGTCGATGCTTCCGATGTGGGCAACCAGGCCACATCCGAGCTACGTGCCCCTTTCGGACCTTGGTAGCACCTTTTCCAGCATTGGCCCCTACCGCGTCCCAGCAGGGGTCGCGATCACGACTACAGAGGCGGCAGCGGCAGCAGTGGCAGCCCTATCAGGTAGGTGCATGCAGCATTTGTGGAGGTCAGCACTTCGTCAGTACTTGTGATCAGCGGCAGGGACGCTGCTACCTTTGTGGCCTGTTTGGACATTTTCGGGCTACGTGCCCTTTGTCGGCACGTGCAGCATCGACTTCGGCATCTGTTCCTACCACTTCCCAGCTACGACCGGGAGCTTCACCGACAGGTCTCCAGGCAGACCGGGTTTCGCCTCCACACCCTGCTGGTGAGAGACAGCCGATGTTGAGTGATCTGGGTGGCTTAGCACAGCCGGGGGATTCTGCTACGGCTGACTGTATAGTGGCAGGTATGATTTATTTCTGGTATTTGGATTCACGTTTTATTTGTTATACGAGCACTGCATTCTTTCTTTAGTAGATCAGTTGCATCATCATATGGGTTAGAGGTAGGGCTTTTACCACATGCATGAGAGGTTTAGTTTCCCGATCATTTTTGCACGTGGAGGAGTGTTGTTGATCCTGCCCGATGCAGCTCGAGCTCTGGATTATGCTAGTGGACCTGTTGGTCTTGAGTCAGCTGAGAGACTTTGATGTGGTGCTTGGGTTGGTTTGGCTGGCTCGATACCTTGAGCTCCCGATTATAGATTATGCCGCGAGGGCTGTTACCTCTACCGAGCCAAGCCAGGAGGTGTTTGCATATAGAGGGTGTCAGAGTGCTTCTTTTACCACAGTAGTTTCGACTTCCCGAACGAGGCGGATGATCCGCAGTGGATGCTTAGCATTTTTGGCTAGTGTGGTGGAGGAGCCTACGGCGGCATCGGAACTCGCGGATATCCCTATTGTCCACGAGTTCCCGGATGTTTTCCCCCGGAGTTGGTTAGTATGCCGCCGGATAGGGAGATCGAGTTTTGATTGACGTAGTTCCAGGAGCTGCGCCAATCCCTAAGGCTCCTTATCGAATGGCACCGGCTAAGCTGCGAGAGTTAGAGGCGCAATTTCAGGACTTGAAGGATGAGGGTTTTGTTGGACCCAGTGTTTCGCCTTTGGGAACGCCGGTGCTATTTGTAAAAGTGATGGATGGTTCACGTCGACTTTGTGTGGATTACTGAGAGTTCAATTTAGTGACCATCAAGGACAAGTACCCTTTTGCCGCGCATTGATGGCTTAGTTGATCAGCTGCAAGGGGCTTGTGTCTTCTCGAGGATTGATCTACAATCAGGTTACCACCAGCAGAAAGTGAAGGCCGAGGATATTCCGAAGACGACATTCAGGTCACGGTACGGGCATTGTAAGTTTACCGTCATGCCTTTTTGGATTGACTAATGCCCCTGCCGCTTTTATGGATTTGGTGAGCAGGATATTTCGACCTTACCTGGAACGGGTTGATGTAGTATGCAAAGATGATATCCTGATTTATTCCCAAAGCGATGTGGGCCTATAAATAGTGGACTTTGGGCTCACCTAGCTCTTTTTCTGGGCAGTTTTTCACAGTGTTTCCTTTAGGAATTTTCTTCCTCCACCTGAGATACATTTCACACAGCATCCTTGGGATTTATAGGGGCACGCATCCTGAGGTTCCCACTTTTACGGCGCGGCGCGACGCTCGTTCTCCGGCGACCCATTTCGTCACAGTTCAGTGCGTGGTCTCCCCCGGCTCACTCCGACCTCCGATTTTGGTGATTCTTGCGCCGTTGGACTCTCGACAGGTAGGACTCCAACTTCTGTGTTTTGAGTTTCCTCATTTTCTATGCTGACCTTGGAGTTTCCTGAGCTTCCATTTGACCCATTTTTCTTCACAGATTTTTGGACAGCACTGCGGTGTTTTAGCTGTATCTTTTCGCACAGACGTCGGATCGAGGCAATTCAAGAGGCATTTTTCATCTTCACTTCGCAAGGAATCTCTTGGATTTTTCCCTGAATTTTTGGAATATTTTCCGAAGGTGAAAGTCTCCTTTTACTGTAGTTCTTTGTTACAGAATTTCTGTACAGTGTTTGTTGAGGTGTTCCCCTTGCCTAATTTGTATCTCAGCGTAGGAAACTCGGATTTGAGCGTGCAGGTACTTGTTTCGACGGGTTCATCGCGAGGATCGTGGCAGTATTTATCTTGGATTTTTCCGGGCGTTTTTCACAGGGGAAAACAGGCAAATAGTGGACTGCTGTAATTTGGGGCAGATTTTGTGATGTATTGTGTGATTAAATGTTGTATGTTCTTTTGGGGAATGTTGTACAGTTTTGTGGAGGTTGTTTGGACCGAGCGTGGACATTACTTTTGGGACCAGGATTTAGCGCTCGAGGTGGGTGTTGTTGTAAACCTCCTACTTTTGATTTCCCACTAGGCGTATTAGAGTGTTGCTTGATCATGTTGCTAGTTAGAATTGTGAAATGGACCTAGCATGCTTGTATGAGATCAGGGATTCATTGTTACTACTTGCATTGGTAGAGAACAAAATGTTAGTAAGTTGTGTTTCCTTGCCTTAGATGTGTAGTTTAAACACTTGGAATCATGCTAAATCCATATCATGTTGTATGTATAATGGAAGGTTTGGGCATGTGGTTAGAGTTCATGTTTTGGAAAGATTATTTTTTAGTAAGTTCCTATCTTTGCAACAACATATTGAAAGTGATTGTATCTGGAAAAGCAAGGTGTTAGGGAAATTCATTATGCTTGTGAAAGCATGTGGTTAGGGCTCGCATCTTGAAAAGCTTATTGTTAGTAGATCATGTATCAAGATTGTATCAAGTATTATGTACTATGCATCATGTACATTGGAGGTTCCATGCACTTAGTTTTGTAAAAGTTAGAATACTCGTAATTGCTTTATCAAGTAAAGGACTTTGCATGCTTGTATGGTCATCTAGCTAGGCCACGTTTATCTGCTACACAACATGTTGGGACATGACTTAGGAGAAACCATGTTTAGCTATTCTCCTTTCTATTCAGTTGCATATTGCTCGAGTTAGAGCTGGGGTATGGGATAGTGTAGTCTAGGTCATCGTGTCAGTGTCAGGTTGGACTCGATTATGGACTGTGGGGCTTTGTGACAACCGCGGACATTGGGCGGTTAGCCAGATATTGATTACTTTATCGGATTTGGACTTGTGGGGTGTTGCGGCGACCGCGGACATTATGCGGCTGACCGGATGTTTTACTTATGCATCAGATTTGGGTATCAGATTTCTCTAGTGGATGGAGTTTCCCACTTATTGAGTATTATTGCACGAGATTGGGGATCGGGGTTTCGTTAGTGGATGGATTTTCCCACTTTGATCATAGTCATGATCTAGTCCTGCTGTCACGACCCGGGACCGACAATTTGTACGGTTCGGGCACGCCAACAAACCCGCCAATCGGGCACGACCTCACGCTACCCGAAAGGAACGGTAACATCCATCTCGAATCAAAACAATGCTTATGATGAGATATAATATCAGAGTAAGATCACTACTAATTTAAAACTTTCATTCAATAAACAAATAGTTTAAGCCGATATGAAAGCATGATAAGAATGAACCATAATGAACTTTATTACATTTTACATTTCTGAACTTGCAAATAAATTTATTACAATTCCTTTACATAAATTCCTCACAATACATGGTTCACTCGAAACATAAAAGAAAGGTACCTCTGCTAGACCCTCTAGGTCTCTATGCTGCTGGGCTCTTGCCCCTGACGTATGCCTCGCCGTCTGCGTCTGAACCGTCGTGATCGCTGCATCCATACCTGAACCTGTGGGGGGGGTGCACCCAAGGGGTGTGAGAACTCCTGACAGAGTTCCCAATGGGTTCAACCACCGAGAAAAAGTGTCCTACACCACTTGGTCCAATGGAAGCAATAATAATAGTGCTAGGAAACTAAAATCCTCAATATCAAAATGCGGCTATGCAATATACATGATCACTACACTATCTGTGTGTACTCATCGACCCAGCACTACTCTGTCTAGCCACACTAGGCTGCTAAGCACCAACTCGGCCACTATGCCGCTGTGTACAGGGTCCAACTAACCCGGCCACCTTGGCCACTCTATTTTTCTTTATTCTTTAGATTCTGGTGCTTTAGTTCAAGTTAACCCTCAGAAATTCTTATCCAACGGGCCCGAGCCCGGTAGTCCTGCTACCATCAGATAAGATTCCAAGGTTGCCGATAACACCCGCGAGTGTTACCCCGTCCTACGAAGTAAATGTGTTCTTCGGGCCACCAGCTATCGGAAAGGGGGCTGCCCTTTACGTCCGATCCAGGTGCGCCCGGGGAGAGGGCAAACCCTTTACGTCCCACAGAACCACATTTCAACCTTCGAAGGACGCCCGTTTTATTATCTTTTCTTATCTTTCATTTCTTTTCCTCTAGGCGCTCAGCCCTTTTCTGCACTTTACGCATTTGTCTTTATTTTTACTTTTAAGCACTTGCTTTTCTTTTCTTTCTCACTCGAGTCTCCAGCTCACATTGCCACTGGCAATTACTATCACTCTTTCCTTTGAGCATTTAGCTATTTGCTTTTGCTTTAAACCTTCCGAAAGTACCTCGTCCGACGGGTCACTACCCAGGGAGTCCTGCTCCACTTGACGAGTCTCAAATTCGAAGGCGCCATTTACATTCTCTTTATGCTCTTAGCCACTTTTAGCTTGCTTAACTTTAAGCCTTTCGAAAGTACCTCGTCCGACGGGTCACTGCCCAGGGAGTCCTGCTCCACTTGACGAGTCTCAAATTCGAAGGCGTCATTTACATTTTCTTTATCTTAAGCAATTTACTTGTCTTGCTTATTAACCAAATTTTAGCTCTATCTTGAGCAATTTGCTTGTCTGGCTTATTAATCACTTTTTCATCCCTTACCCTAGGTCTTGCCACACGGGTAACCAGAGAGTCTCCTGGACTCTTACACATTTCATTTTCTTTGTTTAACTCAGATTGAAGTTAAAGTTATCGTCCATTTGCCCAGACACCCTATGACTCTTTAGGGTTATATTTGTTTAATTCTTTAACCTTGGGATCTTATCCCACTTTCCTGATTTCTCACTGAATCCTAGAGTTCACTTGACTCTATGTTGATCACTCTATCCAGTGTCCTTAGGTTATCACCTAAGACAATGCCACTCGTCCAACCCTAGGATAATCTCCTAAGTTTTGATGTCACTCAGTGAACCCTGAAACTAGGTTTTCTCCTAGTCTTGCTACCAACATGTTTCCTTTCCTTATGTCACATGATTCCTAGGGTCATACCCTAACAGGATCACAATCATAATAGCTAATCCTTTTTCATGCATGCAATTATTTTCATCTTATTCATAAAATAATAATTATCTCTACGCATGCATAATCATCATATATCTTTGGCAACCAACAGTTGCACTTTTGCTCTGTGTCCATTTGCACATGCACATCTATTCCTCTATCTCTGGCAACCAACAGTTGCACTTTTCATCTGTGTCCTTCTACACATGCAATCATAATCATAATTACCTAATGCCTCTAACAGGCTACTATCATGCTTCGAATCGAAAAGCAGAAGAACAAGGTGAGAGGTCACCCAATTTTGGCAGAATCCCCCACCTTGTAGTGTCCCCAATTGCTTGTAGACACTTGCAATTGGTCTCGGCGCGATTCAACTTGTTCCCTCAAGCTTGCACGCAAAACGGTGTACGTTCACCAAACCTGCGCGCAAAACGGTGCACGTTATTAAATTAATAACCCACACGTAGAATGGTGCGCGTCACCTTAACCGGCACGCAAAACCACGCGCGACAACACGACCTGCACGCGAAACGATGCACATACCTCAAATCTGCACGCAAAATGGTGCACGTCTGACTGTAGGGTTGCACGCAAAACGGTGCACATCATCTTCCTGGCCTGCACGAAAAACGATGCAAACCATTAGATTCTACACGCAAAACGGCGCGCACCGGTCCAAACCGCACGCAAAACGGAGCACGTACCCCGTATTGGCACGCAAAACGGTGCACGCTCCACTGTAGGGTTGCACGCAAAACGGTGCACCTTCATCCAGCCCTGCACGCAAAACGAGATGCATTGTTAGAACCTACACGCGAAACGGTGTCCGTTAGTCCAATCTGCGCGCAAAACGGAGCACATACCTCGCACTGGCACGCAAAATGGTGCAAGTCCCTTTTCCAACGTTGCACGTAAAACGGTGTATATTTTCTGGGTTTGCGCCCAAAACTGCGCATATTTTTTGCACCCGCGCGCAAAACGGAGACCGCACGCAAAACGGTGCACACCATCGGGGTCCGCACGCAAAACGGTGCAGCAAGATACGGTCCCTAACACAGATGAGAGCGAGGGGTTAAACCAAGGTCAACAACACGCCCCAAACTGTGCAAAAATACAGTAAAAGCAAAGCGCGGGACTTACCCGACCGCGCCGCCGCCGCCGTAACGCCCCCATCGGAAGCCTCGCGCGCTCCACGAGGCCCGCGACGCAAAATGCCATCACCTACAACCTCCTCCCCCACTCTCCCTCACTCTCGGTTGAAGAAGGAAAAGAAAGAAGGGGAGAAAACGGCTTGCGGGGAGGAAGAAGAAGAAGAAAATGAGGGAGAGAGGGAAGGGTGGTCCACGGGCCCACGGTACCCGGTGCACCCGCCGGTCCACAGCACCCGCTCGGGTGCACCCGGTCCAGGCAATGAAGCGGCGGGCCACGTGGCCGCGCCCCTGCGCGCCACGCGGCCACGCAGCCTGCGCACAGGCGCCTGACACGCGCCCTTGACACGGGCAGGCGCCCACGCGCGCCCGGGGGCCGCCAGTGGGAGCCCGCCACGTGGCGGCCCCCCACGTGCCCCCGCGCAGTCGGGTGCGCTTCCCAGCGCGCCCGCGGCGCGTTCTGACACGCGGCCGCCTCGAATGGCGCGCCACCGCCTCCTCGGGACCCGTGCCGCGCATGCCTCGGGATTCGTGCCCTTGACGCCTCGGTTTGCGTGCAGCGCCATCTCGAAAAGCGCGCACGCCTACCGGGCTCCAAATCCAACAAATGAATAGTCCATTCTTAGCGATTTCGCGCGCTGAGTCCAAAAACGATATCCGTTTCTCCAAATTCTCGTCCAAACATTTGTCGAATGCCCCCGGATAGCCCACTGATCCGGTTTTCCGCACCGGGTCCAATTCTGAAGCCCGATTTGCCGAATTTCAACTCTAAAATTCCCCGGAGACGCCCGGAGAGGCAATCTTCAATCCAAACTACGCCCGGGGCCAAATTTGACATCTACGACGCGCGAAACCACTTCTGAACACTCGACGGGTCCTCCAGTGACCTACGCGATCTCTTTTTAAGCCCGGTTTCCAACGCTTGCGCCCAAGTTGCACCACAATTCCATTTCTTGGGCCCAACACGCGTCCAATCACGGCCAAGGCCACCGAAAGCTGCCGAACAACCAGCAAACCCTACGCTGGGAATTTCGGGACCCTTTTTGATTTGCCAAAAGTCCCACTGAATTTGAATTCGCTGGCGGAGCCCATTCTCTCAATCCGGGTGTCCGATCAACGCGAAACTCTTACTGTGGCCTTAAAACATATTTACGGAGCTCCCGTAATTTTCTCGGAATTTTCTGAGACTGTGAATTTTCCACTTACAATCTGGGCCCACTTTCTCACATAAGATTCTAGATATCTTATTTTAATCCCGATTTGGGCCCAATTCATTTCTAGGTCATTCTTCACCTCAATAAATAATAGTATTTCATACTATTTTTATTTCCATCTATTTATATTCCAAATTCCGGTTCACTACATTCTACCCCCCTTAGAATAAGTTTCGTCCTCGAAACTTGAATCACATCTCGACTTCTACTTAATCGAGAGGGATGAATCTTGTCCCACTACTGGGTTCACTGTAAGTCGTTATTGGGCCTCAAATTGCCCGCTCGCCGAACCACACGAGCAACTCATCCATGAATCCCTATCTCAACCTAGGGACAACCTCAGACCTGGTGTCTGGCCACTTTCACTAAGTAGGCGTGAGACACATTTGAGCACTTGCTCTCTCAATTGCCACAAAGGGCGAAGTCTCATCTTGCGAAATCTTCACTTTAGTTCCGCGATCATTTTATCTTTCACAAGGAGGTTGCATCCGCAACCAATTACAGTTACCGCAATTTTCGGTTACTCTGCTGCCTAATATGGAGCGCAAAGGCCAATCCTCAAGTCCTCAACTATCTGGCACGCTACTAGCGCTCTAAGTCCACGGGTTATCAACTAACCCGATATCTCGGACTACTAATAGGTCCACAGACCATGTTCCAATAGGGCCTACAGCCCCAAAACTAATCCAACACTGTGCAACGGCTCTCACTCTAGCCCACAGATCCAAACGTCGTACGGGTAGATCCTCAATCAGGACTACTATCCCAACACTCCCAGTATGAGCTACAGTACCTCAACCACCACTAGCTCTATGGCCTGGTCATAACACACTCTCAGTGTACTAACAGCCTCAATGCTTACACGTGGCATTCCACGTTCCCGGGTCATCGCTCGGACTACCGCCCTGACCAAATCTCTATCATGCCCCGCCATCAGGTCTCGGGCCGCTGTCTCTCACAGCTGACTGCGCCTGCCCACTGGGCTACAGGCCCACAGTCCACAAACATGGTCCAGGCACGGATCGTCCCCAAGCGAACCCGCTAATCGTCGCCACGCGACCACTATGCTCCACTGAGCGAAAACCGTGACCCGTACTTTCTATCGACTCTGGCCACACTGGGCAAAGGCTAATATGCCACCTAATCCGCACCCACTGGCTAAATGATACTTGTGCTCCAGGAGCACCCAAACAGTTGGGCGTCCAGCGCCCCCAACGCTAACTCGCGAAAACCCAATGCTAAGCGACTTGCTTAAACACACCACGGCTCTCGTGCAACTCTCCCAACTAGGTCGAGGCACCACGCTAACTGTTTCACCAACTCTGGTGATTGATTCGCAAACCCTGTGGTGGCAACCCTTGCCATTATGCTGATCCCTCAGACCGGCGCCATAAAACTCCCGCTCACTTGCGAGGTTTTCGAATCTCGAAACCTATCCTGGGTCTTACCAGCCCCACCATGCGGCACTCAGCTATGAAGACATGCCACACAATTACTACCGTCATCAGGGCGAACTTTCGCCACTGGGCCCGTAATTCTTTCTTGCCCTAACCTTTAGGACACCGCAACTTGGCTCTCGCAACAAAGCGATCACCAGCGTTTCATGAGTCGGTCTCTCACTGGACCTCATCAACTACACTTTGCCGGCAAACCAGCTGACGCAAGCTTACGGCATCTTTCACAGAAGGTGCAGGGTGCGCCGACAAAGGTTCAGCGGCCACCTGCAACACTCTCTGCTGTTGCCTCTTAGCTTGATCTATCTCCCATTTTTTTTTTGGGATAAAGTCACTTGCCTATCTAGGCGTCGTAATCCGCTTTCCTGCCGGCGGGAAGCCTCCGCTTATCGGCAAGAAGCATCGGTCTGTTGCTGGACCACATCAACAAGTGCAGTCACCCGCTATCGCAGCTCGTATACGTCGTTTGACCCCGAGCCTTCTCATGACTCGAGTCACAACAAGTGCGTCACCTTATGTGGTGTCATCGCTGATATGCACACCACAACGAAACAACTAGCCCAAACTTAGCCATTTGAGCAACGCGTAGTCCGTATACCGACAAAAAGGCTCGTCGACTCAATCATGCGAAAGTATGGGAGGGTACTCCTTTTCATCTCCAACATTACGTTGTCGGCCGCCCAACGTAATATCCGAAGAATGAAAGCTCGTCGCCCTCGATCAGTCCCAACATCCTTTTTGGGAACAACAATAACCAATCAACTACTTTCGCCCAGTAATTCACGCACTCTCTCGTGCTAATCCCTAGGGTCTCCCTAAGGTTGCTAACCACCTAGGACTGTTCCTAGGCTCTGATACCACTCTTATCTGTCACGACCCGGGACCGACAATTTGTACGGTTCGGGCACGCCAACAGACCCGCCAATCGGGCACGACCTCACGCTACCCGAAAGGAACGGTAACATCCATCTCGAATCAAAACAATGCTTATGATGAGATATAATATCAGAGTAAGATCACTACTAATTTAAAACTTTCATTCAATAAACAAATAGTTTAAGCCGATATGAAAGCATGATAAGAATGAACCATAATGAACTTTATTACATTTTACATTTCTGAACTTGCAAATAAATTTATTACAATTCCTTTACATAAATTCCTCACAATACATGGTTCACTCGAAACATAAAAGAAAGGTACCTCTGCTAGACCCTCTAGGTCTCTATGCTGCTGGGCTCTTGCCCCTGACGTATGCCTCGCCGTCTGCATCTGAACCGTCGCGATCGCTGCATCCATACCTGAACCTGTGGGGGGGGTGCACCCAAGGGGTGTGAGAACTCCTGACAGAGTTCCCAGTGGGTTCAACCACCGAGAAAAAGTGTCCTACACCACTTGGTCCAATGGAAGCAATAATAATAGTGCTAGGAAACTAAAATCCTCAATATCAAAATGCGGCTATGCAATATACATGATCACTACACTATCTGTGTGTACTCATCGACCCAGCACTACTCTGTCTAGCCACACTCGGCTGCTAAGCACCAACTCGGCCACTATGCCGCTGTGTACAGGGTCCAACTAACCCGGCCACCTTGGCCACTCTATTTTTCTTTATTCTTTAGATTCTGGTGCTTTAGTTCAAGTTAACCCTCAGAAATTCTTATCCAACGGGCCCGAGCCCGGTAGTCCTGCTACCATCAGATAAGATTCCAAGGTTGCCGATAACACCCGCGAGTGTTACCCCGTCCTACGAAGTAAATGTGTTCTTCGGGCCACCAGCTATCGGAAAGGGGGCTGCCCTTTACGTCCGATCCAGGTGCGCCCGGGGAGAGGGCAAACCCTTTACGTCCCACAGAACCACATTTCAACCTTCGAAGGACGCCCATTTTATTATCTTTTCTTATCTTTCATTTCTTTTCCTCTGGGCGCTCAGCCCTTTTCTGCACTTTACGCATTTGTCTTTATTTTTACTTTTAAGCACTTGCTTTTCTTTTCTTTCTCACTCGAGTCTCCAGCTCACATTGCCACTGGCAATTACTATCACTCTTTCCTTTGAGCATTTAGCTATTTGCTTTTGCTTTAAACCTTCCGAAAGTACCTCGTCCGACGGGTCACTACCCAGGGAGTCCTGCTCCACTTGACGAGTCTCAAATTCGAAGGCGCCATTTACATTCTCTTTATGCTCTTAGCCACTTTTAGCTTGCTTAACTTTAAGCCTTTCGAAAGTACCTCGTCCGACGGGTCACTGCCCAGGGAGTCCTGCTCCACTTGACGAGTCTCAAATTCGAAGGCGTCATTTACATTTTCTTTATCTTAAGCAATTTACTTGTCTTGCTTATTAACCAAATTTTAGCTCTATCTTGAGCAATTTGCTTGTCTGGCTTATTAATCACTTTTTCATCCCTTACCCTAGGTCTTGCCACACGGGTAACCAGAGAGTCTCCTGGACTCTTACACATTTCATTTTCTTTGTTTAACTCAGATTGAAGTTAAAGTTATCGTCCATTTGCCCAGACACCCTATGACTCTTTAGGGTTATATTTGTTTAATTCTTTAACCTTGGGATCTTATCCCACTTTCCTGATTTCTCACTGAATCCTAGAGTTCACTTGACTCTATGTTGATCACTCTATCCAGTGTCCTTAGGTTATCACCTAAGACAATGCCACTCGTCCAACCCTAGGATAATCTCCTAAGTTTTGATGTCACTCAGTGAACCCTGAAACTAGGTTTTCTCCTAGTCTTGCTACCAACATGTTTCCTTTCCTTATGTCACATGATTCCTAGGGTCATACCCTAACAGGATCACAATCATAATAGCTAATCCTTTTTCATGCATGCAATTATTTTCATCTTATTCATAAAATAATAATTATCTCTACGCATGCATAATCATCATATATCTTTGGCAACCAACAGTTGCACTTTTGCTCTGTGTCCATTTGCACATGCACATCTATTCCTCTATCTCTGGCAACCAACAGTTGCACTTTTCATCTGTGTCCTTCTACACCGGCAATCATAATCATAATTACCTAATGCCTCTAACAGGCTACTTGTCACGCCCCGAGTGTAAACCAGAACCCGGGCCCGTCTACAGATCTGCCGTGCACACGGTATTTCCCGTGTACACGAGGCGCCAAACCTGCTCAGATAAAAGAAATAACAATAAAAGAGCAAAGAAAACAGAGCTGAACTAAAACTAATACATCTCAGACTGAAGCTGGAAATAAAATACAATACATCTGTATAAATGATACATCTGTCTCTCCCAGCTCACCAAAATAAATACAACCTGCTGGCAAAAGCCAGTCCCAAATGTAAAAGTACAACCGTCTGAGAAAGACCTGGGTACACCAACAGTCCAGCTCACACGCTCATCCTGCCTCGAGATCTATCTACTCAGCCGTCCCCTCTCCTCGACCCGCCTGTAAAGTACCGGGGCATTGGATAGCGCGCCGACCACACAGATGGCTTGGAGCAGAGAATTGCCTTGGGCATGTTGCATTTGAGTTTACAGTGGATGCCGGGTTGATTCGGATCAACGCGGAAGCTCCGGCTCGATTCGGGGTTTTTCCGGGCTTTGTAGGCCGATTGAGGATGAGATTGGAAATTTCCGACTTCACCGTGGAGCGCCGGAAATTCAGGAACACTTGGAACAGGTGTACTTTCAGATTACAGCGAGGTTCGGGAGGTTCCGGACCGACGCGGAGGGCCCGGAGGCAAAAAGTGAGTCGGAACTGGCAATTTTGGAGCCGGTAATTGATTTGAGCACCCCGACTCAACGGACGAGCTTTTTGAAGAGAAAAAGCTGTGGACACGTGTACTTTTGATTTACAGCGAGGTTCGGGAGGTTCCGGACTGACGCGGAGGACCCGGAGGCAAAAAGTGAGTTGGAACTGGCAATTTTGGAGCCGGTAATTGATTTGAGCACCCCGCCTCAACGGATGAGCTTTTTGGAGAGAAAAAGCTGTGAGCGCGTGTATTTTCGATTTACAGCGGAGTTCGGGAGGTTCCGGGCAGCGGCGGAGAGCCCGAAGGCAAAAAGTGAGTTGGAGTTGGATTATTGGAATTAATTAATTAGCGGAATTAATTAATAAAGCTTTATGCTTTATATAAAGGCCCCAGCCTCCCTGTAGCAGCAGAGAAAGAAAGGAAAAGAGAAAGAAAGGAAGAAAGAAAGAAAGGAAAGGAAAAGAGAGGAAAAGGAAGAAGAAGAAGAAGAAGAAATTGGGATTGGAGCTTCTTGGATTTTTGGACTCCCCGTTGGTGGCCGAGAGAGCGCCGTGGGCGTGCGGCGTGCGACAACGAGGTAAGTAATTTCTCTTCTTTTGAGGTTTTTCGGTGTTTTGGAGCTTTGAGGATTTTATTTGGTGGTTAAAAATCATGAAAAATGTGGATTATGGATTTTTTGGGATTTTCGGATTTATCGGATTTATCGGGGCCTTTTTCTGTTTTTTTTCCGTCGCCGCCGGCCGCGCGCGCGCGCAACGGCGCACGCGCGGCGCCAGGGTGCTGCTGTTGGCAGCACCCTGCGGCGTCTTGCCGCTGGGCGCGGCGCCGCGTGCAGCAAAGAGCGGCACGCGGCGCTGCCGGGCCGCGCGCAGGGGCGCGCGGCAGGGCCGCGCGCAGGTGCGCGCGGCACCTTCTGGCCGCGCGCAGGCGCGCGCGGCAGGGCGTGCGCGCGGGCCCTCCTGGCCGCGCGCAGGGGCGCGCGGCAGGGCCGCGCGCGTGCGCGCGGGCCCTCCTGGCCGCGCGCAGGGGCGCGCGGCAGGGCCGCGCGCAGGGGCGCGCGGCAGGGCCGCGCGCGTGCGCGCGGCCCTCCTGGCCGCGCGCAGGCGCGCGCGGCAGGGCCGCGCGCAGGGGCGCGCGGCAGGGCCGCGCGTGTGCGCGCGGGCCCTCCTGGCCGCGCGCAGGGGCGCGCGGCAGGGCCGCGCGCGGGCCTGCGCGGGCCGCGCGGGCCGCGCGCGGGCCTGCGCAGGCGCGCAGCCGCGCGCAGCGCAGTGGCTGCGCGCGGGCCCGCGCGCAGCGCCTCTGGGCGCCGCGCGCAGCGCCGCTGGGCGCAGCGCGGTGCGCTCCGGCACCGCGCAGCAGGCCGCTGCACGGCGCCGCTTGGTTGGGCGGCGTGCGGCGGGCCTCCCTCGTCGCGCGGCTGGTTTTTCGCCGCTCGGCGCGCTCCCGGGACAGCGGTGGCGCCTCGGTTTGCGTGCCGGCACCGTTTTTCGCCGTTGTTTCCCCCCGTCGGCCGCTGTTTTCGCGAGGGGTTTTCGCGCTGGTTTCGCGCTGTTTTTGCGCAAGTTTTCGCGCCGTTTCGCGCAGGTTTTCGCGCAGGTTTTCGCGCCGTTTCGCGCAGGTTTTCGCGCAGGTTTTCGCGCAGTTTTCGCGCAGGTTTTCGCGCCGTTTCGCGCAGTTTTCGCGCAGGTTTTCGCCGTTTTTCGCGGGCAGTTTGCGAGCGGTTTAGCGCGTTTTTCGAGCAGATTTTGCGAGCGGTTTGAGCAGTTTTCGCTGGCTTTTCGCAAGCTGTTTTTGAGCAGTTTTTGCGCCGACGGGGCTGTTTTCGCCGTCGGGCGCTGGTTTTCGCCGACGGGCTGTTTTTCGCCGTCGGGCGCTGATTTTTCGCTGACGGAGGCTGTTTTCGCCGACGGAAGCTGTTTTTCGCCGTCGGATGCTCGGTTTTGACCTTTTTGATTGATTTTGCGATTTCTTCGCTTCTGACAGCTTGCGGTGCGGTTTTTGCTTCTGCGGAGCGCGCGGTCGTGTGGTTGGTCGCCGCGTGCTCCGTTTTGCGTGCGGTTTCTGGCATCGGGCTTCAGGTTGCGTGCGGACCCCTTGGAGGCCAGGTAAGCCGCTGTGCCAATTGCAAGTGTCGACGAGCAATTGGTGGCTTTCTGAGGTGGGTTGGTTTTCTCTCCAAGTCTACGGACTTCCTTCTAATTCTAATGTGTTAGGATTGCATGCTAGTTTAAGTGTTTCCTTGGAACTTAACTAGCACCCCCATCATATGTGCATGATTTTGACCAGACCAATTGTGAACCTTAATTTGGGCTAGGTTCCTATGCTTTAGACATCCCGCACTTTTTCATATCCTTCGGGACTTAGAGTTTCCTCGCCCGGGTAGTGGGCCGAGTGGTCAGAGTGTTGTGGGACGGGTGTTGCACTCGGGCCCGGGGGGCCGAGTGGGGTCTGGTGGCTGGGTTAGGCCAGTGTTAGCATTTTGGGGGAGCCGTTTCAGATAAACGGTGGTCCCGGGGGTGTTTCCTTTCCACTGTTCTTCTCGTCACACCAGGTTGAGGTCGTGGTGCACGTGTGTTAGCAGGACCTTGAACCCAGAACCTTTTTGGATAAATACATGATTTAGTCAGCCAATGTTTCTTCCAAGCCTCGCAAGGTTGTTTGAGTCTGTTCTCGTCTGTTGGGACGAAGGCATCAGCTCTTCGAGGTTTGGGCATAAAACTTGATTTCAAAGGGTTTTCCTAAAAGAGACTAAAATCATTAAAAAGATGGATTTCTCTCAGATCGAATGGTTTTCTGAAATAAATGACATGGTTTCTTATAAACTTATCCACCCGAGTGGATTCGAGTGATCTGGGTTCTAAGGGCTGCTTTCTCTCTTGGGGACGTAGATGTTAGTCTCCCTTGGGTTTCGGGACCCTTCGTAGATCTGGCCGTGGAGTAGCTCCGGCCGTGAGTTGAGTGTTGAGTTCAGTGGAGTTGCGTTGTGGGAGCCGTGGGAGAGACGGTGGTCCCAGCTGTGTAGTACCTTCGTTGAGTGGGTCTGTGTTGTGAGATTGAGTCGTGGAGGGTTCTCCGACTGAGTTTGTGCTTTGAGCATCGAGATACCGATCTGTTTGATCGAGGACCACAGCCTGCAGGAGCCACTTGTGAGACAGTGATACTGATGAGATACTTGAGTTCGGTGGGGGTCGCACCCCTCGAACCACGCCCCGGGTGCGTTGATGATTCCGAGCCTGATGAGGCTGCGATGATGATACCGAGCCTGACGAGGCTGCGATGATGCGCCTAGTTCATATACTAGAGGTCGCTTGATACCCCTGGCCGTGCTACCATGGGGTCACTGTGTGAGATATCGAGTTTGTCCGTTGGGACACCCTGGTTGATACACCAGGGGGCGCAGGCTTGACTCGACTGGACCCGGGTGGGCAGTCGCTGAGATTCGAGATACACTGAGAGTGTGATGGTGTAGCATGTGTCATAGTAGAGCGTCTTGGGCTTAGTACTTGTGACTTGTTGTCAGCAGTGAGTGACTGCATTCCATCAGTCCTAGTCTCTTCTTATGAGCATAGTAGATAGAGGCATGATAGCTGTAGCTTCTTTTCCAGCTTATTTATATTTCTCATCAGTCTTTTCTCTATCTTATGCTCTGGTAGACTTAGTGGGCAGACCGTGGTTCTTGGAGACGGTACCCACTGAGAACTACTGTAGGATGTAGTTCTCACACCCTCTGTCGGTGAACAGGTTGCTGAGGCTTCTTCCGTTCCTGCTGTGCTTGACCTGGACGGACCGAGGACAGGGAGTCGCGTGATAGTTCCCTACCAGCATTGTTACGTTAGAGAGAGGTAGATGTACCATCCCGGATTGTGGGAGTTGGTTATGTTTCCTGTTTAGCTATCTCCCCTTGGATTTGTAGATGTTGTATAGGTGCACTTCTTTTTGTATCAGCTGATTTTGGGAGATAGGCTATGTGTTGTAGCAGCTTGTAGTTGAGAAAAAAATTTATAGTACAGCTTTTTATCCGCTCTGATATCTGTGTAGCTGTAGTTTTGTCTTTGCAGGCTTGACGCTTCGTCTGTACGGCAGTTTCCGTACAGATGGCGGATCTGTTAGCGAGCCCGGGTCGCAGTTTCGACCCCGGGGCGTGACAGATTAGAGTGGTATCAGAGCCTAGGTTATAGGTCATTGAGGACTTAGAAACCCTAGGCTTGTGGTTGGACATTAGGATGACTACGTGAGAGTCGTGACTTTTAGCGAGAGTCCAGATTGAGTTTTTACCTCTCCCTCGGGTTGGGATGAGTGATTTGATATGTTATTCTCTCAAAGTGGTTATGTTGGCTGCAGACAACATAATACTTTAGGAAGGATAACAAATTTTAGACTCTCGCTGGATTGGGTCGTATGGTTGTTGTGTCCTGATGTTGTTTTTGTTTCAGTTACTTGCGAGTGCCGCCGAGACGTCGTGCAGCGACGAGCGGGCGTTTGACCTCAGTTGAAGAGCCCGGACGGCGGGCTGCCGAGCAGGCTAGGCAGGGTGAGGTACAGGATCTGCGGGCTCAGGGGGCCCAGATGTCGAGGCGTTGCGGCGCCAGGTGAAGAACATGGAGCGTGTGTTGCGCATGTTTGAGCTGAGAGCATCTCCCGGGGTATCGCCAGTAGTACTCCAGTCGCGACATGTCGATTTCGACCCTGGTCGCACCACTGATGGTGCAGGAGCAGCGAGAGGTCGCCAACCGGTTATTCTACTTCATCCAGTTCCATCCCCTGCAGATTTTGGGATTTAAGTTGGGGGCCTTGGGAGGCCGAGAACCGGATCGCTGCTATGGAAAAGCTGTTCAAGGATTTGTTCATCCTGGAGAAGCTTCTGGGCGCTTGATCTTGCGCCTTTCGTTTGGGACGCCGAGAGTTGGTGGCGTCGGGGTTCGTCCTGTTGGACCACCGGGAGCGAGTTTCCGCGAGGGTTGAGCAGTGGGCCCCTTGTCACCCAGGTTGAGGCTTCGGGATTGTTTTGTTGAGAGGGGACTGCACCTGGATATTTATCTCATTGTGTATTCCCGGCGAGTGCCGACCGTAGATGCAGCGATTGGGCATGTGCGATGGATTGACCGAGGATCACTGATCACGTCCATGAGGGACGTAGAGCGAGGGACCAGCTCCAGAGAGAGAGAGTCTTCCTGTATTGCCTGATCTCGGAAAGTGGAGTGGATCGAGGTTGCCATGGTGCCAGCCCCAGGATCTGTGTCTCAGAGGAGACAGAGACCTGGAGGTTCTCGGCGGTTGAGGGTGCCGAGATAGTGGATTGGAGACCGAGTTAGTGGTCGACATGGTTTATGGAACCTTGCAGCCGGGGGCCGTGCCCGGTTAGTGTTCAGAAACCGGTAGGGGCTTTTTGAGCTTGCCTTGCGGTCAAGTGGATTGACTGAGGCCTGCGATTGTTAGTATTTGAAGGATCGAGTTCTCCAGCTGTGTTTGAACGGGTTAGCAGCCGGACCCGTCGTGGACATTTGGATTTGCTTCCGAAGTGGCTTAGAGCTTTCAAGATCACTGGAGGATAGGGCAGCAACTCCGAGAGGGGAGTTGTTGGTTGCTAATCGAGGGATGTACCTGCGAGACTTGATTGTTTTGGTTGCTAAGGAGCAACGGAGGAGTTTTGCCTTTTTGGAGACTTCGATCTTTTGGAAGCCACCAGCCGCAGAGGTTTATGTTTATAGACTTGAGTTTACGCGGGGAGTTTGGACCGTGATTTTCGGCTGATGGAAGAAGTGTAATGAACCCCGCACTTTATCCGGCTTTCTTCGTTGAGTCGAACAAGGATTTGAGCTATCTGAAGCAACCTAAGAAATTCTTACTTGGGAAGTTATGGAATTTACGGTTGAGTTTACCCAGTGAAGGTTCGGCGATGCCTGTTTTGTTGAGTTAAGAGCGACCACCTGAGGACCGAGAGGATGAGGTTGGGTTGCCGATTGGTGGGCGCCAGGTTAGCGGATCGCTTGGTACTTGGTATGACTTCCTTTCCTTGTGGTTGAGATCAGAGTTTTTGCACCTCCTACTTGGTTGAGTGGTGGACTGTGGTTTTGGGTTGCGGCACAGCTGGGACAGCTTCAACATCTCTCTCTCCTGGTTTTTCCGTTTTAGCGCCGAAAATAGCAGCGGAATGAAAATTTCGGGAGGACTACTCCAGAAATGGAGGCGATGCGGGAACCTGTTCTGTTTTGATCGGGGCGAAGGCATCGGTCCGTTGGAAATTTTGGACTTTTCGCTATTTCGGCTGCTTTTCTTTTGAGAGAGAGTTGGAGTTGATGTTTTTCCCGATGTTTGTTTCTTGGGGTAGGGTGTGTGTCTTGGTATCGAGGGACGAAACCTTTTGAAGGAGGGGAGAATGTAAGTACCCGGGGCATTGGATAGCGCGCCGACCACACAGATGGCTTGGAGCAGAGAATTGCCTTGGGCATGTTGCATTTGAGGTTTACAGTGGATGCCGGGTTGATTCGGATCAACGCGGAAGCTCCAGCTCGATTCGGGGTTTTTCCGGGCTTTGTAGGCCGATTGAGGATGAGATTGAAATTTCCGACTTCACCGTGGAGCGCCGGAAATTCAGGAACACTTGGAACAGGTGTACTTTCAGATTACAGCGAGGTTCGGGAGGTTCCGGACCGACGCGGAGGGCCCGAGGCAAAAGTGAGTCGGAACCTGGCAATTTTGGAGCCGGTAATTGATTTGAGCACCCCGACTCAACGGACGAGCTTTTTGAAGAGAAAAAGCTTGGACACGTGTACTTTTGATTTACAGCGAGGTTCGGGATGGTTCCGGACTGACGCGGAGGACCCGGAGGCAAAAAGTGAGTTGGAACCTGCAATTTTGGAGCCGGTAATTGATTTGAGCACCCCGCCTCAACGGATGAGCTTTTTGGAGAGGAAAAAGCTGTGAGCGCGTGTATTTTCGATTTACAGCGAAGTTCGGGAGGTTCGGGCAGCGGCGGAGAGCCCGAAGGCAAAAAGTGAGTTGGAGTTGGATTATTGGAATTACATTAATTAGCCGGATTAATTAATAAGCTTTATGCTTTATATAAAGGCCCCAGCCTCCTCGTAGCAGCAGAGAAGAAAGGAAAGAGAAGAAGGAAGACAGAAAGAAAGAAGGAAAGGAAAGAGAGGAAAAGGAAGAAGAAGAAGAAGAAGAAGGGGATTGGAGCTTCTTGATTTTTGGATCCCCGTTGGTGGCCGAGAGGAGCGCCGTGGGCGTGCGGCGTGCGACAACGAGGTAAGTAATTTCTCTTCTTTTGAGGTTTTTTCGGTGTTTTGGAGC
>CM055064.1:25170403-25278829 GCA_029204045.2 Tillandsia leiboldiana
TCGCGCAGTTTCGCGCAGGTTTTCGCGCCGTTTCGCGCAGTTTTTCGCGACAGGTTTCGACGTTTTTTCGCGGGCAGTTTGCGAGCGGTTTAGCGCGTTTTTCGAGCAGATTTTTGCGAGCGGTTTTGAGCAGTTTTCGCTGGCTTTTCGCAAGCTGTTTTGAGCAGTTTTTTGCGCCGACGGGGCTGTTTTCGCCGTCGGGCGCTGGTTTTCGCCGACGGGCTGTTTTTCGCCGTCGGGCGCTGATTTTCGCTGACGGAGGCTGTTTTCGCCGACGGAAGCTGTTTTTCGCCGTCGGATGCTCGGTTTTGACCTTTTTGATTGATTTTGCGAATTTCTTCGCTTCTGACAGATTGCGGTGCGGTTTTTGCTTCTGCGGAGCGCGCGGTCGTTGTGGTTGGTCGCCGCGTGCTCCGTTTTGCGTGCGGTTTCTGGCATCGGGCTTCAGGTTGCGTGCGGACCCCTTGGAGGCCAGGTAAGCCGCTGTGCCAATTGCAAGTGTCGACGAGCAATTGGTGGCTTTCTGAGGTGGGTTGGTTTTCTCTCCAAGTCTACGGACTTCCTTCTAATTCTAATGTGTTAGGATTGCATGCTAGTTTAAGTGTTTCCTTGGAACTTAACTAGCACCCCCATCATATGTGCATGATTTTGACCCAGACCATTGTGAACCTTAATTGGGCTAGGTTCCTTATGCTTTAGACATCCGCACTTTCATATCCTTCGGGACTTAGAGTTTCCTCGCCCGGGTAGTGGGCCGAGTGGTCAGAGTGTTGTGGGACGGGTGTTGCACTCGGGCCCGGGGGCCGAGTGGGGTCTGGTGGCTGGGTTTAGGCCAGTGGTTAGCATTTTGGGGAGCCGTTTCAGATAAACGGTGGTCCCGGGGGTTTTTCCTTTCCACTGTTCTTCTCGTCACCACCAGGTTGAGGTCGTGGTGCACGTGTGTTAGCAGGACCTTGAACCCAGAACCTTTTTGGATAAATACATGATTTTAGTCAGCCAATGTTTCTTCCAAGCCTCGCAAGGTTGTTTGAGTCTGTTCTCGTCTGTTGGGACGAAGGCATCAGCTCTTCGAGGTTTGGGCATAAAACTTGATTTCAAAGGGTTTTCCTAAAAGAGACTAAAAATCATTAAAAAGATGGATTTCTCTCAGATCGAATGGTTTTCTGAAATAAATGACATGGTTTCTTATAAACTTATCCACCCGAGTGGATTCGAGTGATCTGGGTTCTAAGGGCTGCTTTCTCTTGCGGGACGTAGATGTTAGTCTCCCTGGGTTTCGGACCCTTCGTAGATCTGGCCGTGGAGTAGCTCCGGCCGTGAGTTGAGTGTTGAGTTCAGTGGAGTTGCGTTGTGGGAGCCGTGGGAGAGACGGTTGGTCCCAGCTGTGTAGTACCTTCGTTGAGTGGGTCTGTGTTGTGAGATTGAGTCGTGGAGGGTTCTCCGACTGAGTTTGTGCTTTGAGCATCGAGATACCGATCTGTTTGATCGAGGACCACAGCCTGCAGGAGCCCTTGTGAGACAGTGATACTGATGAGATACTTGAGTTCGGTGGGGTCGCACCCCTCGAACCACGCCCCGGGTGCGTTGATGATTCCGAGCCTGATGAGGCTGCGATGATGATACCGAGCCTGACGAGGCTGCGATGATGCGCCTAGTTCATATACTAGAGGTCGCTTGATACCCCTGGCCGTGCTACCATGGGGTCACTGTGTGAGATATCGAGTTTGTCCGTTGGGACACCCTGGTTGATACACCAGGGGGCGCAGGCTTGACTCGACTGGACCCGGGTGGGCAGTCGCTGAGATTCGAGATACACTGAGAGTGTGATGGTTGTAGCATGTGTCATAGTAGAGCGTCTTGGGCTTAGTACTTGTGACTTGTTGTCAGCAGTGAGTGACTGCATTCCATCATCCATAGTCTCTTCTTATTGAGCATAGTAGATAGAGGCATGATAGCTGTAGATTCTTTTCCAGCTTATTTATATTTCTCATCAGTCTTTTCTCTATCTTATGCCTCTGGTTAGACTTAGTGGGCAGACCGTGGTTCTTGGAGACGGTACCCACTGAGAACTACTGTAGGATGTAGTTCTCACACCCTCTGTCGGTGACAGGTTGCTGAGGCTTTCTTCGTTCCTGCTGTGCTTGACTGGACGGACCGAGGACAGGGAGTCGCGTGATAGTTCCCTACCAGCATTGTTACTTTAGAGAGAGGTAGATGTACCATCCCGGATTGTGGGAGTTGGTTATGTTCCTGTTTAGCTATCTCCCTTGGATTTGTAGATGTTGTATAGGTGCACTTCTTTTTGTATCAGCTGATTTTGGGAGATAGGCTATGTGTTGTAGCAGCTTGTAGTTGAGAAAAAAATTTATAGTACAGCTTTTTATCCGCTCTGATATCTGTGTAGCTGTAGTTTTGTCTTTTGCAGGCTTGACGCTTCGTCTGTACGGCAGTTTCCGTACAGATGGCGGATCTGTTAGCGAGCCCGGGTCGCAGTTTCGACCCCGGGGCGTGACAGATTAGAGTGGTATCAGAGCCTAGGTTATAGGTCATTGAGGACTTAGAAACCCTAGGCTTGTGGTTGGACATTAGGATGACTACGTGAGAGTCGTGACTTTTAGCGAGAGTCCAGATTGAGTTTTTACCTCTCCCTCGGGTTGGGATGAGTGATTTGATATGTTATTCTCTCAAAGTGGTTATGTTGGCTGCAGACAACATAATACTTTAGGAAGGATAACAAATTTTAGACTCTCGCTGGATTGGGTCGTATGGTTGTTGTGTCCTGATGTTTGTTTTTGTTTCAGTTACTTGCGATGCCGCCGAGACGTCGTGCAGCGACGAGCGGCGTTTGACCTCAGTTGAAGAGCCCGGACGGCGGGCTGCCGAGCAGGCTAGGCAGGGTGAGGTACAGGATCTGCGGGCTCAGGGGGCCCAGATGTCGGAGGCGTTGCGGCGCCAGGTGAAGAACATGGAGCGTGTGTTGCGCATGTTTGAGCTGAGAGCATCTCCCGGGGTATCGCCAGTAGTACTCCAGTCGCGACATTGTCCGATTTCGAACCTGGTCCACCACTGATGGTGCAGGAGCCGCGAGAGGTCGCCAACCGGTTATTCTACTTCATCCAGTTCCATCCCCTGCAGATTTGGGATTTAAGTTGGGGGCCTTGGGAGGCCGAGAACCGGATCGCTGCTATGGAAAAGCTGTTCAAGGATTTGTTCATCCTGGAGAAGCTTCTGGGCGCTTGATCTTGCGCCTTTCGTGTGGGACGCGAGAGTTGGGTGGCGTCGGGTTCGTCTGTTGGACCACCGGGAGCGAGTTTCCGCGAGGGTTGAGCAGTGGGCCCCTTGTCACCCAGGTTGAGGCTTCGGGATTGTTTTTGTTGAGAGGGGACTGCACCTGGATATTTATCTCATTGTGTATTCCCGGCGAGTGCCGACCGTAGATGCAGCGATTGGGCATGTGCGAGGATTGACCGAGGATCACTGATCACGGTCCATGAGGGACGGAGAGCGAGGGACCAGCTCCAGAGAGAGAGAGTCTTCCTGTATTGCCTGATCTCGGGAAAGTGGAGGGATCGAGGTTGCCATGGTGCCAGCCCCAGGATCTGTGTCTCAGAGGAGACAGAGACCTGGAGGTTCTCGGCGGTTGAGGTGCCGAGATAGTGGATTGGAGACCGAGTTAGTGTGTCGACATGGTTATGGAACCTTGCAGCCGGGGGCCGTGCCCGGTTAGTGTTCAGAAACCGGTAGGGGCTTTTTGAGCTGCCTTGCGGTCAAGTGGATTGACTGAGGCCTGCGATTGTTAGTATTTGAAGGATCGAGTTCTCCAGCTGTGTTTGAACGGGTTAGCAGCCGGGACCCGTCGTGGACATTTGGATTGCTTCCGAAGTGGCTTAGAGCTTTCAAGATCACTGGAGGATAGGGCAGCAACTCCGAGAGGGGAGTTGTTGGTTGCCTAATCGAGGGATGTACCTGCGAGACTTGATTGTTTTGGTTGCTAAGGAGCAACGGAGGAGTTTTGCCTTTTTGGAGACTTCGATCTTTTGGAAGCCACCAGCCGCAGAGGTTTATGTTTATAGACTTGAGTTTACGCGGGAGTTTGGACCGTGATTTTCGGCTGATGGGAAGAAGTGTAATTGAACCCTCGCACTTATCGGCTTTTCTTCGTTGGAGTCGAACAAGGATTTGAGCTATCTGAAGCAACCTAAGAAATTCTTACTTGGGAAGTTATGGAATTTACGGTTGAGTTTACCCAGTGAAGGTTCGGCGATGCCTGTTTGTTGAGTTAGAGCGACCACCTGAGGACCGAGAGGATGAGGTTGGGTTGCCGATTGGTGGGCGCCAGGTTAGCGGATCGCTTGGTACTTGGTATGACTTCCTTTCCTTGTGGTTGAG
The DNA here is from genome assembly GCA_029204045.2 of Tillandsia leiboldiana. Taxonomy (NCBI): domain Eukaryota; kingdom Viridiplantae; phylum Streptophyta; class Magnoliopsida; order Poales; family Bromeliaceae; genus Tillandsia; species Tillandsia leiboldiana. Next base: position 25,174,793 of record CM055064.1, read on the forward strand.
ATCAGAGTTTTGCACCCCTACTTGGTTGAGTTGGTGGACTGTGGTTTTGGGTTGCGCCACAGCTGGGACAGCTTCAACATCTCTCTCTCCTGGTTTTTCCGTTTTTAGCGCCGAAAATAGCAGCGGAATGAAAAATTTCGGAGGACTACTCCAGAAATGGAGGCGATGCGGGAACCTGTTCTGTTTTGATCGGGGCGAAGGCATCGGTCCGTTGGAAATTTTGGACTTTTCGCTATTTTCGGCTGCTTTTCTTTTGAGAGAGAGTTGGAGTTGATGTTTTTCCCGATGTTTGTTTCTTGGGGTAGGGTGTGGTGTCTTGGTATCGAGGACGAAACCTTTTGAAGGAGGGGAGAATGTAAAGTACCGGGGCATTGGATAGCGCGCGACCACACAGATGGCTTGGCGCAGAGAATTGCCTTGGGCATGTTGCATTTGAGTTTACCGTGGATGCCGGGTTGATTCGGATCAACGCGGAAGCTCCAGCTCGATTCGGGGTTTTTCCGGGCTTTGTAGGCCGATTGAGGATGAGATTGGAAATTTCCGACTTCACCGTGGAGCGCCGGAAATTCAGGAACACTTGGAACAGGTGTACTTTCAGATTACAGCGAGGTTCGGGAGGTTTCCGGACCGACGCGGAGGGCCCGGAGGCAAAAAGTGAGTCGGAACTGGCAATTTTGGAGCCGGTAATTGATTTGAGCACCCCGACTCAACGGACGAGCTTTTTGAAGAGAAAAAGCTGTGGACACGTGTACTTTTGATTTACAGCGAGGTTCGGGAGGTTCCGGACTGACGCGGAGGACCCGGAGGCAAAAGTGAGTTGGAACTGGCAATTTTGGAGCCGGTAATTGATTTGAGCACCCCGCCTCAACGGATGAGCTTTTTGGAGAGAAAAAGCTGTGAGCGCGTGTATTTTCGATTTACAGCGAAGTTCGGGAGGTTCCGGGCAGCGGCGGAGAGCCCGAAGGCAAAAAGTGAGTTGGAGTTGGATTATTGGAATTAATTAATTAGCGGAATTAATTAATAAAGCTTTATGCTTTATATAAAGGCCCCAGCCTCCCTGTAGCAGCAGAGAAAGAAAGGAAAAGAGAAAGAAAGGAAGAAAGAAAGAAAGGAAAGGAAAAGAGAGGAAAAGGAAGAAGAAGAAAGAAGAAGAAATTGGATTGGAGCTTCTTGGATTTTTGGACTCCCCGTTGGTGGCCGAGAGGAGCGCCGTGGGCGTGCGGCGTGCGACAACGAGGTAAGTAATTTCTCTTCTTTTGAGGTTTTTCGGTGTTTTGGAGCTTTGAGGATTTTATTTGGTGGTTAAAAATCATGAAAATGTGGATTATGGTTTTTTTGGGTATTTTCGGATTTATCGGATTTATCGGGGCCTTTTTTGTTTTTTTTCCGTCGCCGCCGGCCGCGCGCGCGCGCACGGCGCACGCGCGGCGCCAGGGTGCTGCTGTTGGCAGCACCCTGCGGCGTCTTGCCGCTGGGCGCGGCGCCGCGTGCAGCAAAGAGCGGCACGCGGCGCTGCCGGGCCGCGCGCAGGGGCGCGCGGCAGGGCCGCGCGCAGTGTGCGCGCGCACCTCCTGGCCGCGCGCAGGCGCCGCGGCCAGGGCCGCGCGCAGGGGCGCGCGAGGAGCGCCGCGCTTCGCCAGTGCGCGCGGGCAGGAAGGGCGCGCGCGTGCGCGCGGGCCCTCCTGGCCGCGCGCAGTGCTCGGCGCGCGGCAGGGCCGCGCGCAGGGGCGCGCGGCAGGGCCGGCGTGTGCGCGCGGGCCCTCCTGGCCGCGCGCAGGGCGCGCGGCAGGGCCGCGCGCAGGGCGCGCGCGGCAGGGCCGCGCGCGTGCGGCGGGGCCCTCCTGGCCGCGCGCAGGGGCGCGCGGCAGGGCCGCGCGCGGGCCTTCGCGGGCCCGCGCGGGCCGCGCGCGGGCCTGCGCAGGCGCTGCGGCCGCGCGCAGCGCAGTGGGCTGCGCGCGGGCCCGCGCGCAGCGCCGCTGGGCCGCCGCGCGCAGCGCCGCTGGGCGCCGCGCGCAGCGCCGCGGGCGCCGCGCGCAGCGCCGCTGGGCGCAGCGCGGTGCGCTCCGGCACCGCGCAGCAGGCCGCTGCGCGGCGCCGCTTGGTTGGGCGGCGTGCGGCGGGCCTCCCTCGTCGCGCGGCTGGTTTTTCGCCGCTCGGCGCGCTCCCGGGACAGCGGTGGCGCCTCGGTTTGCGTGCCGGCACCGTTTTTCGCCGTTGTTTCCCCCCGTCGGCCGCTGTTTTCGCGAGGGGTTTTCGCGCTGGTTTCGCGCTGTTTTGCGCAAGTTTTCGCGCCGTTTCGCGTAGGTTTTCGCGCAGGTTTTCGCGCCGTTTCGCGCAGGTTTTCGCGCAGGTTTTCGCGCAGTTTTCGCGCAGGTTTTCGCGCCGTTTCGCGCAGGTTTTCGCGCAGTTTTCGCGCAGGTTTTCGCGCAGTTTTCGCGCAGGTTTTCGCGCCGTTTCGCGCAGTTTTCGCGCAGGTTTTCGCCGTTTTTCGCGAGCAGTTTGCGAGCGGTTTTAGCGCGTTTTTCGAGCAGATTTTGCGAGCGGTTTGAGCAGTTTTCGCTGGCTTTTCGCAAGCTGTTTTTTGAGCAGTTTTTGCGCCGACGGGGCTGTTTTCGCCGTCGGGCGCTGGTTTTCGCCGACGGGCTGTTTTTCGCCGTCGGGCGCTGATTTTTCGCTGACGGAGGCTGTTTTCGCCGACGGAAGCTGTTTTTCGCCGTCGGATGCTCGGTTTTGACCTTTTTGATTGATTTTGCGATTTCTTCGCTTCTGACAGCTTGCGGTGCGGTTTTTGCTTCTGCGGAGCGCGCGGTCGTGTGGTTGGTCGCCGCGTGCTCCGTTTTGCGTGCGGTTTCTGGCATCGGGCTTCAGGTTGCGTGCGGACCCCTTGGAGGCCAGGTAAGCCGCTGTGCCAATTGCAAGTGTCGACGAGCAATTGGTGGCTTTCTGAGGTGGGTTGGTTTTCTCTCCAAGTCTACGGACTTCCTTCTAATTCTAATGTGTTAGGATTGCATGCTAGTTTAAGTGTTTCCTTGGAACTTAACTAGCACCCCCATCATATGTGCATGATTTTGACCAGACCAATTGTGAACCTTAATTTGGGCTAGGTTCCTTATGCTTTAGACATCCCGCACTTTTCATATCCTTCGGGACTTAGAGTTTCCTCGCCCGGGTAGTGGGCCGAGTGGTCAGAGTGTTGTGGGACGGGTGTTGCACTCGGGCCCGGGGGGCCGAGTGGGGTCTGGTGGCTGGGTTAGGCCAGTGTTAGCATTTTGGGGAGCCGTTTCAGATAAACGGTGGTCCCGGGGGTTTTTCCTTTCCACTGTTCTTCTCGTCACCACCAGGTTGAGGTCGTGGTGCACGTGTGTTAGCAGGACCTTGAACCCAGAACCTTTTTGGATAAATACATGATTTTAGTCAGCCAATGTTTCTTCCAAGCCTCGCAAGGTTGTTTGAGTCTGTTCTCGTCTGTTGGGACGAAGGCATCAGCTCTTCGAGGTTTGGGCATAAAACTTGATTTCAAAGGGTTTTCCTAAAAGAGACTAAAAATCATTAAAAAGATGGATTTCTCTCAGATCGAATGGTTTTCTGAAATAAATGACATGGTTTCTTATAAACTTATCCACCCGAGTGGATTCGAGTGATCTGGGTTCTAAGGGCTGCTTTCTCTCTTGGGGACGTAGATGTTAGTCTCCCTGGGTTTCGGACCCTTCGTAGATCTGGCCGTGGAGTAGCTCCGGCCGTGAGTTGAGTGTTGAGTTCAGTGGAGTTGCGTTGTGGGAGCCGTGGGAGAGACGGTGGTCCCAGCTGTGTAGTACCTTCGTTGAGTGGGTCTGTGTTGTGAGATTGAGTCGTGGAGGGTTCTCCGACTGAGTTTGTGCTTTGAGCATCGAGATACCGATCTGTTTGATCGAGGACCACAGCCTGCAGGAGCCACTTGTGAGACAGTGATACTGATGAGATACTTGAGTTCGGTGGGGTCGCACCCCTCGAACCACGCCCCGGGTGCGTTGATGATTCCGAGCCTGATGAGGCTGCGATGATGATACCGAGCCTGACGAGGCTGCGATGATGCGCCTAGTTCATATACTAGAGGTCGCTTGATACCCCTGGCCGTGCTACCATGGGGTCACTGTGTGAGATATCGAGTTTGTCCGTTGGGACACCCTGGTTGATACACCAGGGGGCGCAGGCTTGACTCGACTGGACCCGGGTGGGCAGTCGCTGAGATTCGAGATACACTGAGAGTGTGATGGTGTAGCATGTGTCATAGTAGAGCGTCTTGGGCTTAGTACTTGTGACTTGTTGTCAGCAGTGAGTGACTGCATTCCATCATCCATAGTCTCTTCTTATTGAGCATAGTAGATAGAGGCATGATAGCTGTAGATTCTTTTCCAGCTTATTTATATTTCTCATCAGTCTTTTCTCTATCTTATGCCTCTGGTAGACTTAGTGGGCAGACCGTGGTTCTTGGAGACGGTACTCACTGAGAACTACTGTAGGATGTAGTTCTCACACCCTCTGTCGGTGACAGGTTGCTGAGGCTTTCTTCCGTTCCTGCTGTGCTTGACTGGACGGACCGAGGACAGGGAGTCGCGTGATAGTTCCCTACCAGCATTGTTACTTTAGAGAGAGGTAGATGTACCATCCCGGATTGTGGGAGTTGGTTATGTTTCCTGTTTAGCTATCTCCCCTTGGATTTGTAGATGTTGTATAGGTGCACTTCTTTTTGTATCAGCTGATTTTGGGAGATAGGCTATGTGTTGTAGCAGCTTGTAGTTGAGAAAAAAATTTATAGTACAGCTTTTTATCCGCTCTGATATCTGTGTAGCTGTAGTTTTGTCTTTTGCAGGCTTGACGCTTCGTCTGTACGGCAGTTTCCGTACAGATGGCGGATCTGTTAGCGAGCCCGGGTCGCAGTTTCGACCCCGGGGCGTGACACCGCCGCTGAAAGCCCAGCAGCACCCGCAGAAGTCACTGCAAAACAAGGTGGAAGAAAAGAGGAAAGAAGAATGGGGGTGAGAACTACTAGTAAACCAGTAGCCTCCCCTAGTGGGTAAAACCTCAAACTCTGACACACCCACTAGGCCTACCAGAGGCAAAAAGGAAAGAAGAGTGGTAAGAAATGAAACCGCTGCAAAAGGGAAATCTACCACTACTATGCCTCTAAAATACAGTCCTAGACTGGAATAACCGTAAGCCACAATAACCAACCGTCCCAGATAAACCCAATCTGTACCGCCCTCATCATCGGGCAAGAAAGCCGCGCCGATGTGATAGCAAAATTCCTGCTGCCGCCCTCATCATCGGGCAAATAAGCCGCGCCGATGTGATAGCAAACCCTGTCCATAACTGTCCAGCCCCGGCCTCCGAAGGGGATCTCGAGGGGAGCTACCCACACGAGTAAAGCACCACCGGGCAATAACCGCGCCGGGGTAAGATAAAAGCATCACCGGGCAATAACCGCGCCGGTGATAAAAGCAGGATTGGATCACAACTATAAAGCCCCCAGTGGAACACAACCCTCCACTAAAAGAAAACTGATTCCCCAATCAGATGCAAAAGTAACCATCCGGTCAATCGCCCAATATCCGCGATTGCTGCAATACCCCACAATCCACGACCAGGTCTAACAACCGACCTCCGGTCAACCGCCCAATATCCGCGGTCGCCGTAAAAACCCACAATCACAATCATGTCCCACATCCGACATCTGGTCAACCGCCTACTATCCGCGGTAGCCACAAAACCCTCTAGTCATAATCATGCCTGATCACCGATGTCCTATAACCGACATCAGGTCAACCGCCCAATATCCGCGGTCGCCGCCAAAACCCAAAATTCATAATCATGCCCTATCACCGATGTCCTATAACCGACATCCGGTCAACCGCCCAATATCCGCGATCGCCGCCAAAACCCATGATCCATAATCCAGGCCCCGGCTACACTATCCCAAACCCCTGCTCAAACCCGAGCAAACCCACCTGACTAACGAAAAGGAGAAAGAAGCAAACAAGGTTTCTCCTAAGTCAAGTTCCAGCATGAAAGTGTAGCGATAAAAGATGGCCTACCTAGATGTCCAAACAAGCATGCAAGTGTTCTCAAGGAAATAAAGAAAAAGGCGACCAATAGTGGTTCCACATGTGTAACAATTAATAGAGCCGCATAGATATAACCATCATGCTAAAACATTATCCAACCACACATGTCTAAGATCCATATTCCATAATAAAGCATCACTATCCACCTATGCATGTCATAAAATCCTCAACTAGTACCAACCACTGTCAGATAATCATAAAGCCCATGATATACATTCCAATCCACATGCAAGGTTAACCGCTAACATTCCATCCATACCAACATGTATAAATCCCAACCACTATCAGATATCCACAATAGTAATTTCCATAGGAAAAGCTCACAATTTATATCACTTAAGCATGCATGTCCAAAAAAGAGAGATCACTCTAATATTCCTAGTGAGCATGTCAAAATAGAGGTAAGCAACAACCACCCACCTCGATCGCTAAATCCAAGTCCAAGAAGTGCTCTCGCCCAAACCGATAAGCCGCCGCGATCGCTGTACAAAATTACCCCAAGACATACACACAAATAAGCACACAAGTATCCGCAAACAAGCTGTCCAGAATTCAGTCCCGAAGATGCCCTGTTTTTACCTGCGAGAGGTGCCCGGAAAATTCCAAGAAAAATACCGTCACGATCCTCGCGACGAACCCGTCGAAACGACTACCTGCACGCTCAAATCCGAGCTTCCTACACTGAGAAACAATTCCGACAAGGGAACCACCCCGAATTAAACTACTCTCAAAAACTGTAGCAATAACTACTGTTCACAGATATTTCTCACCTCCGAAAAATATTCAGAAAATTCCGAGAAAATTTGGGGATATTCCTCGTGATGTGTAGATGCAAATCGCCTCTCGAATCGCCCCAATCCGATGCCTGTGCACGAAGATATCACCAAAACACTGCACCGCTGTCCCAAAACTCCGCCCCAGAAAATGAGGTCACAAGATGATCCGAAAAACCCATGAAAAGCTCGGAATGGGAAAAACCAGTAAACATGGGAAACATAGCCCTTCCTGTCGTGAAGCCAACGGCGCAAGAATCGCCTCATTCGGAGGTCGGAGTAAGCCGGGGGAGTCCTCGCACCGAAATGCGACGAAGAAGAACACAAAAGAACGAGCGTCGCGCCGCGCCGTAAAAATGGTAACCTTGGGATGCGTGCCGCTGAAAAATCTGGAAATCTGCAGATGGAATCGCCACAGGGAGATGAAGAAAACTCATGAAGGTGGCACTGTGAAAATCCGCGCGGAGAAGAAGCTCTCTGCAAAAGAACTCGGCCTTTTATAGCTGGAAGAAAACAAATCTGAAAATTCCCATTAAGTCCCCATTTCCGGGCGCTCCGACTTTCGGGCGGCTACAGTGTTGGGCCCGGCCCAACACTGTGCGCGCCCGGAAGTCTCCCAGGCCTCCACGTTGCCCCCCACACAGCGCACAGCCACGCTGGCCGCCCACCGCGCGACGCGTGGGCCAATGCCGCGGCGACACGTGGCGCGCACCCAGTCAACACCCGCCTGCCGCGCCCACGTGCCCGCCTGCGCCCGCCGCCTGCGCCCCCTGCCAGGCGCGAATCCCGAGGCACCCCGGTTCAGCTCCGTGGACCCAGACTCCATGAGCCCACCAACCAGAAGACGCCACGTGTCCCGCCGGTCCATGCACCACGCCCGCCTGCTCCGTAGACCAAGTCCACTGCACCGACCAATCCAGTAATGCCTCGTGTCCAACCCCCCGGTCCACCGTGCGCCCCGCACTTTCCGTAGACCCCGCCCCGCGGACCGGCCCACTCCCGAGCCGCCACGCGCCCCGCCCCCGGTGCACGCCTGCCGCGTGGACCGGGCGGCCCGCGCCTCCGTCCGCCGCGCTGCCTGCGGCTGCTCCGCCGCTGCCGCCGCCGCCGGGAACACTGTTCCGGCATGAACAGTACCCGAAGCTCAAAAATAACAAGTGGGTAGTCCGTTTTGACCGTTTTCGCGCGCTGAATCCGAATTTGACGTCCATTTTGCCAAATTCCAACTCCAAAATTTGCCGAAGGCATCCGGAAAGGTATTCCTTGGTCCAAACTTCGCGCTGAGTCCATTTCTAATATCCGCATCGCGCAAAACCACTTCTAACGATCCGACAGAGTCCATTGATCACCCACGTGATCCAATAAGCCCGAAGTCCGCCACTTGTCTCCAATTGGTGCACAAACACCTCCAACACACAGTACAGGCTCCCTAGATGCCACCAATGACTCTACCACAGCTCTGCAGAGATCCAGGTCATCACACTACTATCATGTTTCGAATCGAAAAGCAGAAGAACAACGGGAGAGGTCACCCAATTTCGGCAGAATCCCCCACCTTGTAGTGTCCCCAATTGCTTGTAGACACTTGCAATTGGTCTCCGCGCGATTCCACTTGTTCCCTCAAGCTTGCACGCAAAACGGCGCGCACCGGTCCAAACCGCACGCAAAACGGAGCACGTACCCCGTATTGGCACGCAAAACGGTGCACGCTCCACTGTAGGGTTGCACGCAAAATGGTGCACCTTCATCCAGCCCTGCACGCAAAACGAGATGCATTGTTAGAACCTACACGCGAAACGGTGTCCGTTAGTCCAACCTGTGCGCAAAACGGAGCACATACCTCGCACGGGCACGCAAAACGGTGCAAGTCCCTTTTCCAACGTTGCACATAAAACGGTGTATATTTTCCGGGTTTGCGCCCAAAACTGCGCATATTTTCTGCACCCGCGCGCAAAACGGAGCACGGTGCCAGAACCCGCGTGCAAAACGGAGACCGCACGCAAAACGGTGCACACCATCGGGGTCCGCATGCAAAACGGTGCAGCAAGATACGGTCCCTAACACAGATGAGAGCGAGGGGTTAAACCAAGGTCAACAACACGCCCCAAACTGTGCAAAAATACAGTAAAAGCAAAGCGCGGGACTTACCCGACCGCGCCGCCGCCGCCGTAACGCCCCCATCGGAAGCCTCGCGCGCTCCACGAGGCCCGCGACGCAAAATGCCATCACCTACAACCTCCTCCCCCACTCTCCCTCACTCTCGGTTGAAGAAGGAAAAGAAAGAAGGGGAGAAAACGGCTTGCAGGGAGGAAGAAGAAGAAGAAAATATGGGAGAGAGGGAAGGGTGGTCCACGGGCCCACGGTACCCGGTGCACCCGCCGGTCCACAGCACCCGCTCGGGTGCACCCGGTCCAGGCAATGAAGCGGCGGGCCACGTGGCCGCGCCCCTGCGCGCCACGCGGCCACGCAGCCTGCGCACAGGCGCGTGACACGCGCCCGTGACATGGGCACGCGCCCACGCGCGCCCGGGGGCCGCCAGTGGGAGCCTGCCACGTGGCGGCCCCCCACGTGCCCCCGCGCAGGCGGGTGCGCTTCCCAGCGCGCCCGCGGCGCATTTTGACATGCGGCCGCCTCGAATAGCGCGCCGCTGCCTCCTCGGGACCCGTGCCGCGCATGCCTCGGGATTCATGCCCTTGACGCCTCGGTTTGCGTGCAGCGCCGTCTCGAAAAGCGCGCACGCCTATCGGGCTCCAAATCCAACAAATGAATAGTCCATTCTTAGCGATTTCGCGCGCTGAGTCCAAAAACGATATCCGTTTCTCCAAATTCTCGTCCAAACATTTGTCGAATGCCCCCGGATAGCCCACTGATCCGGTTTTTCGCACCGGGTCCAATTCTGAAGCCCGATTTGCCGAATTTCAACTCTGAAATTCCCCGGAGATGCCCGGAGAGGCAATCTTCAATCCAAACTCCGCCCGGGGCCAAATTTGACATCTACGACGCGCGAAACCACTTCTGAACACTCGACGGGTCCTCTAGTGACCCACGCGATCTCTTTTTAAGCCCGGTTTCCAACGCTTGCGCCCAAGTTGCACCACAATTCCATTTCTTGGGCCCAACACGCGTCCAATCACGGCCAAGGCCACCGAAAGCTGCCGAACAACTAGCAAACCCTACGCTGGGAATTCCGGGACCCTTTTTGATTTGCCAAAAGTCCCACTGAATTTGAATTCGCTGGCGGAGCCCGTTCTCTCAATCCGGGTGTCCGATCAACGCGAAACTCTTACTATGGCCTTAAAACATATTTACGGAGCTCCCGTAATTTTCTCGGAATTTTCCGAGACTATGAATTTTCCACTTACAATCTGGGCCCACTTTCTCACATAAGATTCTAGATATCTTATTTTAATCCCGATTTGGGCCCAATTCATTTCTAGGTCATTCTTCACCTCAATAAATAATAGTATTTCATACTATTTTTATTTCCATCTATTTATATTCCAAATTCCGGTTCACTACACCTGCTATATTGTGATACTGATGATAGAGATACTTTACTCGTGTGGGTCGCTCCCCTCGAGTGCCACTCCGGAGGTAGGCTTTTCGGACCCAGCCTTGTGTGCCGGTCTGATACTTATGTTGGGATGCGAGCCGTGCGGGCCGATCCCGCGGTTTCGAGCCTTGTGTGCAGATTCCGCTGAGCAGGCAATGCCAGTTTTACTGGTGGCACATGATTGGGTTATTTGGACAGATACGGTTTTCTGATGCATTCATACAGTCATCTCTTTTGATACTGCATTTAGAGGCATAGTAGTGATAGTTTTTCCTTATCAGTAGCCTTTATAGCTTACTACGGTTCTTTCCCCTTTTTGCCTCTAGTAGTCCTAGTGGGCCGTCAGAGTTTGAGGTTTTCCCACTAGGGGAGGCTACTGTTCTTTATAGTAGTTCTTACCCCCATTGTCTTTCTATTCTTTTCCCCCTTTGTTTTGCAGAGTCTTCTGCGGGAGTTGCAGGGCCGTCTCGGGCAGACCGAGGTAAGCAGATCGCTGATTAGATAGTTCATCTACCCCGACTTCGAGCTTAGTCGTGTATCAGTTGTACCCCTTCCTTTTCTCAGACAGTTGTAGTTATTTTGGGCCTGGCTCTTGCCAGCTGTTTGTACTTATTTGGTGAGCTGGGAGAGACACTTGTATTTTGAGAGTTTTTATTATGCTTTTACTTTCCAGCTGTAGTTTGAGATGTAGTAGTTTTATTTTAGCTCTGTTTTATGCTCCTTTATTTTATCTTTTATATCTGAGCAGGTTACCAGCGCTTCGTGTTCACGGGAAATTCTGTGTGCACGGCGGATCTGTGGACGGGCCCGGGTTCTGGTTTACACCCGGGGCATGACAGATTAGTTTGGTATCAGAGCTTAGGGATAGGTTAGTTGGGACTTAGGAAAACCCTAGGCTTTTGGCAGACCCTAGGATGATAGGGCGTGAGTGGCGTGATATTTTGCGAAAGTCGGTGATTTTGGTCAGTTGACTCTTCCAGTGAGTGAAGAGGGATCGACGTACCCTATTTCTGTTGAACAATTATGTTGGCTGCAGACAACATAAAGTTGCAGAAATAGGGGGGATGTCTTTGACTTTCGCTAGATTGGGTCTTGTGGGGTTTTGTTACTGATGTTTGGTTTCCTGTGGCAGGATGTCTCCGCGTCGTCGTTCGCCCACCCGGGGTACCCCCGCACCTTCCGAGGAGTCTGAGCGGGCGGTATCCGCCGAGTTGGGAGAACTGCGGGCTTTGGTGACCCAGTTAGTGGCGAGGAGCTTTCGTCAGGACCAGCGCCTGGAGCAGTTACTGGCGCAGCGGGGTGACGTGGCGGTTGGCGAGGGGGCCGGGGCTTCAGAGCAACGTCAAGACAGGAAACGCCCAGCCCCCGATGGTGATGGACAGGCCAGTTCTGGGAGGTCATCACGACCCCCGCGGCCCCAGCCTCCTGGCCGTGGGCGTCTTGATCGACGAGGACCTGGTGGATTTCAGAGGCCACCGCAGCAGCAGTCTCTACGGTCTCGAGCGTTGGCCCGGTGCGTTTTCTGTAGGGAGCAGCATCCATCTGATATTTGTGGCTTGAGGTGTTGGGTTATATATAATTGGATCTAAATAGGGGAAAAAACACCTAGAGGGGGGTGAATAGGTGTAAACAATAAACACTCAAAAATCTTTGCGATATAAAACCCAATGCGGAAAACATAAATAACACGCAGAGATTTTTACGTGGAAAACTCCAAACCGGAGTAAAAAACCACGGGACCGATAACACGGTGAAATCCACTAGAATTAAACACGTACAAGGTGATATACCGTACTCACAGACGACTCAACCTTTTCCATACGCTCCTAGTTGATCTTCTCCGCTCGCTCCATGACGCTTCTCGAATCCACGATTTGCGTCCAACGCCGAATCCACGACGTCCGACCGAATCCACGGTCTTCACCCAGTAGCACGCTTCGAATCCATGAACGTACCTCGCTCCGAATCCACGAGAGCGGTAGCACCTTGAATCCACAAGGCCACGCGAGTCCACGCGCCGATTTTGGGGAAATCATTGTTTTTGGGTGGTGATGATCCGCCGAATACTTAGATTAGAAATAGATCGGAAATACCATCTAAGTATTCATTGATTTGATTCTACTCAAAATGTGAGTATGAAAATCTAGAATCAAATCAATCAATATAGATGAAGAAACATAAGATTTAATCTATTGATTTCCTTTCTTCTCTATTTGTGGATCTATCTAATTCGGTCGTCTTTTTCCCGTTTTCGTGGGTTGCCCTAAAAGATGAATTAAAGGGTCTATATATAGGTTAGAAACCATTGGAAGAGGATAAGAATCAAAAACTAACCTTTTCTGGAATTTTTCAGGACGGCGATCCGGATCGGACTTCGACGATCCGGATTGCAGTAGCGAGACAGACAGTTTCCAGAAAAACCAAGGTTCGGGATCCGGATCGAAGTGCCTGATCCGGATCGTTCATACAATTTACCAAACATCAACGTTCGGGATCCGGATTGCAAAGCCTGATCCGGATCGATCATAAAACATGGTAAAACCAGTGTTCGGGATCCGGATTAATGGAGGCTACGATCCGGATTGAACTGGTGTATGAACGAACACCCTTCGGGATCCGGATTGGAAAGTCTGATCCGGATCCTGAACATGTCCCATGTCCAGTTTTTGATTTTATGCAATTAGAAATTCATCCAAGTGTTTCTACACTATAAGAAGTATTCGGATCACAAAAAATAATTAGTTAAACATACCTGATCCTTTTGAATTCTTCTTTCTTGAGATTGTGTTATATGATCCAACTTTCTTTATCTTCAATCTTCAAGACTTAACCGAATTCACGAAATACGCCAACTCAAAATCCGTAACAATCTCCCCCTTTGGCGGTTTCGTGACAAAATATAAATCCACTCAAGAAAATTCAGAAAGATATTTTTGTTGCTATCACCATACAACAAAAATTTACAATGGCGATCCAAAATAAAATAGATACATGAGTTAAACTCCTAAAACAGACTCTAGACTTAGACATCTGTACTCTCTGCAAAAGAAATCATTCTTGACAAAAGAAATCGTTAGATACCTCAAGAATTTTATGTCATTCAAAAACCACATACAGAGATGAAGTTTATACTCATATACTTATCATGACATTTATACATTCAGATATGTAATTTGATCATAGTTAAAAACCAACATATCTTCTATGCAATCAAAATCCAAATGTCATGTTAGTGAACATCAACTTGTTAGTTATATTACATGCCCAAATAGTTAGCAAATAGTTAGTCGAGGCATGCATGCAATCACAAATGAAAACCAAAAGTTGAAGTTCTACTTACCTTACTTACCTTCATGGTTCAACTGGACAATCGAAACAATCGATCATAGTTTCATTGTTCAAACTGTATAGTTTCATTGTTCAAACTGTTCTAGTATTCTCTCCCCCTTTTTGTCACAAAGGTAGCCAAAATTACCAAAATGGAGAGAAAAGTTAACAAGTTCAAGAACCAAAAGTTTGAGAATTAAAACTAAAAACTCAAATTTAAAAACCTGCACAAGAAAAGATTAAAAATCTGCACAAGAAAAAGAAAAGTTTGAGCATAAATCAATCATCTGAGTCAGAGTCTTCAGAGCTCGTGCAGCCCAGTTTGTTCAAAATTCCTTTAAGCATTCCCGAAATCGTAGAACATTCTTGTTTCATCTGATGTATGTCCTTGGACATCTTTCTGAGTTCCAGAGTCATTTTATCTTGTTCTTGGTTGATGGAAGACACTAAGTTTGCCTTTTGGTCGATTCTTCTGGAAGTTGAAGAACGTTGTGTCACAGCTGACGGAGCAGTCTGACCTTCATTTCGAGGAGATCTTCTTGGCAGAGAATGTGAATTGTCAAGAGGTTCATTGCTTGACGAATTCTTTTTCCTAGCGAAACGCTTAATCGTTGAGGAAGACTTCACCAGTTTCTTGTTCTTTAGGTAAACCTTATTTTCTTCATCAATACCTTGTTGTACTTCATTAAGAAATGTGTCCCAATCTTCTTCGTCTTCAGATGCAGTTTCAGTTTGAGGGATATTCTTTGTTTCCTCTTGACCTGTTTCTTTGATTTCAATACCCCGAGCTCGTCCAAGCCGTCGAGCAAGTCTTTTTCTTTTTGTTTTCACAGAAGTTTCTTCCATTGGAGCTTTCCTTTTTCAGCAGCAGTGGGCGGAGCCTTTGCCTTTGATGTCTCTACAGGGGCTTTTCCCTTCGAAGCAGTGGGTGCAGTTGCTTCAACTTGCAACTCATCCCAATCGATCGATTCCATCTCAGATTCCGTATCGGAATCATCTTTTATTTTCTTCGCCTTCTTAGCCCTCTTGGGCTTGATAGTGTCTCTAGTATGGACCATAGTAGCCAGAAGAAAAATGATCCAGGTGATCACCATTGCTACTGATTTCTTGTGAGAAAGGAAAACCTGTGAGCAACAACTCAAGAACACGAAAAAATTGTTAATTTTCAAAAATTAGAAAAATTGTACCCAAACAATCATTATCGTGTAGAGAGACTAAGAATCAAATTAGTTTTGCAAAAGAAATTTTAAAAATAGATCAATCGCATGATTTTGGAAAATTTCCATTATATGCCCTAAAATCAAAATTTTTGAAATCGAAGGCCAAAAATCCGTTTATCATGAGAATACCTAGCATATAATCAAAACTAATCTACCCAGAGTTCTTATTTCAAAAGAAATTTGATCAAAAACCATCTACAAACGAGAAAGATACAGAAATTCATCACGTTTTTGAGGAAAAATATGAAAAACTGTGAAAACCGATATTTTGATCAATAAAACTTACTTGGAATCGAAGAACTTGAGTTTGAAAGCTTCCAAGATGGATGAATTCTAGAGAGAGAAGCTCTGGAGACTTTTGAACAAAAGATTGAGATAAAAAGAAATCAAAACCCTTTTGTTCTATATAAAACCCTAGCCGCGATCCGGATCAGTTCGTGATTACGATCCGGATCGGCTACCCGCAGAGAATACCTGCGTTCGGGATCCGGATCGGCTTGTCCAATCCGGATCGGCTCCAACTTTTTCTTCAGAAAAATTCAGAGAAATTCTAGAAAATCCAGAAAAAGATTGTAAGCACTTTTGTGTATCAACTTTAAATGAAAAACATCGTTTCATACAACAAGAAATAGATTATACCAAATCTATCAATAACATCCAACAAATGAAACGAAAATTTATAAAAATTAAATCCCTTAAAGTTGAACAACTTCAATTACATCTAACTTGATCTTATGAGTAATGCCTTTATCAAATCATCAATTCGGTAAAGAAAATAAAATACAAAGATCAATAGATGTCTGAAATCCCAGATAAGTTAGATAATATATCTAGTCAATTTATTGAAGAGAGTGGCTCTTTGAGCATCTTTCATTAAAATACCCACCTTATACCAACCTTAAAATTTTGACAGAGTCAAGTATTTCAACATGCATTTTATTTAATCAAACTTGAAAAACCTTGCTTGGTATACATGTGGTAGCTGCACACTGTACTCGGACAACCGAGGTGGTAGCTCTTTCCTCCATGTGGTGGTAGTTTTCACACTCCTCATTGGGATGTAACTCTTTCCACATCTTTTGAGCATAACACTTTTTCTTTGACTCCCCCTCAATTGGCTATCAATTATTTAAGATATAAAGTATTCAACCAAAAATTGATCTCGATTTCATACTCGACTAAACAGTCAAATAAGATAAAAACTATACCAAGAGATCATTGAGAGAGAAATTGACTTTGATCAACACAAAGATGATTTAATTCACATAAATGATCATTGCATCAAATGAATTATCATGATATCCAAAGCATAATAAATTTCTAAACATATAAAAGGATGCAGTTAAAGTCAATAAAAACTAATGCTCAATTAATGTTCTATGTCTAAACATAGATAATGAACAAAAACACAAAAACAAAACCTAACCTAAACAAAAGTTTCAAAAAGAGGTTATTTCAAGGAAAGCATTCCAATTGCTTTACGCAAATGAATAAAACGTTTTTGATCCAACGGTTTTGTTAAAAAGTCAGCTAATTGATCTTCAGTTGAAATGTAGGAAATTTGAAGAATATTTGATTCAACTAGCTCTCTAAGAAAATGATATCTAAGTTCAATGTGTTTTGTTCTTGAGTGCAACACAGGGTTTTTTGAAATGTTTATAGCACTAGTGTTGTCACATAAAACAGTTACCGAAGTTGCTGAAATCCGGAAGTCGCTCAACATGCTTTTCATCCAAATGAGTTGAGTTGAACAACTACCCGCTGAGATATATTCCGCTTCGGCAGTCGAGAGTGCAATGCAGTTTTGCTTTTTACTGTGCCATGCAACAAGGCAATGGCCAAGATAAAAACATGCACCACTCGTACTTTTCCGATCATCCACAGATCGTGCCCAATCGGCATCTGAGTATCCAATAATATCTAGACTTGTTCCCATAGGATACCAAATTCCGAAATTAATGGTTCCTTTGATGTACCGGATGATCCGTTTCACCGCTTTCAGGTGAACCTCCTTTGGTGCTGATTGATATCTCGTGCAAATCCCAACACTAAAGGATATATCCGGGCGACTAGCTGTGAGGTAAAGTAGACTTCCAATCATGCTGCGATAAAGTTTCTCGTCTACATTCTCACTAAGAGATTCACTTCCTAATCCCTTATTGCTAGTTCCCATAGGAGTAGGAAAATCTTTAGAATCTTCTAATCCGAATTTCTTTACCAACTCCTTTGCATACTTGGATTGACACAGATGGATGCCTTCACCATTTTGTTTCACTTGCAATCCAAGAAAGTATGTCAGTTCGCCCATCATAGACATCTCAAATTCGCTTTCCATGGTTTCTGCGAATTTAGAAGCATCATTATCCTTTGTTGCTCCAAATGCAATGTCATCGACATAGATTTGTGCAACAATGAAGTTATTTTGATAATGCTTCACAAAGAGAGTCCTGTCTGCTCCCCCTCGAGTATAGCCCTTCTCCAAAAGGTGCTTTGTCAACCTTTCGTACCACGCTCGCGGTGCTTGTTTTAAACCGTAAAGAGCCTTTTTCAAACGAAAAACATGGTTTGGTAGTTTACAGTCTACAAAACCTTTCGGTTGAGCCACATATACTTCCTCATTTAAAAACCCATTTAAAAATGTGCTCTTAACGTCCATTTGAAAGAGTTTTATTTTAAAGTGACAAGCAATAGCGAATAAGATACGAATGGACTCGAGTCTAGCTACAGGGGCGAACGTTTCATCAAAGTCTATACCTTCTATTTGAGAGTAGCCTTGAGCAACTAAACGTGCTTTGTTCCTAATGATGGTACCATCCTCATTTTTCTTGTTCTTGAAAATCCATTTAGTACCGATCACATTGTGTTGCTTCGGAGGCGTCGTTAATTCCCAGACTTTGTTTCGTTCAAACTGATGGAGCTCTTCCTGCATTGCTTCAATCCAGTAGTCATCCTGAAGAGCTTCATCGACGTTCTTTGGTTCGATCGTGGAAACATAACAAGCGAATCCACAGACCAACTGTCTCCGAGTTTTGACTCCTTCTTGTGGGTCTCCAATGATGTTTGATTCAGGATGATCCTTGGAGATGCATAACGTTTGTTGTAATGGAGTACTCGGAGGTACATGAGATGATTCCTGCACATCAGATGTCACGCCCCGGGGTCGAAACTGCGACCCGGGCCCGCCAAACAGATCCGCCGCCTATGCCAACCTGCATAGGCGAAGCGTCCTACCTGCAAGAAAAGTACTATAACTAAACAGATATCAGAGCTATAAATAAAAATCTGCTGTAACTAAAATCAATCACTGTACAACTGAAAATAAACAACACTGTCTGCCTCCCAAAAATAATAATACAAATCCTCGAGTACAAGCTCTAAACCCAACCGGGAGGTAACTCCAATATATATACAACCGTGTACAGTCTCTCAATACAAATTATCCTCACTACAATAGTCTCTCAAAAGAGGAAAAAGAAACAGCTAATCTACTGATGATCTCCTCTGAAGGGTACCGCTACTCTCCAACGCCGGGTAGGGATCTAGCTCGCGACTCCCTCGCCACGATCAACAACCGCAGAGTCGGCAACACCTGCTAAGACTCTGCAAAACAAAGGAGAGGAGAGAAAAAGGGGGGAAACCCCCAAAGGGTGTGAGAACTACTCCAAAACGGGAGTTCTCAGTGGGTACCACCGCCAGACCCGACGGTCTGCCCACCAAGTCCTCAAGAGACAAAAATTAACCCAAGTCATAAGACTGAAAAGAGTAAGCTGGAAACTCTCAACAGCTACCCTGCCCCTAACTAAAGGCAAAAAGGGGGAGAACCAAACAGTGGTATGCAACCACTAGCACCTGAAGTGCACCACCGACCCAATCGAACTGACTGCCACATCTGGTCCAGTCAAACCTGCGCCCACCTACAACCACCTCCCGCTGACGGGCAGGAATTACGTAGGGCGTCCAAACTGACAAGCTCGCTATCGAGTAGAGAAACATGCAGGCTATGGTCAAAATCCACGCTCTCTCTCGGACGGATAGAATCATGACGCTCAACCTCTCACACAGCGGTCAAAGTACTCGCAACAACGCGGGACCACCGTCAACCAGACGGCTCTCAACAATACTATCACTGATCTAAACTCAACTACCAGTCTACACCCGGCCCCCAGGCACGAGTGTAACAATAAAAGTATCTGACCGAAATAAACCCAATCAAATGAACCGGTATGACACCCGGTACTGCCTGCTCTGCTGTCGAACTCAGTAACTGATCGGCACACGGCTCGATCTCAAGATATGTAACGGACCGGCACACGGCTCGGTCAAAAATATAAGTAACAGACCGGCACACGGCTCGGTCAAGCCTACCTCCGGAGTGGCACTCGAGGGGAGCGACCCACACGAGTAAAGTACATCTCAGTAACAAGTATCTCTGTCAAGTGTCTCAATGTAGCAGGACTGGATCACGACTCTGATCAAAGTGGGAAAGCTCAACCACTAAGGAAAGACCCGACCTCAATCGGATGCACTAAACGATAAGTGGGAAACTCCATCCACTAAAGAAACTGATACCCAATCAGGTGCATAGAGAAACACCCGGTCAACCGCCCAATATCCGCGGTTGCCGCAAAGCCCCACAACTAAACCAACCTGCCCAGACACGATGTCCCGACTATACACTACCCAGACCCCCTGCTCGAACCCGAGCAACATTGACCACCTGACTAACAAGAAGGAGAAAAGAAAAGCATGGTTTCTCCTAAGTCAAGTTCCAATAAGTAGTGCAGCAGTAAAAGATGGCCTAACTACATGACCATACAAGCATGCAATTGTCCTCAAGGAAATAAAAGGGGGCTAAAGCATAATAATAGTTCCTTAGGAATAAGCAACATGCCGGAATCCCAAAACTAGATCTGTCCACAACTCAGGGTTCATTAATAGAATGATCATAATAACTCCTCAGAGTACAAATCCGCACATAGCTACGAAATCCTGTCCCAAATCATAATCCAACCACAAGAAAGGCTATGTGCTAACATGGCATGTTATATAATTTCACAGGGTAACATTATCCTAGGTAAGCTTACACTAGTCATCACACAGATGTCCAAGTCATGCAAGTCCTCAGTATACCTCATAAATACTATTCTTGCAATCATTTATACCAATATCAATAACAAGCTTACCTACTTACCAATATAAACTGTGTACCCTACACATGCATGCATCAGTCATAGAGGGGTGACATCCCCACAAGTGGACTTATACTTGCCACAACATAAACATTGCCTTAAACAATTACTGATAATAAGCTCACCCACCTGAAGCGCTTAACCCAAGGCAAACCTGAAGTCGGTGAAGTGGGTAGACGCCCGCGGTCCAAAATCTGCCAACAAAACACCCTCGATACAAGTCGCGCAAGCCTTGGCTCCAAACAGCTGAAAACACCCCTGAGTACAACAATAAGGCTTAACATTACACTTTTATTCCAAAATCAACCAAACATACACAATCTGAAAAACAGTCCCAAAGCCGCGCATATTTCACCTGCTGCAAGTGCCCAGAAAAATCCAATAAAAATACCACAGTAATCCTCACGTCGATACCTTCGAAACGAGTACCTGCACGTCCAATTCTGAGCTTCCTACACTGAGAAACAATTCCGACAAGGGAACCACCCCGAATCAAACTACACTCAAAAACTGTAGCAGCAATTACTGTTCACAGATAATCTTCACCTTCGAGAAATATTCAGAAAATTCCAATAAAATTTGGGCATATTCCTCGTGATGTGTAGATGCAAATCGCCTCTTGAATAGCCCCAATCCGATGCCTAAGCGCGAAGATATCACCAAAACACCGCGCCGCTGTCCCAGAACTCCGCCCAGAAAAAGGGGTTACAAGATGATCCGAAAGACCCATGAAAAGCTCGGAATGGGAAAAACCAGTAAACATGGGAAACATAGCCCTACCTGTCGTGAAGCCAACGGCGCAAGAATCGCCTCATTCGGAGGTCGGAGTAAGCCGGGGGAGTCCTCGCACCGAAATGCGACGAAGAAGAACACAAACGAACGAGCGTCGCGCCGCGCCGTAAAAATGGTAACCTCGGGATGCGTGCCGCTGAAAAATCTGGAACTCTGCAGATTGATCCGCCACAGGGAGAGGAGCATTTCTTGTGAAGGTTGCACAGTGAAAGGGTGAACAGGGAAGAAGCTCTCCTCAGTTGAACTCGGCCCTTTTATAGCCTGGAAGAAACAAATCCGAAAATACCCAAAATGTCCGGATTTCCGGGCGCTCCAACTTTCGGGCGGCTACAGTGTTGGGCCCGGCCCAACACTGTGCGCGCCCGAAAGCCCACCAGGCCTCCACGTCGCCCCCCGCACAGGCAACAGCCGAAGCCCCCGCTCACGCCTCGCCGCGTGGCCCACGCGGAACTCGACACGTGGCGGCCCACGCGCGGGAACCCCGCGTCAACGCGCCCACGTGCGCCTGCGCCCGCCGCCTGCGCCCGCCTGCCGCGCACTGTTCCGAGGCACCCGGTGCACCTCCGTGGACCCAGCCTGCAAGAGCCCGCCAACCACAAAGCGCCACGTGTCCCGCCGGTCCATGCACCACGCCCGCCTGCTCCGAAGACCAAGTCCACTGCACCGACCAATCCAGTAACGCCACGTGTCCAACCCCCCGGTCCACCGTGCGCCCCGCACTCTCCGTAGACTCCGCCCCGCGGACCGGCCCACTCCCGAGCCGCCACGCGTCCCGCCCCCGGTGCACGCCTGCCGCGTGGACCGGGCGGCCCGCGCCACCGTCCGCCGCGCTGCCTGCGGCTGCTCCGCCGCTGCCGCCGCCGCCGGGAACACTGTTCCGGCATGAACAGTACCCGAAGCTCAAAAATAACAAGTGGGTAGTCCGTTTTGACCGTTTTCGCGCGCTGAATCCGAATTTGACGTCCATTTTGCCAAATTCCAACTCCAAAATTTGCCGAAGGCATCCGGAAAGGTATTCCTTGGTCCAAACTTCGCGCTGAGTCCATTTTTTAATATCCGCATCGCGCAAAACCACTTCTAACAATCCGACGGAGTCCAATGATCACCCACGTGATCCATTAAACACACTGAGCCCAACACTAATGTCCAAATGGGGCACAAATCCCACCAACACGCCACATAGGCCTCCGGGAGCTGTAGATGATCCAGTAATCTCGTCGTGGGGACCCAGGTCCTCACATCAGATAAGCTTGAAGAACCATTAGATGCATCATTAATATTGGAAGTATTATCATGAGAAGATGCATTTACAGGAGTATCATCATCAAGAGAGATATCAGGGGTAGATTTATCAGATGCAAAGTGGAAAGCTTCATCTACTTTAACATTTATGGATTCTACGATCGTTTTAGATTCCAAGTTAAATACCCGATATGCTCTACTATTTGTAGAATACCCCATGAAAATCCTTTCGTCACTTCGAGAGTCAAATTTTCCAAGATTTTCGCGGTCACGTAAAATGTAACATCGACTCCCAAAGATGCGAAAATATTTGATGTTGGGTTTTCTACAACACCATAGTTCATATAGTGTATTTAACGTTCCTGTGCGCAAATAAACTCGATTAATAACATAGATTGCAGTGTTCACAGCTTCAGCCAAAAAATGTAGCGGTAAATTCCGGCTGTGAAGCATAACACGTGCCATCTCTTGTACAACCCTGTTTTTGCGCTCGACTACACCATTCTGTTGAGGTGTATAGGGTGCTGAGAATTCATGTTTAATGCCATTGGAAGTGCAAAAATCGATGAATTTAGAATTTATGAATTCTCCACCTCTATCACTTCTAACACGAATGATCTTTTCATTCTTTTCAATCATAATACGAAGGCAAATCTCGTGAAAAGAATCAAAAGTATCAGCTTTCTCTTTTAAAAATGCTACCCATGAGTATCTAGAGAAATCATCAACCAATAAGAAAATATACCATTTACCTCCCAAGGATGGTTGACGTGTCGGCCCCATAAGATCCATATGCAATAATTCCAAGGGTCGTTTGGTACCAACGTGGTTCAAGTTCTTGTGTGCAGTCCTAGATTGTTTTCCCTTTTGACAACCACCACACACAATGTTTTGTTTAAGTGAAAGTTTTGGAACCCCCTTGACCACGTCTTTGTTAGAAATTCTAGCAAGTTCCTTAAAATTTATGTGACCTAGCCTTTCATGCCAAAGTGTTTCATTATTCAAAGAGGCTAAGTTACAATTTTTAGAAATTTTATTGGGAACAACATAACAATTGTTTTCAGATCTAACCCCCTTTAAAAAGAAAACATGGTCCTTATCAGTTACAATGCATTCAACAGATGAAAAATTAACTGAAAAACCATTATCACAAAGTTGACTGATACTTATGAGGTTAGTCTTAAGGCCATCAACAAATAACACATTATTTAGAATCGGGCCATCTGGAATAGCTACTGTTCCTTTTCCAACAATTTTGGAAGACTGACCGTCTCCGAAAACTACAAGTCCTCCGGAGATTTTCTCAAAATTTTGAAAGCAGTTTTTTATCACCGGTCATGTGACGGGAACAACCGCTATCCAGATACCAAGACGAATTATCATAAGCATGCAAGAAAATATTTGTAATAAGACAAGGGAAAACTTCACCTTTGCGTACCCAAACCTTTCGAGTTTTGGTGTACGTCGGAAATGATTGTGAGGTTGATACCTTTGGTGAAAGCGTCTTGTTTGATCCATCGCTTTTCCTTGACGTCGTCATCTTGTTTGATGAACTACCGAGTCTCTTTTCCTTCGAAGAATTTGCATTTGATTTCCGAGGAATCACCCTTTTGGTAGTCGTTGCAAGAAGTGCTTGAGTTGAGCGTTTGGCTCCCATCTTGCAATTTCTCCTTATGTGCCCTGCAATACCACAACGAAAACATACCTTGATGCTTGACGATTCCGAAGAGGGGGAAGTAGGTTTGTTGTCGTTGTTTGTCGTCAATTCCGGTGTCGGAGGAGGAGATACCGACTGGGGCACAAAGACTGTCCCAACCGAACTAAAATTGTCTTTAGTTCGATTGTATCCGAGGCCGAACTTGTTTGATTGACCAAGACCAAGAAGCTTATCCAACTTACTCCTTCCTGATGAAAATCGCTGTAAGTCATCCTTGAGTTGGAGAATGGTCTCTGTCATTTCCAATTTTTCCTGTCGAGCCTCGCCGTTGAGCTTCAAGAAGTAGTTCGCTTTGTTCACCATATCTACATAATTCTTCTCGAATTGCTCATTGGACTCTTGAAGTGAAGCATTTGCTTTTATCAGATTATCCCTTTCTACTTCAAGATCGGTCGAGATAGAAGTTACCCTTTTTAGTTCTTCTTCGAGATCCTGCAATCTCCCTCTCAACCCCTTGTTTTGCTTAGCCAGCTTCTTTGAATCCCTCAAAAGTCTGTGATAGGCTAGAGCAAAATCTTCACCTTCCGAATTATCCAATTCATCGTCCGTTGAAATCTTTTCAACTTGGGAGGAGGACAATGACTCGGATGTACTAGCCATTAAGCACATGAAGGGTGAAGATGTGGACGCGTGGAACGCTGTTGCGTTATCTTCTTCATCACTTGAAGATGACTCATTTGACGATGAGGTGTCATCCCAAGTGACGGCTTGCATCGCTTTCTTCTTTGTCGGATTCTTATTAGGACACTCCGTTGAGATATGGCCGTACCCTCGGCACTTGAAGCATTGGACTTGTCCTTCTGAGCTTTTCTTATCCTTAGAAAAACCCTCTTGCTTTCTTGGTTTGAAACTTGAAGAACCTTTGCCTTTCTTCGACTTTACGAAGGATGGAGTTTTGCTTGAGTAACCCCTTCGAAAGTTTCGGCGAAATCTTCTTGTCAAGAGAGCAAGCTGCTTCTCAAAGTCCTCCATAGATAGGTTTGCATCATCGTCTGAGGAGGATGAATCCGCGTCTTCTTCTTTTGTTGTTTTCAACGCATAACCTGAAGACTTAGAAGAGGATGATTTTCCAGAAGAATAGTTAGTAGGAAATGTCATTTCATAAGTTTGTAATGAACCAACTAATTCTTCTACACGGATTTCGTCCGGGTGTTTAATAGTTTCAATGGCCGTAACCTTGGAACGAAATCTTTCAGGAAGAGTTCTTAATATTTTTCTTACAATTTTAAATTCTGGAATCTTCTCTCCCAAGTTAGCACATGAGTTTACGATGTCTTGCAATCGTGTGTAATAGTCTGTGAACGATTCATTTTCTGCCATGAAAATAGAGTCAAACTTGCTCGTAAGCATTTGCAGTTTCTGAATCTTCACAAGGTTAGTTCCCTCATGCGTAACTTGAAGAACATCCCAGATTTCTTTCGCAGTCTCACATGCCGAGACGCGAGAGAACTCTGTTTGAGACAAAGCATTAAATAGAGCATTAATCCCTTTGCCATTGTAAGAAGAAAAATCTATCTCTTCCTTGGTCCATTTCGACCTAGGTTTGATGGTGCGAACATCAGCAATAATTTCAGTTGGATTAGACCATCCTAATTCAATTGATTGCCACACCCGTTCGTCGATGGAAATTAAAAAGGCTTTCATCCGTACTTTCCAGTACGCATAATTTGTTCCATCGAAGAACGGAGGTCTGTTGATGTTTTCACCTTCAACCATTGTTTACAACCCTATTCCCTCTCTGATACCACTTGTTGGGTTATATATAATTGGATCTAAATAGGGGAAAAAACACCTAGAGGGTGGTGAATAGGTGTAAAAAATAAACACTCAAAAATCTTTGCGATATAAAACCCAATGCGGAAAACATAAATAACACGCAGAGATTTTTACGTGGAAAACTCCAAACCGGAGTAAAAAACCACGGGACCGATAACACGGTGAAATCCACTAGAATTAAACACGTACAAGGTGATATACCGTACTCACAGACAACTCAACCTTTTCCATACGCTCCTAGTTGATCTTCTCCGCTCGCTCCATGACGCTTCTCGAATCCACGATTTGCGTCCAACGCCGAATCCACGACGTCCGACTGAATCCACGGTCTTCACCCAGTAGCACGCTTCGAATCCACGAACGTACCTCGCTCCGAATCCACGAGAGCGGTAGCACCTTGAATCCACAAGGCCACGCGAGTCCACGCGCCGATTTTGGAAAAATCGTTGTTTTTGGGTGGTGATGATCCGCCGAATACTTAGATTAGAAATAGATCGGAAATACCATCTAAGTATTCATTGATTTGATTCTAGTCAAAATGTGAGTATGAAAACCTAGAATCAAATCAATCAATATAGATGAAGAAACATAAGATTTAATCTATTGATTTCCTTTCTTCTCTATTTGTGGATCTATCTAATTCGGTCGTCTTTTTCCCTTTTTCGTGGGTTGCCCTAAAAGATGAATTAAAGGGTCTATATATAGGTTAGAAACCATCGGAAGAGGATAAGAATCAAAAACTAACCTTTTCTGGAATTTTTCAGGACGGCGATCCGGATCGGATTTCGGCGATCCGGATTGCAGTAGCGAGACAGACAGTTTCCAGAAAAACCAAGGTTCGGGATCCGAATCGAAGTGCCTGATCCGGATCGTTCATACAATTTACCAAACATCAACGTTCGGGATCCGGATTGCAAAGCCTGATCCGGATCGATCATAAAACATGGTAAAACCAGTGTTCGGGATCCGGATCAATGGAGGCTACGATCCGGATTGAACTGGTGTATGAACGAACACCCTTCGGGATCCGGATTGGAAAGTCTGATCCGGATCCTGAACATGTCCCATGTCCAGTTTTTGATTTTTATGCAATTAGAAATTCATCCAAGTGTTTCTACACTATAAGAAGTATTCGGATCACCAAAAATAATTAGTTAAACATACCTGATCCTTTTGAATTCTTCTTTCTTGAGATTGAGTTATATGATCCAACTTTCTTTATCTTCAATCTTCAAGACTTAACCGAATTCACGAAATACGCCAACTCAAAATCCGTAACATGAGGGAGGGTCGATGCTTCCGATGTGGGCAGCCAGGCCACATCCGAGCTACGTGCCCCTTTCGGACCTTGGTAGCACCTTCTCCAGCATTGGCCCCTACCGCGTCCCAGCAGGGGTCGCGATCACGACTACAGAGGCGGCAGCGGCAGCAGTGGCAGCCCTATCAGGCAGGTGCGTGCAGCATTTGTGGAGGTCAGCACTTCGTCAGTACTGTTACGGATTTTGTTTTGGCGCATTTCGTGAAAGTGTTAAGTCTTGAAGATTGAAGATGAATGAAGTTTGGATCATATACCTCAATCTCAAGAAAGAAGAATTCAAAAGGATCAGGTAAGTTTAACTAAAGATTTTTGGTGATCCGAATACTTCTTGTAGTGTAGAAACACTTGGAAGAATTTTTTACTACAAAAAAATCAAGAACTGAACATGGGACATGTTCAGGATCCGGATCAGACAGTCCAATCCGGATCCCGAAGGGTGCTTGTTCATTGGCAAATCCGATCCGGATCAAAGGCCATTTCGATCCGGATCCCGAACATGGGAATTTGCTGGAATACATGAACGATACGGATCGAGCATTTTCAATCCGGATCCCGAACCCTGTTTTTCTGGAATTGCCTGACTCGTTACGACGATCCGGATCACAGTTAATCCGATCCGGATCGTCGTCGTAAAAATTTCCAGAAACGGACAGTTTTTGATCCTTATCTCCTTCCAATAGTTTCTAACCTATAAATAGACCCTATGATTCATTTTTCTAGGGTAAGCCGGATAAGCCGTTAATCCCAAAAAGCCGTCATCTTTTATACGGCCTAAGATCCACATATAGAGAAGAAAGGAAATCATTAGATATTACCCTATGTTTCTTCATCTATATTGATTAGTTTGATTCTAGGTTTTCATACTCACATCCTGAGTTGAATCAAACTAATGAATACTTAGATGGTATTTCCTATCTATCTTTGATCTAAGTATTCGGCGGATCATCACCGCCCAAAAACAACGATTTCCCCAAAATCGGCGCGTGGACTCGCGTGGCCTTGTGGATTCAAGGTGCAACCGCTCTCATCGATTCGGAGCGAGGTACGTTCGTGGATTCGAAGCGTGCTACTGGGTGAAGACCGTGGATTCGGTCAGACGTCGTGGACTCGACGTTGGACGCCGTGGATTCGACGTTGGACGCAGATCGTGGATTCGAGACGCGTTGTGGAGCGAGCGGAGAAGATCAACTAGGAGCGTATGGAAAAGGTTGAGTCGTCTGTGAGTACGGTATATCACCTTGTACGTGGTTAATTCTAGTGGATTTCACCGTGTTATCGGTCCCATGGTTTTTTACTCCAGTTTGGAGTTTTCCACGTAAAAATCTTGCGTGTTCATTTATATTTCCGCATTGGGTTTTTAATTGCGCAATGATTTTTTGAGTGTTTATTGTTTACACCTATTCACCCCCCTCTAGGTGTTTTTTCCCCTATTTAGATCCATTATTACATATAAACCCAATAAGTGGTATCGGAGCGGGAATAGGGTTGTAAACAATGGTTGAAGGTGGAAACATCAACAGACCCCCATTCTTTGATGGAACAAATTATGCGTACTACAGAGTACGGATGAAAGCCTTTTTAATTTCCATCGACGAACGGGTGTGGCAATCAATTGAATTAGGATGGACTAATCCAACTGAAATTATTGCTGATGTTCGCACCATCAAACCTAGGTCGAAATGGACCAAGGAAGAGTTAGATTCATCTTCTTACAATGGCAAGGGAATTAATGCTATCTTTAATGTCTTATCTCAAACTGAATTCTCTCGCGTCTCGGCATGTGAGACTGCGAAAGAAATCTGGGATGTTCTTCAGGTTACACATGAGGGAACTAACCTCGTGAAGGTTCAAAAGCTGCAAATGCTTACGAGCATATTTGACTCTATTTTCATGGCAGAAAATGAATCTTTCACGGACTACTATACACGATTGCAAGACATCGTAAACTCATGTGCTAACCTGGGAGAGAAGATTCCAGAATTTAAGGTTGTAAGAAAGATCTTAAGAACTCTTTCTGAACGATTTCGCCCAAAGGTTACAGCCATTGAAACTATTAAACACCCGGACGAAATGCGTGTAGAAGAACTAGTTGGTTCATTACAAACTTATGAAATGACATTTACTACTAACTATTCTTCGGGAAAGGCATCCTCTTCTAAGTCTTCAGGTTATGCTTTGAAAACAATAAAGGAAGAAGACACGGATTCATCCTCCTCAGACGATGACGAAAACCTATCTATGGAGGAATTTGAGAAGCAGCTCGCTCTCTTGACAAGGAAGTTTCGCCGCAACTTTCGAAGGGGTAATTCAAGTAAAACTCCATCCTTCGGAAAGTCAAGAAAGCAAGAGAACTTTTCAAAGGATAAGAAAAGTTCAGAAGGACAAGTCCAATGCTTCAAGTGCCGAGGATACGGCCATATCTCAACGGAGTGTCCAACTAAGAATCCGTCGAAGAAGAAAGCGATGCAAGTCGTCACCTGGGATGACAACTCAACGTCAAATTAGTCATCCTCAAGTGATGAAGAAGAGAGCGCAACGGCATTCCATGCGTCCACATCTTCACCCTTCATGTGCTTAATGGCAAGTACTTCAGATTCATTTTCCAACTCCTCTCGGGTTGAAAAAACTGCAACGGATGATGAATCGAGTAACTCTGAAGGTGAAGATTTTGTTTTAGCCTACCACAGACTTTTGAGGGATTCAAAGAAACTGGCTAAACAAAACAAGGGGTTGAGAGGGAGATTACAGGATCTCGAAGAAGAAGTAAAAAGGGTAACTTCTCTCTCGACCGATCTTGAAGTGGAAAGGGATAATCTGATAAGAGCAAATGTTTCCCTTCAAGAGTCCAATGAGCTTTTTGAGAAGGAACATACAAAACTGGTGGATAAAGCGGATCACTTCTCAAAGCTCTACATCGAGGCCCAACAAGATAAATTGGAAATGACAAAGACCATTCTCCAACTAAAGGATGACTTAAAGAGATTTTCTTCTGGAAGGAGTAAGTTGGATAAGCTTCTTGGTCTTGGTCAAACAAATCGGTTCGGCCTCGGGTACACTCAAACTGGAAACAGTCCAAGTTCGAGTGGGACAATGTTTGTGCCTCAGTCGGTATCTCCTCCTCCGACACCGGAATTCACAACAAGCAACGACAACAAGCCTACTTCACCCTCCTCGGGATCGTCAAGCACTAAGGTATGTTTTCGTTGTAATTTTGCAGGGCACATTGAAAGAAATTGCAAGATTGGAGCTCAAAGATCAAATCAATCACATCTTGCAACTGCTACCAATGAGTTCACTCCCCGGAAATCAAAGAAGGACTTTTCAAAAGAAAAGAACATTGGTAGTACTTCAAACAAGACGATGACAAAAGAAAAAGATCAATCATACAAGACGTCTTCATCAAGGAAAATTTCTCAACCATTGCCAACATACTCTAAAACTCAAAAGGTTTGGGTATGCAAAGGTGAAATCTTTCCTTGTCTTTAATCTTTCTACAATTAAATGTTGTGTAGTTTATGTAGACTATTTTTCTTTCTTTGAACCGACCCGTCAACCATCTTTGGGAGGCAAATGGTATTTTTTCTTATTGGTTGATGATTTCTCTAGGTTTTCTTGGGTAGCATTTTTAAAAGAGAAAGCTCATACGTTTGATTCTTTTCATGAGATTTGCCATCGTATTATGATTGAAAAGAATGAAAAGATCATTCGTGTTAGAAGTGATAGAGATGGAGAATTCATTAATTCTAAATTCATTGATTTTTGCACTTCCAACGGCATAAAACATGAATTCTCAGCACCCTATACACCTCAGCAGAATGGTGTTGTTGAGCGTAAAAACAGGGTTGTTCAGGAGATGGCGCGTGTGATGCTTCATAGCCGGAATTTACCGTTATATTTTTGGGCTGAAGCTGTGAACACCGTTGTCTATGTCATCAATCGAGTGTATTTGCGCCCAGGAACTTTAAATACACCATATGAGCTGTGGTTTAGTAGAAAACCGGATATCAAATATTTTCATATCTTTGGGAGTCGATGTTTTATTTTGCGTGATCGCGAAAATCTTGGTAAGTTCGATTCTCGAAGTGACGAAGGAATCTTTTTGGGTTATTCTACAAATAGCAGAGCATATCAGGTATTTAACATGGAATCTAAAACGATTGTAGAATCTATAAATGTTAAAGTAGATGAAGCTTTTCACTTTGCATCTGAAAAATCTACCCTCGATATCTCTCTTGATGATGATACACCTGCCAATGCATCTTCTCATAACAATTCTTCCAATAATAATGATGCATCTAATGGCTCTTCAAGTTTATCTGATGTGCAGGAATCATCTCATGTACCTCCGAGTACTCCGTTACCTCAAACGTTACGCATCTCCAAGGATCATCCTGAATCAAACATCATTGGAGACCCACAAGAAGGAGTTAAAACTCGGAGACAGTTGGTTTGTGGATTCGCTTGTTACGTTTCCATGTTAGAACCAAAGAATCTGGATGAAGCTCTTCAGGATGACTACTGGATTAAAGCAATGCAGGAAGAGCTCCATCAGTTTGAGCGAAACAAAGTCTGGGAATTAACAAAGCCTCCAAAGCAACACAATGTGATAGGTACCAAATGGATTTTCAAGAATAAGAAAAATGAAGATGGTACCATCATCAGGAACAAAGCACGTTTAGTTGCTCAAGGCTACTCTCAAATAGAAGGTATAGACTTTGAAGAAACTTTCGCCCCTGTAGCTAGACTCGAGTCCATTCGTATCTTATTCGCGATAGCTTGTCATTTTAAAATAAAATTATTTCAAATGGACGTTAAGAGCGCGTTTTTAAATGGGTTTTTAAACGAGGAAGTTTATGTGGCTCA
Organism: Tillandsia leiboldiana; assembly: GCA_029204045.2. NCBI lineage: Eukaryota > Viridiplantae > Streptophyta > Magnoliopsida > Poales > Bromeliaceae > Tillandsia > Tillandsia leiboldiana. The sequence goes on from CM055064.1 coordinate 25,206,664, forward strand.
ACCGAAAGGTTTTGTAGACTGTAAACAACCTAACCATGTTTTTCGTTTGAAAAAGGCTCTTTACGGTTTAAAACAAGCACCGCGAGCATGGTACGAAAGGCTAACAAAGCACCTATTGGATAAGGGCTATACTCGATGGGGAGCTGACAGGACTCTCTTTGTGAAGCATTATCAAAATAACTTCATTGTAGCACAAATCTATGTCGATGACATCGTTTTTGGTACGACAAGAGATAATGATGCTTCTAAATTCGCTGAAACTATGGAAAGCGAATTCGAGATGTCAATGATGGGCGAATTGACTTATTTCCTTGGATTACAAGTGAAACAGAGTGACGAAGGCATCCATTTGTGTCAATCCAAGTATGCTATGGAGTTGGTCAAAAAGTTTGATCTAGAAAATTGTAAAGATTTTCCGACTCCAATGGGAACTAGCAATAAAGGATTAGGAAGTGAATCTTTTAGTGAGAATGTAAACGAGAAACTTTATCGGAGTATGATTGGAAGTCTACTTTACCTCACGGCTAGTCGCCCGGATATATCTTTTGGTGTTGGGATCTGCGCGAGATATCAATCTGCACCAAAGGAGGTTCACCTGAAAGCGGTGAAACGGATCATCCGATACATTAAAGGAACCATAAATTTCGGAATTTGGTATCCTATGGGAACAAGTTTAGATATTATTGGATACTCAGATGCCGATTTGTCACGCCCCGGGTGTAAACCAGAACCCGGGCCCGTCTACAGATCCGCCGTGCATGCGGTATTTCCCACATACACGAAGCGTCGGTAACCTGCTCAGATAAGAAATAATAATGAAAGAGCATGATAAACAGAGCTAAACTAAAACTATTGTATCTCAGACAGAAGCTGGAAGTAAAAGAGTACAACAGTGGAATAAAAAATACAGATGTCTCTCCCAGCTCACCACTAAATATACAAACAGCTGGCAGAAGCCAGACCCAAAAAGAAATAAACAAAAGCTGTCTGAGAAGACCAGGTACCCAAAAGCCCCAGCCACGTGCTACAACCCTCGGATGGCTCTCTATCTAGTCTGCAATCCGCTTACCTCGATCAGTTGCTGACGGCCCAGCAACTCCCGCAGGGGACTCTGCAAAACAAGGGGAAGAAAGAAACAAGAAAAGACAATGGGGGTAAGTACTACTATAAACAGTAGCCTCCCCTAGTGGGTAAAGCCTCAGCTCAAATATGCCCACCAGGTAATCAGAGGCAAAAGGGGAAGAAGAGAAAGGGGGGTGAAGCTATGAATGACAACTGAAGAAGTGCTACCCCTAATATGCCTCTACATGATAAACTAATAAGTATGGAAAAGTATGCATCGGTATCAAGAAGCCTGTCAAAACGACCCAATCTAACGCCAGTGGACACTGGCACTGCCTGCTAATCTCATCTGTGGGGATACTGACCGACTACTGCCTGATACGGTCATGTCCCCAACGTAAGTAACAGATCGGCATCGGCCCGTCCGATCGAGCTCGAAAGTAATAACAGACCGGCATCGAACCGTCCGGTCGCACACTCCGGAGTGGCACTCGAGGGGAGCGACCCACACGAGTAAGGAAATCACTGTAACAAGCATCTCTGTAACCACTGTCTCATAATAGCAGGACTGGATCATGACTATGATCAAAGTGGAAAACTCCATCCACTAAAGAAAGCCCGATCCCCAAAACCCCCAATCTGATGCAACAGTAACAACCCGGTCAACCACCCAAGATCCGTGGTCGCCGCAACACCCTGTCAAAAGCCCAACCTGTCCCAAATCCCCAATACCTGGCTACACTGTCCAACACACGCTCGAACCTGAGCGACTATGCCGCAAGTCTATCGATAATAGGAGAAGAAAAGAATAAATGCATGGTTTCTCCTAAGTCAAGTCCCAAAAGATAGTGTAGCAATAAAAGATGTCAATATTTAAGTGACCCGTTTAATCATGCATTGTCTCAATATGTTGTCCACTTTCCAAGAGTAATCAGTTCAGAGTGACATAAGCTAAAGTGACAGTCTCATAGAATATTTAGCAATTTTATAATCCTCAACTATTATTTTAACCCTAAACATGCAGTCCAACAATTTCCACATGGATCAAATAACAATTTATCAAAGATCAATCAACCAATAATTAATTTCCTAGAGCATGCAAGGTTACTAATAATACTTTGGGCCTCAAAAATGAGGGAACACTCTGATGTTCCTAGTGGGCATACCAAAGGAGAGGAGTACAACAACCACCCACCTGAAGTGCTAACTGTCCGGATCCGTACAGCAAGAAAATACCAAAACTCCAAATCCTTGCTCCCACAAGTTCAGCACACCCGTAACTCTCCTGGCACAATACAAAGCTCACTAATTACACTAAGGCTCCCAAATATAACTCTTATAATCCCATACAACAACAGTCCCGAAACTGTTAAATTATCACCTGCAGAAAGCGCCCAGAAAATTCCAAGAAAAATACCACAGCGATCCTCGCGTCGATAGCTTCGCAACGGTACCTTGCACGCCCAAATCCGAGTTCGGTAAGTCAAGATAAAAATTCGGCAAGGTGGTACACTCAAAAGATTTCAGCACAAAAGACTGCAGCACTGTACACAGAGAAACAGTGATTCTCACCTCTGATGAAATCTCAGAAAAATCCAATAAAAATACGAGCGTGTTCCTTGCGATCCGTAGATGAAAAAGTTGTATAAGCTCGTTTCCGTCAGATGCTCGTGCACAAAGATATGGCCAAAATACCCCGCTGCTGTCAAGGAAGTCCACACAGAAAATGGGGTCACTGTTTGCCTCGGGATCCGTGCCAAAACCTCGAAAAGAGAAAGCGCGACCGAAACGAAAGATGAAGTCCTACCTCTTAGGAGTCTACTGGCGCAAGAATCACAGCAAAATGATCTCGGAGTAGCCCAGGGGAGCTAAAACACTGTCGCTGCGCCGAAGAAGAACCCAGGAATGCAACGTCCCGCCGCGCCGTAAAATGGGGAACCTCGGGATTCGAGCCTCCAAAAATCCTAGAACTTGGCAGGAAGATCAAGCACTTGAAGATGAAAATCTTCCAAGAAGGGAGCTCGGGGAGATCAAGCTTGGGCTGAGAAGAAAAAGCCAAAGAAGAGGGCTCGGGCTGCCTATTTATAGGCTGAGAAAAACATTTGGAGAAATACCCAATGTGTCCCAAGTTCCGGGCGCGCACAGTGCGGCCCGGCCCAGCCCGCAGGTTTCGGGCGCGCACAGTGCGGCCCGGCCCGCTAAGATTCGGGCGCGCACAGTGCGGCCCGGTCCACCACACAGCCCAGTCCGCTAACACCCCGGGCCCCACTGCACCCGGTGCACCTGCGCCCGCCAATGGCGACGCGACACGTGGCCCGGCCACCCGTGCACCGCGCACGTCGCGCCGTGGACCGCGCACGTCGCGGCTGACCCGGGCCCGTACGGCCACCTGCCCCGCCGTACGGCCACCTGCCCCGGTCAACGACTCCACCGATTGCGTGGACCGGGAGCACAACACCGGACCAACTACCTCCCGCCACGTGTCCACCCGGTCTACCGTGCACCACCGGCCTGCTCCGTGAACCCAGACCACAACACCGACCAGTGAAAACCTGCCACGTGTCCCTTCCTCGGGTGCACGACGGCCGCGTGGACCGCGCACCTGACCGCGCCCCCGCGCGCCTGCCCGCGCCCCTGTGCGCCTGCCCGCGGCCGCGCGCCGCCTGCCCGAGCGCCCTCCGCCGCCTTCCGCCGCTGCCCGCCGCCGCCAACCGCCGCCGGCGATCGCCGGAAACACTATTCCGGCGAAGAACAGTAACCGCAGCCCAAAAACATCAAGTAAATAGCCCATCTTGACCGTTTTCGCGCGCTGATTCCAAAAACGACGTCCATTTTGCCAAATTCCAAACCTATAATTTGCCGGAGGCTCCCGCAAACCCCAAAAACTGCCAAAACTTCCGGGAGCCCGCTTTTGGGTATCCGGACTCAGAATTAAGCAAACAAAAAGCCATTTCCAAGCGTTTTTTCCGCACCGAACCCAAATCCACCCTCTGTTTGGCCAAAATCCTTTCCTAAAATTCGGCAAAAGCAGCCGAAGGCCAATACAGCCAACCAAAGCTCACAGGGTCCATCTCTTGTGTCCAAATAGGCGCGCGAACACCGCCGACAAGCCACGTAGGCTTCCAGAAGCTGCTGGTGACACTGTAGAAGCCCTGCAAAGATCCGGGTCACCACATCCTCCCCCACTAAAAGAAAGTTTCGTCCTCGAAACAAAAATAGTGCAGGGCAGGCGTACCTCAACCAGAAGTCTTGAACAGAAAAGGGTAGGCATCTCTCATCTCTGTCTCCAGCTCCCAAGTGGCCTCTCGCTCCTCGTGATTGCTCCACAGGATCTTCACATATGAAAATGGCCCGATTGCGCAATTCCCTCACCTCACGAGCAAGAATTCGCAAGGGGCGCTCCTCGTAGACCAAGTCCTCGCCGATCTCCAACAAAGGGAAGTCAATCACGTGCGACGGGTCAAAGACATATCTCCTCAGAGCTGAGACATGGAAGACATCATGAACTCCGGCCAGGCGCGGGGGTAAAGCAACCTGTATGCCACAGGACCAACTCTGTCAAGTACCTCAAAGGGTCCATTAAAGCGGGGACTGAGCTTTCCCCGTACTCCAAATCTCCGGACCCTTTTCGAGGGCGAGACCTTCAAGAAGACATGATCACCAACCTGAAACTCCAGGTCTCGCCGTCGAGTATCGGCGTAGCTCTTCTGACGACTCTGGGCTGCTCCAAGATGCCGGCGAATAATCCTGACTTTTTCCTCTGCCTCCAAAAGTAAATCCGGTCCCAAAGTCCTCCTCTCACCCACGTCACTCCAATATAAGGGAGACCGACACTTGCGTCCATACAACGCTTCAAACGGAGCCATCTGGATGCTCGCCTGATAGCTGTTGTTGTACGCGAACTCAACCAAAGACAAGTGCCGGTACTACCCTCCTCCAAAATCCATAACGCACGCTCTCAGCATATCCTCAAGGGTCTGTATGGTGCGTTCTGACTGTCCATCAGTCTGTGGGTGGAAAGCGGTGCTAAACCGGAGCTGAGTCCCCAATGCGGAATGCACACTCCCCCAAAAACGTGCTACGAATCTCGGGTCTCGATCTGACACAATCGAAGCGGGTATGCCGTGAAGCCTCACTATCTCATCCAGATATAACTGTGCCAAACGCTCCGGTGACCGGGTCATCTGAACCGGTAAGAAGTGCGCCGACTTGGTGAGTCTGTCAACAAAACCCAGATCGCATCAGCCCCGCTCTGCGCCCTCGGCAATCCAGCGACGAAATCCATAGTGACGTGGTCCCATTTCCACTCGGGAATTGGAAGACTCTGCAACTTACCAGCAGGAACGCGATGCTCTGCTTTCACTTGCTGGCAAGTTAAACAATGAGCTATGAATCTCCCAATGTCCCGCTTCATCCCGGGCCACCAAAACTGTGCCTTGAGGTCCTTATACATCTTAGTACCTCCAGGATGGATGGTATAAGGTGTAAAATGGGCCTCCCCCAAAATCTGATCTCTAATCTCCTGATCCATAGGCACACACACTCGGTTCCTGTACCGCAGTATTCCCGAGCTATCCACAGAAAAAAATCCCCTGTCTGATCCTCCTGAAGCTGCGTCCTGATCCTCATCAAGTGGGGGTCCTCACTCTGAGTGTCCCTGATCCTCTCCAACAGAGTGGGCTGCAAGACCATAGACATGAGTCTAGCAGAGACCCCAGGGAATACTACCTCCAACTGTAACCGCCTCATCTGCTCGACCAACGGCGCCTGCTGCGAGATCAATAAGCTCAGACTCGTCCTCCTACTCAAAACATCTGCCACGACATTGGCCTTGCCGGGATGGTAAAGGATACTCAGATCGTAATCCTTTAACAACTCCAACCACCGGCGTTGCCTCAAATTCAGCTCCTTTTGGGTGAACAGATATTTCAAGCTCTTGTGATCAGTATATATCTCGCAATGCTCTCCATACAGATAATGCCGCCACAGCTTCAGAGCAAACACCACCACTGCCAACTCCAGATCATGAGTAGGGTAATTTTTCTCATAGTCCTTTAATTGCCGCGAAGCATAGGCAATTACCCTACCATGCCGCATCAACACACACCCCAGACCACTATGTGAGGCATCACTGTAGATCACAAATCCTTCCCCCATAACTGGGAGGGCAAGGATTGGAGCGGTCATCAACCTCTGCTTCAGCTCCTCAAAATAGCTCTGGCAAGTCTCGCTCCAAACAAACTTAACCCCTTTTCTGGTCAGACGAGTGAGGGGAGAGGAAAGCTTCGCAAAGCCTTCCACAAAGCGCCGATAGTAGCCCGCCAATCCAAGAAAGCTCCGCACCTCGGTGATAGTCGTCGGCCTCGGCCAATCTCTAATAGCATCCACCTCGGCCGGATCCACCGCCACTCCATCAGCTGAAACCACATGACCCAGAAAGGCAACCTCCCGGAGCCAAAACTCGCACTTTTTGAACTTAGCATACAGCTTGCAGAAGCTGTAGCACGGTCCTCAAGTGCTCCTCGTGCTCCAGATCATTCCGGGAGTAGATCAAAATATCATCAATGAACACCACCACAAACCGATCCAAAAACGGCTGAAAAATCCTGTTCATCAAGTCCATGAATGCGGCAGGGGCATTAGTCAGCCCAAAAGGCATCACCGTGAACTCATAATGCCCGTACCGCGATCTGAAAGCCGTCTTGGAGATGTCCTCGGCCCTCACCCTAAGCTGGTGGTAACCGGACTGCAGATCAATCTTCGAGAACACAGATGCTCCCTGTAACTGATCAAACAAATCATCTATCCTGGGGAGGGGATACTTGTTTCGGATGGTCACTTTGTTCAATTCCCTATAATCCACGCACAATCGAAGTGACCCATCCTTCTTCTTAACAAACAACACAGGCGCTCCCCACGGAGAAACACTGGGTCGGACGAAGCCCCTATCCAAAAGATCCTGAAGCTGGGCTTTCAACTCCCTTAACTCGGCTGGCGCCATCCTATAGGGTGCCTTTGAGATTGGTGCAGTCCCAGGGACCACATCAATCACGAACTCAATCTCCCTCTCCGGCGACATCGTCGTCAGCTCTGGGGGAAACACATCTGGGAACTCTCGGACAATAGGGATATCCTCGAGTCCCAGTGCCGCCGTAGGCACCTCCACAACCGTGGCCAAAAAGGCAGTACAACATCTGCTCAACATCCTCCTAGCCCTCGCCGAGGAAATGGTCGCTGCGAATAGCGTGCTCTGGCAACCTCTGAAGATAAACTCCTCCTGTCCTGGCTCGCGGAGAGTCACCGTCCTCTCTCGGCAGTTGATAGAGGCGGAATACCGTGACAGCTAATCCATCCCTAACACCAGGTCGAAATCCTGGAGCTGCTGCAAGACAAGCAAGTCTGCAAGCAATATCTAAGGTCCCATCTGCACTGGGCAAGCCACACAATACTCCTCGACATGCAAAACGTAATCAGGAATCCGCACCTCTAATGCATGCGACCAGGACTCTATCTCTAAACCATGCAGGGATGCAAATGCTCGACTAATGAAAGAAAGAGATGCTCCTGCAACAATAAGATACGAATCCTACCGCCAGAAATAAAACATACCTGCCACAACTCGGTCGGCGACAGTAGAATCCTCCATCTGTGCTAGGCAATCCTGGCCGCTCGACAACGGCCGTCTCTCACCAGATAAGCAGGGCGGCGAAGATCGGTCTACCTGGAGATCCGTCGGTGGAGTTCCCGGTCGTAGTTGGGAAGTAGTAGGAACAAACGCTGAAGTGGGTGCTGCAACTGTCCCTGCGGGGCACGTCGCTCGCAAGTGCCCAGGCTGTCCACACATAAAACAGCGACCCCACCTCAGCTCACAAGTACCGGCGGGATGCTGGTCCCCGCAAAAGATGCACCTGACAGCCTGCTGGGGCTGCCTCAGCTGCTGCTGTCGCCTCTGATGTCGTGACCGCGACCTCTGCTGGGATGCGATAGGGGCCGACGCCGAAGAAGGTGCTACAGAGGTCGGGAAGGGGCAAGTAGCTCGGATGTGGCCCGGCTGCCCACACTTAAAACAACGACCGTGCCTAAGATCGCAGGTATCTGATGGATGCTGCCCTCTACAGAAAATACACTTGCTGCGAAGCCGCGGCCGTCTCCGAGAACTGGCCTGTCCATCAACATCCGGGGCTGGGCGTTTCCTTTCAAACTGCTGCTCTGGAGCCCTGGCCCTCACCCCGACTGCCGGATCACTCCTCCGAGCCAACAGTTGCTCCAAGCGCTGATCCTGTCGAAAGCTCCTCGCCACCAAATGGGTCACTAAGGCCCGCAGTTCCCCCAACTCGGCGGATACCGCCAGTCTAGGCTCCACAGGGGGAGTGGGGGTACCCTCGGCGGGAAAACGACGCCGGGGCGACATCCTGTAACAAGAAACCACAAATCAGAAACAAATCCCCACACGACCCAATCTGGCGAAAGTCAAAGACATCCCCCTATTTCTGTAACGTTATGTTGTCTGCAGCCAACATAACTGTCCAACAGAAATAAGATATGTCGATCCCTCTTTCCTCACAGGAAGAGTAAACTACAAAAATCACCGACTTTCGCATAATGTCACGTCACTCACGCCCTATCATCCTAGGGTCTGTCCAAAAGCCTAGGGTTTCCTAAGTCCCAACTGACCTATCCCTAAGCTCTGATACCAACTTAATCTGTCACGCCCCGGGTGTAAACCAGAACCCGGGCCCGTCTACAGATCCGCCGTGCATGCGGTATTTCCCACATACACGAAGCGTCGGTAACCTGCTCAGATAAGAAATAATAATGAAAGAGCATGATAAACAGAGCTAAACTAAAACTACTGTATCTCAGACAGAAGCTGGAAGTAAAAGAGTACAACAGTGGAATAAAAAATACAGATGTCTCTCCCAGCTCACCACTAAATATACAAACAGCTGGCAGAAGCCAGACCCAAAAAGAAATAAACAAAAGCTGTCTGAGAAGACCAGGTACCCAAAAGCCCCAGCCACGTGCTACAACCCTCGGATGGCTCTCTATCTAGTCTGCAATCCGCTTACCTCGATCAGTTGCTGACGGCCCAGCAACTCCCGCAGGGGACTCTGCAAAACAAGGGGAAGAAAGAAACAAGAAAAGACAATGGGGGTAAGTACTACTATAAACAGTAGCCTCCCCTAGTGGGTAAAGCCTCAGCTCAAATATGCCCACCAGGTAATCAGAGGCAAAAGGGGAAGAAGAGAAAGGGGGGTGAAGCTATGAATGACAACTGAAGAAGTGCTACCCCTAATATGCCTCTACATGATAAACTAATAAGTATGGAAAAGTATGCATCGGTATCAAGAAGCCTGTCAAAACGACCCAATCTAACGCCAGTGGACACTGGCACTGCCTGCTAATCTCATCTGTGGGGATACTGACCGACTACTGCCTGATACGGTCATGTCCCCAACGTAAGTAACAGATCGGCATCGGCCCGTCCGATCGAGCTCGAAAGTAATAACAGACCGGCATCGAACCGTCCGGTCGCACACTCCGGAGTGGCACTCGAGGGGAGCGACCCACACGAGTAAGGAAATCACTGTAACAAGCATCTCTGTAACCACTGTCTCATAATAGCAGGACTGGATCATGACTATGATCAAAGTGGAAAACTCCATCCACTAAAGAAAGCCCGATCCCCAAAACCCCCAATCTGATGCAACAGTAACAACCCGGTCAACCACCCAAGATCCGTGGTCGCCGCAACACCCTGTCAAAAGCCCAACCTGTCCCAAATCCCCAATACCTGGCTACACTGTCCAACACACGCTCGAACCTGAGCGACTATGCCGCAAGTCTATCGATAATAGGAGAAGAAAAGAATAAATGCATGGTTTCTCCTAAGTCAAGTCCCAAAAGATAGTGTAGCAATAAAAGATGTCAATATTTAAGTGACCCGTTTAATCATGCATTGTCTCAATATGTTGTCCACTTTCCAAGAGTAATCAGTTCAGAGTGACATAAGCTAAAGTGACAGTCTCATAGAATATTTAGCAATTTTATAATCCTCAACTATTATTTTAACCCTAAACATGCAGTCCAACAATTTCCACATGGATCAAATAACAATTTATCAAAGATCAATCAACCAATAATTAATTTCCTAGAGCATGCAAGGTTACTAATAATACTTTGGGCCTCAAAAATGAGGGAACACTCTGATGTTCCTAGTGGGCATACCAAAGGAGAGGAGTACAACAACCACCCACCTGAAGTGCTAACTGTCCGGATCCGTACAGCAAGAAAATACCAAAACTCCAAATCCTTGCTCCCACAAGTTCAGCACACCCGTAACTCTCCTGGCACAATACAAAGCTCACTAATTACACTAAGGCTCCCAAATATAACTCTTATAATCCCATACAACAACAGTCCCGAAACTGTTAAATTATCACCTGCAGAAAGCGCCCAGAAAATTCCAAGAAAAATACCACAGCGATCCTCGCGTCGATAGCTTCGCAACGGTACCTTGCACGCCCAAATCCGAGTTCGGTAAGTCAAGATAAAAATTCGGCAAGGTGGTACACTCAAAAGATTTCAGCACAAAAGACTGCAGCACTGTACACAGAGAAACAGTGATTCTCACCTCTGATGAAATCTCAGAAAAATCCAATAAAAATACGAGCGTGTTCCTTGCGATCCGTAGATGAAAAAGTTGTATAAGCTCGTTTCCGTCAGATGCTCGTGCACAAAGATATGGCCAAAATACCCCGCTGCTGTCAAGGAAGTCCACACAGAAAATGGGGTCACTGTTTGCCTCGGGATCCGTGCCAAAACCTCAAAAAGAGAAAGCGCGACCGAAACGAAAGATGAAGTCCTACCTCTTAGGAGTCTACTGGCGCAAGAATCACAGCAAAATGATCTCGGAGTAGCCCAGGGGAGCTAAAACACTGTCGCTGCGCCGAAGAAGAACCCAGGAATGCAACGTCCCGCCGCGCCGTAAAATGGGGAACCTCGGGATTCGAGCCTCCAAAAATCCTAGAACTTGGCAGGAAGATCAAGCACTTGAAGATGAAAATCTTCCAAGAAGGGAGCTCGGGGAGATCAAGCTTGGGCTGAGAAGAAAAAGCCAAAGAAGAGGGCTCGGGCTGCCTATTTATAGGCTGAGAAAAACATTTGGAGAAATACCCAATGTGTCCCAAGTTCCGGGCGCGCACAGTGCGGCCCGGCCCAGCCCGCAGGTTTCGGGCGCGCACAGAGCGGCCCGGCCCGCCAAGATTCGGGCGCGCACAGTGCGGCCCGGTCCACCACACAGCCCAGTCCGCTAACACCCCGGGCCCCACTGCACCCGGTGCACCTGCGCCCGCCAATGGCGACGCGACACGTGGCCCGGCCACCCGTGCACCGCGCACGTCGCGCCGTGGACCGCGCACGTCGCGGCTGACCCGGGCCCGTACGGCCACCTGCCCCGCCGTACGGCCACCTGCCCCGGTCAACGACTCCACCGATTGCGTGGACCGGGAGCACAACACCGGACCAACTACCTCCCGCCACGTGTCCACCCGGTCTACCGTGCACCACCGGCCTGCTCCGTGAACCCAGACCACAACACCGACCAGTGAAAACCTGCCACGTGTCCCTTCCTCGGGTGCACGACGGCCGCGTGGACCGCGCACCTGACCGCGCCCCCGCGCGCCTGCCCGCGCCCCTGTGCGCCTGCCCGCGGCCGCGCGCCGCCTGCCCGAGCGCCCTCCGCCGCCTTCCGCCGCTGCCCGCCGCCGCCAACCGCCGCCGGCGATCGCCGGAAACACTATTCCGGCGAAGAACAGTAACCGCAGCCCAAAAACATCAAGTAAATAGCCCATCTTGACCGTTTTCGCGCGCTGATTCCAAAAACGACGTCCATTTTGCCAAATTCCAAACCTATAATTTGCCGGAGGCTCCCGCAAACCCCAAAAACTGCCAAAACTTCCGGGAGCCCGCTTTTGGGTATCCGGACTCAGAATTAAGCAAACAAAAAGCCATTTCCAAGCGTTTTTCCGCACCGAACCCAAATCCACCCTCTGTTTGGCCAAAATCCTTTCCTAAAATTCGGCAAAAGCAGCCGAAGGCCAATACAGCCAACCAAAGCTCACAGGGTCCATCTCTTGTGTCCAAATAGGCGCGCGAACACCGCCGACAAGCCACGTAGGCTTCCAGAAGCTGCTGGTGACACTGTAGAAGCCCTGCAAAGATCCGGGTCACCACACGATTGGGCAGGATCTGTGGATGATCGAAAAAGTACGAGTGGTGCATGTTTTTATCTTGGTCATTGCCTTGTTGCATGGCATAGTAAAAAGCAAAACTGCATTGCACTCTCGACTGCCGAAGCGGAATATATTTCAGCAGGTAGTTGTTCAACCCAACTCATTTGGATGAAAAGTATGTTGAGCGACTTCCGGATTTCAGCAACTTCGGTAACAATTCTTTGTGACAACACTAGTGCTATAAACATTTCCAAAAACCCTGTGTTGCACTCTAGAACAAAACACATTGAACTTAGATATCATTTTCTTAGAGAGCTAGTTGAATCAAATACTCTTCAACTTTCATATATTTCAACAGAAGATCAATTAGCTGACATTTTAACAAAACCTTTGGATCAAAAACGTTTTATTCATTTGCGTAAAGCAATTGGAATGCTTTCCTTGAAATAAACTTCTTTTTGAAACTTTTGCTTAGGTTAGGTTTTGTTTTTGTGTTTTTGTTCTTTATCTATGTTTATACATAGTACATTAATTGAGCATGTGTATTATTGACTTTACTTGCATCCTTTCATATAATTAGAAATCTATTATGCTTTGGATATCATAATAATTCAGTTGATGCATTGATCATTTATTTAAATTAAATCATTTTTAATTGATCAAAGTCAATTTCTCTCTCAATGATCTCTTGGTATTGTTTTTATCTTATTTGACTATTTGGTTGAGTATGAATTCGAGATCAATCCTTGGTTGAATACTTTATATCTTAAATTAATTGATAGCCAATTGAGGGGGAGTCAAAGAAAAGTAAAATGCTCAAAAGATGTGGAAAGAGTTACATCCCAATGAGGAGTGTGAAAACTACCACCACATGGAGGAAAGAGCTACCACCTCGGTCGTCCGAGTACTGTGTGCAGCTACCACATGTATACCAAGCATGGGTTTGTAATTTTTGATTAAGTAAAATGCATGATTGAAATACTTGACTCCGTCAAATTTCAAGGTTGGTATAAGGTGGGATTTTTAATGAAAGATGCTCAAAGAGCCACTCTCTTCAACAGATTGACTAGATACATTATATAATTTATTTGGGATTTCAAACATCTATTGATCTTGGTAATTCATTTTCTTTACCATTTTAATGATTTGATAAACGCCGTACTCATAAGATCATGATGGATGTGTTTGAACTTGATCAACTTTAAAGGTTTTAATTTCTGTAAATTTTCATGTCATTATTTGAATGTTATTGATAGATTTAACATAATTTATTTCTCTTGACATGAAACGATGATTTTTTGTTTAAAGTTGATGTGCTAAAATGCTTACATACTTTTTCTGGATTTTATGGATTTTTTTTCTAAAATATTCTGAAGAAAAAGTTGGAGCCGATCCGGATCGGACATGAATGATCCGGATCCCGAACGCAGGTGTTTCCTGCGGGTAGCCGATCCGGATCAAAATCTCGATCCGATCCGGATCACGGCTAGGGCTTTATTAGAACAAGAGGGATTTTGATTTCTTTTATTCCAATCTTTTGTTCTTAAGACTCCAGAGTTTCTCTCTCTAGAATTCATCCTTCTTGGAGCCTTTCAAACTCGAGTTCTTCGATTCCAAGTAAGTTTTATTGATCAAAATCTCGGTTTTTCACTGTTTTTCCTTGTTTGCTCAAAACGTGAGTAGAAATCATGGAACTTTTTCATTTGTGAATGGTTTTTGGTCAAATCTCTTTTGAAATAAGAACTCTGGGTAGATTAGTTTTGATTATATGCTAGGTATTCTCTTGATTAACGAATTTTTGGGCTTCAATTTCTGAAAATTCGGTTTTAGGGCATATAATATGAAATTTTGAAAATCATGCAATTGATCTATTTTTAAAATTCTTTTTGCAAAACTAATTTGATTCTTAGTCTCTCTACATGATTATGATTGTTTGGGTACAATTTTTCAAATTTTCAAAATTAACAAGTTTTCATGTGTTCTTGAGTTGTTGTTCACAGGACTTTAAATCTATTAAGCACTTGCACCAATGGCGTTCGCCTGGATAATCTTCCCTTTGGTAGCAATGGTAGGACCTAGTGCGTCTTCTATAAAAAGAGAACAAGATGACCCAAATCAAGGAGAGACAAGGAAAGTTTGTCAAAATGATTCAGAATCAGATGAAGAAGACTGGGAAGAGATTTGTAAACAAGCACAACAAGCTGTTGACAAAGAAGATAGGTTGTATTTAAAGAACAAGAAGCTGATGAAATCTTCCTCAGCAACCAAGCAGTACACTAGGCGAAAGAATTCGAGGGGAACTGGAATTCAGATTGATAGACCCCTCGCCAGAGCTCGCTCTCTCCCTAGAGAATCTCCATGGACTGAAGGTCAAGATGCACCGTCTGGATCTATACTACATCCTTCAACGTCCTGGAGACACACGGCAAAAGCGAATGTATGGTCCTCAATTCGACAAGAACAGCGGAGATTGTCTGCTGAACAAGACAGTGTGTCTACAAATCTCCAACAGATTATCTCTGAGCAACATAAGATGAAAAGAGAGTGCTCCACAATGTCAAAAATGCTTCAAGCGATTTTGAAGAAGTTGGATTGTACCAATCCCACTAGTTCTGATTCAGACTGACTTAACTTTCTTTCTTATCTTTTTGTGCAGGATTTCAGTTTTTAGGTGTTTAATGTTCTGTTTTTACTTTGCTTTAGTTTTAGTTCTCAGGTTTATCTTGATTTTGAACTTCTTAACTCTCCTAGAATTTTGTATTTTTGGCTTAGTTTGTGACAAAAAGGGGGAGAGAGTTTAGAGTGAACTTTGTGAGAACTTTGAACAAACCTGACTTTTGGTGAGAACTTTGAAGAGAACTTTGAACAAACTTTGACTTTGGTGAAAGGTAAGTATCACAACTTCTGGTTTTATCTTGTGATTTGTTGCATGTCCCTACTAACTATTCGACTAACTATTTGGACATGTATTATTACTAACAAGTTGTTTGATTACTAACAAAGCAAAGTTATGACATTTGGAATCTTATTGCTTAGAAGATATGTCAATGTTTGATTGTGATCTTATTACATATCTGAATTACTCAATGTCATGGTGAGCATAAACTCTATCTCTGTTAGGTTTTGAATGCTAAATATTCTTGAGGTATCTAACGATCTCGTTTTGTCAAGAATGATTTCTTTTTGCAGAGAGTGCAGATGTCTAAGTCTAGAGTCTGTTTTAGGAGTTTATCTCATGTATTGGATCTCCATTGTAAATTTTTGTTGTATGGTGATTGCAACAAAAATATCTTTTTGAATTTTTTTTAGTGGATCTGTGTTTTGTCACGAAACCGCCAAAGGGGGAGATTGTTACGGATTTTGTTTTGGCGCATTTCGTGAAAGTGTTAAGTCTTGAAGATTGAAGATGAATGAAGTTTGGATCATATACCTCAATCTCAAGAAAGAAGAATTCAAAAGGATCAGGTAAGTTTAACTAAAGATTTTTGGTGATCAGAATACTTCTTGTAGTGTACAAACACTTGGAAGAATTTTTTACTGCATAAAAATCAAGAACTGAACATGGGACATGTTCAGGATCCGGATCAGACAGTCCAATCCGGATCCCGAAGGGTGCTTGTTCATTGGCAAATCCGATCCGGATCAAAGGCCATTTCGATCCGGATCCCGAACATGGGAATTTGCTGGAATACATGAATGATCCGGATCGAGCATTTTCAATCCGGATCCCGAACCCTGTTTTTCTGGAATTGCCTGACTCGTTACGATGATCCGGATCACAGTTAATCCGATCCGGATCGCCGTCGTAAAAATTTCCAGAAACGGACAGTTTTTTATTCTTATCTCCTTCCAATAGTTTCTAACCTATAAATAGACCCTATGATTTATTTTTCTAGGGTAAGCCGGATAAGCCGTTAATCCCAAAAAGCCGTCATCTTTTATACGGCCTAAGATCCACATAGAGAGAAGAAAGGAAATTATTAGATATTACCCTATGTTTCTTCATCTATATTGATTAGTTTGATTCTAGGTTTTCATACTCACATCCTGAGTTGAATCAAACTAATGAATACTTAGATGGTATTTCCTATCTATCTTTGATCTAAGTATTCGGCGGATCATCACCACCCAAAAACAACAATTTCCCCAAAATCGGCGCGTGGACTCGCGTGGCCTTGTGGATTCAAGGTGCAACCGCTCTCGTGGATTCGAAGCGAGGTACGTTCGTGGATTCGAAGCGTGCTACTGGGTGAAGACCGTGGATTCGGTCAGACGTCGTGGACTCGACGTTGGACGCCGTGGATTCGGCGTTGGACGCAGATCGTGGATTCGAGACGCGTTGTGGAGCGAGCGGAGAAGATCAACTAGGAGCATATGGAAAAGGTTGAGTCGTCTGTGAGTACGGTATATCACCTTGTACGTGGTTAATTCTAGTGGATTTCACCGTGTTATCGGTCCCGTGGTTTTTTACTCCGGTTTAGAGTTTTCCACGTAAAAATCTTGCGTGTTCATTTATATTTCCGCATTGGGTTTTTAATTGCGCAATGATTTTTTGAGTGTTTATTGTTTACACCTATTCACCCCCGTCTAGGTGTTTTTTCCCCTATTTAGATCCATTATTACATATAAACCCAACAAGTACTTGTGATCAGCGGCAGGGACGCTGCTACCTTTGTGGCCTGTTTGGACATTTCCGGGCTACGTGCCCTTTGTCGGCACGTGCAGCATCGACTTCGGCATCTGTTCCTACCACTTCCCAGCTACGACCGGGAGCTTCACCGACAGGTCTCCAGGTAGACCGAGTTTCGCCTCCACACCCTGCTGGTGAGAGACAGCCGATGTTGAGTGATCTGGGCGGCTTAGCAAAGCCGGGGGATTCTGCTACGGCTGACTGTATAGTGGCAGGTATGATTTATTTCTGGTATTTGGATTCACGTTTTATTTGTTATACGAGCACTGCATTCTTTCTTTAGTAGATCAGTTGCATCATCATATGGGTTAGAGGTAGGGCTTTTACCACGTGCATGAGAGGTTTAGTTTCCCGATCATTTTTGCACGTGGATGAGTGTTGTTGGTCCTGCCC
Organism: Tillandsia leiboldiana; assembly: GCA_029204045.2. Taxonomy (NCBI): domain Eukaryota; kingdom Viridiplantae; phylum Streptophyta; class Magnoliopsida; order Poales; family Bromeliaceae; genus Tillandsia; species Tillandsia leiboldiana. The sequence goes on from CM055064.1 coordinate 25,224,043, forward strand.
GATGCAGCTCGAGCTCTGGATTATGCTAGTGGACCTGTTGGTCTTGAGTCAGCTGAGAGACTTTGATGTGGTGCTTGGGTTGGTTTGGCTGGCTCGATACCTTGAGCTCCCGATTATAGTTTATGCCGCGAGGGCTGTTACCTCTACCGAGCCAGGCCAGGAGGTGTTTGCATATAGAGGGTGTCAGAGTGCTTCTTTTACCACAGTAGTTTCGACTTCCTGAGCGAGGCGGATGATCCGCAGTGGATGCTTAGCCTTTTTGGCTAGTGTGGTGGAGGAGCCTACGGCGGCATCGGAACTCGCGGATATCCCTATTGTCCACGAATTCCCGGATGTTTTCCCCCAGAGTTGGTTAGTATGCCGCCGGATAGGGAGATCGAGTTTTGATTAACGTAGTTCCAGAAGATGCGCCAATCCCTAAGGCTCCTTATCGAATGGCACCGGCTAAGCTGCGACAGTTAGAGGCGCAATTTCAGGACTTGAAGGATGAGGGTTTTGTTGGACCCAGTGTTTCGCCTTTGGGAACGCCGGTGCTATTTGTAAAAGTGATGGATGGTTCACGTCGACTTTGTGTGGATTACTGAGAGTTCAATTTAGTGACCATCAAGGACAAGTACCCTTTTGCCGCACATTGATGGCTTAGTTGATCAGCTGCAAGGGGCTTGTGTCTTCTCGAGGATTGATCTACAATCAGGTTACCACCAGCAGAAAGTGAAGGCCGAGGATATTCCGAAGACGGCATTCAGGTCACGGTACGGGCATTATAAGCTTACCGTCATGCCTTTTTGGATTGACTAATGCCCCTGCCGCTTTTATGGATTTGGTGAGCAGGATATTTCGACCTTACATAGAACGGGTTGATGTAGTATGCAAAGATGATATCCTGATTTATTCCCGGAGCGATGTGGAGCTTGAGGAGCACTTGAGGATAGTGCTGCAGCTTCTGCGAGAGAAGGAGATGTATGCCAAGTTTAAAAGTGCGGGTTTTGGCTTCGGGAAGTTGTCTTTTAGGGTCATATGATTTCTGCCGCAGGAGTGGCATTGGACCGGGCGAAGATTGTGGCAGTTAAGGATTGGCCCCGACCGATGACGGTATCAGAGGCCCGCAGTTTTATGGGCTTGGCCGGATATTACCGTCGGCTTGTGGAAGGTTTTGCGAAACTTTCCACACCCCTCACTCGTCTGACGCGTAAAGGAGTTAAGTTTATCTGGAGTAAGCATTGCCAGAGGAGCTTCGAGGATTTGAAGAGTTGATTGATGTCAGCTCCTATCCTTTCCCTCCTCGTTCTGGGGAAAGGATACATGATTTACAGTGATGCATCGCACAGTGGACTTGGTTGCGTGCTGATGCAGAAGGGTAGGGTAATCGCTTATGCTTCACGGCAACTTAAGGATTATGAAAAGAATTACCCTACCCATGACTTGGAGCTTGTTGCTGTGATTTTCGCACTATGTTGTGGCGCTACTACCTGTATGGGGATACTGGGATATTTATACCGGCCACAAGAGCTTGAAATGTTACGGTTTTTTGTGTTGGCATATTTCGTGAGTTGAGTCAGAGTCTTGAAGTGATCAAATTGTCAATCAGCAATCGAAGACTTAGAGAAGATTCAACAAGTGCTCAAGTTGACACTCAGTGTTTTGAGTCTTGAAGATTGAAGTTGAAGAATTGTGGATCATATACATCAATCTTAAGGAAAATGGATTCGGATTGATCAGGTACGTTTAACTAAATAATTTTGGTGATCCGAATACATTTGAGTAGTTTAGAAACACTTGGATAAGTTTTCATTGCATAAAAGTCAAAAACTATTTTTTCAGGAAATCCGTTCAGGACTGAAAATTCTGTTCAGGACTGTTTTGCTAATCCAGTCCGGACCGTGGATTCCAGTCCGGACCCCGAACCTTGTTTTTTCAGGAATTGCTGAAAAAAAGACGACAGTCCGATCAGCCAATCCAGTCCGGGCCGTCGTGCGGGAAAATTTCTGTTAAGTCAGTTTTTGATGCTTATCTCTTTCCAAAGGTTTCTAAACTATAAATAGACATTTAGGGTTTCTCAAGAACTACCGATTAATTTATAAAACACTTGAGAGCAACCCTAGAGGCTAGGTTTTTATCGTTCTTCTTTATAGCCTCTTTTAGGTCAATTCGACGGTTCTTCCAAGATCTATCTTTTGTCGAATTGATCTAGTCTTTGCTTAGAGATTCCTTCTACGGTTCCTCAATGATAATCTAAGCAAAGGATCACCATCGAAGCTTTTATCAAGTTTGCGTCGTGGATTCGACGTAGCATCGTGGATTCGATGTGTTGAAGGCGTTTCGTGGATTCGAAACGTGTGCTCGTGGATTCGAGTGGCGTTCGTGGATTCGAACGTGTGCAGTGGACGTGCAATCGGTGAGCGCAAGGTCCGAAGAAGTTGAAGGAGGGGTTTGAGTCCGTGGAGTCGGTAATCACCTTGTTATTCTTCTATTCTTAGTGGATTGTTATTGCGTGTTGGTCCCGTGGTTTTTCTCCTGGATTGGAATTTCCACGTATATCTCGGTGTGCTATTTTTATTTTCTGCATTGGTTTTTATTTTGCACTGAGATTGGTTTTATAAGTATTACACCTATTCACCCCCCCCCCCCCCCCCCCCTCTAGTTGTTTGATAGTACCTATTTAGATCTTTGGGGATACAAAAACCTACAATTGGTATCGGAGCGGGTTTTAGGTTTATCTATCATGTCGGGTGAAAGTGGTAATATTTATAGACCTCCTCTTTTTGATGGGACTAATTATGCTTATTGGGTGCATCCTGTTGAGGAAGTAGGAAATTCTACTACCCCAAAACCTCGCTCTAGATGGTCCAAAGAGGAATTCGAAAGATCTTCTTACAATGGGAAAGGTATGAATGCTTTATTTAATTCTCTTTCCTCGACTGAGTTCACACGAATTTCCGCGTGTGAAACCGCGAAGGAAATTTGGGATATTCTGAAAATTACACATGAGGGTACTAATCTTGTAAAAATTCAAAAGCTCCAGATGCTTACAAGTCAATTTGACTCTATTCATATGGAAGAGCATGAATTGTTTACAGATTATTACACAAGACTTCAAGATATAATCAACACTTGTGGTAATTTAGGAGAAAAGATCCCGGAGTCGAAAATTGTAAGAAAGATATTTCGGACTCTTCCGGAACGGTTTAGGGCAAAGGTTACCGCCATTGAAACCGTTAGTCATCCGGATGAGATGAGAGTAGAGGAATTAGTAGGTGCTTTACAAACTTATGAGATGACTTTTCCTACTAATCAAGTTTCTTCCAAGTCTTCTTCTAAGCTTATAGGTGTTGCATTAAAATCAACAAAGGAAGAAGATGGCGAATCAAGTTCCGACGATGAAATCACTTTTGCCGATTTTGAAGAACAATTGGCGCGGATCGTAAAGAAATTTCGTCGGAAATTTTGGAAGAATCGAACCGATGGATCTTCATCCTTGAAATCATCTAAAGGATCATCGGATTCTAAATCCTCTAACCACAAAAGCTTTGCAAAACCTTCTAAGGAAAAAGATGAATTCGAAGGGGAAATCCGATGTTATAGATGCAAAGGCTACGGCCATATTTCAACGGATTGTCCTTCTCCGAAATCATATAAAAAGAAGGCTTTGAAAGCGAAAACTTGGGACGATTCTACTTCTAATGAATCGACCTCAAGTAAAGAGGAAAAAGTCGTTGCCTTTCATGCCTCTCAAATTCCCTCTTCTAATGTTTGCTTATCATCGTTAATCACTGACTCTATTCCTTTGATTTTGCATGAAACATCAACATCCGATGGAGAGTCATCAAGTGAGGGGGAGTCGGACGAAGAAGAACTCGTTGAGGCATATCAACAACTTCTTACGGAATCAAAGAAGATGGCCAAGCATATTAAGAAGTTGAGGAAGCAACGACTTGAGATTCAAGACGAGAATCATGCTTTAAAGAACAAACTTCATGATCTCGAGGAGGAACGAGAGCTTTTATTGGATAATAATAAAATCCTCCAAGAAAAGATAAATCAATCGAAAACGATCGTTAGTTCCCATATTAACAAGATTGATTTTCTAGAAAAACAGTTTGAGGAAATTCATGTCACCAACCAAGCTTTGACCAAGCAAGTTCATCAACTCAAATCCGACATACAAAGGATTTCAACCGGTTCCAAGAAACTTGATTGTATGTTTGGATTAGGTCAAACAAGCAAGGTTGGTTTGGGATTTAAAAAGAACCAAACTGTGAAGGATTCAAGTTCCACAACTAAATTGAAAGGAAGAACTTGTCACCAATGTGGACTTGAAGGACACTTGATGAAGACATGCTCGAAAAAGAGAAAGAGGAATTCTTCGGCAACTTCATCTACGGAGCGAACCTAACGGAATCAAAAGACTCATCAAGTCAAAGGAGTTCACTCAAACCACCAAAGGTCCGAGCCACAACATCAATCATTCAAGTGGATCATTGTGAGGCAAAGACCTAAGGTGGACCAACAGTCAAAGCTGTCAACTCCCGGCCTCAATGAATCAAGACAACCCAAAATTCGACGATTTTGGATTCGGAAAGGTGATATCTTTTCTTGTCTTAAGTTCTAAATAGCTTATGACTATATATAATGCTTTGATTGGTTTTCCTTTCATATTTTTCTGAATCTCTGCATTACATGTTTTCAATGCTCTTCGTTTTTATGTTTTGTTTTTGAACAAAAGGGTTTTAACGAACAAGTGCATTGAATAAAAAGGATTTCACTGTCAATCACTCTAATTTAATTTTATATGAATTATCAACTTTACTCTATAATCATAATTCTTGAAGATACTTCATTATAGGAGTTTTTGATAATTATATTCATCAAATTTTAGTAATCATGTGTGATTTTTAGATGCTTAATCTATCTCGGTTGTATGAGTTCTTTGTGATAAACATGAGACAACCGATAGACTAAAATTTGGGATTTAATTCTTTCACATAAGAGATTGTATTTTCTTACAAGGGTAATGAAATGATTTGCAAAAGATGTGGAAAGAGTTACATCCAAAAGGAGTGTGAAAACTACCACCACATGTTGGAAAGAGCTGCCACCCCGGTCGTCCGGTCTGTATGTGAAGCTACCACATGTTTTGATGCTTGAAAAATATTTTTGAAATTTTTAGTTGAAGCATTCGGAGATTCATATTCAAAGTTCTTAATTTTTGAACAATCTCCTGGTTGGTATAAGGTGGGATAGTTGAAAGATGCTCAAAGAACCACCCTTAGGTATTTTAGTGCATATCTCAATTTAGAAGGGTAAAATTCAAAATTGATGTCATTTGGAAATCTCTGTAAGTCATCTTTGTAAATCCGTTACATCTTGATAGACTTTGGATCTCAAGATTATTTTTGATGACTTGTGTTTGACGTATATAATATGAAAACGGTTTATAATGTCTTATCTTTGTTTTTCATGATTTTAGAGTAAATCTTTTTAATTTTTGTAAAATTAATTGGATTGAATGACATCTATGTGATCTCATATTATTTTCAAGCACTTAAATTATTTTCTTGATGGAATGCAAATCGGTATTTGAAAGATTTCAAAATTTGGATTTGTTTCAAGAATTTTTGTGATTTTTGCCTTCGAGGACCGGTACGAAATCTGCGTTTTTGTTATATACCGGAACTGAGCTTTTATCTCTCTTTCTCTATGATCTCTTTCTCTATGAACTAATGCTGTTAGTGATTTCTTTTTGCCTATATTCACTGTTTGACAATTTGTGACAAAAAGGGGGAGAACAGAAATAGGGGGAGAACAGAGATGGGGGGAGAACAGAGATGCTCAAGATAGGGGGAGAAAAAGAAAATAGATGATGAAAAAGGAGCCGAAAAACAAAAAGAACCAAAAGGACGAATCAAATGTAGGATTTACATTTTATTTCTGACAAGTGACTTTTGATTTGTTTGGAGTTTTGTTTTTGTCACGCCCCGGGTGTAAACCAGAACCCGGGCTTGTCCACAGATCCGCTGTGCACACGGTATTTCCCGTGTACACGAAGCGCTGGTAACCTGCTCAGATATAAAAGAAATAATAAAGGAGCATAAAAGCAGAGCTAAACTAAAACTAGTACATCTCAGACAAATGCTGGAAATAAAAGTACAATAAACTCTTAGAAATATACATATGTCTCTCCCAGCTCACGAAATAAATACAACCAGCTGGCCGCAGCCAGACCCAAAATAAAAGAAAATACAACCATCTGAGTGTACCGGGGATATATCAAAACTACTAAACTCAAGCTCGGGGTAGTAGCTATCTAGTCAGCGATCCTCTTACCTCGATCCTGGGAAGAGGGTCCCGCAACTCCCGCAGAGGACACTGCAAAACAAAGGGGAAAAGAAAAGGGAAAACAGTGGGGGGGGGGGGGGGGGGGGGGGGTGAGAACTACTATAAAAACAGTAGCCTCCCCTAGTGGGTAGACCTCAAACTCAGACATGCCCACTAGGACTACCAGAGGTGAAAAGAAATAGAACAGGGGTGGTAAGCTATAAATATAACCGCTGATAAAAATAAAGCTACCACTACTATGCCTCTAAATGCAGAGCCGGAAAGAGTAAGTACGGATGTATCGGTGAAATAATCTACCAACAGGACCCAATCAGATGATCCGGTATAAAACCCGGTACTGCCTGCTCTGTCATCAATCTCACAACTCAGTATCTCTACTGTCCAAATGACCGGAACCCAACACGGTCTGACCGGCACCCAACACGGTCTAAAGCCTACTCCGGAGTGGCACTCGAGGGGAGCGACCCGCACGAGTGAAGTATCACTGTAACAAGTATCATCAGTATCATAAAATAGCAGGACTGGGTCACGACTCTGATCAAAGTGGGAAAACCCATCCACTAAAGGGAAACTCGATCCCCTACCTCCAATCTGATGCAATAATAACAATACTAATAATAATCCGGTCAACCGCCCACAGTCCGCGGTTGCCGCAATAACCAACCATCAATCCACGACTGTCCCAAACTCTGAACATCTGACTACACTATTCCCTAAGACTAGACAACAGGAGAAAGAATAAAAAGCATGGTTTCTCCTAAGTCAATTCCAGCATGTTTGTGTAGCAGAAAAAGGTGGCCTAGCTAGATGACCATTCAAGCATCTAAAGTCCTTTACTTGATAAAACCATTTTAAGTACTCTAACCTTTACCAACCTACGAACATAAAACCTCCAATGTACATTTTGCATAATACGTGATACACGATACAATCTTGAAACACGATCTATTAACAAGTAATCTTTTAACAATATGAATTCTAACCACATGCCCAAACCTTCCCTTAAACATACAACATGATATGGGTTTAACATGATTTCAAAGTAATTATACTACATATCTAAAGCATGGAAACACAACCTACTAACTTGTAGTTTTCTAACAATGCTAATATTAACAAAGAAACCATGATCTCATACAAGCATGCTAGGTCCATTTCACAGTTCTACTAACAACATGATGAAGAGCATTCTAATAGGCCTAGTGACAAATCACAAGTAGGAGGTTTACAACATCACCCACCTCGAGCGCTAATCCCTGACCCAAAAGCGAATCCCACGCTCAGTCCAAAATAGTCACCACAACGCTGTACAAAATACCCCAAAGGAACATACATAAATTAATATAATATTCCAACCAAATCTGTCCAATTTTACAACTGTCCACTAATTGTCTGTTTTCACATGTGAAAAATGCCCAAAAAAATCCAAGATAAATACTGTCGCGATCCTCGCGACGAACCCGTCGAAACGAGTATCTGCACGTTCAAATCCGATTTTTCTACGCTGAGTTACAAATTCTGCAAGGGCAACACCCCGAATCGAAATGTCCAGAAAATCTGTGTCAAAGAACTACAGTGGAAGGAGACTTTCACCTTCGGAAAATATTCCAAAAATTCAGGAAAAATCCAGGAGATTCCTTGCGAAGTGTAGATGAAAATTGCCTTTTGAATCGCCTCGATCTGACGTCTGAGCGAAAAGATACGGCTAGAACACCGCGGTGCTGTCCAAAAATCCGTGAAGAAAAATGGGTCAAATGGGTGCTCAGAAAACTCCAAGGTCAGCATGGAAAACGAGGAACCTCAAAACACAGGAGTTGAAGTCCTACCTGTCGTGAGTCCAACGGTGCGAAAATCGGCGAAATCGGAAGTCGGGGTGAGTCGGGGGAGCCCAAACACTGAGAAGGGGCGAAGCGGGTCGCTGGAGAACGAGCGTCGCGCCGCGCCATAAAATCGCGAACCTCGGGATGCGTGCCTCCGAAAAATCCCCGGGATCCACCAAAGTGTAGGGCACTGGGAGAGGAAAAACTCTTCTGAAGAGGCCACTATGGAAAGAAGTCTAAAAAGTACAAAAGAAATGCAAGGAAGCCTATTTATAGGCCCAGCCCAACGCAGTGTTGGGCCGGATTCGGGCGCAGAATTCGGGCGCATTGCGCCCGAAATCCGGTCGGACGGTCCCCATCCGACGCGCCCGGAAATCCCTGGTGAAGCCACGTGGCCCTGCAACAGGGAACAGCGGTGAAAAGGCACCGCTGTGCGCCACGCGTCCACCCGCGGTCAGCGGGGGTAGGTACGGCCCGCCAATGGCGGGTCGACGCGTGGCCCGCACTCGAGTGCCCCGACAGCGCCGCCTGCGCCACAGTGCGCTCCGTACCGAGGCGCCTCCACCGTGGACCACGACTTCCTGAGCCAGCCAGTACCATGCCGCCACGTGCCATGCGCCTGGTGCACCCATGCCGCGCAAAATCACTGAGCCGCGCCGCGTGTGCCATCCACTACGCGCGCGCCACGTGGCCCGCCCGCGCGGTTCATGCACCAACCCGCTTCCCCCGTGGACCGAGCTGCATGAGCCGGCCAATGACAGGCCGCCACGTGGCTCAGGCCGGTCCACGGTCACCTCCCATGCACCCAAAAATTCCCGAAAACTTCCGGAAGCCCGTTTTTGGTCATCCGGACTCCAAATTTAACAAGCAAATAGCCGTTTTCAAGCGTTTTTCCGCGCTGAATCCAAATCCAACCTCAGATTGGCCCAAAACCTTTTCTAAAATTCAGCAAATGCAGCCGAAGGCCAAATCAGCTACCAATGTCTCACAAGGTCCATCTGTGGCATCCCTTTGATGCACCATGGGCCGGACACACCAACACTAGGTGTTCCACACAGTGGATTCATCGGAAAGTTGCATGGGAAAACCAGAACACTACATCCTCCCCCACAAGAAAAAGTTTCGTCCTCGAAACAAACGTCATACCTCAAGCCGGGGCCTCGAACAAGTGGGGGTAAGCATCCATCATCGCTGACTCCAGCTCCCAAGTAGCCTCGCGCTCATATTGACTGCTCCAGAGAATCTTCACATAAGGGATGGCTCGGCTGCGCAGCTCCCTAACCTCACGGTCCAAGATCCTCAACGGCCGCTCAACATAGCTCAGGTCCTCAGCAACCTCCAGTGGGGTGAAATCGATGATGTGAGACGGGTCATGAACATACCTCCTCAGAGTCGATACATGAAAAACATTGTGAACACCTGAAAGCAAGGGGGGAAGTGCAAGCCTGTAGGCAACTGGCCCTAAGCGCTCCAACACCTCAAAAGGTCCAATATAACGAGGGCTCAGTTTCCCACGAATACCAAATCTCCGAATCCCCTTCGAAGGCGAGACTTTCAGAAAAACATGGTCACCCACCTGAAACTCTAAGTCTCGCCGTCGAGTATCAGCATAACTCCTCTGTCGACTCTGGGCGGTCTCGAGATGTCGTCGTACCAATCTGACCTTTTCCTCTGCCTCTAGTAATAGATCAGGACCCAAAGTCTTCTTCTCACCCACGTCACTCCAATATAGGGGTGACCGACACTTGCGTCCATACAACGCTTCAAACGGAGCCATCTGGATGCTCGCTTGATAGCTGTTGTTGTACGCAAACTCAACTAATCCCAAGTGTCGGTACCACCCTCCTCAAAAGTCCAGAACGCATGCTCTCAACATATCCTCGAGGGTCTGAATAGTGCGCTCTGACTGCCCATCGGTCTGTGGGTGGAATGCTGTACTAAATCGGAGCTGCGTCCCCAAGGCTGTCTGTAAACTCTTCCAGAAATGCGAGACAAACCTCGGGTCTCTATCTGATACGATGGAAACGGGTACCCCGTGCAATCTAACCACCTCAGCCAAGTACACCTGTGCTAGTCGCTCCATCGGCCAAGTCATTTGAACCGGTAGAAAGCGAGCGGACTTGGTAAGCCTGTCCACGACTACCCAGATAGCATCCGCTCCCGTCTGTGCTCTCGGCAAACCAGTGACAATGTCTATCGTAACATGTTCCCATTTCCATTCAGGGATTGGGAGACTCTGCAACTTGCCAGCAGGTACACGATGCTCAGCCTTTACTTGCTGACAAGTTAGACAGTGTGCTACAAATCTCCCAATGTCTCTTTTCATCCCATTCCACCAAAACTGTGCCTTAAGGTCCCTATACATCTTAGTCCCACCAGGATGGATGGTATAAGGTGTATAGTGGGCCTCCCTCAAGATCTGCTCTCGGATCTCTGCATCCATAGGCACACATGCTCGGTCCCTGTACCGCAGTACTCCCGAAGCATCAACAGAAAAGTCCCCTGTCAAACCAGTCTGTATCTGCTCTCGAATCCTCATCAGGTGGGGGTCCTCACTCTGTCTCTCTCGAATCCTACCCAACAGAGTGGGCTGCACGACTAGAGACATAAGTCTAGCAGAGACCCCAGGGGACACAACCTCGAGCCCTAACCGCCTCATCTGCTCAAGTAATGGCGCCTGATCGGTGATCATCAAAGATAGACTCTGTACTGCTCTCCTGCTCAGGGCATCAGCAACCACGTTGGCCTTGCCAGGATGGTATAATATGTCTACATCATAGTCTTTCAACAATTCCAACCACTGCGCTGCCTCAAGTTGAGCTCCTTCTGTGTGAACAGGTATTTCAAGCTCTTGTTGTCGGTGTAAATCTCGCAGTGCTCCCCATACAGGTAGTGGCGCCACAACTTTACTGCAAAAATCACTACAGCTAGCTCCAAATCATGGGTAGGGTAATTCTTTTCATAATCCTTCAGTTGCCGAGAGGCATAAGCGATTACCCTTCCCTCCTGCATCAGCACGCAACCAAGTCCACTGTGCGATGCATCACTATAAACCACATATCCTTTCCCCATAACAGGGAGGGAAAGGATAGGAGCCGACATCAGTCTGTTCTTTAATTCCTCAAAGCTCCTCTGGCAATCCTCACTCCAAATAAACTTAATCCCTTTTCGCGTCAGACGAGTGAGGGGTGTGGAAAGTTTCGCAAAACCTTCCACAAACCGACGGTAATATCCAGCCAAGCCCATAAAACTGCGGACCTCTGATACCGTCGTCGGTCGGGGCCAATCCCGGACTGCCTCAATCTTCGCCGGGTCTACTGCCACTCCAGCGGCTGAAATCACGTGGCCCAAAAAGACAACCTCCCGAAGCCAGAAATCACACTTAGATAACTTGGCATACAACTTCCTCTCTCTCAGAAGTTGCAGCACAATCCTCAAGTGCTCCTCGTGCTCCACATCGCTTCGGGAATAAACTAGGATGTCATCGATAAAAACAACGACGAACCGATCCAGGTATGGTCGAAAAATCCTGTTCATTAAATCCATAAAAGCAGCAGGGGCATTTGTCAATCCGAAAGGCATGACGGTGAACTCATAATGCCCGTACCGCGTCCTGAATGCCGTCTTTGGGATGTCCTCGGCCTTCACCTTCAATTGGTGGTAACCAGACTGTAAATCGATCTTGGAGAAGACACAAGACCCTTGCAGCTGATCGAATAAGTCATCAATGCGCGGCAAAGGGTACTTGTTCTTGATGGTCACTTTATTCAACTCCCGATAATCAACACACAGTCGAAGTGATCCATCCTTCTTCTTCACAAATAGCACCGGCGCTCCCCAAGGCGATACACTCGGTCTCAGAAAACCTTTGTCCATTAAATCCTGGAGTTGCGCCTTTAATTCTCGCAGCTCAGCCGGTGCCATTCGGTAAGGAGCCTTAGAGATTGGCGCAGTTCCTGGGACTACGTCAATCAAAAACTCAACCTCCCTATCCGGCGGCATACTAATCAGCTCTGGAGGAAACACATCCGGGAACTCGTGGGCAATCGGGATATCCGCGAGTTCCGGAGCCGCCGTAAGCTTCTTAACCACAGATGCCAAAAAGGCCACGCATCCACTGCGCATCATCTGCCTCGCACGAGAAGTCGAAACCACAGAGGCAAAGAAAGCACTCTGGCACCCCCCGTAAACGAACACCTCCTGGCCTGGCTCGCTAAAAGTAACAGTCCTTGTGGCGTAATCAATCGTCGCGAAATAGCGAGCCAGCCAATCCATCCCCAGTACAATGTCAAAATCTCGCAGCTGACTAAGGACCATCAGGTCCGCTGGCAAAATCTAAGACTCAAGCTGTACAGGGCAAGACCAACAACACTCCTCTACATGCAATGTATGATCAGGAATCTGTACCTCTAATGCATGTGGCAACCGACCTAACTCTAGTCCATGAGATGATGCAAATGCTCTACTGATAAAAGAATGTGATGCACCGGTATCAAATAAAGTGCGAGCTCGAATACCAAAAAGTAAAATAATACCTGCCACCACGTGGTCGGCTGCCGAGGAGTCCTCCACCTAGGCGGCATAGACCCGCCCGCTCTGAGCTGGTGGTCGGTAATCTGCAGGGTGGGAAGAAGAAGCCCTGCTCGCTGGAGCATAAGGCCGCTGAGCTAGCGGTCGCTGATGAGGGGGAAGAGGAGCTGATGCCGAAGAAGGTGCCACCGATGTCGAAAAAGGGCATGAGGCTCGTATGTGCCCGGCCTGACCACAGCCAAAACAACGCCCCCACCTCTGATCACAAGTGCCGGGAAAAAGCTGACCCCCACAGAAGATACAACTGCCTGGGGCCCGTAACTGCCGTGGCTGCTGCTGCTGCTGTCTGTGCGACTGCCGCTGAGATCCCTGCTGTCGCGACTGTGATCTCTGCTGCTGTGAGTGCTGCTGCTGCCGCTGGTGCTGCTGCTGCTGCTGCTGTGGGGGCCTCTGGGATCCCCCAGGCCCTCGCCGCTCTGAACGCTCACGGCCCGTAAACTGAGGCGGTGGCGGTCGGGGCGGCCTCCAGGAACTGGCCTGTCCCCCCTCGTCTGGCATTGGTCGCTTCCTCTCAGAACTCTGAGCGACCAGGCCTCCACGTCTAGAGACAACGTGGTCTCCCCTCTCAACCCACTGGGCATGATCCACAGCCTCTGATAAAGTCTGGAGCCACTGGGCGTGCACCAAGGTATAGATCTCAGGGCGCAGTCCTGTCTCAAAAAGCTCCACCTGGTGCAGCCCATCCCTGGCAACATAGGGTACGCAGTTGAGCAACTGCGTGAACTCCTGAAAATAGTCCCACACTGGTCGATCACCCTGCTGGAGATTCTTCAAGTCATCTTCTATCTTTTTCTTCACGCTCGTGGAGAAATAAGTATCAAGGATCATCCTCCTGAACTCCGACCAGGGTAGCTGTCGGGTGATCTGGAACTCCAACGGCTCAACCCGACGCCACCAGGCATCTGCATCCCCCTCTAGACAATGTACAGCCATGTGCACTCTGAATCTGTGGTCAATGAAGAAGTCCCTGAATAACTTCTCCATTGATGCTAGCCATGATCCTATCTCCCACGGGTGAGTGCTCCGCCCCGAGAACCTAGGTGGTCCTCGCTTACAGAACTGGGCGAGTTTGTCAGCAAACTCCTGCTCCTCCGCTGGGGTCAATGGCCTGATCACTCCCTGAGCCCCACTGCTAGACGACGGTGCCGTAGGGACTAGTGGAATAGCCGGCGGTACAACCTGTGGTACAGGGGCCTCTACAGTAGTAGGGGGAGGTGCCCCAACCTGAGTAAGCAACTGCTCGAACCTCTGCTCCTGTCGGCGGTGACTCTCCGCCAACTGGGCCACCATGGCCCTCAGCTCACTGATCTCAGAAGGCCCGGGCTGCTCCGGCTCCTCCGGGGGTGTAGGAGTACCCCGGGTAGGGATCTGCCGCCTAGGAGGCATCCTGCCACACAAGAAACCACGGGTCAGTAAACAAAACCACTCTCGACCCAATCCAGCGAAAGTCATGGTCATCCTCCTATGTCCGTAACCTTATGTCGTCTGCAGCAAACATAATGGTTCCCCAGAAATAGGATATGACAGTCCCTCTTCACTCACAGGAAGAGTTAATAATAATAATAATTGCCGACTTTCGCAACATATCACGTCACTCACGCCCTGCCATCCTAGGGTCTGTCCCAAGCCTAGGGTTTCCTAAGTCCCAACTGACCTATCCCTAAGCTCTGATACCAACTTAATCTGTCACGCCCCGGGTGTAAACCAGAACCCGGGCTTGTCCACAGATCCGCCGTGCACACGGTATTTCCCGTGTACACGAAGCGCTGGTAACCTGCTCAGATATAAAAGAAATAATAAAGGAGCATAAAAGCAGAGCTAAACTAAAACTAGTACATCTCAGACAAATGCTGGAAATAAAAGTACAATAAACTCTCAGAAATATACATGTGTCTCTCCCAGCTCACAAAATAAATACAACCAGCTGGCCGCAGCCAGACCCAAAATAAAAGAAAATACAACCGTCTGAGTGTACCGGGGATATATCAAAACTACTAAGCTCGAGCTCGGGGTAGTAGCTATCTAGTCAGCGATCCTCTTACCTCGATCCTGGGAAGAGGGTCCCGCAACTCCCGCAGAGGACACTGCAAAACAAAGGGGAAAAGAAAAGGGAAAACAGTGGGGGGGGTGAGAACTACTATAAAAACAGTAGCCTCCCCTAGTGGGTAGACCTCAAACTCAGACATGCCCACTAGGACTACCAGAGGCGAAAAGAAATAGAACAGGGGTGGTAAGCTATAAATATAACCGCTGATAAAAATAAAGCTACCACTACTATGCCTCTAAATGCAGAGCCGGAAAGAGTAAGTACGGATGTATCGGTGAAATAATCTACCAACACACTACAACAAAACTGGCTTTTAGCGGCGATTATTTTTTACTTTCCCGGCGATTATAATCGCCGCTAAATACTTTTACGGCAATTATAACAATTGCCGCTAATGGTAGGGTCGCTAAAAGTTATAGCGGCATTTGTTTCGGCGGTTGGTAAAAGCCAAAACAAATGCCGCTAAATACTATATAATAGCAACTATTATAAATGCCACTATAATTATCTATAATTGCCGCTAAAAACATATTAAATGACTAGTAAATAGGATCTATAGCGGCAATTATTTTGAGACTCTTTAAATTGACATTTAAGAATAAATTAATCATGCAAACAATTTTAAATTGGATTACATTCAACAATTGTCAAACAACAGAAGCCAAATTATTTAGCCAAATAACAATTTGCACAGTAAAAATATAATTATCAATTAAAAATTATATTCAAAGTTTTCAATCTAAAGATAAAAATACAATTGTCAAACAACAGCGACGAGGACTTCATATGCTGTTTCACGAAGATCATCATCTGTTATACCTGAAAAAAGATAACTACATTAATTTATATTTGAAAGATTAGAGTAACGGAGATAATGAGCTGAGAAGATATTTGAAAGACTACTGAGCATAACAATAGAACGAGGAAGCATACACGGGTACATCAGTTCTTGTACCAGCCTTGCTTGACCCAAGAATGAAATTTAAACTCCTAAACTCAACCCTCATTTTTAACATTTAATGGATTAACTCTTCAGTAGTAATACCATGTTACCAAAAGATCTCGATCTCCTAGATTAACAGGGAACACCCAAAGCAGCTTTCATGATAGCATTGCTGAGAAATGGTACCTTCGAGCACATGGCAGCTACTACCTGAATTATAAGTATATGAAAATAATATGGTCAGAAACTTGATAATCGCTTTTTCGAATCATTTCATTCTTTTCTGATGAATTCTTAACTGAAAAATGACTTAAGTAAAAAGTTTGATGAGTCAAATGTTGGCATGCAGAAGCATATTCTCAGTCCGCTGAGGTTTATAGAAGAATTGTGAAGGAAAACTTTTTATATGGAACCTAAACAAAGGGCAAAATACAGTTAACAAGAAGCATTAATCATTAAAGATGGATTCACAAGCAGTCCTGTTTAAAATTCTCCAGTCCATCTAGGTAGTTAATGAAAATCTAACAAACTTATCTGTAAATGGTGTACAAAAAACTTACAGGTGGAGGAGTTGCTTCCAATGAAGGAAAGTGACATTTTGGAATGATAAGGGAATGCCTGCAGAGAAAAATAATTGATTGAGAAGATCAGTCAAGAAAAAAAAAAACTTTTCAAAAAGATCGGATATAGAAGACAGCAAAGCTTGACAAAGTTTGAGATCTACATTACAAGCAGAATGAATATGAAGTTCATTGCTGAGAACAATGAAAACTTCCAAATGCTTCTTTTAGAAATGTCAATCATTCTTGAAAAGAAATTATCAGCATACAGAAAATTGAAAGTACAAATTATAAACAAAATCCGTCTTACCCGTGACTCAATGGATTGGAATCCAAAATGCATAGGCATACATCATCTTCATAAACCTGTAAAGGAAACAATATTAAGCAGTTGATACCAAGGGAACTAACAACAGGTGCAATAATGTTATCAGCTTATGATTGTAACTAATTAATCAAGTTATTGTATCCAGAGTATACAATTTCGCAAATCACAACCGAAGCAATTCTAAACACCGAATTACTGAAAACAAAATTGAGAAGAAAAGATTGAAACAAACTAAGTGAGCAACACATGCTTCAGAAGGATATCAGAACTGCTACATCTGCACGAATCTGCATTCCAAAGGCAGAATGCAATACCAGTAAAATCCAAAGGTTCATAAGGTTTCTAAAACTACTACAATAATTAAGGAATGAATAAAATATAAAAGGACTCTCACAGGAACTTCAACATTCCTGCAAGCACGAGGAGATAAATCATTTTTACAACATACAAAAAAAAAAACCTAACTGAAGCATTGGAGAAACCTCCACAACCATTAATTTCAGCAAAGAACCAGCCTTGCTTGACCCACTTCCCAACATCCTAGGAGAACCTGCAGAAACAAAGTAGTAGCAAACAAGAGGCTCAGAGTTGGCCTAAACCCCCTCGATTAGTGATGCAAATCCCAATCCCCTATTCCCTTCAAAATTTTATACAATCTCTTGCCACTTATTGGGTCATGTATTAAACTACTCAAAAAAGACTGAACAGCTCCAGGGAATGGAGGAAGTGGAACTCGAGGTAGGGGATACCCCGATGGGTGCATACCAGGCTTGCGAGTACCATTTGGTGTACCAAATGGCACATAAGAATGGCCTGGTTTGTACAAACAAGTAAAAGCAGAATGGTTTTTATCAAAACACAAAGGCTAATAAAAAAGACTGAAGAAACAAAGCACACCTAAGATGTGAATACCTTTGCCCCGTCCACCTCTCTTATCAGCATTCAGGCCTGAAGAGCCAACAGCCCCAAAGTTCTCAGTATTAGCGAGCCCTTGACCACCTCCCAGGTAAAGCCTAGTATTATAGTAAATCTGTTCACCAAAAACCAACAGCAATTGGAAGCATCAATTAAAGTTAGATCAACAAAATATTGCCGCACCAGAGACTAAAACAACTCATTCTTTTTAAATAGCAAACCTTTTTAGGCTTTTGAAACTGCACCATACTCTGCTTCAAGTTGTTTAGAGGTCCTTCAACAAGGCACTCATGCTCCTACACAAAAATCAATCAGGAAAATGACATAAGCTATCCCAGCAAGCCATGTCAAAGACTCGAAATTTCTCATAAAAATGATAAATTTTCTTGATATCCCATTTTCTCCGCTACATAGCTTATTGTTTCTAATATCGGTGTATGCATTGAGTCATCAGACCATGACTAAAACACTTCGGATCTACCATTTTTTACAATCACTTGAATAAATGGAAGTGTTAGAGGCAGGTCATTTCAATAGGAGCCATTTAGAGTCCACCAAAGTAAGTCACAACTCACAACTCACAAGTGCCAGTTCAGTCACAAGGTCATGCAACCATGAAGTACATTGTCAAAATGCATGATGAAATTTTTTACAAGAACAAAAGTGATAAAATATATACCATGAACCGAACTTGGATAAACACCTAAAAATAAAAAAACATAAAAGTACTTGAGAGTGAATGGTACCTTGTAATGTGCCAACACCTAAAAATAAAATGCACCTGACTAGGAATAACACCACTTCTCAAAAACTCTGGCAACAAGCTGAAATGATTACAATATATTTGCAATAGCTCAAAATACCTAAGTAAAACAGTATAAATATGCAATATCAGAATATATGCATTAAAACATGTATATGCAATATCAGAATACTCCACAAAGCACATGTAATGTACTCGGTGTCCATCTATTCAATAAATAGCAAGGTAAAAAGGATGTAGGCTTACTTCGTAATATCGACGGAAATAAGCCATGTCCCCTAAAACTCCTGGATTCGTGAAGTTTACCATGGAAAAGAATTCATCTACAGCTAGCATATAAGCAGGGATCGATGATAGCAGATTTGAGCCACACAAGTAATCAACTAGACTACAACAAACTACATGATTAATGAGTTTTTTGCCACCATTACACCCAGTGACAAGTGAATTAAATGGATCAATATCTGAAAGTTGGCAGACTGTCAAAACAAAGATACCTCATCAGTAGCATTACAAGTCCTATATGCAAATTGTTATCATCATTCGGGGGAGTTAGAGAGTGATGGAATAAGAGTAGCTTTAAATGTATGACTACTTCAGATAAGTAGAAGATATCCACAGAAGTATGTAGCTAATCAAAGAAGTGCCGACTTCCAAGCTCCTTGGACCTTGAAGTAGAGGAATGACAGAGACCATCAAGAAGGTCCCCAACAGCCACGAAGCGAGAAAAGATCCAACCCTGAAAATAATAAAAGCAATATCAATTGTGAAGCTTAAGTCCTTGTTCGGCGATTTCCGCGAAATGGCGAAACTCAGCAAAAATATTTGTAACACATTTCAAATGTAATTACAAGTGGGTTGGAAGCATTTCGAATCGACACAAAAGCCGTTGAGTCGAAAAGTGAGTTGTAGTTGAGAGTTTGAAGCTTCAAATTGCAAAACTTAAGTCCTCGTTCGCCGAATTCGCAAAATGGCGAAATGCGGCGAAAAGACTTGTAATATATTTTAAATATGATTATAGTCAAGTTCGGTGCGTTTCGGACCGACGCGAAGAGCATCGGGTCGAAAAGCGAGTTGAAGCTCAAGGACTTAGCAAAATTCAGGAATCCTGAATTTTGTTATCGGCAAGCTTTTTCGGAGCCCTATTTCGAAAACTTAGAGTAGTCAAAAAATTAAAAAGAAATGATGGGGTGTCTCAGAAAAGTTTTCTGATTAAAAGGGGTGAAGTACGGAGGTGAGAGATTGAAAGAAAATAGGAGAACGAAGCGAACCAAAATGCTTCAAGAATTCTGAAACTGCAGTTTTTTGCTGATGCAGTTTATCGGCAAGCTTTTTCGGAGCCCTGTTTCGAAGACCTAGAGTAATCAAAAAATTAAAAAGAAATCGTGAGGTGTCTGAAAAAAGTTTGCTGATTAAAAGGGGTGAAGTGCCGAGGTGAGAGATTGAAAGAAAATAGGAGAACGAAGCGAAGAAAAATGCTTCAAGAATTCTGAAACTGCAGTTTTTGCTGATGCAGTTTATCGCGAAGCTTTTTCGGGGCTCTCTTTCGAGGGCTTAGAGTAGCCCAAAAAATTTAAAAGAAACCACAAAGAGTTTAAGAAAAATTTGTAGAATAAAGAGGAGAAATAAAATTTCAATTTCGATCTCCCAGTTGGCCGCAAAACGCGTGGAAAGAGGGGTTCCCGAATTTGCTCACTGTAGGAGCAAAACCGCAGAATTGAGGGCAGTTTTGGGAATTTCTTTTGTAAGTTGGGGCAAATGTGTAAATTCACACTCCCCCCCAACCACCCCTGCAGAGACATTAAGATTTCACTCTCTCTCCCTCTTTTCTCTGCTGCTGGTGGGGCTAGCAGCAGCAGGTCTAGCTGCTGCTGCCAGCAATGCCAGCAGCAGCAGCATTGGCTGCTGCTGCTAGGGCCAGCAGCAGCAGCATTGGCTGCTGCTGCTAGGGCAGCAGCAGCTGCATTGGCATACAATACTCTAAAATGTGTATATATAATGTTGCTACTAGAAAAAGCAGAACTAAGATTTTAGACCTCAAAATGTTGTTACTCCAATTTGTTTTTTTATTTTGCTACAGAATGAATAACAATATAATAATTAATGATTAATTCTTGTGTCTCAATAATATTTGGTTTGTACTTCAATGGGAATGACTAGTCACACACACACACACACACACACACACACACACACACACACACACACACACACACACACACACACACATATATATATATATATATATATATATATATATATATATATAGGTGGATATATTCTATCAAATAGGATTGAAAAAAGGGCTAATATTTTTGAGAGATAAAAATTAAGGTTAATTATCTCTCTAATTTCTTTTGTAAATATTGCTCTGACCTAGAAATGGGTTCACCTAATCATGAAAATCAACTAAAAGATGCATTTGCATTGGGCTATGTCTTTAACAAACTATTAATCAATGTGCTCTACTAACCAGTTCACTTATCATATATGTCAAAAAATGACCCAGTGACTTCTTCTGATGGCCCATGGGCACAATCTGTTTACTAAATATATGTCAAAAAGATATTCAAGCAATTGAAGTAGCTGAATGGATTATGTGACAAGGAGCATACCTCCTTGGCAAGGATGTTAAGTATCTCTAGAATCTCCGAGAAATTTGGCCTTAAAACTAGGTCTTCCTGCCAACATTTCTCGAGTAAAGCAGCAAGCTTAGGATGAGTGTCCTTTGGAATAGTGGGTCTCAATCCCTGAGTGACAAAGCAGATGAAAATAGTCAAACCAGCTGTAGAATCATTAGTTAAACCCATTTTAAAATGTACATCAGATAGCACCATAACCCTTTACTTCCTTCATAAAGAAGAAAAAGGATATGTACTGTTCTTCTTGTATATACAACTCATTTACAATCAAGTTAGTTTCTAGAATTAACCATTTAGCCAAGGCTTTTGTGCTGAAATGGTTTTCAGCAATCGCACATTTCATTGAAGTGATAGCTCTTTACATAACTGAATAATCACTCGAATGAAATTTACCTTCCAAAAGAACAGGAGATTTAGTGCATTAAGTTGGCATAAAAAATACACGAGGGACAGAAAAATATGCATGAGAAGTGGAGGGAATGAATCTGGAGAATAAATCACATGCAGAGAATATTATAGAAAAAGGAACATGAAATTGGTAAATAGTTATTGTTATTTATGAGGAATATGAGTGCTAATAGCACAACCACTCATCCAAGAAAGGGCAATAATACATACCTTTTGAACAACAGCTACTGCTGCTTGAAGTGGTGTTAGATCTTCGTATGGGAGCTGATCAATGAAAGACAATGAAACGTCAACTTGATAAATATGGTCTGCATAAAACATATGGTAAAAGATTTGATGCAAAGAAACCGTTGATGCTACCTTTCCTGCCACCAATTCCCAAAGCACAATACCGAAACTGAAAACGTCAGCCTTGTGATCGTAAAATTTGTGTTCAATTACCTAGATATTGGAACTTAATGATCAGAACAAAACAAATTTTCTTGAGAGAAAGACGACATATATTGCATTAATACCATAAATAGACAAACGTACATCAAATTACATTACATTATGAGATAAGAAATACATTTTCTTTCTTTTGTCAGAGTAGTAATTACAAGCACTGATTTACCAGATGCTCTCATCACATAAATATTCAGTAAACTGCTAGCTTAGAATGATATAATTATCAGAAAAACCAACCTCAGGAGCCATCCATCGGTAGGTTCCTGTTTCTGAAGTCATTACTCCAGACTGAATTTTAACAGTCTGACTACTTTGAATCATACTAGACTCTTCTAAACCCAAACAATCAGGAAATGAAGTGTAGAATGCCAAATCTGCATATAACTGTACTAGATCTAGATAGTCCTTGTGTTATTCCCATATTGTACATAAGTATTGCATTAGGCTCCATATTTTACGCATGCAATCACTTTCCTAATTTGAATTCCACCCGTTTAAGCTTTTTCTGTTTGAATCTCATCAAAATTTGGAGTAATCACTAAATTTTGGAGAATAATCACAGCAAAACCAAATGAGATCAGTAAAAAAACAAAATCTATTCAAGGACGAAACTAAGAATTTGAGATTGAGAGATCTTACCAATGGATCGGAGCACCAAATTGACAAGCTGCACCGCGGAGGTCTCGGATCTGATCGTTGTGTCTTGGATGCGCTCGAATCTGATCGCTGTGTCTTGGATGTTGGGAATGGGATCGGAGCTTGGAGAGGACGCGGAGAGCTCGAGTATAGATGAATAGAAGTGAAGGAGAGGGGGAGAACTCGAGTTCGGAGATGGGGAGGATGGAGATTAGGGGTAGAGCTCGATCGAGCTCCAATCCAGCTCCAGCTCCAGCTCCAGCTCCGCTCGGAAAAGAGGCGTCGCGTGAGGAGGAGAGGGTTGGGTTTGGTGGCCGGGTTTGCAGGGAGGGGGGGGGGGGGGGGGGGGGGGCGGAACTCGTTTTCACCGGGGATCGGGAGAGGGGGCGGGCTCGAGTGCGCGCGTGATCGGGGAGGGCTGGAGAGGGTTTGGTTTGTGGATTACAATTTTAAATTTTAAAATTTAAAATTTAAAATTTAAAATTTTGAATTTTAAAAATTTAAAAATTATAATTTGAAAATTAAAATATATAATTTTAAATTTTAAACTTTAAACTTTAAAATTTTAAATTTTAAATTTTAAATTTTTAAAATTTTTAATTTAAAATTTTTAAATTTTGATTTTAAAAATCAAAATCACTTCTTAAATGCTTTATTGAGTCAAATGCCTAAAATCACTTTTCAAATAATAGACATATGTTTATTTAGTATAAAATTATTCGTCGCTAAAAATTTGAAGTTTAAAATAATTGCCGCTAAAGCAGTATTTGTAATTATCTATTAGCGGCAATTTTATAATTGCCGCTATTAAATTGCCACAAAAGACCTCTTTTGTTGTAGTGACAGGACCCAATCAGATGATCCGGTATAAAACCCGGTACTGCCTGCTCTGTCATCAATCTCACAACTCAGTATCTCTACTGTCCAAATGACCGGAACCCAACACGGTCTGACCGGCACCCAACACGGTCTAAAGCCTACTCCGGAGTGGCACTCGAGGGGAGCGACCCGCACGAGTGAAGTATCACTGTAACAAGTATCATCAGTATCATAAAATAGCAGGACTGGGTCACGACTCTGATCAAAGTGGGAAAACCCATCCACTAAAGGGAAACTCGATCCCCTACCTCCAATCTGATGCAATAATAACAATACTAATAATAATCCGGTCAACCGCCCACAGTCCGCGGTTGCCGCAATAACCAACCATCAATCCACGACTGTCCCAAACTCTGAACATCTGACTACACTATTCCCTAAGACTAGACAACAGGAGAAAGAATAAAAAGCATGGTTTCTCCTAAGTCAATTCCAGCATGTTTGTGTAGCAGAAAAAGGTGGCCTAGCTAGATGACCATTCAAGCATCTAAAGTCCTTTACTTGATAAAACCATTTTAAGTACTCTAACCTTTACCAACCTACGAACATAAAACCTCCAATGTACATTTTGCATAATACGTGATACACGATACAATCTTGAAACACAATCACTAGGAGCGTATGGTAAAAGGTTGAGTCGTCTGTGAGTACTTTAAATCACCTTGTACGTGTTTCAATTCTAGTGGATTTCACCGTGTTATCGGTCCCGTGGTTTTTTACTCCGGTTTGGAGTTTTTCCACGTAAAAATCTTGCGTGTTCATTTATTTTTTCGCATTGGGTTTTATTGCGCAATGATTTTTTGAGTGTTTATTGTTTACACCTATTCACCCCCCTCTAGGTGTTTTTTCCCCTATTTAGATCTATATTACATATAACCCAACACAAACCTTCCCTTAAACATACAACATGATATGGGTTTAACATGATTTCCAAGTAATCATACTACATATCTAAAGCATGGAAACACAACCTACTAACTTGTAGTTTTCTAACAATGCTAATATTAACAAAGAAACCATGATCTCATACAAGCATGCTAGGTCCATTTCACAGTTCTACTAACAACATGATCAAGAGCATTCTAATAGGCCTAGTGACAAATCACAAGTAGGAGGTTTACAACATCACCCACCTCAAGCGTTAATCCCTGACCCAAAAGCGAATCCCACGCTCATTCCAAAATAGTCACCACAACTCTGTACAAAATACCCCAAAGGAACATACATAAATTAATATAATATTCCAACCAAATCTGTCCAATTTTAAAATAGTCCACTAATTGTCTGTTTTCACCTGTGAAAAATGCCCAGAAAAATCCAAGATAAATACTGTCGCGATCCTCGCGACGAACCCGTCGAAATGAGTATCTGCATGTTCAAATCCGATTTTTCTACGCTGAGTTACAAATTCTGCAAGGGCAACACCCCGAATCGAAATGTCCAGAAAATCTGTGTCAAAGAACTACAGTGGAAGGAGACTTTCACCTTCGGAAAATATTCCAAAAATTCAGGGGAAAATCCAGGAGATTCCTTGCGAAGTGTATATGAAAATTGCCTTTTGAATCGCCTCGATCCGACGTCTGAGCGAAAAGATACGGCTAGAACACCGCGGTGCTGCCCAAAAATCCGCGAAGAAAAATGGGTCAAATGGCTGCTCAGAAAACTCCAAGGTTAGCACGGAAAACGAGGAACCACAAAACATAGGAGTTGAAGTCCTACCTGTCGTGAGTCCAACGGCATGAAAATCGGCGAAATCGGAAGTCGGGGTGAGTCGGGGGAGCCCAAACACTGAGAAGGGGCGAAGCGGGTCGCCGGAGAACGTGCGTCGCGCCGCGCCGTAAAATCGCGAACCTTGGGATGCGTGCCTCTGAAAAATCCCCGAGATCCACCAATGTGTAGGGCATTGGGAGAGGAAAAACTCTTCTGAAGAGGCCACTGTGGAAAGAAGTCTAAAAAGCCCAAAAGAAATGCAAGGAAGCCTATTTATAGGCCCAGCCCAACGCAGTGTTGGGCCGGATTCGGGCGCAGAATTCGGGCGCATTGCGCCCGAAATCCGGTCGGACGGTCCCCATCCGACGCGCCCGGAAATCCCTGGTGAAGCCACGTGGCCCTGCAATAGGGAACAGCGGTGAAAAGGCACCGCTGTGCGCCACGCGTCCCCCCGCGGTCAGCGGGGGTAGGTACGGCCCGCCAATGGCGGGCCGACGCGTGGCCCGCACTCGAGTGCCCCGACAGCGCCGCCTGCGCCACAGTGCGCTCCGTACCGAGGTGCCTCCACCATGGACCACGACTTCCTGAGCCAGCCAGTACCATGCCGCCACGTGCCATGCGCCCGGTGCACCCATGCCGCGCAAAATCACTGAGCCGCGCCGCGTGTGCCATCCACTACGCGCGCGCCACTTGGCCCGCCCGCGCGGTTCATGCACCAACCCGCTTCCCCCGTGGACCGAGCTGTGTGAGCCGGCCAATGACAGGCCGCCACGTGGCTCAGGCCGGTCCACGGTCACCTCCCATGCACCCAAAAATTTCCGAAAACTTCCGGAAGCCCTTTTTGGTCATCCAGACTCCAAATTTAACAAGCAAATAGCCGTTTTCAAGCGCTTTTCCGTGCTGAATCCAAATCCAACCTCAGATTGGCCCAAAACCTTTTCTAAAATTTGACAAATGCAGCCGAAGGCCAAATCAGCTACCAATGTCTCACAAGGTCCATCTGTGGCATCCCTTTGATGCACCATGGGCCGGACACACCAACACTAGGTGTTCCACACAGTGGATTCATCGAAAAGTTGCATGGGAAAACCAGAACACTACATCGTCCCCCACAAGAAAAAGTTTCGTCCTCGAAACAAACGTCATACCTCAAGCCGGGGCCTCGAACAATTGGGGGTAAGCATCCATCATCGCTGACTCCAGCTCCCAAGTAGCCTCGCGCTCATCGTGACTGCTCCAGAGAATCTTCACATAAGGGATGGCTCGGCTGCGCAGCTCCCTAACCTCACGGTCCAAGATCCTCAACGGCCGCTCAACATAGCTCAGGTCCTCAGCAACCTCCAGTGGGGTGAAATCGATGATGTGAGACGGGTCATGAACATACCTCCTCAGAGTCGATACATGAAAAACATTGTGAACACCTGAAAGCCTGGGGGGAAGTGCAAGCCTGTAGGCAACTGGCCCTAAGCGCTCCAACACCTCGAAAGGTCCAATATAACAGGGCTCAGTTTCCCACGAATACCAAATCTCCGAATCCCCTTCGAAGGCGAGACTTTCAGAAAAACATGGTCACCCACCTGAAACTCTAAGTCTCACTGTCGAGTATCAGCATAACTCCTCTGTCGACTCTGGGCGGTCTCGAGATGTCGTCGTACCAATCTGACCTTTTCCTCTGCCTCTAGTAATAGATCAGGACCCAAAGTCTTCTTCTCACCCACGTCACTCCAATATAGGGGTGACCGACACTTGCGTCCATACAACGCTTCAAACGGAGCCATCTGGATGCTCGCTTGATAGCTGTTGTTGTACGCAAACTCAACTAATCCCAAGTTTCGGTACCACCCTCCTCCAAAGTTCAGAACGCATGCTCTCAACATATCCTCGAGGGTCTGAATAGTGCGCTCTGACTGCCCATCGGTCTGTGGGTGGAATGCTGTACTAAATCGGAGCTGCGTCCCCAAGGCTGTCTGTAAACTCTTCCATAAATGCGAGACAAACCTCGGGTCTCTATCTGATACGATGGAAACGGGTACCCCGTGCAATCTAACCACCTCAGCCAAGTACACCTGTGCTAGTCGCTCCATCGGCCAAGTCATATGAACCGGTAGAAAGTGAGCGGACTTGGTAAGCCTGTCCACGACTACCCAGATAGCATCCGCTCCCGTCTGTGCTCTCGGCAAACCAGTGACAAAGTCCATCGTAACATGTTCCCATTTCCATTCGGGGATTGGGAGACTCTGCAACTTGCCAGCAGGTACACGATGCTCAGCCTTTACTTGCTGACAAGTTAGACAGTGTGCTACAATCTCCCAATGTCTCTTTTCATCCCATTCCACCAAAACTGTGCCTTAAGGTCCCTATACATCTTAGTCCCACCAGGATGGATGGTATAAGGTGTATAGTGGGCCTCCCTCAAGATCTGCTCTCGGATCTCTACATCCATAGGGTTGCTCTCAAGTGTTTTATTGGATCTTTCACGCAAAGAAAGTCAATGTTTTGGTGATAACATTGAGTTTCGATTTTTTGGTTTAAGATGAGTGTCTTGAGCGTTTTATGTATTTTTGGGTTTTGTCACAAAATTGCCAAAGGGGGAGATTGTTACGGTTTTTTGTGTTGGCATATTTCGTGAGTTGAGTCGGAGTCTTGAAGTGATCAAATTGTCAATCAGCAATCGAAGACTTAGAGAAGATTCAACAAGAGCTCAAGTTGACACTCAGTGTTTTGAGTCTTGAAGATTGAAGTTGAAGAATTGTGGATCATATACATCAATCTTAAGGAAAATGGATTTGGATTGATCAGGTACGTTTAACTAAATAATTTTGGTGATCCGAATACATTTGAGTAGTTTAGAAACACTTGGATAAGTTTTCATTGCATAAAAGTCAAAAACTGTTTTTTCAGGAAATCCGTTTAGGACTGAAAATTCTGTTCAGGACTGTTTTGCTAATCCAGTCCGGACCGTGGATTCCAGTCCGGACCCCGAACCTTGTTTTTTCAGGAATTGCTGAAAAAAAGACGACAGTCCGGATCAGCCAATCCAGTCCGGACCGTCGTGCGGGAAAATTTCTGTTAAGTCAGTTTTTGATGCTTATCTCTTTTCAAAGGTTTCTAAACTATAAATAGACATTTTGGGTTTCTCAAGAACTACCGATTAATTTATAAAACACTTGAGAGCAACCCTAGAGGCTAGGTTTTTATCGTTCTTCTTTATAGCCTCTTTTTGGTCAATTCGACGGTTCTTCCAAGATCTATCTTTTGTCGAATTGATCTAGTCTTTGCTTAGAGATTCCTTCTACGGTTCCTCAATGATAATCTAAGCAAAGGATCACCATCGAAGCTTTTATCAAGTTTGCGTCGTGGATTCGACGTAGCATCGTGGATTCGATGTGTTGAAGGCGTTTCGTGGATTCGAAACGTGTGCTCATGGATTCGAGTGGCGTTCGTGGATTCGAACGTGTGCAGTGGACGTGCAATCGGTGAGCGCAAGGTCCGAATAAGTTGAAGGAGGGGTTTGAGTCCGTGGAGTCGGTAATCACCTTGTTATTCTTCTATTCCTAGTGGATTGTTATTGCGTGTTGGTCCCGTGGTTTTTCTCCTGGATAGGAGTTTCCACGTATATCTCGGTGTGCTATTTTTATTTTTCGCATTGGTTTTTATTTTGCACTGAGATTGGTTTTATAAGTATTACACCTATTCACCCCCCCCTCTAGTTGTTTTATAGTACCTATTTAGATCTTTGGGGATACAAAAACCAACATGAAATACCCGTTTTCACGGAAGGAGCTCAATTTGAGGCACCGTAGATGGTTGGAATGGTTAAGGACTATGATGTGGACATACTTTACCAGCTTGGCAAGGCCAATGTGGTTGCTGATGCCCTGTGTAGGATAGCAGTGCAAAGCTTATCGCTGATGATTATCGACCATGCGCCATTGCGTGAGGAGATGAGGTGGTGAGGTGACATGGAGTGCCCGCCTCTATTGTGTCAGATCGAGATTCGTGATTGTGTCACGTTGATGGAGGAGCTTACATGACGCCTTGGGCACGCAGCTTAGATTAAGTATAGCTTTCCACCTACTGACGGACGGACAGTCGGAGCACACCATACAGATCCCCGAGGACATGCTCAGAGCTTGCATATTGGATTTTGGCGGTGAATGGATTCGACACCTATCTCTGGCTGAGTTTGCGAACAACAATAGCTTCCTGGCGAGCATCCAGAGGGCTCCATTTGAAGCGTTAATTGGACGCAGGTGTCGATCACCGCTTTATTGGAGCGATGTGTACGAGAGGCGGACTTTGGGGCCAGAGTTACTACGAGAGGCAGAGGAAAAGGGTCAGAGTGATCAGGCAGCATCTTCAGACCGCTCAGAGCAAGCGGAGGAGTTATACCGATGTGCGGCGACGAGACCTAGAGTTTCAAGGGGGAGATCTTGTTGTTGTGAAGGTCTCGCCGTCTAAGGGAGTCATGAGATACGGCATTTGTGGGAAGTTTAGCTCCCGTTTTATTGGCCCCTTCTGGGTATTGGAGCGTATAGGGCCTGTTGCCTTCAGGCTTGCACTCCTCCCAGATTTGCTGGCGTTCACAATGTGCTTCGAGTGTCCACTCTGAGGAGGTATGTTCTGACCCGTCACACGCCATCGACCTCACACCGTTGGGATCGGCGAGGACTTGAGCTATGTTGGGCGGCCACTGCGAGTTCCGGATTGAGAGGTGAGAGAACTACGCAGTGGGACCATCTCTCATGTGAAGATCTTGTGAAGCAATCACGAGGAGCGTGAGGCTACTTGGGAGCTAGAGACGGTGATGAGTGGTATCTACCCTTTTCTGTTCGAGGCTTCCGATTGAGGTACGTCTGTGTTGTTTTCTTAGTTTCGTGGACGAAACTCCCTTTAGTGGGGGAGAATGTAGCGGTCCGGGTTCCCATGCTATGTTTCCCGTGAATCCAATGTGTAAAACACCTGTTGATGGTGTGTCTGGTCCATAGTGTATCGAAGGGATAGCACAGATGGACCCATTGAGGTATCTACTGTCATATTGGCCTTCGGCTGCATTTGTCAGATTTTAGAAAAGGTTTTGGGCCAAACAAAGGTTGGATTTGGATTCAGCACGGAAAAATGCTTGAAAACGGCTATTTGCTTGTTAAATTTGGAGTCCGGATGACCGAAGACGGGCTTCCGGAAGTTTTCGGGGATTTTCGGTGCATGGGAGGTGACCGTGGACCAGCCTGAGCCACGTGGCGGCCTGTCATTGGCCGGCTCACGCAGCTCGGTCCACGGGGAGGCGCGGCGGTGCATGGACCGCGGGCACGGGACACGTGGCATGCCCGGAATGGCCGGCGCACGCGGCGCGGACCAGTGGGTTTGTGCGGGTTCTGTGGACCGGGTGCATGGACACGTGGCGGCCTGGCATTGGCTGGCTCACGAAGATGCGGTCCACGGTGTGCGCGGAGGGGCGCCTCGGGACGGCGCCCGCGCAGAGGCGCCAGGTGCGCTTTCGGCCGCACTCGAGTGCGGCCACGTGTCGGCCCGCCATTAGCGGGCCGTACCTACCGCCTTTGACCGTGAGGGACGCGTGGCGCGCGGCGGAGGCCCTTGCACCGCTGTTTCCTGTTGTAAGGACACGTGGCATCACTACAGCGTTTCGGGCGCATCGGACGGGAGCGGTGCGACCTGCTTGGCGGATTCGGGCGCCCGAAAGTTGCGCCCGAATCCGGCCCAAAGCTGCTTGCGGGCTGGGCCTATAAATAGTGGACTTTGGGCTCACCTAGCTCTTTTTCTGGGCAGTTTTTCACAGTGTTTCCTTTAGGGATTTTCTTCCTCCACCTGAGATACATTTCACAGAGCATCCTTGGGATTTTTAGGGGCACGCATCCCGAGGTTCCCACTTTTACGGCGCGGCGCGACGCTCGTTCTCCGGCAACCCGTTTCGTCACAGTTCAGTGCGTGGTCTCCCCCGGCTCACTCCGACCTCCGATTTTGGCGATTCTTGCGCCGTTGGACTCTCGACGGGTAGGACTCCAACTTCTGTGTTTTGAGTTTCCTCGTTTTCCGTGCTGATCTTGGATTTTCCTGAGCTTCCATTTGACCCATTTTTCTTCACGGATTTTTGGACAGCACTGCGGTGTTTTAGTTGTATCTTTTCGTACAGACGTTGGATCGAGGCGATTCAAGAGGCATTTTTCATCTTCACTTCGCACGGAATCTCTTGGATTTTTCCCTGAATTTTTGGAATATTTTCCGAAGGTGAAAGTCTCCTTTTACTGTAGTTCTTTGTTACAGAATTTCTGTACAGTGTTTGTTGAGGTGTTCCCCTTGCCGAATTTGTATCTCAGCGTAGGAAACTCGGATTTGAGCGTGTAGGTACTTGTTTTGACGGGTTCATCGCGAGGATCGTGGCAGTATTTATCTTGAATTTTTTCGGGCATTTTTCATAGGTGAAAACAGGCAAATAGTGGACTGCTGTAATTTAGGACAGATTTTGTGATGTATTGTGTGATTAAATGTTGTATGTTCTTTTGGAGAATGTTGTACAGTTTTTTGGAGGTTGTTTGGACCGAGCGTGGACATCACTTTTGGGACCAGGATTTAGCGCTCGAGGTGGGTGTTGTTGTAAACCTCCTACTTTTGATTTCCCACTAGGCGTATTAGAGTGTTGCTTGATCATGTTGCTAGTTAGAATTGTGAAATGGACCTAGCATGCTTGTATGAGATCACGGATTCATTGTTACTACTTGCATTGGTAGAGAACTAAATGTTAGTAAGTTGTGTTTCCTTGCCTTAGATGTGTAGTTTAAACACTTGGAATCATGCTAAATCCATATCATGTTGTATGTATAATGGAAGGTTTGGGCATGTGGTTAGAGTTCATGTTTTGGAAAGATTATTTGTTAGTAAGTTCCTATCTTTGCAACAACATATTGAAAGTGATTGTATCTGGAAAAGCAAGGTGTTAGGGAAATTCATTATGCTTGTGAAAGCATGTGGTTAGGGCTCGCATCTTGAAAAGCTTATTGTTAGTAGATCATGTATCAAGATTGTATCAAGTATTATGTACTATGCATCATGTACATTGGAGGTTCCATGCACTTAGTTTTGTAAAAGTTAGAATACTTGTAATTGCTTTATCAAGTAAAGGACTTTGCATGCTTGTATGGTCATCTAGCTAGGCCACCTTTATCTGCTACACAACATGTTGGGACATGACTTAGGAGAAACCATGTTTAGCTGTTCTCCTTTCTATTCAGTTGCATATTGCTCGAGTTAGAGCAGGGGTATGGGATAGTGTAGTCGGGGTCCTCGAGTCAGTGTCAGGTTGGACTCGATTATGGACTGTGGGGCTTTGTGGCAACCGCGGACATTGGGCGGTTAGCCAGATATTGATTACTTTATCAGATTTGGACTTGTGGGGTGTTGCGGCGACCGCGGACATTGGGCGGTTGACCGGATGTTTTACTTATGCATCAGATTTGGGTATCAGATTTCTCTAGTGGATGGAGTTTCCCACTTATTGAGTATTATTGCACCAGATTGGGGATCGGGGTTTCGTTAGTGGATGGATTTTCCCACTTTGATCATAGTCATGATCTAGTCCTGCTATATTGTGATACTGATGACAGAGATACTTTACTCGTGTGGGTCGCTCCCCTCGAGTGCCACTCCGGAGGTAGGATTTTCGGACCCAGCCTTGTGTGCCGGTCTGATACTTATGTTGGGATGCGAGCCGTGCGGGCCGATCCCGCGGTTTTGAGCCTTGTGTGCAGATTCCGCTGAGCAGGCAATGCCAGTTTTACTGGTGGCACATGATTGGGTTATTTGGACAGATACAGTTTTCGGATGCATTCATACAGTCATCTCTTTTGATACTGCATTTAGAGGCATAGTAGTGATAGTTTTTCCTTATCAGTAGCCTTTATAGCTTACTACGGTTCTTTCCCCTTTTTGCCTCTAGTAGTCCTAGTGGGACGTCAGAGTTTGAGGTTTTCCCACTAGAGGAGGCTACTGTTCTTTATAGTAGTTCTCACCCCCATTGTCTTTCTCTTCTTTTCCCCCTTTGTTTTGTAGAGTCTTCTGCGGGAGTTGCAGGGCCATCTCGGGCAGACCGAGGTAAGCAGATCGCTGATTAGATAGTTCATCTACCCCGACTTCGAGCTTAGTCGTGTATCAGTTGTACCCCTTCCTTTTCTCAGACAGTTGTAGTTATTTTGAGCCTGGCTCTTGCCAGCTGTTTGTACTTATTTGGTGAGCTGGGAGAGACACTTGTATTTTGAGAGTTTTTATTATGCTTTTACTTTCCAGCTGTAGTCTGAGATGTAGTAGTTTTATTTTAGCTCTGTTTTATGCTCCTTTATTATATCTTTTATATCTGAGCAGGTTACCAGCGCTTCGTGTTCACGGGAAATTCTGTGTGCACGGCGGATCTGTGGACGGGCCCGGGTTCTGGTTTACACCCGGGGCGTGACAGAGCATGACCTCTGTCTCTGCTCACGCTGAGGCGACAACTATGGCCCTCAGCAGATAACATATCCATGCTACCGCTGCGCTACTCTGATATGGATGCTGATGCTGCCATCGGGGTCCACCCGATCTCCGACATCTCAGAAATCCATTATTGCAACCGTCATATGACAAAACACAATTAATCCATGCAATTCCTTATACAATTATCCTTACTAGGCTCACCCCTCAATCCCATATAATAAATTCCAAACATGCATGTTATCAATCACAAAGGGTAACACTCCCTTGGGTAAGCTCTACATTAATCATCCACAAGGATATACACCAACCAGGAAAGCAAAACGAAAATGCCTCTGCCGGCCGATCTGTCCTCCATCACCTAGCGCCAAGCGCCAATATCCAGAACTCGCCTCTGGTGGCAGATCCCTATCCAAAGGGATTGCAGCGCCAGCTCCAAACACAGTGCCTACTCTATCGAGGCATCCAAAATCCAAAATCTGTACAGGAGGGACTAAATCAACTGAAAGGTATCCTGGCGCAATCCACTCCTAGTCACACAAATCTTATGCGCCTCGTGTGACACCCCCGGAATTTGGATTAGTCCTCTATATAAATGATATAATAGGACTAAAATCTCTAACCCGGCTATAGCATTTTGGATGGTAGCAAGATCCAAGAGGAACATGAGAGTTAAGCGTGCTAGAGCTAGAGTAGTTATAGGATGGGTGACCCCCTGGGAAGTGGGGCGTCACAGTTGGTATCAGAGCCATTCACCAGCCGGAAATGTGAGATGAGTCTCGGCTGAGCTAGGGTTATATAGCGGGTAGAGCGAGGCTCCCCGGCTAATGACCGTTGTGAGTGGAGTGCAGCTCCTCACAAGGTCGGCTAAGGCTAGCGAGACGAGTCTCACATCGCCTGGTGCTTGTGAATGTGCTTGAGCCTGACGTGGACGTCAGGGCTTAAAGGGGGGAAGAATGTGACACCCCCGGAATTTGGATTAGTCCTCTATATAAATGATATAATAGGACTAAAATCTCTAACCCGGCTATAGCATTTTGGATGGTAGCAAGATCCAAGAGGAACATGAGAGTTAAGCGTGCTAGAGCTAGAGTAGTTCTAGGATGGGTGACCCCCTGGGAAGTGGGGCGTCACACCTCGTCCCTTTAAAATGGAGCGCGCAGTTCAACAACTGCATAAACTCTCGGCACAAGGGAGCCCTCAAATAGTTTCTCCATCACCACCAACCACGATTCAGCCTCCCAAGGCTCCAAACTCAAACCTACGAATCGGGGTGGTTCGACTGCCAAAACTGGCTCAATAAACCGATCATACTCCACAGCTCAATCCGTTGTTAGCTATCCACCCTGCCTCAGTGCCTCAGCACTAAACATTGGCACGGAGGGGGCTACTCGCTCCATCGGCGCCACAGAAATCACTGCCGCTGAGGATACTGCAACCAGGTGGTCTCAGGAGGAAAGCACTGTCGGGCTACCCACTGCTCCGACAACTGTGTCACCAAGACCAGCTGCTCACTCAGCCGTGTTACGGATTTTGTTTTGGCGCATTTCGTGAAAGTGTTAAGTCTTGAAGATTGAAGATGAATGAAGTTTGGATCATATACCTCAATCTCAAGAAAGAAGAATTCAAAAGGATCAGGTAAGTTTAACTAAATATTTTTGGTGATCCGAATACTTCTTGTAGTGTAGAAACACTTGGAAGAATGTTTTATCGCATAAAAATCAAGAACTGGACATGGGACATGTTCAGGATCCGGATCAAACAGTCCGATCCGGATCCCGAAGGGTATTTGTTCATTGGCAAATCCGATCCGGATCATAACCATTTCGATCCGGATCCCGAACATGGGAATTTGCTGAAATTCATGAACGATCCGGATCGTGGATTACAATCCGGATCCCGAAC
Organism: Tillandsia leiboldiana; assembly: GCA_029204045.2. NCBI lineage: Eukaryota > Viridiplantae > Streptophyta > Magnoliopsida > Poales > Bromeliaceae > Tillandsia > Tillandsia leiboldiana. Next base: position 25,259,450 of record CM055064.1, read on the forward strand.
CCTGTTTCTCTGGAATTGCCTGACTCGTTACGACGATCCGGATCACAGCTAATCCGATCCGGATCGCCGTCGTGAAAATTTCCAGAAACGGACAGTTTTTTATCCTTATCTTCTTCCTAGGGTTTCTAACCTATAAATAGACCCTATGATTCTTTTTCTAGGGTTAATCCAAAAAATCCACAGAATAGAAAAAGGAGCCGTCATCTTTTATACGGCCCTAAGATCCACATATAGAGAAGAAAGGAAATCATTAGATATTACTCTATGTTTCTTCATCTATATTGATTAGTTTGATTCTAGGTTTTCATACTCACATCTTGAGTTGAATCAAACTAATGAATACTTATCTATGGAGGAATTTGAGAAGCAGCTCGCTCTCTTGACAAGGAAGTTTCGCCGCAACTTTCGAAGGGGTAATTCAAGTAAAACTCCATCCTTCGGAAAGTCGAAGAAAGGCAAGGGTATTTCAAGTTACAAGTCAAGAAAGCAAGAGAACTTTTCTAAGGATAAGAAAAGCACAGAAGGACAAGTCCAATGCTTCAAGTGCCGAGGATACGGCCATATCTCAACGGAATGTCCAACTAAGAATCCGTCGAAGAAGAAAGCGATGCAAGTCGTCACCTGGGATGACAACTCAACGTCAAATGAGTCATCCTCAAGTGATGAAGAAGAAAGCGCAACGGCATTCCACGCGTCCACATCTTCACCCTTCATGTGCTTAATGGCAAGTACTTCAGATTCATTGTCCAACTCCTCCCGGGTTGAAAAAACTGCAACGGATGATGAATCAAGTAACTCTGAAGGTGAAGATTTTGTTTTAGCCTACCACAGACTTTTACGGGATTCAAAGAAACTGGCTAAACAAAACAAGGGGTTGAGAGGGAGATTACAGGATCTCGAAGAAGAAGTAAAAAGGGTAACTTCTCTCTCGACCGATCTTGAACTGGAAAGGGATAATCTGTTAAAAGCAAATGTTTTCCTTCAAGAGTCCAATGAGCTTTTTGAGAAGGAACATACAAAACTGGTGGATAAAGCGGATCACTTCTCAAAGCTCTACATCGAGGCCCAACAAGATAAATTGGAAATGACGAAGACCATTCTCCAACTAAAGGATGACTTAAAGAGATTTTCTTCTGGAAGGAGTAAGTTGGATAAGCTTCTTGGTCTTGGTCAAACAAATCGGTTCGGCCTCGGGTACACTCAAACTGGAAACAGTCCAAGTTCGAGTGGGACAGTTTTTGTGCCTCAGTCGGTATCTCCTCCTCCGACACCGGAATTCACGACAAACAACGACAACAAGCCTAGTTCTTTCTCTTCGGGATCGTCAAGCGCAAAGGTATGTTTTCGTTGTGGTATTTCAGGGCACATAAGGAGATATTGCAAGACAGGAGCCAAACGCTCAACTCAGACATTTCTTGCAACGACTACCAAAAAGGTGATTCCTCAGAAATCAAATGCAAATCATACAAAGGAAAAGAGACTTGGTAGTTCACCGCACAAGACGACATCATCAAGGAGAAGCAATCGATCTAACAAGACGCCTTCACCTAGGAGAATAACCTCACGACCATTACCGACGCATTCCAAAAGGTTTTGGGTGCGCAAAGGTGAAATCTTCCCTTGTCTTGTTACTAATGTTTCCTTGCATGCTTATGATAATTCGTCTTGGTATCTGGATAGCGGTTGTTCCCGTCACATGACCGGTTGACAAAAATAGTTTTCAAAACTTTGAGAAAATCTCCGGAGGACTCGTTGTTTTCGGAGACGGTCGATCTTCCAAAATTGTTGGAAAAGGAACAGTAGCTATTCCAGATGGCCCGATTTTGAAAAACGTGTTATTTGTTGATGGCCTTAAGACTAACCTCATTAGCATAAGTCAACTTTGCGACAATGGTTTTTCAGTTAACTTTTCATCTGTTGAATGTGTTGTAACTGATAAGGACCATGTCTTCTTTTTAAAAGGGGTTAGATCTGAAAACAATTGCTATGTTGTTCCTAATAAAATTTCAGAAAAATGTAACCTAGTTTCTTTGGATAATGAAACACTTTGGCATGAAAGACTAGGTCACTTAAATTTTAAAGAACTAGCAAAGATTTCAAATAAAGACGTGGTTAAGGGGGTTCCTAAACTTCTATTTAAAAACAACATTGTGTGCGGAGGTTGTCTTAAGGGAAAACAGTCAAGGGCTGCACACAAGAACCTGAACCACGTTGGTACCAAACGGCCCTTGGAATTACTGCACATGGATTTAATGGGGCCGACCCATCAACCATCTTTGGGAGGTAAATGGTATATTTTCTTATTGGTTGATGATTTCTCTAGATTTTCATGGGTAGCATTTTTAAAAGAGAAAGCTGATACGTTTGATTCTTTTCATGAGATTTGCCATCGTATTATGATTGAAAAGAATGAAAAGATCATTCGTGTTAGAAGTGATAGAGGTGGAGAATTCATTAATTCCAAATTCATTGATTTTTGCACTTCCAACGGCATAAAACATGAATTCTCGGCACCCTATACACCTCAGCAGAATGGTGTTGTTGAGCGCAAAAACAGGGTTGTTCAAGAGATGGCGCGTGTGATGCTTCATAGCCGGAATTTACGGCTATATTTTTGGGCTGAGGCTGTGAACACCGCTGTCTATGTCATTAATCGAGTGTATTTGCGCCCAGGAACTTTAAATACACCATATGAGATGTGGTTTAGTAGAAAACCGGATATCAAATACTTTCGTATCTTTGGGAGTCGATGTTTTATTTTGTGTGATCGCGAAAATCTTGGTAAGTTCGATTCTCGAAGTGACGAAGGGATCTTTTTGGGTTATTCTACAAATAGCAGAGCATATCAGGTATTTAACATGGAATCTAAAATGATTGTAGAATCTAAATGTTAAAGTAGATGAAGCTTTTCACTTTGCATCTGAAAAATCTACCCTCGATATCTCTCTTGATGATGATACTCCTGCTAGTGCATCTTCTCATGATAATACTTCCAATATTAATGATGCATCTAATGGTTCTTCAAGTTTATCTGATGTGCAGGAATCATCTAATGTACCTCCGAGTACTCCGTTACAACAAACGTTACGCATCTCCAAGGATCATCCTGAATCAAACATCATTGGAGACCCACAAGAAGGAGTCAAAACTCGGAGACAGTTGGTTTGTGGATTCGCTTGCTACGTTTCCTTGATCGAACCAAAGAACATCGATGAAGCTCTTCAGGATGACTACTGGATTAAAGCAATGCAGGAAGAGCTCCATCAGTTTGAGCGAAACAAAGTCTGGGAATTAACGAAGCCTCCAAAGCAACACAATGTGATAGGTACCAAATGGATTTTCAAGAATAAGAAAAATGAAGATGGTACCATCATCAGGAACAAAGCACGTTTAGTTGCTCAAGGCTACTCTCAAGTAGAAGGTATAGACATTGATGAAACTTTCACCCCTGTAGCTAGACTCGAGTCCATTCGTATATTATTCGCGATAGCTTGTCATTTTAAAATAAAATTGTTTCAAATGGACGTTAAGAGCGCATTTTTAAATGGGTTTTTAAATAAGGAAGTTTATGTGGCTCAACCGAAAGGTTTTGTAGACTGTAAACTACCTAACCATGTTTTTCGTTTGAAAAAGGCTCTTTACGGTTTAAAACAAGCACCGCGAGCATGGTACGAAATGTTGACAAAGCACCTATTGGATAAGGGCTATACTCGAGGGGGAGCTGACAGGACTCTCTTTGTGAAGCATTATCAAAATAACTTCATTGTAGCACAAATCTATGTCGATGACATTGTATTTGGTGCGACAAGAGATAATGATGCTTCTAAATTTGCTGAAACCATGGAAAGCGAATTTGAGATGTCAATGATGGGCGAATTGACTTATTTCCTTGGATTGCAAGTGAAACAGTGTGACGAAGGCATCCATTTGTGTCAATCCAAGTATGTGTTACGGCATTTTGGTGTTGGCATATTTCGTGAGTCATGTCAGTGAGTTGAGTCGGAGTCTTAAAGGGATCAAATTGTCAATCAGCAATCAAAGACTTAGAAAAGATTCAACAAGAGCTCAAGTTGACACTCAGTGTCTTGAGTCTTGAAGATTGAAGTTGAAGAATTGTGGATCAGTTACATCAATCTCAAGAAGAAAGTATTCAATAGGATCAGGTATGGTTAACTAAATAATTTTGGTGCTCCGAATACTTTCTTATAGTGTAGAAACACTTGGATGAATTTTTAATTGCATAAAAATCAAAAACTGGACATGGGACATGTTCAGGATCCGGATCAGACAGTCCAATCCGGATCCCGAAGGGTGCTTGTTCATTGGCAAATCCGATCCGGATCAAAGGTCATTTCGATCCGGATCCCGAACATGGGTTTTCTTGGAATACATGAACGATCCGGATCGGGCATTTCAATCCGGATCCCGAACCCTATTTTTTCTGGAATAGCCTGACTCGTTACGACGATCCGGATCACAGTAAATCCGATCCGGATTGCCGTCCTGAAAATTTCCAGATAAGGTAAGTTTTTGATTCTTATCTCTTTCCAAAGGTTTCTAAACTATAAATAGACATTTAGGGTTTCTCAAAAACGTGGGGAGCACGGCCGATCAATTGATAAAACACTTGAGAGCAACCCTAGAGGCTAGGTTTTTATCGTTCTTCTTTATAGCCTCTTTTAGGTCAATTCGACGGTTCTTTCAAGAACATATTTTTTGTCGAATTGATCTAATCTTTGCTTAGAGATTTTTCCCATGGATCTATTACGGAATTTGAGTTGGCGTAATTTCGTGAAAGGTTCAAGTCTTGAAGATTGAAGGTGAAGAAGGTTTGATCATTTAACTCAATCTCAAGAAAGAAGAATTCAAAAGGATCAGGTATATTTAACTAAATATTTTTGGTGATCCGAATACTTCTTGTAGTGTAGAAACACTTGGAAGAATTTTTCATTGCATAAAAATCAAAATTGGACATAGGACATGTTCAGGATCCGGATCAGATTGTTCAATCCGGATCCCGAAGGTGGTTCGTTCATACACCAGTTCAATTGTAGCACTCGTGAAATTCAAGTGGGTTTGCGGGCGAGGAAGCAGATCTAAACCTTAGTGATTTGCATACCAGTGCGCGAATCGCACAGTTCCCGATGCACAATGTCTGCCTTTCCGATCCGAGTCTGATCTCGGAAATCTGAGGTCGCCAGTGCGACCGTCTCATCGAATCGAGTGGAAATAGTATAGACCGTTTGCTGATCCGACGGTCGGATCGTCCGAAAATCAGTGAAGAAGCATACGGGACCCACGACTTAAGTGAATAGTAACCCCTGATCTCGGTCCCCCCTCAATCGGTCGTTGGCCATTTCACTGTCTGAAATCCAAACCTATCAGTATGAGTAGACGATTCTAGCTAATTTTGACATTCTGAGCGCAATGGCACTGATAGAATTTCCGTTTGACGACTCTAGAACCTCGAAAAGCGTGCTGAACTGTAGAAATCGCAGTATTTTATGGATCTGCGATTTAGCAGGATTTTTAGTCGACGAACAAAAATCGCTACCTGATAGGTTTCGTCGAGCCGGACGTCGTGGTGGTGTCCGTCTTTCAGTTTGACAACCCGGTCGTCTCGAAAAGCGTGAAATAGGGGAAAAGTTACTGTATTTTGCGAAGAAGCCTAATATTTTATGTACCAAAGTGTGTGGATCTTGGAGGGGAGCGACCTTTGTGCATAATTTGGCTTCAGCTAGGGATCCAGATCAAAGTATATAGAATTGGAGGACTTATTTGCATGTTAGTTGCAAAGTATATAAGAAGCAACCTAGGGCATCTTTGGGTAGAACCCTAGCCGCAACCCTCTTGCAACCGCAGCCATCCACGACCCCTCCTCTCCCTCTGCTACCTATCCCGCACAGCTGCACCGCCGGCCGCCGCCCCTGGTCGCCGGAAAAGCAAGGGTCTTCAAGGAAACTCTTGATCTTGGGTTGGTAGAAGAAGAAGAGCACCCGAGCCCTAGATGTGTTAACCGCGGATTTATTTTACCTTTCTGGGCTTTCTGTTAATTTTATTGAACCGTTCTGTTGACAATAGGGGTCCGAGGGTAATCTTTCCTTGTTTTCTGGGCAGACGATCGGGGCTCGTGGGTATTTTTGGTTAATAAAGCTCGCGAAACGGAGACCGGCGGTGCGATCGGTTTTGGATTCCGACCCCCGGATCTCCCAGAATAAATTCCGGAAGTTGGTACCGTAGCCCAGGTGACATACACAATTACCGGGGGCAGACCGAACTCTGGTCCGCAATCAGATCGATTCTAGTCGATCAGTTGAGGTATGGGATTTAAACACCCCTTTTCCCAGTCGCTCGAGTGGTTAATTTTATTTTGAAGTCCAAAATCCACTACGCCCAAACGACTAACTAGTCGGCCTTGGGAATTAGGTTTTCCTATACCTCGCCTCCCCTCACCTTGTTGTGCGATATCCGAGCGTGGACGAGGAGCGGTTCCCCAAAACCCTCGCCCTTCCCATCGGCCGGCGTGGAAAAGAAGAGATCGATCGCCTCCCCGCAAAGATCCGACGAACGCGAAGAGGACGATCCCTCTCCTTCGCCCGGTACTGACGAAAACAAAGTGAGCCGTGCTTTCTTTTTCTTTCCTTGTCTTTCCTCGTTACGAACGAGGGGGAGGGGGGCTTTTCTTGATTCGTCGGAGATGGAAGGAGAGGGGCGAGCCACCCGCACACGGGGCGCCGCGCCGGGCAACCCGCGCATGCGGGGGCGACGCGCGGGGCAGCCCGCGCGTGCGGGGGCGCCGCGCGGGGCACCCGCATGCGGGGCGCCGCGCGGGGCAGCCCGCGCATGCGGGGGCACCGCGCGGGGCAGCCCGCGCATGCGGGGGCGCCGCGCGGGGCACCCGCATCCGGGGCGCCGCGCGGGCCAGCCCGCGCATGCGGGGGCGCCGCGCGGGGCACCCGCATGCGGGGCGCCGCGCGGGGCACCCGCATGCGGGGCGCCGCGCCGGGCAGCCCCCGCATGCGGGGGCGCCGCGCGGGGCAGCCCGCGCATGCGGGGGCGACGCGCGGGGCAGCCCGCGCATGCGGGGGCACCGCGCGGGGCACCCGCATGCGGGGCGCCGCGCGGGGCAGCCCGCGCATGCGGGGGCGCCGAGCGGGGCACCCGCATGCGGGGCGCCGCGCGGGGCAGCCCGCGCATGCGGGGGCACCGCACGGGGCAGCCCCCGCATGCGGGGGCGCCGCGCGGGGCAGCCGCATGCGGGGCGCCGCGCGGGGCAGCCCGCGCATGCGGGGGCACCGCGCGGGGCAGCCCGCGCATGCGGGGGGCGCCGCGCGGGCAGCACGGCAGCGCGCGGGGGTTTGGTCGCTGCCATCAGAGGCCGGTTGGTGTTGGGGGCTTTTCTTTACTTTGCGTTTAAAGGTTCTTGACCTCCCCGCCCGGGGATCCCGTTTTGCAGCTTCGGGGAGCGCGCCGGGATGCGGGGAGCCGAGCGTGGTTTTCTACTAGCGACAGGTGGGTTGAATGTGTTATTTAGCTTCGATTTCCGACGATCGTTTATTCTAGATATTACATATTATCGCTCCACTTGAAATGCCACCTATTATCGTACCTTAGATGCTACATGTAATCGCCGCACTTTAGTAGTTAGGTGTTATCATGCTCCTGATGTTACATGTTGTTGCTTTATCTTCGATTATACTTGTTAGTAGAGTACCTTGACTACACATGTTATTATCTTACTCATGTTCATGCATTGTGGCTATTGTGCTCGAGGCTGCAACACGCGCACCCGCGGTTTGGCTACCGCGAAGGGTGCGCTTTTCCGGAAAAGTGGTCTATGACCCGTGTATACCCACGAGGTGACGTAGTGGGGCCCCTTATTAGTTGTGGGGTTGAGGCGCCGAGGTGCGAGCGGTGCGACCCGTCGGTTTAGTTGTCCGACGTGGTCGGGTTTCTGCAGGTACGGTATGGGCCGTCGGTTTAGTTGTCCGACGTGGCCGGGTATTACAGGATACAGGTGTACAGGTTACCTCTCCACCTTGAGAGGGTGGTTGCTCCGGTTGTCTTCACGGTTTGTTTTATTATATTCTCCTGCTCTACTATTTTTACGTCACTGACTTCCCACTTCGTGACAGGGATCAGTCGGGGGGAGAGGTAGGCGGCGGTGAGGACGGGACAGGAGCAGCTGGGTCGCTGGGGGCCCTGGACTGTATTTCCCCTTTCATTCTTGCATTTCATTTACATTGTAGTTATGTGAGAGGTTCGCGATACCCTCGTGGGGTCGGCGTGGATGTCGGTGTGGGTTGCATTTAGTTACCCTCTTATGCATTACTCTTCCTTTTATTTCTGTTGGCCATTTGAAAACGAAAAAGGCAAAAGCCAAAGAAAAGATTGCGAAAAACCATTTTAAAAATCTAAGTGTCGTGTGGGCACTGGTTTCAAAACCCTGTGGATTTATGGATTGCGAAAGGGATTTCAAAACTTGGGTGTCGGGTGGGCACCGTTTTCAAAACCTTGTGGATTTATGCTGATTTCGAAACTCGCTTTCAAAACGTAAGCGCCGGGTAGGCGCTCTCTTCAAACTGTGGATTTATCCTTTCCAAATTGATCGGCCATACGTTTTAAATAGATTAGAATGTTGGTTGTATGTTAATAATTGTTGTGATTGAATGGTCGTGTATGTTAGGAACATGTACTGAACGCCACGCCATGCACATACAGGGGAGACTCTGTCCGTTTACAGAGTGATCCTGTATATGTGGCGGGTCTGGGCATGCGCCGGGGAAGAGGGGTTCTCTTTTACAAAAAAAAAATTGTACGTCAAATGGTTGACTTTTGTGAATCGTTTCCGCTAAAACAAACCCCCGGGGCGTGACATCAATCCGGATCGTAGCTTCCCTTGATCCGGATCCCGAACATTGAGTTTACCATCTTCCTTGAACGATCCGGATCTGGCTTCGCAATCCGGATCCCGAACGTTGATGTTTGGTGAACTGTATGAACGATCCGGATCAAGCACTTCGATCCGGATCCCGAACCTTCGTTTTTCTGGAATTGTCTGACTCGTTACAACGATCCGGATCACAGCTAATCCGATCCGGATTGCCGTCCGTAAAATTTCCAGAAATGGTAGGTTTTTTATTCTTATCTCCTTCCTAGGGTTTCTAACCTATAAATAGACCCTATGATTCTTTTTCTAGGGTTAATCCAGATAATCCAAATAGAGCCGTCATAATCAAATATCATCTTATACGGCCCTAGATCCACATATAGAGAAGAAAGGAAATCATTAGATATTACTCTATGTTTCATCATCTATATTGATTAGTTTGATTCTAGGTTTTCATACTCACATCTTGAGTTGAATCAAACTAATGAATACTTAGATGGTATTTCCTATCTATCTTTGATCTAAGTATTCGGCGGATCATCACCACCCAAAAACAACGATTTCCCCAAAATCGGCGCGTGGACTCGCGTGTCCTTGTGGATTCAAGGTTCAACCGCTCTCGTGGATTCGGAGCGAGGTACGTTCGTGGATTCGAAGCGTGCTACTGGGTGAAGACCGTGGATTCGGTCGGACGTCGTGGACTCGACGTTGGACGCCGTGGATTCGGCGTTGGGCGCAGATCGTGGATTCGAGAAGCGTCGTGGAGCGAGCGAAGAAGATCCTCTAAGAGCGTATGGAAAAGGTTGAGTCGTAAGTGTGTACGGTAAATCACCTTGTACGTGTGTCAATTCTAGTGGATTTCGCCGTGTTATCGGTCCCGTGGTTTTTTACTCCGGTTTGGAGTTTTTCCACGTAAAAATCTTGCGTGTTCATTTTTATTTCCGCATTGGGTTTTATTGCGCAATGATTTTTTGAGTGTTTATTGTTTACACCTATTCACCCCCCTCCCCTATTTAGATCTATATTACATACAACCCAACAAGTGGTATCAGAGCGGGAATAGGGTTGTAAACAATGGTTGAAGGTGGAAACATCAATCGACCCCCTTTCTTTGATGGAACAAATTATGCGTACTAGAAAGTACGGATGAAAGCCTTTTTAATTTCCATCGACGAAAGGGTGTGGCAATCAATTGAATTAGGATGGTCTAATCCAACTGAATTTATTGGTGATGTTCGCACCATCAAACCTAGGTCGAAATGGACCAAGGAAGAGTTAGATTCATCTTCTTACAATGGCAAGGGAATTAATGCTATTTTTAATGCCTTACCTCAAACTGAATTCTCTCGCGTCTCGGCATGTGAGACTGCGAAAGAAATCTGGGATGTTCTTCAGGTTACACATGAGGGAACTAACCTCGTGAAGATTCAAAAGCTGCAAATGCTTATGAGCAGATTTGACTCCATTTTTACGGCAGAAAATGAATCTTTCACGGATTACTATACACGATTGCAAGACATCGTAAATTCATGTGCTAACCTGGGTGAGAAGATTCCAGAATTTAAGGTTGTAAGAAAGATCTTAAGAACTCTTCCTGAACGATTTCGCCCAAAGGTTACAGCCATCGAAACTATTAAACACCCGGACGAAATACGTGTAGAAGAATTAGTTGGTTCATTACAAACTTATGAAATGACATTTACTACTAACTATTCTTCTGGAAAAGCATCCTCTTCTAAGTCTTCAGGTTATGCTTTGAAAACAACAAAGGAAGAAGACACGGATTCATCCTCCTCGGACGATGACGAGAACCTATCTATGGAGGACTTTGAGAAGCTACTCGCTCTCTTGACAAGGAAGTTTCGCCGCAACTTTCGAAGGGGTAATTCAAGTAAATCTCCATCCTTCGGAAAGTCGAAGAAAGGCAAGGGTATTTCAAGTTACAAGTCAAGAAAGCAAGAGAACTTTTCAAAGGATAAGAAAAGTTCAGAAGGACAAGTCCAATGCTTCAAGTGCCGAGGATACGGCCATATCTCAACGGAGTGTCCAACTAAGAATCCGTCGAAGAAGAAAGTGATGCAAGCCGTCACTTGGGATGACAACTCAACGTCAAATGAGTCATCCTCAAGTGATGAAGAAGAAAGCGCAACGGCATTCCACGCATCCACATCTTCACCGTTCATGTGCTTAATGACAAGTACATCCGACTTGCTGTCCATCTCCACTGTTGAAAAGAATGCAACGGACAATGAATCGGATGATTCGGAAGGTGAAGATTTTGTTTTAGCCTACCACAGACTGTTACGGGATTCAAAGAAACTGGCTAAACAAAACAAGAGTTTGAGAGGGAGATTGCATGATCTCGAAGAAGAAGCAAAAAGGGCAACTTCTCTCACAAACGCTCTTGAAGTGGAAAGGGAAAATCTGATAAAAGTAAATGTTTCCCTTCAAGAGTCCAATGAGCTTTTTGAGAAGGAACATACAAAACTGGTGGATAAAGCGGATCACTTCTCAAAGCTCTACAACGAGGCTCGACAGGATAACCTGGAAATGACAAAAACCATTTTCCAACTCAAGGATGACTTGCAGCGATTCTCTTCAGGAAGGAGTAAGTTGGATAGGCTTCTTGGTCTTGGTCAAACAAATCGGTTCGGCCTCGGGTACACTCAAACTGGAAACAGTCCAAGTTCAAGTGGGACAGTTTTTGTGCCTCAGTCGGTATCTCCTCCTCCGACACCGGAATTCAAGACAAACAACGACAACAAACCTACTTCATCCTCTCTAGGATCGTCAAGATCTAAGGTATGTTTTCGTTGTGGTGTTTCAGGGCACATAAGAAGATATTGCAAGACGGGAGTCAAACGCTCACCTCAAACACCTCTTGCAATGACTACCACAAAGGTGATTCCTCGGAAATCAATTGCAAATCAATTGAAGGAAAAGAGACTTGGTAGTTCACCGCGCAAGACGACTTCATCAAGGAGCAGCAATCGCTCTATCAAGACGCTTTCACCTAGGCATATAACTTCACGACCATTACCGACGCACTCCAAAAAGGTTTGGGTGCGCAAAGGTGAAATTTTCCCTTGTCTTGTTACCAATGTTTCCTTGCATGCATATGATAGTTCGTCTTGGTATCTGGATAGCGGGTGTTCCCGTCACATGACCGGTGACAAAAATAGTTTTCAAAACTTTGAGAAAATCTCCGGAGGACTTGTTGTTTTCGGAGACGGTCGGTCTTCCAAAATTATTGGAAAAGGAACGGTAGCTATTCCAGAAGGCCCAATTTTGAAAAAACGTCTTATTTGTTGATGGCCTTAAGACTAACCTCATAAGCATAAGTCAACTTTGTGACAATGGTTTTTCAGTTAACTTTTCATCTGTTGAATGCGTTGTAACTGATAAGGACCATGTCTTCTTTTTAAAAGGGGTTAGATCTGAAAACAATTGCTATGTTGTTCCTAATAAAATTTCAGAAAAATGTAACCTAGTTTCTTTGGATAATGAAACACTTTGGCATGAAAGGCTAGGTCACATAAATTTTAAGGAACTTGTTAAAATTTCAAACAAGGACGTGGTCAAGGGGGTTCCAAAACTTTACTTAAACAAAACATTGTGTGTGGAGGTTGTCTTAAGGGAAAACAATCAAGGGCTGCACACAAGAACCTGAACCACGTTGGTACCAAACGGCCCTTGGAATTACTGCACATGGATTTAATGGGGCCGACCCGTCAACCATCTTTGGGAGGTAAATGGTATATTTTCTTATTGGTTGATGATTTCTCTCGGTATTCTTGGGTAGCATTTTTAAAAGAGAAAGCTGATACGTTTGATTCTTTTCATGAGATTTGCCATCGTATTATGATTGAAAAGAATGAAAAGATCATTCGTGTTAGAAGTGATAGAGGTGGAGAATTCATTAATTCCAAATTCATTGATTTTTGCACTTCCAACGGCATAAAACATGAATTCTCGGCACCCTATGCACCTCAGCAGAATGGTGTTGTTGAGCGCAAAAATAGGGTTGTTCAAGAGATGGCACGTGTGATGCTTCATAGCCGGAATTTACCGCTATATTTTTGGGCTGAGGCTGTGAACACCGCTGTCTATGTCATTAATCGAGTGTATTTGCGCCCAGGAACTTTAAATACACCATATGAGCTGTGGTTTAGTAGAAAATCGGATATCAAATACTTTCGGATCTTTGGGAGTCGATGTTATATTTTGCGTGATCGCGAAAATCTTGGTAAGTTCGATTCTCGAAGTGACGAAGGGATCTTTTTGGGTTATTCTACAAATAGCAGAGCATATCGGGTATTTAACATGGAATCTAAAACGATTGTAGAATCTATAAATGTTAAAGTAGATGAAGCTTTTCACTTTGCATCTGAAAAATCTACCCTCGATATCTCTCTTGATGATGATACACCTGCCAATGCATCTTCTCATGATAATACTTCCAATATTAATGATGCATCTAATGGTTCTTCAAGTTTATCTGATGCGCAGGAATCGTCTCATATACCTCCGAGTACTCCGTTACCTCAAACGTTACGCATATCCAAGGATCATCCGGAATCGAATATTATTGGAGACCCACAAGAAGGAGTTAGAACTCGGAGGCAGTTGGTTTGTGGATTCGCTTGCTACGTATCTTTAATCGAACCAAAGAATATAGATGAAGCTCTTCAGGATGACTACTGGATTGAAGCAATGCAGGAAGAGCTCCATCAATTTGAGCGAAACAAAGTCTGGGAATTAACGAAGCCTCCAAAGCAACATAATGTGATAGGTACCAAATGGATTTTCAAGAACAAGAAAAATGAGGATGGTACTATCATCAGGAACAAGGCACGATTAGTTGCTCAAGGCTACTCTCAAGTAGAAGGTATAGACTTTGATGAAACTTTCGCCCCTGTAGCTAGACTCGAGTCCATTCGTATACTATTTGCTATTGCTTGTCATTTTAAAATCAAATTATTTCAAATGGACATTAAGAGCGCGTTTCTAAATGGGTTTTTAAATGAGGAAGTTTATGTGGCTCAACCGAAAGGTTTTGTAGACCATAAACAACCTAACCATGTTTTTCGTTTGAAAAAGGCTCTTTACAGTCTGAAACAAGCACCGCGAGCATGGTACGAAAGGTTGACAAAGCACCTTTTGGAGAAGGGCTATACTCGAGGGGGAGCTGACAGGACTCTCTTTGTGAAGCATTATCAAAACAATTTCATTGTAGCACAAATCTATGTCGATGACATTGTATTTGGCGCAACAAGAGATAATGATGCTTCTAAATTCGCGGAGACCATGGAAAGCGAATTTGAGATGTCCATGATGGGCGAATTGACTTATTTTCTTGGATTGCAAATTAAACAAAATGATGAAGGTATTCACTTGTGTCAATCCAAGTATGCAATGGAGTTGGTTAAAAAGTTTGACTTAGAAAATTCGAAGGATTTTCCGACTCCAATGGGAACTAGCCACAAGGGACTTGGAAGTGAATCACATAGTGAGAATGTAGACGAGAAACTGTATCGAAGTATGATTGGAAGTCTACTTTATCTCACGGCTAGTCGCCCGGATATATCTTTTGGTGTTGGGATTTGCGCGAGATATCAATCTGCACCAAAGGAGGTTCACCTGAAAGCGGTGAAAAGGATCATCCGGTACATCAAAGGATCAATTAATTTCGGAATTCGGTATCCTATGGGAACTAGTTTTGGACATTGTTGGATACTCAGATGCCGATTGGGCCGGATCAGTGGATGATCGGAAAAGCACGAGTGGTGCATGCTTCTATCTTGGCCATTGCCTTGTTGCATGGCACAGTAAAAAGCAGAATTGCATAGCACTCTTGACTGCCGAAGCGGAATACATTTCAGCGGGTAGTTGTTCAACTCAACTTATTTGGATGAAAAGTGTGTTGAGTGACTTCCGGATTTCAGCATCTTCGGTAACAATTCTTTGTGACAACACTAGTGCTATAAACATTTCCAAAAACCCTGTGTTGCACTCTAGAACAAAACACATTGAACTTAGATATCATTTTCTTAGAGAGCTAGTTGAATCAAATACTCTTCAACTTTCATATATTTCAACTGAAGAACAATTAGCTGACATTTTAACAAAACCTTTGGATCAAAAACGTTTTATTCATTTGCGGTAAAGCAATTGGAATGCTTTCCTTGAAGTAAACTTCTTTTTGAAACTTTTGCTTAGGTTAGGTTTTGTTTTTGTATTTTTGTTCTTTATCTATGTTTATACATAGTACATTAATTGACCATGTGTATTATTGACTTTACTTGCATCCTTTTATATATTTAGAAATCTATTATGCTTAGATATCATAATATTTCATTTGATGCAATGATCATTTATGTCAATTAACTCATCTTTGTTTTGATCAAAGTCAATTTCTCTCTCGATGATCTCTCGGTATAGTTTTTATCTTATTTGACTGTTTAGTCGAGTATGAAATCGAGATCAATATTTGGCTAAATACTTTATATCTTAAATAATTGATAGCCAATTGAGGGGGAGTCATGAAAAAGTAAAATGCTCAAAAGATGTGGAAAGAGTTACATCCCAATGAGGAGTGTGAAAACTACCACCACATGGAGGAAAGAGCTACCACCTCGGTCGTCCGAGTACTGTGTGCAGCTACCACATGAATACCAAGCAAGGTTTTCAAGTTTGATTAAATAAAATGCATGTTGAAATACTTGACTCTGTCAAAATTTCAAGGTTGGTATAAGGTGGGATTTTTTAATGAAAGATGCTCAAAGAGCCACTCTCATTCAATAAATTGACTAGATATATTATCTAACTTATCGGGGATGTTAGACCATCTATTGATCTTTGTATTTCATTTTCTTTACCAAATTGATGATTTGATAAAGGTGTAAAGTACCGGATTTTCGGCACATAAATAAATGTAAATAAGGTGGTATGAAATACTAGTGTTATGAAAGTTAGGGAAGTAAAGAATATGTGGACGCGAGTTGGGCCCAAATCGGGTTAAAATGGAGAGATCTAAAATTTATTTGAGAAAGGGGGCCCAGATTTTTAGTGAAAAATTCACAGTGTCGGAAAATTCCGAGAAATTACGGGAGCCCCGTAAATATGTTTAAGACCACAGAAAAAGTTTCGCGTTGATCGGATACCCGATAGTGAAAACGGGCTCCGCCAACAGTGTCGAAAAATTCTGAGAAAATTTGGGGAGCTTCGTAATTATGTTTTAAGGACACAGTAAAAATTTCGGGTTGATAGGATACCCGGATTGTGAGAACGGGGTCCGCCAATGATTCTAGATACAGCGAGGCTTTTGGTGGCCCAGAAATGGCCCAAACTGAAAAATTTAAAATTTTTTGTAGTAAATTAAGTTGAAACGGAGTCGTCTGTCAAATTTGGACGGAAACGGACGAAAAATGGACAGAAAACGGGACGAAAATGGATTTCCAAGACGCGCGGCGCGCTGCGCGAGGCGCACAGCTGGAGCGCACTTGGGCGCGGGTCAACAGGGGGCGCCAGGTGCGCGTGCGTGCCTGGACCGGGTGCACCCGACTGGGTCTTGTAGACCGACGAGTGCACCATAGACCGGTGGTCCGTGGACCACCCTTCCCTCTCTCTCTCCCTCCTTTTCTTCTTCTTCTTCCTCCCCGCATCTCCATTTTTCTCCTTTTTTCCTTTCTTCTTCCAATCGAGAGTGAGGGAGAGTGAGGGAGAGGTTGGGAGGTGTTGCGGCGTGGCGTCGTGGGTCTCGTGGAGCGCGCGAGGCTTTCGATTGGGGGGCGTTTTGGCGGCGGCGGCGCGGTCGGGTAAGTCCCGCGCTTATTTTTACGGTATTTTTGGCACAGTTTGAGACGTTAGTTTGGACATTAGATTTAACCCCGTGTCGTTTTTGCGTGTTAGGGACCGAGTTCTACTGTACCGTTGCTACACGGACTGTCGCGGGTATTTTGGCGCGTCTCGTTTTGCGTGCAAGTTATAGAAAAATGCACCGTTTGCGTGCGGATTCGACAAAAATGCACAGTTTTGGGCGCAAACTCAGAAAACGTGCACCCTTTTGCGTGCAACATTGAAAAACAAAAGTGCACCGTTTTGCGTGCCAACCCGAGGTACGTGCTCTGTTTTGCGTGCCGATCAATTTAATGCGCACTCGTTTTGCGTGCCGACCCTAATATTATGCATCGTTTTTCGTGCAGGGTTAGAAAAGACGTGCAACCGTTTTGCGTGCAAATTTGAGGTACGTGCACCGTTTTGCGTGCCGATCGTGTTGTTGCGCACCGATTTGCGTGCCGACCCTAATATTATGCATCGTTTTTTCGTGCAGGGTTAGAAAAGACGTGCACCATTTTGCGTGCAACCTTAAGAGAAGCATGCTCCGTTTTGGGTGCAAACCCGAGGTACGTGCGCCGTTTTGCGTGCAGGTTGAGTTGACGCGCATTGTTTTGCGTGCCGACTGAAGTGTCCGCGCATCGTTTTGCGTGTGGGTTTTATTGACGCGCACCGTTTTGCGTGCAGATTTGGTGGACGTGCACCGTTTTGCGTGCGGACTCGAGGGAGGTGCACCGTTTTGCGTGCAAGCTCGAGGGAACAAGTGGAATCCGCGCGAAGAGCAATTGCAAGTGTCTACAAGCAATTGGGGGACACCACAAGGTGGGGGATTCTGCCGAAATTGGATGACCTCTCCCCTTGCTCCTTTGCTTTTGATCTAGAAGCATGATAGTAGCCTGTTAGAGGCGTTAGGTAATTATGATTAAGATTGCATGTTTAGAGAATACAGATGAAAAGTGCAACTGTTAGTTGCCAAAGGCAGATGATATAGTGCGTGTGTAGAGAAATTTAGAGGAAAAGTGATTATTTATGATTTATCCAAATAGGGGATAAACTAGTATGTGTAGATGACACAGATGGAAAATTCAACTGTTGGTTGCCAAAAAGGAGATAATTAATCTGCATGTCTAAAAAGAATTAGGGAAAAAAATGCAATTCTTGACTTATCTAAATTGCTGATAATTGCATGCATAGAATGATAAATATTATTTTTATGATGGATATGAAAATAATTGCATGCGTAGAAATGAATAATTATGTGATGACTGTGATCATGTAGGGTACAACCCTAGGAATCATGTGACATAAGGGAACAGAATTTGTTGGTAGTAAGACTAGGAGAAAATCTAGTTTAGGGGTTTGACGAGTGACATTGAACTAGGAGCTATCCTAGGATTGGACGAGTGGCATGGTCTTAGGTGATAACCTAAGGACACTGGATAGAGTGATCAACATAGAGTCAGAAAACTCTAGGTGTATATGACATGGAACTTAGGTACAGAGAACCTAAGGAGAACTAGTGTTCAACATAGAGTCAAGGAACTCTAGGATGAGTATGACATGGAACTTAGGTAAAGGAAACCTAAGGTGAACTAGAGGTCAGCATAGAGTCATGGAACTCTATGACAAGTATGACATGGGACTTAGATAAAGGGAACCTAAGTTGAGCTAGAAGAGTTTAAACTCACAGACAGGAAAAATAGAGTCAAGTTGACTCTAGGATTCAGTAAGGAATCAGGAGGATGGAAAAGGTGGATCAAGTGTGGAGATATGAAAGGGAAAACAGAAAAGTAGAGTCAATGTAATTCTAAGATAACAGTGGAACATGGAATTAGAGTCAGTGTAACTCTAAGTTAATGGTGGAGCAGGAAAACAGAGTTTAGTTAACTCTAGGATTCAGTGAGGAATCAGAAATGTGGGATGAGATCCCCAGTTTAAAGAGTTGATCAAATATAACCCTAGAAGGTCATAGGGTGTCTGGGCAAATGGATAATAACTTTAACTTCAATTTGAGTTAAAGAAATAAAAGAAAAATGTTTAAGAGTCCAGGAGACTCTCTAGTTATCCTTATGGCAAGACCTAGGATAAGAGGAAAAATTGTTGCTAAAAGGCAAGATTAAAAGCAAGCTAAAAGTGGCTAAAAGCATAAAGAAAATGTAATTGGCGCCTTCGAATTTGAGACTCGTCAAGTGGAGCAGGACTCCCTGGGCAGTGACCCATCCGACGAGGTACTTTCGAATGGCTAAAAGTGAAAGCAAGGAGCTAAATGCTCAAGAAAAGAGAAGGTGATTTGCCAGTGCAAAAAGTGGAGCTATAAGCCCGAATAAGAAAGGAAAGCAAGTGTTCAAAGGCACAAGAGGCTAAGAACTAAAGTAAAAAGAAAAGAAAGAAAATATAAAAAAGAAAATGGGTGTACCTTCGGGGGTGAAACGTAGATCTTGTCGGAGCCATGGGCAGTGTCCCTCTCCCGGGCAGTGACCCGTATGACAAGTTCTCCGTTGGGCGGGGTAACACTTGCGGGTGTTATCGGCAACCTTAGAAATCTATCTTATGGTAGCAAGACTACCGGGCTCAGGCCCGTTGGATAAGAATTTCCGAGGGTTAACTTGAACTAAAGCACCAGAATCTAAAGATTAAAGAAAAATAGAGTGGCC